>JBBGZY010001347.1:1702500-2317500 GCA_037952925.1 Lithobates clamitans
CTTGGAACTTTCCTCATCAATATGAATTATTTAAATATCGTTATTATTACCGTAAAAACTACATTTATTTCATTGGCGAGCCTTTGCCAGCTTTATTTTGTCAGAATATTGAACATTGTTAAATTATTTCTCCTTCCGCTTGCTGAGAGGGAATACAAGCACAAACATTGATTATTCAGTCAAGCTTCCAGGAGAAATAGAAAAAAGCAAATTCATTTCGGCATCATTGAATGAGCTTGGAATCATAGAATTATCAGAATTGGTTGAACGTTTGCGCACGTGCAAGAAAATCCTGTTTCTTGATAACGTAATTTCTCGTCAAGAGAGGGAACGCGTGTTACATGAAGGAAGTCGGCTTTACATTGTTAATTTAAGAATTTTTTTTGATGTATTGTCTATTGAGAGTAAATTAGAATTCAAAAATCTGTCAAAGTTTGTTAAAGATGATGAATTATGGTGTTACATGTTCAATGAATGCTTACAAGCTAATATTGAGATACAGAAAACTAAATTTACTTTTTAGAAATTCAGCAAACAGGTTAGAACTGTGATAAAGCTAGTTAAAGTTTTTGACACAATGATATCAGAAGTTCCTGAAATGAATGTTGTTTGTACAAAAGGGAAAACAAAGGACAATAGTTTATGTACTAATTGTCTGATTTTGACTGAATGAATAGATGATTTGCAAAGTGCAATTCAAATAAAATATATTTAGTTGTTTGAGTTACAAAATAATGTTAAGTCTAAAACAGAGTCAAGCGAGAGTTATGTTAATGCAGACTCTGTGCAGAAGTCATTTGTACCAGATATGCGGTCTATAGGAAAATATGACCAGGACCATGATGAAGATGCAGTAAGCACAAGTCTAGATAGACAAAAGGAAAATGGTGATCAGAGAGTTGCCACGTGTAAGGCCACACCCAGCGGTGGTGAGATACATGTCACAGGCGGAACTAAAGTTTCAGAGCAGACAGGAAATGTTACTTGTGGTCATGTACAGAAAGAAGGTTTAAAATATAAAGTAGATTTCACAAAGAAAAATGTTAGAATTAGAAAATGAGGACATTTCTGAGCAATTTATTCTTTCTTTTCCAAACAATAGGTTGATTGATTTGCCTTATGCCTCACAAGTCAAACAGATCAGTACGCTGACTGTTAATGACAGTTCAATCAATATGACAAACAATGATGACAATGGAAGAGATGGAATACTTCCACCGCCATCAAGATTTAGGAAAAAAGTTTCTGAGACCTCTCCAACATTAAATTATGTTGCTCCAATTTTAATAGATGAAAGTGTAAGACCATGGGTACATGGTTTATTAAATGGTGAGAAAACTATATGGTTAATAGATTTAGGATCTGAACTTAACTAAACACAAATTACCTGTGAATATTAATTCTCCAAAATGTAATTTAAATGGTTTCAGTGGAAAAGAAAATACAGTTGAAACTAAAGTTTCTGATGTGACTTTTGAAATTCCAGGACTTTTGAAAATGAATATAGACATCTGGTGTTGTCAAAATACAGAGAATATTTTAGGCATGGATGTGATTAGTAAATTAGATTGGATTATTGATTTAAGTAATTCTACTATATGGAAAGATTCATCTAGGCCCAAATCTATGTTAATAGATTCTTCAATGTACAGTAATGTTGGAAGTATTTGTACAGCAGTCGCTGACATGTCTTCAGATTATAATTGGCCACATACAGGAACCAATTTAGCATTGGACCAATCGGTTAGATCACATAATAGTCTTTGGAGTCAGACCAAAATGGATACAGGTTTGTTTAAAGATATTGAAATAGAAATTGATGGAAAAGATCAGAGGCCTCAAATTCAAAATAAATTGCCACAAGTATCAATAGGTCCAGTTTCTGACATTTTACAGGTATTTTTACAACAAGGAATATTAAAGAAGGCACAATCAGTGGTAAATAATTGTATTTGGCCTATCAAGAATGCTGATGATTTGTATTCTTTTTCGGTTGATTTAAGATCACTAAATAAATGCATTACAAATAACAAACCTATTGTTCCTATTTTTTTTTTTTTAACCCCCCGCCCCCCAGTCACCCCCCCCTATCGGGCCCACATAATTCCAAAGCACACCCTATATTTGGCTACTGTTCTTTTTCGTTGTTCTCTCTTGGTTTCGAAACTCCAAGCCATGCCCAGCACGACACCTCTATCTGGGTGGAAAGAGGATTGCTCTCGGCATTAAAATAGCACTGGTAAAGAGTATGGCATTGCTTGGACCCACAAGTTCCATAGTTTCACAAATGTATTGTAATTGCCTGATCTGGTATAGAATGTCCTTTCGCTCCATATTAGTTTTCTGGCTTGGAACAAGCATCTTGCTATCGCTAAATCTGTATTCCTACCCCTCGGCCCGTTATTCACATAGCCCAACACACAGGTCTTGGGATCAAGTTCTAAGTTAACTCTGAAGGTGGTGTTTATTTTCTTTAGAATCTCAGGCCAGTATCTAACTAATTTTGGGCACCTCCAGACCATATGAATTAGATCGCCTGTTCCCCTGCATCTAGGGCACTCATCATTGACTCTATGACCAAACATGAGCAACTTTTTTGGTGTGTGGTACGACCTATGCAGCAACATCAGGTGGGAGGCTTTTTGTGAGGGAGAGACCGACACCTCCGATCCAAATTCAAGAATCCTTCTCCATTGTTCGTCTGTTATCTCCCCCACATCGGCCTCCCACCTGTCCCTTCCCCCTGTAGGACCTGCCTGCGTATTTATTCTCTTTGTAAGCTGGGTATATATCGTTGAAATCAAACCCTTGGTAGTCTCTGACTTAACTATTGTTTGCAATAACGGGATCCTACACCATACTAGGGGTTGTCTATTGAACTGCTTGCTCAATGCATGCCTAATCTGTAGATAGCTATAGAATACTTGGTTTGGTAATCCATACTCATGTCTCAATTCCTCGAAAGATTTCAGAGTGTCCCCCTCATATAATTGAATCAGTCGGTTTATCCCACACCTTTCCCACATCTTGTTCTTATCGACGCTTAGTAATTCATGCAGTTGCTTATTGCTCCACATTGGCGAGAGTTCTGAAATCCCTTTGTACCCCATTATTCTCTTGGTTGCCTGCCAGACCCTGGTAATCATTTTAAATGTCGGAATCTCCCCTTGCAGTGAATCTGCCTCCAGTGCTCCCACTAGTGAGCTATGTGGGTTCCCCTGTAGAGTAATTTTGACATTGTTACTTCCACCTCCCTCGGTGTCGCATCCCCCTAGTTGTTGTAGCTGGGCTGCCAAGAAATAGATAAACGGTTGGGGAACCCCCAGACCCCCCTCCGTGGCAGGGCGCTGCAGTTTTTGTAGGCCAATCCTGGCCTGACCTTTCTTCCATATTAACTCCCTGAAGAGGGATTGAATTTTTTGAAACCACTTCTCCCCAATCCAAACTGGGGAGTTGTGGAGTAAATATAACAACTGCGGCATCCATACCATTTTTATCAAGTTAACTCTACCCGCCACAGACAGAGGGAGTCTGCTCCAGGTATCACATTTTCTCTTAAATTTTGATAAGAGGGGGACCAAGTTGTCTTCAATAAATGCGCTGGGGTCCTTGGACAGGACAACACCAAGATACTTCATCTTCCCCGTAACCTTCAATTGGGGCAAGCACGTCGAAGTAGGATTGGCCAATAAGTCAACCGGCAGGAGCGATGATTTCTCCCAATTAATGGCTAGTCCGGAGAACTTTCCGAAGTCCTCCACTAGGTGCATCGCTTTCTCCAATGAGACAGTCGTGTCCCCCAGGAAAAATAGGACGTCGTCCGCGAAAAGCGCTATTCTCTCTTCCCCCCCTTTTCGCTGAAATCCCTGTATTTCGGGCGATGATCTCACTGCTTCCGCCAATGGCTCCATGGCCAGGACCAACAGTAAAGGAGATAGGGGGCACCCCTGCCTTGTCCCTCTTTCGAGGGGAAAATTTTCCGAGTATTCGCCGTTTATCTTGAGCCTTGCCCTTGGGTGGTTATATAGGATTTTTAACCAGCTGATAAATACGGGGCCGAATCCAAACCTCTCTAGCACCCTCCATAGATATTCCCACTCCAGGCTATCAAAAGCCTTGGCAGTATCCAGAGACAATATAGCTCTGGATCCTACATTTTCTGTTGGTACCTGGAGATTCGAATAGGCCCTTCTGATATTTGTGCTAGTGGACCGGCCGGGGATAAATCCCGATTGGTCCAGGTGCACAAGTTTTGTAATACATTTATTTAATCTGGATGCCAACACCCTTGCAATGATCTTAACATCTGTGCATAACAGTGATATCGGTCTGTACGAGGAGACTTCCAATTGGTCTTTGCCCTCCTTTGGTATAACTACTATGTCAGCCTCCAACATTGATGAGGGCAACCTTCCGTCCTTGACCGTTTGCTCCAACACTTTTAGAAGCTCCGGAAGCAGGACCTCCCCGTATTTCCTGTAGATCTCCAATGGCAGTCCATCCGGGCCCGGAGATTTCTGGCCTGACAACTCCGATACTGCCTTTTGCAGCTCCTCCAAAGTCAGAGGGGACTCCATCTCGTCTCTATCCCTCTCCGAGAGTGCGGGCAGGTTCACCCTTTCCAAGAACCCATCCATCTCACTCTGATTCAAACCCCGACGTGACCTATACAGGTCTCTATAGAATGTAGAGAAGGCCTCTAAGACCTCGGCGGGATCGGATGTAATCTTTCCGGCCGGTGTCTTGATTGAGGAGATAGCCGGTGAAGATAGGTTGGACTTAATTAAAAGGGCAAGCGTCCGGCCTACTTTCTCCCCTTCGCCAAAGTAATTTTGTTTCTGAAAAAGTCTCTTGTTCTCTACTCTTCTGTTAATTACTTCTTTATACTCTTGTTGTTTACTAAGCCAAATCTCCTGTTTTTCCGGGGTTGGGTCTAGCACATATTGTGCTTCTGATTCCATGGCTTTCCTCCTAGCCCTCACCTCCCATTCCCTTGATGTTTTTTTTGCTATAACCACCTGCTGATGTAGTAGTCCCCTAAGGTATGCTTTTAGGGTGTCCCACACTACCCCTACTGATGCTGTACCTGAATTAAATGTTATAAACTCTTTTAGTTTGAAGGCTATTTCTGCTGGGCTACGTATCAGGTCCAACCATAGTGGGTTTAATGTCCACCTTTTTTGGCTAGATCTAGTGTTTAAGTTTAGGGTCAAGGTCAGGGGTGAGTGGTCTGATATTCCCCTTGGTCCATACTCTATGTTTCCTGTTATTCGCAAAGCTTCACTATTACCCACTGCCATATCTATACGCGAGAGAGTAGAGTATGACCCTGAGTAACAAGAATACTGCCGAGTGTTTGGATTATAAGATCTCCACAGGTCACACCATCCAATCTCTTCGAGAAGTTGGCCTAGGCGCCCCTCTGGAATCCTTTCCGCCCGTGGGGCGGGCGGGAACCGATCCATTTTGTTGTCCAGAACTGCGTTAAAGTCCCCTACCACTATTATAGGAGTATCCACCCTACTATCTACAAACTCCAACAGGTCCAAGATAATCTCTGTTCTAAACGGAGGAGGGATATAGATATTTGCTATCACCAGAGGTTTATTTTCCACAACGCAGCTCAAGAAGACATAGCGTCCCAAAGTGTCTATCTTGGCTCCCCTGCAGGAAAATGAAATACCTCTCTTCACCAGTATACTCACCCCTCTTGAATAAGAGGTATGGACTGAGTGGTACTGTTCTTGAAATTTATTACTCTGAATTTGTAATTTAGTTTCATTGGTAAGGTGAGTTTCCTGCAAGCAAGCCAATTCAACACCATAAGCTTCCATCACCGAGAACACCGCTGCCTTTTTGGCAGGGTCACCCATACCCCTGATATTCCACGAGCCTATTTTTATGGTTCAATTAGTTTTTATTGATTTTAAACAGGTTTATAACAAAAGAAGAGATACAACAAAAATAGAGACCAGACATGAAATCACTTGGTTTACCCAAGTGCACTAATTTATAACATTCAGACTAGTGCAATCAATTGTCCAGACCTATATACTTTACATTGTTTCATTCTCTGTAGGTCCTGAGTATGAGACATTAGTCTGTAAGTCATTAAGTACCCTGGTCTAGGAAGCCCCAATGGGGATCTTCTGCTTCCGCAGACTCAGGGCACTGTGGAAAATAACTAAAATAAAAATGTGCAAACGTAACATCTGCCATAAAGTGCGCATAATTGTAAAGTGTATGGAGTGTAAGACAAAAATAATCCTCCACTGAGGGAGGAGCGGTTATTGAAATAGATTGCATTTATATAGGTCTTATAAAATCTGGAAGAAGAGGTTAGAAGTAAGAAAGGAAAAGAGAAAGAGGAGAGAACAGATATATTCAGTAGAAGAACAAAAAAGGGGGGGGGGAGACAGCGAGCCTCACTCTGTAAAACAAACCAGAAATGGGGTTCAGCCCACGTTTTACTGGTATACCGTGTGTGACCATTAGGGGGGGTTCGTATTCTTCAATCCCTGTTTAAGTTTGTCTGAAGTGGAGTAATGCCTCCAGACACTCCAGATGTATGAAAATTTAGCTTGTTTGTCCAGGATATTGGCCTGCATTTCCTCCATTAGCATTATATTGTTTATTTAATTGACCCATTCCGCAACAGAGGGGGAGTTGGTAGATTTCCAGTGTCTGGGAATGAGCTGTCTCCCTGCACTCATAAAAAACTTCAAAAGACTGTTTTTCTGTGATTTTACGGCTCCGGGAAAAATAGACAGGAGGGCAATGGCGGGAGAAGGCATAAGGGGTTTATCATAGATCTCTGAATAAATGTGAAAAATCTGCGTCCAAAATGGTAAAAGCCTATCGCATTCCCACCAGATGTGCAAGTAAGTACCTCTCTTGGAATTGCATCTCCAGCACGTATCTGAATTGGCCGGGAACATCATCCTGAGTGTTGTGGGGACCCGGTACCACCTTGAAAGGACTTTATAGTTCTTCTCCTGCATGTAGCTCGAGATCGAGGTTTTGCTTGTGAAAAGAAAGGCCTTCCTCCAGTCCGCCTCAGATATATCAATTCCGACCTCTGCTGACCATTTTGTTGTGTAAGTAGGAAGGACATCGTGTATGTGTTCTAAGATTTGTTTGTGTATAAGTGATAAAGGGTGTCTTGGGGTTTCCGGTAAGATGCATAGTTGTTCAAATCCTGTTAAAGGTCTATGAGTTAAGTTAGAGTTGTGTAGTTGTTTGCAGTATTCGCTTAAATGTCTACGGGTGAGCCAGGTCACCCTAGAGGTTGTATCTGGAGGGGCCGAAGCAAATGTACCTAAGGTGGGGTCTACAAATTGTCGTGCGGTGGGCCAGTGCTCTCTAGAATAGTTGTCTATGGAGTTTATGGAGTGGCCCTCCGGAAATTTAGGGTTATCAAACAAAGGGGTGAGTGGGCTGGGTTCCGAGGATAGAGCATAGGTGAGTTTCCTACGATACCAGATCGTCAAAGCGTCTCTCGTAAGGGGGGAGAATGCCGCTATCGATTTAAATGAGTGGTCGTATCCCCATAGGAGGGCTCTGAGATCATGTATGGCTAGGTCTTGCTCCACAAATGTGGTAGCTTTGGTCATGGGTCGAGGAAACCACTCAAGGATACGGGAGATTACTGTAGATGTATGATATAGCTCAAAGTCAGGTAAACCCAGACCACCTTTTGTAATGGGGGAGCTCAGGAGTTTATGCTTCAGCCTCGGGTGTCTGCCCCTCCAAACGAAACGGATAGCCATTGACCTTAGGGAGCGGAAAAAGGCGGGGGGGAGGACTATGGGGAGGGCCTGAAACAAGTATAGGAGTTTGGGAAGGATGTCCATTTTTAGTGTATTGATACGGCCCATCCAAGATACCGCTAACTCTGTTCGTTCTTCCGATAAATGTCTGAGCTTTAAAAGGAGGGGGCCAAAGTTCAGGGCATAAATATCCGAAATTTTTTTTGGGATGGCTGTACCTAGATAGGAAATGGAGTTCTGTTTCCATTGAAATGAAAAGTTCGATTGGAGGGTTGAGAGTGTGGGTTGTGATAAAGATATGTTTAGGGCCTCAGTCTTGGAGATGTTTAATTTATAGTTACTAAAGCGACCGAATCTGTCTATCTCTGTTAGTATAGAGGGTATGGATATGTGGGGTTTGGTTACGTACAGGAGTAGGTCATCGGCGTAAAGAGAGAGTTTACAGTGAGATGAAGGGGTCTGGATGCCTTGTATGTTGGGGTTCGATCTAATGGCTTGGGCGAGGTGTTCTATGACTAGGGCAAACAGGAGAGGGGAAATGGGGCAGCCCTGCCTGGTGCCGTTAGTGATCGTAAAGTTTTGTGATTGGGTGCCGTTCACCAGGACAGTAGCTGAGGGTCTAGAGTAAAGAGCCATAATGCGTGCTAACATTTTCTGGCCGAGGCCTATTTGGGAGAGGGTGGATTGGAGAAAAGACCAGCTGACCCTATCAAAGGCCTTCTCTGCGTCACAAGAGAGAAGGCAGGTTGGTATGCGGTGGCGCTGGGCAAAAGTAATTAAGTGTATGGTCTTGGTGGTGTTGTTCCTGGCCTCTCGGCCTGGGACAAAACCAACCTGATCTTTATGTATTAAATTTGGTAATAGGGGGGAGAGACGGTTAGCAAGTATTTTGGCATATAACTTTAAATCAATGTTTAAGAGAGATATCGGTCTATAGTTGGAACATATGGACGAGTCCTTTCCAGTCTTAGGGATGACCACTATTTGGGCTTGAAGGCTAGATGTGGAGAGAGCAATATTATCTTCTAGAGTGTTAAAAGCTCTCGCTAATAAAGGGGAGAGTTGTGATGCAAAGAGTTTATAGAAACGAGAAGAGAACCCGTTAGGTCCAGGGCTCTTACCATTCTTGAGGTTTTTAATGGCAGAGAGGAATTCCGTATCGGATAAGGACTCCTCTAGGTCTTGTGAATCTGATGTAGGGAGAGTTGGAAGGGCTGTCTCTTGAATATAAGAAGCTAAGTCAGGTGGTGAGGATGAGGATAGCGGAATCTGGGGGGTAAGGTTATACAGTGCTGAGTAGTACTGGCGGAATTCTTCAGCAATGGCTGAGTTCTGCCTGATTTTGCCTTTAGTGGGAGAATTTATGAATGGGATGGGTGTTCTCTTTTGGCGGGGTTGAAGGGTGGATGCGAGATGTCTACCGCACTTATTGGCTTGAGAATAATAAGTGAATCTGCCTTTGTCCCTAGCTATGAGAGATTTCTCTGCGTAAATGCGCAGGAGGTCTCTCCTGGCATTGGTGAGTTCAATGAGTGTCGTGTCAATGGGATTTTGTTTGTGTGAGTCTTCTAGGGTGGCGATGGTGGTGAGAAGACGTTTCGTGTCTGCTATGCGCGCGTGTTTAAGTCTGGAGCCGTGCTGCATAAATTTACCCCTGAGCACACATTTAAGAGCCTCCCATTTCGTGAAAGGGTTAGTGGGGTCGTGAGTGTGGTCCGCCACAAAGTGTTTAATAGTCTGTGATATATCTTGAGAGCATACCAGGTCATTTAAGAGATTGTCGTTCAATCTCCAGGACGAGTTTCGGTTGCGTGTTGGTGTGCGTCCCAAGCTAATGTGGATAGGGGCGTGGTCAGACCACAAAGAGATCCCGATAGATGCTGACGGCGAGAAGTCTAGTAAGGATTGTGAGATAAAGAGATAATCTAGTCTCCCGTAAGTGGGGTGTACTGGTGAGTAAAAGGTGTAATCTTTGGTGGAAGGGTGTAACATACGCCACACATCCACCAAAGATAAGTCAGATAGGAGGGTTCAGATTTTGGTCAGAGAGGTTGGAGAGATCGAGGACTTACCGGTTGAGGAGTCAAGACGAGGTATCAAGGTGGCATTCAGGTCCCCTCCCAGGATCACGTTGACCGTACCAAACTTTTTCAGACGGGCGATGACGGAGGAGAGGAATTGTTGCTGGTTCTGGTTAGGAGAATACACGTTAATAACAGTGTATATAACATTTTTGTATGACAATTTGAGAAAAATATATCTGCCTAGCGGGTCGATATACGAGTCAAGCACATCAGGAGTAAAGGATGCGTGGAAGGCTATAGAAACCCCCTTGGATTTTGCTGAGGGATTGGAGCTATGGAACCAAGTAGGGTATCTTTTATAAGGGATTTGCGGGATTTTGTCTGACCTAAAATGGGTTTCCTGTAGAAGCAGGATTTGAGTCCGCATTTTGTGGAAATGAAAAAGAATTTGTCGTCTCTTCTCAGGAACGTTAAGACCCCTGCAATTTAGTGAAGAAATTTTCAAGGCGGTTTCGGATGCCATAGGAAAATTGTGCTAATGGACAAAAAAAAACAGGAAGAAGGGAGGCTCGCTGTCTTCCTAGATAAATAAAAGGGGGTTAGGGGAGGGGGACATCTAGTGGTGAGAAGAAGAAGAGAGTTGCAGTTGAGAGAATTGAAAGAGGAAAAGAAAAAGAGAAGAGAAAGAAGGAGAAAAAGAAAAAAGGGCCAATATGGCTTCACTAATGGTGTTGTCAGCAACGTATCAGCTAACACCCCGAAGGGCGCTGAATGACCTAAATGGGGGAACAGTGGTCAACACAGGGGGGAGCCCACACACGCCGGGCTATAGAGTTTGAAAAAACAAAAGGGAACATGATGGCTCTGTATATTAACATAAACTGGTAACAATGAACATAACATTTCTAGGCCCTGCATGTCTAGGTAGGTTAAAGACTGTACTGCTGACCTCCTAGGAGAGAATATCCCCTAAAGGTTTCAGATTGAATGTATTGCATACAGGGCCTTTACTCCAGCAACAAGGGGTGAAGGGGAGGGAGGGGGGGGGTGGGATGGGGGAGAGGGATGAGAGAGGATGGGATAATACATGGAGTTTGAAGGGCGGTGTCCTTGAAACGGGACACCGCACGTCAAAGATAGCAGGGAACATAATCTGTAGTATTAGTCCTATAGTAAGGAAGGAAAACATATTGTGTTAGTTATTTAAATGTCCCAATGAAAATGTAACCGGGGACGCCGCCACCGATTAGGAACCTGTGGGAGAAATGGAACAGAGAAAAAAAAAAATGGAATAGTCGAGGAGAGAGTTCATCCTTCGGTCGCCGAAGAGAAGTCAGGCTTGGGTCGTTTGCTCTTCTTCGATCGTTTCTGCCAACCTGGCGCGGCTTTGAAACCTGGAGTGGCGGCATGGAGAGGCCAATCTGGGATGGAAATCTGTGGCAGTTCGAAAGTTCCCAGAAACTGAGGTAGATCACCTAACGTGCGGAAAGTCGCAGATTTTCCTTCATGGGATGCAGACAGGTTGAAGGGGAAACCCCAGCGATATTTAATCTGCTTGGCTTGAAGGGCCCCGGTGAGAGGCTTCAGGGCTCGTCGCATGTCCAGGGTCAATTTAGATATATCAGGGAGGAGAGACACTGGGGTTTCGTTAAAGTAGATGGCAGCTTGAGCACGTGCGGCTTGCATGATGGCGTCTTTAACTGCATAGAAGTGTACTCTGCAGATCACATCTCTGGGGTGTTCCAGGTTTGGATTTTTAGGGCCTAGGGCTCTGTGGACCCGGTCTAGCTCCAGCGGGTCGTCTTTATCTTTCTGAAGGAGGTCATTAAAGATGGCTGTGACAGCCGGAGCAAGGTCCTTGGTTTCAACCGATTCAGGCAGACCGCGTATGCGGATGTTGTTGCGTCTGGCTCTGTTCTCTTGGTCATCTTGATGGTACATCAATTGCTGTATCTGCAGAGTATGCTCATGTAAAATAATGTCATGCGTTTGTAGAGTGGATGCAGTTTCCTCCATGGTGTGTTCTACCTCCTCAATTCTGTGAGTGATGTCTCTGCGGAGCTCAGACATCTCTTGTTTATATGAGCGCTCTAAGCGTTGCACGTAGGCCTCAAAATCATGTCTGGTGGGGAGTGCTTTGATATATGCTTCCATGTCCCATCCTGTGTAAGATCTGTGGGATTTAGGGGAATGGCAGGCTGAACGGGTGGATTCAGCTTCAGAAACCTTTGCCTGGTTTTCATGTGTGGTGTGGAGCGCTGTGAGGCAGCTCCTTGTGAGGCAGCATGTGAGCCTGAGGTCCGGGCGGGCGCCATCTTGGACGAGGGGGGGCCGGAGCGGTTGTGACCCAAGTGTGTGAAGAACCGGTCTATGTCCCCTTCGGGATGTGGATCGGGGGTTCGGTGCCTGTCTCCCCCACCCTTCCTCCCCATAACAGACCTGGATGGCGGTGCTGGGAAGCGCTATGAGCCTCGTTTGTGCCGGCGTGTGCGGGAGCTCCTAAGGAGAGCGTCTTACTCCTCCATGCGTCAGGCCACCACGAGCCTATTTTTAGAGTTTTAGAAGGCATCTAAAAAAAGTTAGGAAAAGATAATAAAAAAAAAAAAACAACAACAAGAAAGAAAAAGAAAAAAGGAAAAGGCAATTCACTCGTGTATTTGTGTCTACAAATCTTAACGTCATCTCTGTGATTATGACAGACAGGAAAGTGAAAAGGGGGAGGGGGGAGGGGTCCCCGCGTCCAGGGATCGCTCCACCCCCGCTCCTTGTATTGTTTAACTGCAAAAGTAAACGCCATGTGCAAATGTACTTTATTTTTATAAACCCCCTCCTCCTAAGTGCGTGTACCTTTCGTTCACCCCATCGTCTAACCCTATATCTCACTGTGAGCCCCCCTCCCCCAGCCTCCCCAGGATATACCCCCCTTCTCCCCACCCTTGTACGTGGCCCCCTCTCCTGCCTAACTAGGCTAGCCCTAGGGGCTTTACTTGTGACCTTTTCCCTCCCTCCCAACCATTCAAGAAAAAACTCCCTGCTCATGCACTGAGCAAATACTTTATGACACACTTCCAAACTCCCCCCCCCTCCCCCCCCTTCCACAACCCTATTACCAAGCTTCACAACAACACCTTGCAAACCCCTCCCCCCCTCCCGCAACCCGATTCCAAAACATCAAAACAATACTAAGAACATACATAACTAGTGCAACCGCATCCCTCATCCGTGCTTCCGTCTGTTGCACCCCCCCCCCCCCTCCCCCATGCCATCCGCTTTTATGCTCCAAAAAAAAAAAAAAAAGAACCCTTAACCAGCCTTATTCAACCCATAGGTCTACAGGTCCATTTTGTTGTCTTCAAGCCATTTTGTTGCCCCTGTCACTGTATCAAAAAAATGGGTAGCCCCCAGGGCAGTAACACGCAAGCGTGCCGGATACAGCAGAGCATATTCGATTTTGTAAGTCCGTAGGTTACGCTTAATGTCCCTGAATTCGGCCCTTCGTTTCTGTAAATCAGGCGAGTAGTCGGGGAAAAATAGGATTTTAGCGCCGTTGTGTAGAATATCCCCCATCTCTCTGGCCCTACGCATCAGGCTAACCTTGTCTTTATAATTAAAGAGCTTCATGATTATTGGCCTAGGATACCCCCCTGACGATGGAGCTTTAGTTGGCACTCTGTGGGCTCTTTCAATGGAAAATAGGTGAGAAAAAGATTTCGTTCCAAATATTCCCCTAAGCCACTTTTCCAAGAAGTCCTCAGGGTGAGGACCCTCACACCTCTCCGGTAAGCCCACCACCCTCACGTTGTTCCTGCGAGACCTATTTTCCATTTCCTCCATTTTGGTTTTGTATAGGCCCATCTGCGTTTTCATTGCTTTGAGCTCTAGCTTTATTGGGGCTAAATCGTCCTCCACCTGGCTCAACCTCTCTTCCAGTGTGTTTGTTCTAGCAATAGTCCTTTGCAGGTCTTGATTTACTGTTATTAGCTCTTCCTTTAGCCCCTTCAGGTGGTCACACAGGTCACTTAGGGAGGCCTTGCAGGAATTGACGGCGCACAGAACATCTTTCAGTGTGGGCTCAACTGTTACTGATGCGTTTTGCTCAGCGACATTATTGGTTGTTGTCCCCAAAGACTCACTCACAGGGCTTTTACTGCTTGCAGTTTTTGTAGTGTGCATTACAGCCAGTCCTTTTCCTAGACTCTTCCTATCCCCGGGACCCCCCACGCAAGGTTTCTCCTGCTGTTGCTGGGTGCTTTTAAGTGGTGAAGAGGTAGAGGGATGCGCAAATTTTTCCAGTTTGGCCGCTGCTGCTGCTGCTACCTGACTCCCCTTCTCTTTAGGTGTGCGGGTTGTTTGGGAGCTGGTGTTCTCCTGCTGCTGCGACTCCTCACCCTTTTTTCTAGTCATAGTTTATTATGTAGGCCAGGGGAGTATATGAGAGAATTTGATTGACCGTCTAGTTTACCTTGTCTTCAATATGATCGCAGTCCCGGTGGTGTCCTTCTTATGTTTAATTACTGTTGGGGCTATCACTCGACCTAATACAATGAATACTTCAGTGCTGTTTAAGATTTTACTTTATTGCCATAGATCTACATACATCTTGTTTGTATAGCCCTCCACAGACCAGTGGGATCCTCTCTCCCTCACAGGGGGCAAGCCACCGTGTTGCTATGTGTCCAGTCACCTGAATCTCCCCCTCACTACTTCGAAATGCAGCGATTCACCTCCTGAGGGGAGAAAAATTTTGGCTCAAGGGCAGCCTTAAAATGTTTATTAGGATGCAGCTTATACCTTTATGCCCTTAAAAAAAGACAGCAGCATAGACAGGATTAAATAAATGGGCAGCTTGAGCAGCTTAAGCAATAAGCCTTCAACCTAAGAGCCTGTGCTTAAAAAGCCCAGTAATAATATTCTGCAAGGAAAAAAAAAAAAAAAAGAGGATCCACTCAGCAGCAGTATGTATCTCTCAACAGTCCCAACAGTCCCAGCAATACAAGTCCCAAACTACAAAAAAACTACAAAACAACCCAATACTTATCCTTCCTGGATAGTCCTGGATTGACTGCGGCTCTCTGCCCAATAGGAAGTGAAGGACTCAGTCAGCAGCCAGCAGCCTGTGCTTGTCTCACTCCTGTCGCTTCCCAGGTGTCTCTCAGCAGCGTGTGTTGTGTGTCGTCACTCCCAGCTGCCCCTCAGACCCCCCCCCACGGCTCTCTTCGCTCTCTCAGCTGACCAGGAAGGAGAGAGGGTGTGTGAGGATGCACTGATCGGAATGGATGGATCCAGGAGAAGTAAAAAAAAAAAAAAAAAAAACAGGGAGAGCAAACTCCGTCCCTCGGCTCAACACTCCTCACTCCACCCCCCACACAACACAGCACAGTTCAATTCAGCTCGGCTCAATCTCCTCCACGGCAGGCAGGCTTATAATGCTCTTTAAACATCTCTAGGCATCAGGCTCATGAAGGGAGCAGTTGGTAGGTGAGGGAGAGGTGCACACAGCATTCGCCTTCTCACACCATGCTGCTACTCAGCACACACACCTGTACCATCACTAAATAAATGCATTACAAATAACAAACCTATTGTTCCTAATTTAAATTTAATGTCACACATGAATGCCAAGGCCAAAGTATTGGAAATTGCCAATAGTAATTTTTCAGTACCATTAACTAAAAGCTGTCAATATAAATTTGCCTTCAGCTTTAATAAAGAAATGTATCTATTCAGAGAATAATTCCAGGATTGGATATTAGTGATGGTTTAGTACATGAGTGTTTGGAGAAAGTATTATCAAAATTCTCTAGACCAAAATGTATTTTCCAGCATGTGGACAAAATTTTGCTGTTTACACAAAGTTTAGAGGAACATGTCACTCTTTTGACTCAGTTATTTACTCTGTTACAAACAGCAGGGCTGAAACTGAACACAGAGTCAGTACAGTTGATGAAAGAAAGTTACATTTCTTCATACGCAAATTAGTCATGGACAGAGACAGTTATCACAGGAAAAAAGTTAGAAACATTTCTGTTATTCCAATTCAAACATCTTACAAGGCATTATAACAATTTTTGAGTGAAGTAAATTGTTGCAAAGAGTTTTTACAGAAATATGATAAAGTTAAACCATTATTTGATTTCTTGAAACAAAAAGATGTTGTGTTTGATCAATGGAGTCAAACCCAGACAGATGCCTTTGAAATGTTGAAAAAGGATTTGCAGAATGCTCCTTCATTGAATACAATTGAAATGAGTATGTTAAGGCCTGTTCTATTGTATACTGATGTATCTGAGAATTCTATCCCAGTGATTTTGACTCAATTAAAAGATGGTGAACTGGAAAAAGGAAAATTTATTATCAAATACTTACCGTAATTTTCCTTTCCTGATGGACTCCATGGCAGCCTACGTGTGGGTTTACCCCGCCTCCTCTCCAATGCTATAGGACCCCATTCCCATAAATGAGTACTCACCACTAGCTACTGCGTTCCGTAACTAGCCTACTCTTTGACCAATGGGTGGGAACTCCGTCTGCCATGGAGTCCATCAGGAAAGGAAAATTACGGTAAGTATTTGATAATAAATTTTCCTTTTTCCTGACAGACTCCATGGCAGCCTACGTGTGGGAAATAACTAGCCGACCACACGGGTGGGTATGCTGAATCAAACAAAAATTTTAATTTGTCCTATCAACCGATAGGATTCTCAAACCAAAGTCTACAGAGGATAATGAAGCAGGCTCAATACAGTAATGAGACATGAAAGTGTTAATAGAGGCCCACGAGGCTGCTTTGCAAATGGTGTCTGGGGCCACATGTCGAGCTGCCGCCCATGAAGCTGCCATTCCCCTGGTGGAGTGAGCTGTCACCGCCTGTGGAGGAGCCAAGCCCTTCGCCCTGTATGCTTGTTGAATAGTTTGAACAATCCAAGTAGCGAGTGTCCTGACTGAGGCTTTCTTTCCTTTGTTACTTCCCGAATGTAAGATGAATAGATGGTCAGAACGTCTGAAGGGAGAAGTCACTCTCAGATATTCTTTAATTGCTTCCCCTACATCCAGAGGATGAATCTCAGAGGACTCCAGAGACCTAAACGTGGTCAAGACTATCTCTTGATTATCATGGAACACCGAGGACACTTTTGGGTTAGAACCCAGCATTGGGATAAGGACTACCCGATCCGGGAAGAATGTTAAGAAGGGTTCTTCACAACCCAGAGAGACAATCTCAGAAACTCTTTTTGCAGATGTGATGGCTACTAGAAAGACTACTTTAGCTGAGAAGTCCTTGATAGAGAGAAGGAAGGCCCAGAAGTACTGAATCCGGAGATTGAGTCCAGGACAAGTGGCAGGTCCCATTTGGGGAACCTGGATTTCCTTTGGGGCTTGAGCCTTGCGGCGCCATGAAAAAATTGTCGAATTAGTGGATTCGTTGCCCAGGAGGACCCAGAGAAGGCCGACAGTGCAGAGACCTGAACCCTAAGCGAGCTGATGGATAATGGTAGATCTAAGCCCGTTTGAAGGAAGCTGAGTATATCTTGCACCCCCGGGTGCCTAAAAGACCTGCCGCTAGAGGAGCAAAAATCCACAAATTTAGACCAGATTCTACTGTAAACTCTATTTGTGCTGGATCTTCTTGAACTCATGAGAGTTGATATTACTGTAGGAGCGCAGCCCAGCGAGATTAGCCTCTCCCTCTCAAGAACCAGACCATCAGTCTCAGCACTGCTGGACACGGGTGCAGGACTGACCCCTGAGAAAGAAGGTCCGGCCTGAGAGGGAGAGGCACCGGGTCCCTGAAGCTGAGTTGGACAAGGAGAGGGAACCAGGGTCTGTTCGGCCAGTATGGAGCTATCATCAACACTTCGGCCGTTTCTGAACGGAGTCTCTGCAGGAATCTCAGGATGACTGGAAGCGACGGGAAGGCGTACGCCTTGCTGAACTTCCAAAGGTCCGTCAGTGCATCTGACCCGAGAGCCTGACTGCAACGGCCTCTGGTGTAATATTTCTCCAGTTTGAAGTTGTGGCGAGAGGCGAACAGATCTACCTCGGGGTTGATCCCTCGTGAGGAGACCCATCTGAACGTCTCCATATGAAGAGACCACTCGTTGTTGTCCAGTTCGGTGCGTGAAAGGAAGTCCGCTTGAGCATTCTAGACTCCTGGAATGAACACTGCCGAGATATTGCAAAGATTCTTCTGCGCCCATGAAAGGATGGGCTCGACTTCTCGAAGGAGAGTGGGACTCCGGGTACCCCCTTGCCTCTTCACGTAGGCGACAGCCGTTGTGTTGTCCATTCTTAATAGCACTGACTTCTCTTTCAGTAGGTGAGAGAAGGCCTGTAGAGCACACCAGGCCACCCTGAGTTCCAGAACGTTCGAACCTGGGACTGTACGGCAGGAATCCCACTTGCCTTGGGCGGGGTTCGAGCCGCAGAGGGCCCCCCAACCCGTCCCGCTGGCATCGGTCGTCACCGTGACCCAGGAGATGGGAACGATGGAATGACATGCCAGGAGATTCTTGCGTTGAAGCCACCAAAAGAGGCTGTTCCTCATTGACGAAGTCACCCGGATGACTTGATTCTTACCCTGTTCTCCACTGCTGCAGAAACCCCGACTGGAAGGGACGTAATCTCCACAAGGCCCACTTGACCATGGGCGTCGTAGAAACCATCGTGCCGATAATTTCCAGACACTGAGAGGCTTTTAGGTGTGAGGCATGTACAGCCCGAGAAATCCTGTCCCGTACCACCGGAATTTTCTGTAGTGGAAGGGAAATGGTGCCTCTTACAGTGTCGAACTGAGCTCCTAAGTATATTAGGCGTTGCGCTGGTTTTAGATGACTTTTTGCCAAGTTCAGGAGCCACCCAAAACTGGAAAGGGTGGAGATCACCTGTTCTCGGTGGGCCAGCAGCTGTTCCCTGCTTTGCGATAACACCAGGAGGTCGTCGAGGTAGTGGTAAAGACGTACCCCCTTCAGTCTTATGTGAGCCACCGTGGCCAAGAGGATCTTTGAAAAGACCCGGGGGGACGTTGTCAATCCAAAGGGGAGGCAGATAAACTGAAGATGATCTTGCCCTACTTGGAAGCGGAGGTATTTGTGAAACCCTTCCTCTATCGGGACGTGAAAATAAGCGTCCTTTAAGTCGATGGAAATCATCCAATCGCCTGGCTGAATAGCTTGCTGAATAGTCGACAGCGTTTCCATCTTGAATCTCCCTGGCTCTATAAACTCGTTGAGGTAGGTCAGGTCTATGACCGGGCGCCAAGAGCCACTCTTTTTTTGAACCAGGAAGAGAGGGGAGTATATTCCCTGAAACCACTCGTCCCTCGGGACGCACACCACTGCTCCTTGAGATTTCAGGAGATCCACATAGGACAGTAGCACTTGCTTTTGATCTTCTGACCGGGGCAAAGGAGTGGGGACAAATCTGGGGGGCGAAGCACTGGAGAGGGTCCATCTGTGACCTGTCGAGACCGTCTTTATTACCCAAAAGTCCGAGATCGAGGCCACCCAGACATGCCGGAAGAGGCGCAGCCGTGCCCCTACCCGACCTGCCTGGGTGGGCGCAATCTCAAAAAGACCTCGCCTGTTCACGGCCGCTGGATGTCTGGCCTTTAGCAGACTTGCGAAAAGATGTCTGGCCCCTGTTCCAATTCTTCCTGAAGTCCCTACCGGGCTTGTAGGAGCGGGCTTCCCTAGAGCACTCCGGAGAGTGTCTTCTGAACTGCGGTTTCTTCCGACCAAGAAGGCGCCTGTCCTGGGGGAGAAACCCCGACTTGCCACCCGTGGCTTGTGTTATGGCATTATCTAGTTTATTGCCAAACAGCGAAGATCCCTCGAAGGGAATTTTACACCAAGCTTGTTTGGAAACGGGGTCAGCAAGCCAAGGACGTAACCATAAGGCCCGTTTGGCCGTGACCGACGACAGCATAATTCGCGCCAATAGGCGAATCAAATCAATGGATGCCTCCCCCAAGAACACCGCCGCTAGCTTTAACTCTGCAGCTGCTGAACTTCCCGCTAGCTCCTCTATAACCCCTTTAAGGAAGGAATCCACATTCTCCGTCCAGGCCTCCATGGCTTTTGACATGGCTGCCAGAGCAAAAGCAGGTTTGCAGGCCGTTCCGGCCAACCCGTAAATCCTCTTCAAGTCTTGGTCGATCCTTCTTTCAAGACCATCCTTGAAGGGCACTGCATCTTCCAAGGGAAGTGTAATATGCTTAGCTAGACGCATTAGAGCTGCGTCTACAAGGGGAGCATTCTCCAGATACTTCACCTCTTCTGACTTGAAGGGATATAATCTGGAGGTCTTATTTGTCATAGAGGACTTCCTGACCATCTTACTCCATTCCTCATCAATGATTTCTTTTAGCTCAGAAAGGAGCGGAAAACTTGCGCGTTCTTTCCCCAAATGCTTGAAGAATTTCTTCTGCTTGGCCGGGGGAGTAGAGGGGTCCTCCCATTTAAGAGCCTCCTTGATTGCCTTAATTAAAGGTGACACCATACTGAAGTCAAAACCTCCGACTTCCTCTTCTTCCTGAGGATCATCATCTGAGGAGTCAAGGGAGGCCACATACGGCTGAGAAGTGCCCGGGTCTTCACGAGCTTCATCGGCCGGGGGGCCAGACAGTGTAGTAGACTGGCTCAGTGTGTGGGGAGGATACAGCTCCTTCAGGGACTGCTGTACCACGCGTTTGACGAGAGTTTCCAGACGCTGGTTCTCCGATTCTTTCTCCCTGGTCACCCGGGCATAGCAACGGTCACACAGTGACTTGCCCTCCAGAACTCGTGTTCCACATCCCCAGCAGGCTCTACGATCAGGCGATGAGAGTGGTGTCTGGAGGAGGAATGAGAGCGTCTCCCCTGGTGGTGGTTTCCAGACGTAGAGTCATGCCTGGATCTTGAAGGTGACTGGTGTTGTGGCCTGGCAAGGTCTCTGTCATTCTGGACCACGATCTGAGGGTCCGATCTGGAAGGGCTGGGAGAAAAAACACAGTAGGGAGGGGGAAAAAGGCGAGACCAACATCAGATAACGCAATTCACAATGCGACTGATTCTCAACCCCTCCCCTCATAAGCACATACCTTGTGCGCGAGGGCTGGCCACTTAAAGGCGGTCAATTGTCCATGACTTCCATATGAAGAGCGACACAGTACGGTTAGTCTGTCTTAGAAAAAGGCGGCCTGAACGGGCCGAGATACCAGTAAGAAAAAAGGGTCATTCTGCCCCGTAAATACAAACAAGTACACTTGCAGCGTGTGTCCAGAAGAAAAAACCCTTCTTATACCTGGACATAAAAATATAACTCATTCAACCCTTTAAAGAAAAAATTTCTCTTTTTTTTTTTTTTTTAAAGTAAATATAAAAAATGCCATTTTTACTCTCCCTTTTTTATTTTTATTTTTTAAAATTTTTTTTTTATTTTTATTTTTAATAAGCAAAAGTTTAATCAGGCACTCACCTAAAGCAGACCAGGGCTGGACATGGGGAAAAGACCGCTCCACTCCTACTCACTGTGAGGGCATTCCCACTGTGAAGGAGTTCATGAGCCGAATTTAAATTCCCCGCCCATGACGTCACCGCCCGACCTCGCGCCTGCGCCGTCGGACGGTGACCGTACTGCGCATGTGCGGATTGCCGAGCGTTCCGCCGCTCTGCGCACGCGCCAGCCAAGCCTCGGACCCGAGGAGGCTGCCGTGCATGCGCAAGCAGTGCGGACGGCCGAACCTGGAAGTGCTGAGGCGAGCTGGAACGCACAAGCGCTCCAGCCGCCATGAAGGGGAAAACGGTCTCAAACAAAGACCGCGACGGTCATAGCCAGAGCCAGGAGACCTAGGGGGGGAAATGGACAGAACATAGAAAAAACTGCCATGGAGAAAAACTTTAAGCTTCCGACCTTGCCAGCCGATGATGTCCCTGGACGTCCGGCATACAGAGGCGACCATCCTTCCACCAAAAGGGTAAATATCAACCTCTACCCGCTACTCGCCCGCTCGTGGCTGGGCCCTGAGCTGCACCGCAAAAGGTATGCCATGATCCTGGATCCGTCCGACCGGACGCGAACATCTTGTGTAGGTCCATTGGAGGAGGACAAAAAAGGAACGCAGTAGCTAGTGGTGAGTACTCATTTATGGGAATGGGGTCCTATAGCATTGGAGAGGAGGCGGGGTAAACCCACACGTAGGCTGCCATGGAGTCTGTCAGGAAATAAGTTTTTTATCCAGAGGTTTGACAAATATGGAAAATACCTTTGACACAAATATGAAGCAATTGTTAAGTGTTTATTTTGCAGTCAAAGTAACAGAAAAGATTGTGAGATCTAGTAGGATCATATTACAGACACCCTATCTGTCATTAAAAATTATTTTAAAGAAAATTAATTCAGGAGAATTATGTGACAAATATTGCCCATTTTTCAAACTTTACAATTTAAAACTATACAGGTAAATTTGGTAAAAGAACATTCTCAGTTAAATGTATTCAGAAAGCGTGTAAATGGTATTTTTAGAACAAGTACTGAGAGAGGCTTTGAGCCAGGATTTGTTAATGTTATTAAGAGTCATTTAGCAGGTCTTTCTATGTGTTACCCAAAGAATGGTTATGCTATTCAGCAAAAATTCTACAGAAAATGCTGAATTAAAAGATGCTAAAAATGGACAGTACAGCACGCATTACTCTAAATATTATAGAGGAGAAGTGAATGGATGTAGTTTGCTTCAGTCTTCTGGGGTTGATTTGAAACCGTTCTTTGTTGGTGAAAACAAGGTTTTGAATCATGACAAAAAAGAGAAATTGCATCCTGTTATAGTTTAAATACACAGAATAATAGATTAAGGAATATTGGTCAGTTTAAGAAAAATAGAGCAAAGTAAGGTAATTAGAAATTTTATTACTAAAATATGTCTTTCATGTCATAATAAAATTTTAGGATTGTGGTATGTAAAATGAATAAGAACATTTTTTGTATTGGTAAATAAATGATACTGCATTTTATTTCAGGATCTGACTTGTAAGTCACCAAAAGAAAATAAATGTAATATTTCTAGACCTTCCAGATGAAAACAAAACCTTGAAGATTAATATTATCAGTTCTGGGAGAAAAGTTGACAGAAGAGATTCATTTGTTATAATTATTGTTGTCGTTTTAATGTTCAATAAAGTTTTTTCAACTTTACAGCGTGCAGGAATAAGAAGAAAAAACTTCAAGATCTCTAATAAGAGAGAAACTTCTAAAAACAATTGACTTTTAATTTTTGACTACTGATGAAATAATTTATCCATCAGATATATTGTAGTTTTTATATATATAACCATTTTTATGTGACAGGACGTGTTTATCATATCAAGATGAGATATTTTTTACACATCAGTTTTACAATCGTATATAGTGTATTTTTAGAGTTGAAAGGGTTAAACACCCTTATGCCCTGTACACATGTTAGGATTTTCCGACAACAAAACCGTGGATTTTTTTCAGACGAATGTTGGCTCAAACTTGTCTTGCATACACACAGCCACACAGATGTTGTCGGAAATTCCGAACGCCAAGAACGCGGTGATGTACAACACGTACGACGAGCCGAGATAAATTAAGTCCAATAGCGGAATTTCTGACAACGGATTTTGTTGTCTGGAAAATTTGAGATCCAGATCTCAAATTTTGTTTGTCGGAAAATTCAGACGGAAAATGTCCGATGACGCCTACACACAGTCGGAATTTCCGACAACAAGCTCCCATTGAACATTTTTTGTCGTAAAATCCTATTGTGTGTACAGGGCATTACAATTGAGTCATTCTAGTTAGAAGGAACATCTGGTGCTAATTAAGATAACAGTATTTTTTTCTAAAATCATATAGACGAGTTAGGACTTACTTTTACATTGTAATATGTAATTATTTTTAAAAATCATCTCACATATATGAATAAATTGAAGTTGAAAAACATATTTTAAGTTCAAATTTTGACAAAGATTATTTGAAAGGTTGTATGTATTATAGATTTATGCTAAACACAATTTGGAGGGAAAGTCTGAAGTGATATCCATATTTCAAAGTATTGTACAACAATGTTACAATTATGAATTATGAAATTAAGGGGATTGATTTATTTGGTAAAAGAAAAAGAAAATAATAAGGGTGAAAATATTTTTTATGGTATATGAAGCAAAAGGTTTATAAAGTTCACTTTTCCTTATATATAATCAAAACTGAAAATATAAGCAAGGAGAGTTTCAGAATTGGCTGCTCTTTCTTGTAAAGAGCCATATTTGATTTTTCGTGAGGACAGGGTGGTGTTACGCCCTCAACCGGGTTTTTTACCAAAAATAGTCTCAGTTTTCCACCTGAACCAAGATATTGTCCTGGCATAGTTTTTTCCAAAACCATGTTCCAGGGAAGAGAAGTCATTACATTGTCTTGATGTGGTGAGAACAGTGAAAATCGATTTAAAGGCAACTGCTCAGATTCGTAAGACTGATGATATTTATTCTGCCAGAGGGTCCTAAGAAAGGACAGGTAGCGTCAAAATCCACTGTCGCTAAGTGGATTCGGCAAGTTATAATTCAAACTTATGATTTAAGGGGTAAGATTGCCCCTTTTCAAATTAAGGCACACTCTACCAGAGCGGTTAGTACTTCTTGGGCAGTGCATCACCAGGCCTCCATGGCTCAGATCTGCAAGGCCGCAACTTGGTCTTCAGCATACATTCACAAAATTTTATCAAGTGGATGTAAGGAGGAATGAGGATATCGCGCAGTGTGCTGCAGGCAGCAGTATACAGTAAGTCCTCAGGTCTGGGGGTGCCCTATGGGTTGTGTCTCCCTCCCCTCAAGTAGCATTGCTGTGGGACATCCCATTAAATAATTACTTAAGGCTCTGTGTCCCATGATGTATGATAAAGAAAATAGGATTTTTATAACGGCTTACCTGTAAAATCCTTTTCTTGGAGTACATCATGGGACACAGAGGTCCCATCCCTCTTTTTATGGGGTTTAAGTATATTGCTTGGCTACAAAAACTAAGGTACTCCTGGATGGAGGAGGGGTTATATAGGGGAGCGAACTTCCTGTATTGGGTATACCAGTGTCAACACCTGAGGTGGCCCATAGCCCATTAAGTAATTACTTAAGGCTCTGTGTCCCATGATGTACTCCAAGAAAAGGTTTTTACAGGTAAGCTGTTATAAAAATTTTATTTTTTTAATTTACTGGGGGCTACAATATGCTTAAGAGTGCGAGTTCTTTTAAATGTGACCTGTGGAACTGGAGGTAGAATGGGTGCCAGTTTCTGATCTATATGCAGAATATGCCAGTGTTTTTTGACAATATTCTGAATGGATCTTTATTTGCTGTTATACTCAGTTACAAACCTGATGGTGTTAGTATCTGTTTTTTTACGGATCTTAGCGCACGGGTGGTACGCTATGCAGGAATTTATCATGAGCCATTTGTATTAATTTCACTGGATATCCTTTTTGCAGGAACGTATTTTTAAGACACACTTTGTAAGTCATACTCTTCACGATTGGTACAGTTTCTCCTCAGCCTTTAAAACTGTCCACTCTGAATGTTTTTTGTCCAGGATGGATGGTGGCAACTAGTATAATGTAGGTACGAGTTGCCACTAGTAGGTTTACATAATTTTTTGTGCAAATGGACCTGCCTTCATGGTATAAAACCAGATCCAGAAACACTAAATCAGTAGGATCTAACACATGTGTAAAACTGAGATCCAAAGTGTTGTCATTGCAGTTAGTGACAAATGACTCAAAAAGCTCAACACTCCTATTCCAGATTATCAGAACATCATCAATATAGTGCCCGAAAAAATTGGGCAATTCATGTTGGGATCATTGGAGAGAAAGTGTTGAAGTGACTCTAAGCCTACTCTGTGTGGAATTTAGACATCACATCCAGTGATGCCCAAAGGTAATCAGTCTCCCATTTTTAATTTTGAAGGGTCTCAATTAACATGACCAGAATCCCTAATGTATGATGGTAATCCTGAAACTATGGGCTGTAAAAAGAAATCAATATAATGGGATAATCCAGAGGTGAAACTGTCGGTACTGGCTACAATAGGTCTGCCAGGGGGACATGTGGTGGATTTGTGGATTTTCGGTAAATGATAAAAATAGGGAGTGCTGCGTGTATAGGGCAACAAGAACTGTTTCTCTTTTTTACATAATACCTCATCCTCAGCTGCCTTCTCTACTAATGATTTCAATTCTACTTGGAACTCTGGTAGAGGGTCCCTCTTTAAAATGTCATATGTCTTATGATCAGATAATAGACAATGGGCCTCTTTTTCATAGTCAATTTTGTCCTGAATGACCAAGCTCCCTCCCTTATCTGTTTGTTTGATAACTAGCAGGTTGTTATTCTTTAAAGTACTCAAGACCATACGTTCAGCACTAGACAAATTGGGATGACTAGAAGACTTGGTGTCACATAAGTTCATAAGATCTCTATATGTTTGGTCTTTAACATAAAATCTTTTTACAGTCAAATTTCTGATAAACCTATATAGATCTTTAAATAAACCAAATTTGTTTGGCCCTATGGTTGGGGCAAAACCTAGCCCTTTTTTCCAAATAGTGAATGTTCGGCTATAGTTAATTGGTAAGTAGAAAGGTTGAAGATTTTTATAGTATTAGCCTCAATGGTTATTGGCTTTCCTTCCTTTCTTTTTTGTTTATCCTTACAAGTCTTCTAATCATCCCAATTTGTCTAACATCTGTAAAAAAAAACAGATGCTAACACCATCAGGTTTGTAACTGAGTATAACAGCAAATATAGATCCATCCAGAATATTGTCAAAAAACACTCATATTCTGCGTATGGATCCAAAACTGGCACGCATTCTACCTCCAGTTCCACAGGTCACAATTAAAAGAACTCGCACTCTTAAGAATATTGTAGCCCCCAGTGAATTAAAAAATTCTCGAAGAGAATTGGACATCAAGTCCTACTTTGATAATAGTACTGGTATTTTTCAGTGTAAGAAAAGAGGGTGTTTGACCAGTCATTTTATCCGACATGGTCAATCCTCTTTTTCTGATAGGTCTGGGAATACATATGATATAAAGCAATTAATCACCTGCTCCACTGAATATGTGGTATATGTATTCATTTGCCCTTGCCATCTGCTCTGTGTGGGCCGGTTGATGCAAACTCTATGAAAACGAGTGGGTGAACACCGACGGTTCATACAGAAGGGCCTCCATGAACACAGTATTCCCCGCCACTTTAACTGCTTCAGCCCCAGAAGATTTGGCTGCTGAATGACCAGGCCATTTTTTGCGATTCGGCACTGCGTCGCTTTAACTGATAATTGCGAGTCGTGCGGCGCTGCGCCCAAACAAAATTGACGTCCTTAATATGCCCTTGCCATCTGCTCTATGTGGGCTGGACGATGCAAACTCTACGAAAATGAGTGGGTGAGCACTGACGGTTCATACAGAAAGGCCTCCATGAACACAGCGTTCCTCGCCACTTTAAAAGTCACCATGCCAAAAACATCCAGTGACTAAAGCAGTGATGGCGAACCTTGGCACCCCAGATGTTTTAGAACTACATTTCCCATGATGCTCAACTACACAGCAGAGTGCATGAGTATCATGGGAAATGTAGTTCTAAAACATCTGGGGTGCCAAGGTTCGCCAACACTGGTCTAAAGGTTCTAGCCATTGAATATATTCCAAGTGGTTCCCTAACTGACAATGAGAGGTTCTCTTTATTGTGTAAACAGGAATCATTCTGGATCTATAAATTGGCCTCTCTGTCCCCCAGTGGGTTAAATGAGGGTCTTGAGAACCATAGCATCATCCAGACCCTGCATCATTGGTTGTTCATTTTTGCTGTACAACATTTATATTTTGTCTGGTCACAACCTTCTGTTGGTTTACATAGTGTCACCATGTAACCACTTAGTTGCGCACACATACATATATTTTTCTTTTTCTCAACCCCCCCTCCACTTCTTTCATTCCATGGTAGTCTTTTTAATATTAATTATATTCATCATTTTCTTTTAATATTATTAGTTTTTATCATTGTTCATTATTGATTTATCTCTCAGTTATTAGTTCTTTTGTTCCCAGTGTCTTTCTAGTATTTGCAATGAATTTGTTCTATTAAGCTTTTTAATAATAGAGGTTTTGCTGTAGTGGAGTAACCAGTCATGGTTCCTTTAAAAATTCTAATCTCCCCGCAGCTAATTCCTATTTAATCCCCATTGGCTGGTCATGTCACATGACTTGAGGAAGGGCCACACCCTGAAACGCGTTGTCAAGACAACAACCATGTTCTCTCCATGCTCCCCTCGGCTTGCTCTCCACCATCTTGAGCTCCAAGCCTCGTTTTGGATTTGGTCTCCCTTAGCGTCCTACTGTACGCTCACTGGTTCCTATTGGAGTTTGTCGCTTCTCCACCTACAGCTGGCTAGCCGCGCTGTCGTTCACTGCTGGTTACCATCAGGGACTCGGTTGAGGCTCTACATCGTCTCCCGGTCCCTGTATGAGTTGGGTTAACCCTCCCCCTTCCCCGTTTTGTGGATTTCGTAGGGGTGCATGAGGGTTCCATTACTGCAGCAAATCTACAACAAGCCAGTCCATCTCTGGCCACCGCCATAAGGTACCACCACAACAGTGAGCAAGTTGATTGTCGTTAGGGATGAGCCGAACACCCCCCTGTTCGGTTCGCACCAGAACATGCGAACAGGAAAAAAGTTTGCTCGAACACCGTTAAAGTCTATGGGACACGAACATGAATAATCAAAAGTGCTAATTTTAAAGGCTTATATGCAAGTTATTGTCATAAAAAGTGTTTGGGGACCCGGGTCCTGCCCCAGGGGACATGGATCAATGCAAAAAAAAGTTTTAAAAACGGCTGTTTTTTCAGGAGCAGTGATTTTAATAATGCTTAAAGTCAAACAATAAAAGTGTAATATCCCTTTAAATTTCGTACCTGGGGGGTGTCTATAGTATGCCTGTAAAGGGGCGCATGTTTTCCGTGTTTAGAACAGTCTGACAGCAAAATGACATTTCGAAGGAAAAATTACATTTAAAACTACCCACGGCTATTGCATTGCCGACAATACACATAGAAGTTCATTGATAAAAACGGCATGGGAATTCAACACAGGGAAACCCCGAACCAAAATTTAAAAAAAAAATGACGTGGGAGTCCCACTAAATTCCATACCAGGCCCTTCAGGTCTGGTATGGATATTAAGGAGAACCCCGGCCAAAATTTAAAAAAAAAACGGCGTAGGGTCCCCCCAAAAATCCATACCAGACCCTTATCCGAGCACGCAACCTGGCAGGCCGCAGGAAAAGAGGGGGGGATGAGAGTGCGGCCCCCCCTCCTGAACCGTACCAGGCCACATGCCCTCAACATTGGGAGGGTGCTTTCGGGTAGCCCCCAAAACACCTTGTCCCCATGTTGATGAGGACAAGGGCCTCATCCCCACAACCCTGGCCGGTGGTTGTGGGGGTCTGCGGGCGGGGGGCTTATCGGAATCTGGAAGCCCCCTTTAACAAGGGAACCCCCAGATCCCGGCCCCCCCCTGTGTGAAATGGTAAGGGTGTACTTACCCCTACCATTTCACTAAAAAACTGTCAAAAATGTTAAAAATGACAAGAGACAGTTTTTGACAATTCCTTTATTGAAATGCTTCTTCTTTCTTCTATCTTCCTTTATCTTCTTCTGGTTCTTCTGGCTCTTCTGGTTCTTCCTCCGGCGTTCTCGTCCAGCATCTCCTCCGCGGCGTCTTCTATCTTCTTCTCCTCGGGCCGCTCCGCATCCATGGCATGGGGGGAGGCTCCCGCGCTTCTCTTCATCTTCTTCTTCATCCTCTTCTCTTCTTCCTTCTTCTCTTCTTCTCTTCTTCATTTTCTTCTCCGGGCCGCTCCGCATCCATGCTGGCATGGAGGGAGGCTCCCGCTGTGTGACGGCGTCTCCTCGTCTGACGGTTCTTAAATAACGGGGGGCGGGGCCACCCGGTGACCCCACCCCCTCTGACGCACGGGACATGACGGGACTTCCCTGTGGCATTCCCTGTGATGTCACAGGGAAGTCCCATCAAGTCACCGTGCGTCAGAGGGGGGCGGGGTCACCGGGTGGCCCCGTCCCCCGTTATTTAAGAACCGTCAGACGAGGAGACTCCGTCACACAGCGGGAGCCTCCCTCCATGCCAGCATGGGTGCGGAGCGGCCCGGAGAAGAAAATGAAGAAGAGAAGAAGAGAAGAAGGAAGAAGAGAAGAAGATGAAGAAGATGAAGAGAAGAGCGGGAGCCTCCCCCCATGCCATGGATGCGGAGCGGCCCGAGGAGAAGAAGATAGAAGACACCACGGAGGAGATGCTGGACGAGAACGCCGGAGGAAGAACCAGAAGAGCCAGAAGAACCAGAAGAAGATGAAGGAAGATAGAAGAAAGAAAAAGCATTTAAATAAAGGAATTGTCAAAAACTGTCTCTTGTCATTTTTAACATTTTTGACAGTTTTTTAGTGAAATGGTAGGGGTAAGTACCCCCTTACCATTTCACACAGGGGGGGGGCCCGGGATCTGGGGGTTCCCTTGTTAAAGGGGGCTTCCAGATTCCGATAAGCCCCCCGCCCACAGACCCCCACAACCACCGGCCAGGGTTGTGGGGATGAGGCCCTTGTCCTCATCAACATGGGGACAAGGTGTTTTGGGGGGCTACCCCAAAGCACCCTCCCAATGTTGAGGGCATGTGGCCTGGTACGGTTCAGGAGGGGGGGGCGCACTCTCATCCCCCCCTCTTTTCCTGCGGCCTGCCAGGTTGCGTGCTCGGATAAGGGTCTGGTATGGATTTTTGGGGGGACCCTACGCCGTTTTTTTTTAAAATTTTGGCCGGGGTTCTCCTTAATATCCATACCAGACCTGAAGGGCCTGGTATGGAATTTAGTGGGACTCCCACGTCATTTTTTTTTTTTAATTTTGGTTCGGGGTTTCCCTGTGTTGAATTCCCATGCCGTTTTTATCAATGAACTTCTATGTGTATTGTCAGCAATGCAATAGCCGCGGGTAGTTTTAAATTTAATTTTTTCATCGAAATGTCATTTTGCTGTCAGACTGTTCTAAACACGGGAAACATGCGCCCCTTTACAGGCATACTATAGACACCCCCCAGGTACGAAATTTAAAGGGATATTACACTTTTATTGTTTGACTTTAAGCATTATTAAAATCACTGCTCCTGAAAAAACGGCCGTTTTTGAAACTTTTTTTTGCATTGATCCATGTCCCCTGGGGCAGGACCCGGGTCCCCAAACACTTTTTATGACAATAACTTGCATATAAGCCTTTAAAATTAGCACTTTTGATTTCTCCCATAGACTTTTAAAGGGTGTTTTGCGGCATTCGAATATGCCGCGAACACCCCAAATTGTTCGCTGTTCGGCGAACTTGCGAACAGCCAATGTTTGAGTCGAACATGAGTTCGACTCGAACTCGAAGCTGATCCCTAATTGTCGTCTATTTATGCAAGGAGAGTTTTAACTGTTTTTAAAATAATCTTATGGTAACAATAAATCAACATATGGTTTATCTTGTTGATTTTTGCCTGGTTATTTGTCTGCACAAGACTGGCTCCACTAGTGCTCTTTCTTATGGTTGCCATTGACTGTTTGCATTTGTAATCACACCTCTCCTTCCATCCATATAGCTGCTTATTAGGCACAAGTAGGACACTGACCAATGCTACAAATGCCCCCGTTTTTCTGGCTCCAGACTTTTTTTGTTGTTGTCACTTATCAATCCCGCATCTTTTTTGCTTATGTGTTTCTACACCTATATTCATGTGACTAAATATAAATGAATGTGCAATTTATCATAGATTTGAATGAATCATCATTATTTATTTATTTGTGTACTTGGAGTTTTTTGTTCTGGATATAGATTTTTGACATCGATTTTGTCGTTTTTACATTAGTATTAATAATTTCTTATCAACAGTTTATTTTAAATTTTTTTCTTTCTTTTTTTTTTTTTTTTTTTTGCTTTCAGGCCCCTTTGAAGGTGTGGCTCTTTTTGGCACACAATTTTCAATTCTACCATTCCCTATAAAAGCGCTTGCCCATGGTATACAAGACTAGCCTAGCTCTGAGGAAGGGGCACCGCTCCTGAAACGCGTTAGTTGTACCCCATGTTCTGTGCACGTCCATGCACTGTGTTTATGGCCTTTTGTCTGTTGCATTTTGTGAGTACCCACTTTTATACAAAAATGTCTTATTATTAAATTATCTCTGGTAATGAATTAGATGTGCGTGCCTTCCATTTCTGTTTTTCTTGTAGTGTATCATATATATATGTATATATATATATATATATATATATATATATATATATATATATACTCTGCATTCAGTGTAGACTACATATACATATTTGGTGGTGTACAGTATCTAATACACTTCAGGTGGTGTATTAATTAATATATATATATATATATATATATATATATATATATATATATACATATATATATATATAGTCTAGTGTGTGTGTGTCTATATATATATATATATACTCTCCATAGAGTGTAGACTATATATATACGCCTAGCAGTAAGAAGGGTCACTGGTTCGAATCCCAACCACGACACTACCTGCCTGGAGTTTGCATGTTCTCCCTGTGCCTGCGTGGGTTTCCTCCGGGTATACAGACAAGCGGACTTTTCGACCGGACTCGATTTCAACGGATTCATTTAAAACATGTTTCAAATCTAAGTCCGTCCAACTTTTGAGAAAACAAAGTCCGCTGGAGCCCACACACGATCGAATTGTCCGACCAAATCCTGTCCGCCGGGCAAAGTCTGCCGTAAAGTCCGCTCGTGTGTACGCGGCATAAGTTGTTGTGTAGAAACTCCACTCTGTTCCAGACAGCCGGGACCGAAGCAGGAGCGGGTAGGACAAGGGAAAAAGAAGGGTGGTACCCCAGGTTGGTATAGAATGGTGATTGCTTAGTGGTAGAATGTATTGCGTTGTTGTATGCAAATTCTGTGCAAGGAAGTAGGGATGCCCAATTGTCCTGGACAAAGGTGGAGAATCAACGAAGGTACTGTTCAAGCAGGGCCGGACTGGCCTACCGGGATACCGGGAAATATCCCGGTAGGCTGGCTGCACACAGTACCGCTGGGGCTGCTCACAGTGCCTGTGTCAGCATCAGCAATCTAAAGAGCAACAGCGGCGGCCGCCGCTGCTGCACTATGCCATGGCTGTGTGTCACTCACTGACTGTCTGTGTGTGTCTCCGGGGGGGGGGGGCGCTCACTGCCTGTGTCCTGAAGATCAGCGGCGGCCCTGCCTGTGTCACTCACTATCTCCTCCGTTCGGCCGGCGCTCCGCCCACCACACTCATCATGCCTCGCTCTGTCTGTGTGCCTGTGGGGGAGGAGCAGGAGAACGCCGTGCTGCTCCATTTTGCCTCGTCCCGCGCGGTGCTACAGCACAAGGTATTAAAAAAATCTCTCTGTCTCTCTCTCTCTCTCTCTCTCTCTCTCTCTCCCTCTCTCTCCCTCTCTCTCTCTCTCTCTCTCTCTCTCTCTCTCTCTCTCTCTCATCAAACACTGCCACTGTGCCCATAGATTGCCAACACTGTGCCCCGCCCATCAATTGCAGCCACTGTACCATCAAACGCTGCCACTGTGCCCATAGGTTGCCAACACTGTGCCCTGCCCATCAAACGCAGCCACTGTACCCAACAATTGCAGTCACTGTACCATCAAACGCTGCCACTGTACCATCAAACGCAGCCACTGTACCCATCAATTGCAGCCACTGTACCCATCAATTGCAGCCACTGTGCCCATCAAACGCCGCCACTGTACCATTAAACGCAGCCACTGTACCCATCAATTGCAGCCACTGTGCCCATCAAACGCCGCCACTGTACCATCAAACGCAGCCACTGTACCCATCAATTGCAGCCACTGTGATGGTACAGTGGCTGCGTTTGATGGGCACAGTGGCTGCAATTGATGGGTACAGTGGCTGCGTTTGATGGTACAGTGGCAGCGTTTAATGGGCACAGTGGTGGCAATTTATGGGTACAGTGGCTGTGTTTGATGGCACAGTGGATGCGTTTGATGGGCACAGTGGCTGCAATTGATGGGTACAGTGGCTGCATTTGATGGTACAGTGGCTGCGTTTGATGGAACAGTGGCAGCGTTTAATGGGCACAGTGGTGGCAATTTATGGGTACAGTGGCTGCGTTTGATGGTACAGTGGCTGCGTTTGATGGTACAGTGGCAGCGTTTAATGGGCACAGTGGTGGCAATTTATGGGTACAGTGACGGTGTTTGATGGGCACAGTGGCTGCGTTTGATGGTACAGTGGCTGCGTTTGATGGGCACAGTGGCAGCGTTTAATTGGCACAGTGGTGGCAATTTATGGGTACAGTGGCTGCGTTTGATGGTACAGTGGCTGCATTTGATGGGCACAGTGGCTGTGTTTAATGGGCACAGTGGTGGCAATTTATGGGTACAGTGGCTGCGTTTGATGGTACAGTGGCTGCGTTTGATGGTACAGTGGCAGCATTTAATGGGCACAGTGGCAGCGTTTAATGGGCACAGTGGTGGCAATTTATGGGTACAGTGGCTGCGTTTGATGGTACAGTGGCAGCGTTTGATGGTACAGTGGCTGCGTTTGATGGGCACAGTGGTGGCAATTTATGGGTACAGTGGCTGCGTTTGATGGTACAGTGGCTGCGTTTGATGGGCACAGTGGCTGTGTTTAATGGGCACAGTGGTGGCAATTTATGGGTACAGTGGCTGCGTTTGATGGTACAGTGGCTGCGTTTGATGGTACAGTGGCTGCGTTTGATGGTACAGTGGCTGCATTTGATGGGCACAGTGGCTGTTTAATGGGCACAGTGGTGGCAATTTATGGGTACAGTGGCTGCGTTTGATGGTACAGTGGCTGCGTTTGATGGTACAGTGGCTGCGTTTGATGGGCACAGTGGCAGCGTTTAATGGGCACAGTGGTGGCAATTTATGGGTACAGTGGCTGCGTTAGATGGTACAGTGGCTGCGTTTGATGGGCACAGTGGCTGTGTTTAATGGGCACAGTGGTGGCAATTTATGGGTACAGTGGCTGCGTTTGATGGTACAGTGGCTGCGTTTGATGGTACAGTGGCAGTGTTTAATGGGCACAGTGGCTGCAATTGATGGGTACAGTGGCTGCATTTGATGGTACAGTGGCTGCATTTGATGGTACAGTGGCTGCGTTTGATGGGCACAGTGGCTGTGTTTAATGGGCACAGTGGTGGCAATTTATGGGTACAGTGGCTGCGTTTGATGGTACAGTGGCTGCGTTTGATGGTACAGTGGCAGCGTTTGATGGTACAGTGGCAGCGTTTAATGGGCACAGTGGTGGCAATTTATGGGTACAGTGGCTGCGTTTGATAGTACAGTGGCTGCGTTTGATGGTACAGTGGCAGCGTTTAATGGGCACAGTGGCTGCAATTGATGGGTACAGTGGCTGCGTTTGATGGTACAGTGGCTGCGTTTGATGGTACAGTGGCAGTGTTTAATGGGCACAGTGGTGGCAATTTATGGGTACAGTGGCTGCGTTTGATGGTAGAGTGGCTGCGTTTGATGGTACAGTGGCTGCAATTGATGGGTACAGTGGCTGCAATTGATGGGTACAGTGGCAGCGTTTGATGGTACAGTGGCTGTGTTTAATGGGCACAGTGGTAGCAATTTATGGGTACAGTGACTGCGTTTGATGGTACAGTGGCTGCGTTTAATGGGCAAACGCAGCCACTGTACCCATAAATTGCCACCACTGTGCCCATTAAACACAGTCACTGTGCCATCAAACGCTGCTACTGTACCATCAAACGCAGCCACTGTGCCCATTAAACACAGTCACTGTGCCCAAACGCTGCCAGTGTACCCATAAATTGCTGCCACTGTGCCCCATCAAACGCAGCCACTGTACCCATTAATTGCAGCCACTGTGCCCATTAAACGCTGCCACTGTACCATCAAACGCTGCCACTGTACCCATAAATTGCTGCCACTGTGCCCCATCAAACGCAGCCACTGTACTCATTAATTGCAGCCACTGTGCCCATTAAACGCTGCCACTGTACCATCAAACGCAGCCACTGCACCCATAAATTGCCACCACTGTGCCCATTTAACGCTGCCACTGTGCCCATCAAACGCAGCCACTGTACCATCAAACGCAGCCACTGTACCCATCAATTGCAGCCACTGTGCCCATCAAACGCTGCCACTGTACCATCAAACGCAGCCACTGTACCCATCAATTGCAGCCACTGTGCCCATCAAACGCCGCCACTGTACCATCAAACGCAGCCACTGTACCCATCAATTGCAGCCACTGTGATGGTACAGTGGCTGCGTTTGATGGGTACAGTGGCTGCAATTGATGGGTACAGTGGCTGCGTTTGATGGTACAGTGGCAGCGTTTAATGGGCACAGTGGTGGCAATTTATGGGTACAGTGGCTGTGTTTGATGGCACAGTGGATGCGTTTGATGGGCACAGTGGCTGCAATTGATGGGTACAGTGGCTGCGTTTGATGGGTGCAGTGGCTGCGTTTGATGGTACAGTGGCAGCGTTTAATGGGCACAGTGGTGGCAATTTATGGGTACAGTGGCTGCGTTTGATGGTACAGTGGCTGCGTTTGATGGTACAGTGGCTGCGTTTGATGGGCACAGTGGCAGCGTTTAATGGGCACAGTGGTGGCAATTTATGCGTACAGTGGCTGCGTTTGATGGTACAGTGGCTGCGTTTGATGGTACAGTGGCTGCGTTTGATGGTACAGTGGCTGCATTTGATGGGCACAGTGGCTGCGTTTGATGGTACAGTGGCTGCGTTTGATGGTACAGTGGCAGCGTTTAATGGGCACAGTGGCTGGAATTGATGGGTACAGTGGCTGCATTTGATGGTACAGTGGCTGCGTTTGATGGTACAGTGGCAGCGTTTAATGGGCACAGTGGTGGCAATTTATGGGTACAGTGGCTGCGTTTGATGGTACAGTGGCAGCGTTTGATGCTACAGTGGCTGCGTTTGATGGGCACAGTGGTGGCAATTTATGGGTACAGTGGCTGCGTTTGATGGTACAGTGGCTGTGTTTAATGGGCACAGTGGTGGCAATTTATGGGTACAGTGGCTGCGTTTGATGGTACAGTGGCTGCGTTTGATGGTACAGTGGCTGCATTTGATGGGCACAGTGGCTGTGTTTAATGGGCACAGTGGTGGCAATTTATGGGTACAGTGGCTGCGTTTGATGGTACAGTGGCTGCGTTTGATGGGCACAGGGGCAGCATTTAATGGGCACAGTGGTGGCAATTTATGGGTTCAGTGGCTGCGTTAGATGGTACAGTGGCTGCGTTTGATGGGCACTGTGGCTGTGTTTAATGGGCACAGTGGTGGCAATTTATGGGTACAGTGGCTGCGTTTGATGGTACAGTGGCTGCGTTTGATGGTACAGTGGCAGCGTTTAATGGGCACAGTGGCTGCAATTGATGGGTACAGTGGCTGCATTTGATGGTACACTGGCTGCATTTGATGGTACAGTGGCTGCGTTTGATGGGCACAGTGGCTGTGTTTAATGGGCACAGTGGTGGCAATTTATGGGTACAGTGGCTGCGTTTGATGGTACAGTGGCTGCGTTTGATGGTACAGTGGCAACGTTTAATGGGCACAGTGGCTGCAATTGATGGGTACAGTGGCTGCGTTTGATGGTACAGTGGCTGCGTTTGATGGTACAGTGGCAGCGTTTAATGGGCACAGTGGTGGCAATTTATGGGTACAGTGGCTGCGTTTGATGGTACAGTGGCTGCGTTTGATGGTACAGTGGCTGCAATTGATGGGTACAGTGGCTGCAATTGATGGGTACAGTGGCTGCAATTGAAGGGTACAGTGGCAGCGTTTGATGGTACAGTGGCTGTGTTTAATGGGCACAGTGGTGGCAATTTATGGGTACAGTGACTGCGTTTGATGGTACAGTGGCTGCGTTTGATGGGCAAACGCAGCCACTATACCCATAAATTGCCACCACTGTGCCCATTAAACACAGCCACTGTACCATCAAACGCTGCCACTGTACCATCAAACGCAGCCACTGTACCCATCAATTGCCACCACTGTGCCCATTAAACACAGTCACTGTGCCCAAACGCTGCCAGTGTACCCATAAATTGCTGCCACTGTGCCCCATCAAACGCAGCCACTGTACCCATTAATTGCAGCCACTGTGCCCATTAAACGCTGCCACTGTACCATCAAACGCTGCCACTGTACCCATAAATTGCTGCCAGTTTGCCCCATCAAATGCAGCCACTGTACCCATTAATTGCAGCCACTGTGCCCATTAAACGCTGCCACTGTACCATCAAACGCAGCCACTGCACCCATAAATTGCCACCACTGTGCCAATTAAACGCTGCCACTGTGCCCATCAAACGCAGCCACTGTACCATCAAACGCAGCCACTGTACCCATAAATTGCCACCACTGTGCCCATTAAACACAGCCACTGTGCCCATTAAACGCTGCCACTGTGCCCATAAATTGCCACCACTGTGCCAATTAAACGCTGCCACTGTGCCCATCAAACGCAGCCACTGTACCCATCAATTGCAGCCACTGTGATGGTACAGTGGCTGCGTTTGATGGGTACAGTGGCTGCAATTGATGGGTACAGTGGCTGCGTTTGATGGTACAGTGGCAGCGTTTAATGGGCACAGTGGTGGCAATTTATGGGTACAGTGGCTGTGTTTGATGGCACAGTGGATGCGTTTGATGGGCACAGTGGCTGCAATTGATGGGTACAGTGGCTGCGTTTGATGGGTGCAGTGGCTGCGTTTGATGGTACAGTGGCAGCGTTTAATGGGCACAGTGGTGGCAATTTATGGGTACAGTGGCTGCGTTTGATGGTACAGTGGCTGCGTTTGATGGTACAGTGGCTGCGTTTGATGGGCACAGTGGCAGCGTTTAATGGGCACAGTGGTGGCAATTTATGCGTACAGTGGCTGCGTTTGATGGTACAGTGGCTGCGTTTGATGGTACAGTGGCTGCGTTTGATGGTACAGTGGCTGCATTTGATGGGCACAGTGGCTGCGTTTGATGGTACAGTGGCTGTGTTTGATGGTACAGTGGCAGCGTTTAATGGGCACAGTGGCTGGAATTGATGGGTACAGTGGCTGCATTTGATGGTACAGTGGCTGCGTTTGATGGTACAGTGGCAGCGTTTAATGGGCACAGTGGTGGCAATTTATGGGTACAGTGGCTGCGTTTGATGGTACAGTGGCAGCGTTTGATGCTACAGTGGTTGCGTTTGATGGGCACAGTGGTGGCAATTTATGGGTACAGTGGCTGCGTTTGATGGTACAGTGGCTGTGTTTAATGGGCACAGTGGTGGCAATTTATGGGTACAGTGGCTGCGTTTGATGGTACAGTGGCTGCGTTTGATGGTACAGTGGCTGCATTTGATGGGCACAGTGGTGGCAATTTATGGGTACAGTGGCTGCGTTTGATGGTACAGTGGCTGCGTTTGATGGGCACAGTGGCAGCATTTAATGGGCACAGTGGTGGCAATTTATGGGTTCAGTGGCTGCGTTAGATGGTACAGTGGCTGCGTTTGATGGGCACAGTGGCTGTGTTTAATGGGCACAGTGGTGGCAATTTATGGGTACAGTGGCTGCGTTTGATGGTACAGTGGCTGCGTTTGATGGTACAGTGGCAGCGTTTAATGGGCACAGTGGCTGCAATTGATGGGTACAGTGGCTGCATTTGATGGTACACTGGCTGCATTTGATGGTACAGTGGCTGCGTTTGATGGGCACAGTGGCTGTGTTTAATGGGCACAGTGGTGGCAATTTATGGGTACAGTGGCTGCGTTTGATGGTACAGTGGCTGCGTTTGATGGTACAGTGGCAACGTTTAATGGGCACAGTGGCTGCAATTGATGGGTACAGTGGCTGCGTTTGATGGTACAGTGGCTGCGTTTGATGGTACAGTGGCAGCGTTTAATGGGCACAGTGGTGGCAATTTATGGGTACAGTGGCTGCGTTTGATGGTACAGTGGCTGCGTTTGATGGTACAGTGGCTGCAATTGATGGGTACAGTGGCTGCAATTGAAGGGTACAGTGGCAGCGTTTGATGGTACAGTGGCTGTGTTTAATGGGCACAGTGGTGGCAATTTATGGGTACAGTGACTGCGTTTGATGGTACAGTGGCTGCGTTTGATGGGCAAACGCAGCCACTATACCCATAAATTGCCACCACTGTGCCCATTAAACACAGCCACTGTACCATCAAACGCTGCCACTGTACCATCAAACGCAGCCACTGTACCCATCAATTGCCACCACTGTGCCCATTAAACACAGTCACTGTGCCCAAACGCTGCCAGTGTACCCATAAATTGCTGCCACTGTGCCCCATCAAACGCAGCCACTGTACCCATTAATTGCAGCCACTGTGCCCATTAAACGCTGCCACTGTACCATCAAACGCTGCCACTGTACCCATAAATTGCTGCCAGTTTGCCCCATCAAATGCAGCCACTGTACCCATTAATTGCAGCCACTGTGCCCATTAAACGCTGCCACTGTACCATCAAACGCAGCCACTGCACCCATAAATTGCCACCACTGTGCCAATTAAACGCTGCCACTGTGCCCATCAAACGCAGCCACTGTACCATCAAACGCAGCCACTGTACCCATAAATTGCCACCACTGTGCCCATTAAACACAGCCACTGTGCCCATTAAACGCTGCCACTGTGCCCATCAAACGCAGCCACTGTACCATCAAACGCAGCCACTGTACCCATAAATTGCCGCCACTGTGCCCATCAAACGCAGCCACTGTGCCCATCAAACGCAGCCACTGTAACCATCAATTGCTGCCAGTTTGCCCCATCAATTGCCACCAGTTTGCCCATTAAATCCTGCCAGTGTCCCCCCCGCCCGGCACTTACCTGTCTCAGGTCAGCGCGTTGCTCCACGCTCCCTCTGATAGGCATCCAATCACAGCGCCTGTCGCTTCAGCCAATCAGGTGACAGGTAACCAGACCCAGTGCACCTGATTGGCTGAGAGGCGGGTCAGTGTTAGGGAAGCGATTTATTTGATTTCCCAACACAGCACTGTGTAAGCAGCGAACGCACAGCAGTGTGCCCGCTGTTTACCAATTTGGAAGCCTATTAGAGCTGACAGCTCTAATCAGGCACTTCTAAAAACACCCCTGCCGCTGTAATTCACATGCCCGATGCCCAACAAGGATGCCGGACACCTGAATAGGGGGCGGCAGCAGTGACAATAGATAGATTCATGCAATGCATGAATCTGTCTATTGAAGATTGACGGGTGCAATGGACGCACCGCCACTGCCCAGTTGTATTTCCCCTGGGTGGGGAAATCCCACCATGTTTTACATTATACATTCCTATACACTGTGTGCCCTATAAAAAGGAGGTGGGCATTAAGGGACAGAGTGGTGTGCAGGCAATTTGTTTTATTTTTTGTGTGCATTACTGGATACTTTCACCCCCTTCCTTCCCAGGCCAATTTTCAGCTTTCAGCGCTGTCACACTTTCATTGACAATTGCGCGGTCATGCAGCGCTGTTTACACAAATAGAGCTTTCTTTTGGTGGTATTTATTCACGACTCAGTTTTTTATTTTTTGCGATATAAGCGGAAAAAAAGAGCGGAAATTTGGAAAAAAAAACAATATTTTCTTCTTTCTATTTTAAAAGAAATCCAATAAAATCTAATTTTGTCATAAATGTAAGCCAAAATGTATTCTGCTACATGTCTTTGGTAAAAAAATCCTGTTAAGTGTATAATAATTGGTTTGTGTGATCACGGACATATGTACGCAGATGATCATTGGGACATATGATTTTATTGTTACATATGTGGGGGACAGGTGTTTTTACTGTGTGGGGACATGTGTGTGGGGACATGTGTGTGGGGACAGTGTTTTGGGGACTTTGTGTGTTTACATTGTGTTGGGACATGTGTGGGGACAGTAGGCTGGTGATCAATGTGTAAAAAGCTGTAAAAAACAGCTCATTCTCACTGATCACTGGCCGGCTGCAGAGATCCGCTCTCCTCTCCGACAACTTCCGTGTGAGGAGAGGAGAGCCAATTGCCTAGAAAATGGCTCTCTATTTACATCACATGATGGCTGTGATTCCACACAGCCGTCATGTGATCAGGAGGGCCAATCACAGAGCCCTATGTGCTTTTATATGTGTCTTATCTATATATAATGCACGCTTTAAAATGCATGGTTTTCCATTTTATGAACAAGAAAATAATGACGTTATGCTGTTGGGCTGGTATAATAATGCTATGGGGCTGGTATGACATTTTTTCCAGGGCTGGTTTTCATTCCCAGTCCGGCCCTGTGTTCAAGAGTTTGGTTCTTGCATTCCATTTGTCCATTGGTCTGAGGGTGGTAGGCCGAGGAGTAGTGGTTCTCAATGTCTAGAGCAAGACAGAGCTCCTTCCAGAATTTAGAGGTGAATTGGACCCCACGATCCGATACAGTATTGCTGGGGACCCCAGCAAATATAGATGTAAACCCATCAGAGGGTGGTAGCTCCACTATGTAATCCATGCTGATCTGTTCCCAGGGTCTGGAGGGGACAGGCAGGGGGCATAGGAGACCCCATGATTTATTCTTTTCCGTTTTGCTGTGATTGCACACCAGGCAGGAATTGACATAAGCGTGGCAGTCTGCCTTGAAGGTAGGCCACCAAAAGGTTTGCAAAAGCAGATCAGTGGTTTTGGCCCCCCTGAAATGCCCTGCTAACTTGTTGTCATGGCAGAGTTTGAGCACAGGAACTCTCAGTTGAAGGGGCACAAACACAGCATGGTCATGGAAGAAGAGTCCGTCCTTTTCTTGCAGATGTTCTCCTGAGGGCAGTTGGTCTAGAAAGGAGGCCAGTTTAATCCTGGACATGAGGTCATCCGTAAGTAGGAAGAAATGATAGGCAGGGAGTATCGCGTCTGTCGTTGGCGAGTTATCTGATGTGGGATACATGCGGGATAGAGCATCAGGTTTACAATTCTTGGATCCCGGAGGGTACATGATATGCATTTGAAATCGGGTTAAGAAGAGAGCCCATCTGGCTTGTCTAGGTCTGAGACATTTAGCTGTATGGAGGTATTCCAAATTCCTATGATCAGTGTAGACAAGTATAGGGTGCGAGGCTCCTTCCAATAGATATCGCCATTCTTCCAGGGCCAGTTTAATAGCAAGGAGTTCTCGGTCCCCTACATCATAATTCCTTTCGGCTGGGGACAACTTCCTGGAAAAGAAGGCAACAGGATGCAAGATGGCTGTGGTTTCATGGCACTGAGAAAGGACTGCCCCAACCGCAATTTCTGAAGCATCGACCTCCAACACGTAAGGCAGGGCTGGGTCGTGATGTCGAAGGACTGGGGCAGAGGTGAATTGCTTCTTGAGTTTGTCGAAAGCCATTTGTGCTGAGGGGGACCACAGAAAATGGCTGTTTTGCTTGGTGAGTTGTGTGATAGGTAAAATTATTAACTAAATAGTAAAAGTGTAGCGCTAAAGTGAAGAAGCAAGTGTAAAGGTATAGGACAGAAAGAAGTCTGTTTACATTTGAAGGAGCAAGTGACCTCATCTGATCCCAAACTTGAAAAATATGTATACTAGATAGTGCAGTGAATATGGAATACTCTTACCGACTTTGGTGGACTCACAGGCCGTTGGCGGTGAGTCAATTAGGCTTGTACTGTCTTAAGATGGATGACAGTGTCAGGATAGCTTGTACACCGGAAGGGTTCCTCCTCAGATGGGGGGCCGAGAATCTGCCCAGAAGGTCCGCACAATCACCGTCTTTATCAGCATGCATGGACCATGTATGAAGAAAAAACAAGGAGCCTCCACATGGTGTAAATCCAAAAACTATTTTTCAAATAGCATTTATTAGATCACTCACGATCATCAAACAGTCCATAAAGGTTTAAAATTGGCAGAATCGATTCAAGTATTGTGAAGTAGAAATAAAAATTAATAAGCGTGGTAAAAGTGGCCTGTGAGTCCACCAAAGTCGGTAAGAGTATTCCATCCCTTACTCAGATTTGGATTTTTTTCTGTGATGCTACCCACCTGGGATTCAATTTGGGTCAACCACGTCATACACCATATGGACTAATATATTATGCTTATATTGTTCACTTGGGAGTTATATCTCCCCACTTGCATTGTTGACACTTTTTTCACTACTGATAAGTTTGGATGTTTTATTTAATAATTTTGGATAAATAATTTTTTTTTTTCCTCTTGTGATGTTTTGTGCTCTTCCTGAAAAGATAGAGTATCTCACTTGTTTACAGGTGTGGTGATATTGGATGTTACACCCATATTCACTGCACTATCTAGTATACATATTTTTCAAGTTTGGGATCAGATGAGGTCACTTGCTCCTTCAAATGTAAACAGACTTCTTTCTGTCCTATACCTTTACACTTGCTTCTTCACTTTAGCGCTACACTTTTACTATTTAGTTAATGTGCACAAATTTAGTCGTTTTGTAGTGTTGGCTGCTGTTCTGACCTGTTGGATTGGCGCGGTATTTCACTTATCCAGGTAAAATTATTGATAAGAAGCCTTTGATGAATCATCTATAAAAATTGGCGAATCCCACGAACCTCTGTATGCTGTTACGGTCCGAGGGTACTGGCCATTCAAGAACTGCACTTACCTTCAGAGGGTCCATGGAGATGGCAGAAGTCGAAATAATAAAACCAAGGAATTGCATGGTATTTTCTCAAACTTACATTCTTCAAGCTTGGCATAGAGTTTATGGACTCGGAGGTGAAAAAGGACTTTTCGCATGTGGATGCGATGTGCCTCGAGGGAAGGTGAAAAAACAAGGATTTCATCTAAGTACACTATCATAAAGAGGTCAAGAAAATCCCAAAAGATGTCATTCACTAAGTGTTGGAAAGTTGCTGGGGAGTTGCACAGCCCAAATGGCATGACCAAATACTCAAAATGGCCAAACCTAGTACGAAAGGCCGTTTTCCATTCATCGCCCTCTCTTATCCATATTAAATTGTAGGCGCCCCTTAGCTACAATTTTGAGAAAACCTTGGCGATGCGGAAGCTCCGGATAAGCTCAGGGACTAGAGGCAACAGCTATCAATTCTTGATTGTGATACTGTTCAATTCTCTGTAGTCGACACATGGTCTTAACCACTTCAATACCAGGCACTTAGACAACTTCCCGCCCAGGCCAGCTTTCAGCGATGTCGCAATTTAAATGACAATTGCGCGGTCATGCAACACTGTACATAAACAAATTTGTTATCATTTTGTTGGTATTGTTGTGGTATTTGATCACCTCTGCGGTTTTCATTTTTTGCGCAACAAATAAAAAAAGACCGAAAATTTTGAAAAAAAACAAGTTTTTCTTTGTTTCTGTTAAATTTTTTTGTAAATAAGTATGTTTTCTTCTTCAATGATGGGCACTGATATGGCTGCACTGACGGGCACTGATATGGCGGCACTGATGGGCACCGATGAGGTGGCACCAATGAGGTGGCACTGATGAGGTGGCACTGACGGGCACTGATGATGGGCACTGAAAGGTGGCACCGATGGGCACCCATAGGTGGCACTGATGGGCACTCGTAGGTGGCATTGCTTGGTACATATGGGTGGCACTGATGGGTACTTATGGGTGGCACTGATAGGTGGCACTGATGGGCACAGATGGGCACTGACAGGTGGCACCGATGGGCAATGACAGGTGGCACTGATGACACTGATTGGTGGCACTGATAAAACTGATTGGTGGCATTGCTGGGCAGAACTGAAACATAATAGATAATTAGATAATCACCTGAATGACCGCAACATACAGGGATATACAAGGTAATACTGACACATAATCACACACATAGGTTGGACTTGATGGACTTGTGTCTTTTTTCAACCTCACCTACTATGTAACTATGTAACTATGTAACTATAATGGTGCCAATCAATGCCCATTTGTGGGCACTGATTGGCACAGATTGGGCACATTGGGCACATGTGGATAGCCATGGGGTACATACCTGGCCATCCACATGTTGCCCCTTCCCTGGTGGTCCTAGTGGCGATCCCTGGTGGTCCAGTGTGGTCATCTGAGGGGGGGCTGCGCTGATAAACAATCAGCGCAGACCCCCCTGTCAGGAGAGCCGCCGATCGGCTCTCCTCTACTCACGTCTGTTAGACGCGAGTGAGGAAAAGCCGATCAATGGCTCTTCCTATTGACATCGTGATCAGCCGTGATTGGACACGGCTGATCACGTGGTAAAGAGCCTCCGCCAGAGGCTTTTTACCAAGATCGGTGTAGCAGTGTGTCAGGCTGACACACCGCTCCACCGATCGCCGTGATGTGCACCCCCATGGGTGCGTGGCGGCATGGTATCCTGCTGGACGTCATATGACGCCCAGTCAGGATAACGGATCCACCGTCCGGCCGTCATCTGCTATGGGCACAAAGAAGAGTCCAGCGCCAGCAGGAGAGGCAGAAGGCCGGATGAACCCTTTCCTAAGATTGTCATCAATGTATTTTCAGAGGACTTCTAATTCAGGCTCAGTGAGTGGGAAGATCCTCCCAAATGTTATTGCAGAACCAGGAAGAAGCTCAATGGGGCAATCATACGGCCAGTGAGGCGGTAGGGATTCAGCCCCCTTCTTGTCGAAGACATCCAGGAAGTCTCTGTAAACCTGGGGGAGAAGAGTGTTGTCATCTGTGGAAAGGGGTTGAACCGTCAAACATACTTGTTGTGGAAAACAGTGGTGTAAGCAATAGGGTGAGCCGAAAGACACAATTTCAGTGGACCAATTAATCTGTGGCTGGTGCTGTCGAAACCATAGTAACCCCAAAATAACCGGAAAAATGGGGGAAAAAATCACGTCCAGCTGAAGATATTCCAGATGATCTGCTTCAGTGGTGGCCAATATGAGGGTGGTCTCATGGGTTATGGGACCCGAGGTTGGTGTGGAGCCATCTGCCAGATGAAGGGTAAATGGCTGGGGCTTCTTGCATAGTGGGATTCCATACCTTTTGGAGAAGTGGATGTCAATAAAACAGCTGCAAGCCCCAGAGTCAATAATGGCTGCTACTCAGATTATCCTTCCCGGTATCTGCAAAGAGAGGCAGAGAGTGAGATCTGAGGATTTAACAACGTATGGTAAAACAGATGAAGGTTCCATCCATTTACTCTGTCTAATGGGACATCCCTGAAGAAAGTGACCCGCTCCACTGCAATACAGGCATAGATTGTCCAGGCGACGCCGTTGTCGCTTTTCAGGTGTGAGGGGTGCACGAACTAAGCCGAGTTGCGTCGGTTCTGCGTCATGAATTGGGGTTGATGCGAGGGTCTCAGGGGTTCTCAGGTGTGGAGCCATGGGTACTTGTGGGAGCATCCATGTGGGACGGGCCATACCGGATCGTTCCCTGCGACGTTCTCTGAGTCTGCAATCAAGCTGGATAGCCAACTGAATTGTAGGTTCCAATGTATCAGGGAATCCCACTCTTGCTAATTTGTCTTTGAGGGGCTCGGACAGGCCCAAGCGAAACTGATGGCCCAAGGCAGCGTCGTTCCATGCAGTGTCTGAAGCCCACTTGCAGAACCCCGTTACGTAGTCCCCAATAGTGCATTTCCCCTGTTGTAGAGAGGTGAACACTGTTTCAGCCGTGGTGGTTCGTTGTGGGTCATCATACAGGATTGCCATGGTATTGAAGAAAGTAGACAGTGAGTGCAGTATAGGACATTCCCAATTTCCAATAGCTGATGAGCCCATGCTTGAGGTTCTTCTGTAAGTAAGGCTACTACAAACCCGACCTATGTATCCTCTGAAGACAAGGTCCTAGGCTGTAAGGTAAAGTATAGCCAACAGGTGTTCCTGAAAGCCCCGGAACTTGTGACGAACCCTTGAAAAGCGTTCCAGCATAGGAACCCGTGGTTCAGGAGCTGGAGTAGAGATGGGCTGCTCCGTAGCCATAACATGTGGTTCCACAGGGCTCAGGACTGAGGGATTGGCCATTGCAGTCAGCCGACCTTCCAGTTGAAAGTACCCCTCTTGTATGGACATCAGGGCCTGAGACACAGAGGCCACTTGTTGGCACAGGGCCTCGAAGCACTCCTCTCAGTCTCAGACATGGCTGGATTATTCTGTCATGGGAGCCACGTACCTGAGACCGAAGTAGTGGGGAGGCCTCCCTTGCACCTTGGGTCCTTGAAGCCTCTGGAGATGGAGACAGAGACTTGGTGGACCCCGAGTGGCACGGGTGCCAGGGGTGCGGAGCACCATGCAAGCCTTAGTCCAGGATCTGAGCTGAGGTCAAGTCCAGTTGGGCAACGAAGTATAAAAGGGCTATTCAGAAGAAGAATGGTTGAGATCCAAGCCGGGGTCAGTTCCAATCTGGCAGCTAAGTACAAAAGGGGCAAAGAAGTAGAATGGTTAATGTACAAATCCGAAGTCAATGGCAAGCAGCAATCAAGAGTAGTCAAATAGGTTTCCAGGTCACCACAAGTTCAGACAGATCACACGCTAGCACAGGAACAAGGGGGGACTGAAGATAATCCAGCAATTTGGCAGTGTCTGGGCTGGGCTTATATAGGGAAGTTTGAGGTCACTTCCTGTAAGCCTCCTGGGGAATTTCTTGCCTTTTTCCATCAGGTTGATGTCACTCCCTGTGCGCCTCCTGGGCATTTTACCGCCTTTTTCCATCAGGTTTAAGTCACTTCCTGTGCGCGTCCTGGGGCTTTTTCCTGTCTTATACCATCATGCCTTCTGCGCAGGTGCGGGTTAGCGCACTAAGGCATCTTTTGCGCATGCTCAGTTGGCACAGATTTCCTCTTGTGGCAACGCGCCATGCGTAGTAAGCCCTGGACTCTTACAACACTTCAGGCGGTGTACATAGCATATAATACAGTGCAGCTGGTGTACAGTACATAACTCAGTGCAGGTGGTGTACACAGTATATAATACAGTGTGTACAGTTTCTAATACACTTCAGGCGGTGTACACAGCATATAATACAATGCAGCCGGTGTACAGTACATAATACAGTGTGTGTACAGTTTCTAATACACTTCAGGCGGCGTACACAGTATATAATACAGTGTAGTGTGGTGTGAAAAAAAAAATCTCCATCTTGTCCGGAAGGCCATCAAGGAGAGGCAGATGCTCAAAGGCCACTAAAAGAGGGCAAGTGGTGGTGGTGGACATGGCGCATCCTCTGCAGGTGGTTCATGATTGTCCTTTTTTCTGCTGCTGGCCGTGTTATTGAGCCACAACATGCAAAAGAGTTGGTGGGGCATTCAAGAACTAGTCCCTCGACCCGGGGGGTGTGGTCTGAGTATGGTCGGGTGAGGACTCACAGCACACGAGCTCCCGCCCCTCCTCCAGCCCTAGACTGAATGTACAGTGCCTTGCAAAAGTATTCACCCCCCTGGCATTTTTCGTGTTTTGTTGCCTCACAAGCTGGAATTAACATGGATTGTTTGAGGATTTGCATCATTTAATTTACAGAAAATGCCCACAACCTGGAAGATGTTTTTTTTATTTTATTGTGAAGCAAACAACAAATAGGACAAAATAACAGAAAAAGTCAATGTGCATAACTATTCACCCTCCTAAAATCAATACATTGTAGAGCCACCTTTTGTAGCTATCACAGCTCCAAGTCGCTTTGGATAAGTCTCTATGAGCTTGCCACATCGTACCACTGGGATTTTTGCCCATTCCTCCTTGCAAAACTGCTCCAGCTCTTTCAAGTTGGATGGTTTGCGCTTGTGAACAGCAATCTTTAAGTCTGACCACAGATTTTCTATTGGATTGAGGTCTGGGCTTTGACTAGGCCATTCCAACACATTTACATGCTTCCCCTTAAACCACTCAAGTTTTGCTTTAGCAGTGTGTTTGGGGTCATTGTCCTGCTGGAAGGTGAACCTCCGTCCTAGCCTCAAATCACCCACAGATTGGTCCCTCAACTCTGACCAGTTTCCCAGTCCCGACTACTAAAAAACATTCCCATGCAACATTCAGCATGATGCTCCCACCACCATGTTTCACTGTGGGGGTGGTGTTCTTTGGGTGATGTGATGTGTTGGGTTTGCACCAGACATAGCGTTTTCTTTGATGGCCAAAAAGTTCAAATTTTGTCTCATCAGACCAGAGCACCTTCCTCCATACATTTTGGGAATCTCCCACATGCTTTTTTGCAAACTCAAAATGTGACATTTTGTTTTCTACTGAAAGTAATGGCTTTCTTCTGGCCACTCTGCCATAAAGACCAACTCTATGGAGCGTACGGCTTATTGTCATCTTATGTACAGATACTCCAGTCTCTGCAGCTCCTCCAGGGATAACCTTAGGTGTCTGTGCTGCCTCTCTGATTAATGCCCTCCTTGTCCGGTTCATGAGTTTTGGTGTGTGGCCATCTCTTGGCAGGTTTGCTGTTGTGCCATGTTCTTTCAATTTGGTTATGATAAATTTGATGATGCTCCTAGGGATCATCAAAGATTTGGATATTTTTTTATAACCTAACCCTGACTTGTACTTCTTAACAACATTGCTCCTTACTTGTTTGGAGAGTTCCTTGGTCTTCATGGCAGTGTTTGGTTAGTGGTGCCTCTTGCTTAGGTGTTGCAGCCTCTGGGGCCTTTCAAAAAGGTGTGTGTATATATGATGACAGATCATGTGACACTTAGATTGCACACAGGTGGACATCATTTCACTAATTATGAGACGTCTGAAGGTAATTGGTTGCACCAGAGCTTTTAATGGGCTTCATAACAAAAAAGGGGGTGAATAAATATGCGCATGCCAATTATCAATTTTTATTTCTGAAAAATAGTTTTATGTATATATTTTTCTAATTTTACTTCACCAACTTAGACTAATTTGTTCTGATCCATCGCAAATAATTCAGATTAAAAAAAATATTGAACTAAAGGCTGTAATGTTACAAAATAGGTAAAAAGCCAAGGGGGGTGAATAATTTTGCAAGGCACTGTAGCTCCTAGGGAGACAGCGGCATGCACTTGAGCAAACAGCGAGAGTACAGAACCTCCCGCAAAGCAGCTAACATCAGTGGAAATCAACCAGAGATACAGCAATATTTCCCGGCTACAGGCTACACGGGGACGAGGGCAAGGGAGTAGGATGGCGAACATATGGGATCAGGATGCCAGGACCTTACCTGTGCAGGCGGCACAGGTCCCAGTGGCCGCTGTGGTTAACATAGATGTTTCCAAGGATACCCCGCGGATGGCAGTGTCGGAGGGACAGGTGCTTAGGTGTGGTCGCGGGACATCATCCCACTCAGAGGAGGAAGATTTGAGATCATTAATACAAGCGCTTCCAACGAGGGCTGACATAGAAGCACTGATCAATAGAGTGGAAGACGCTCACCGCAAGGAACTGCAGCTTGTGCAGACAGAGCTGCAGATATTGACTGAATGTCTTACAGTTGATAAGACTACAACGAATAGGCTAGAGCAACAGGTATCGGAACTGGAGAGAGTTGGGGTCTCACAGACAGACGCTGCAGCGGCATTACAAATTCAGATGGAGGACCTGGAAGATCGGAGCCGCCGGAGCAACTTGCGGCTCCGGAGGTCTCCCAGAAGGTACAAATCAGGAGAGCCCCCGGAATACGGTGATGTTGATTTTTCTAAAAATATTAATGGGAAATGTACCCCATAATATGGAGCTGGACAGGGTACATAGAGCATTAGGACCTAGGCCCCTGAACTCAAGCCGCCCCCGTGATGTGATTTGCTGCCTGCATTACTATTTGCATTGAGAGGCTATACTCTGGAAGGCTTGGGAAGCAGGCACAGTAGATTTTGAAGGTGCACAATTGAAAATATTACCTGATCTGTCAAGAGCCACATTGCAATGCAGAGCAATGCTGCGTCCACTTTCGGACCGGGTGCGACAGCTGGGCTATACCTATCGCTGGAGGTTTCCAGTCTCGGTTCTACGTACAAAGGCTGACCTACCAGACTTATTTTCTTTTATTGATATTGAGCCTCTTAAGGTCCCGAATTGGCTTCAGCTACTTTCACAGCCACCAAGTCGCATAGGTGCAACACATCAACAGACAGCCCTAACTACACAGCAATCAGAGGCCCGCTAAAAGACTGGAGCATTTACAGGAGATAGACTATAAGAATTATAGCGGGTCTATGAGTATTAAATAGATGAAGTCTTCTGATTCTATATAGAAGAGATTTAAACGGATAAGAGAATTAAAATGCATAAAATAAATAAATAATTGACCAGATTGGGAACTTTGAAATATCAAAAAATAGGGGATGTATTGGTTCCTATTTGGTTCCTATGGGGGGTTCCTTAATTTAGGTAGAGACAGATGAATTATTTGCTCCCCGTACTCTGAGAAATTTTTCTCTTTAAATAATTTTTATTTTTATAGATTACAATGAATTACAATAAATCAGTATTGTAAGAAAACAAGTTTCACAAGATAAAGTCAAAACATACAGTAAAACTTCTTGTGTAAGTACGAGTCAATAAAATAAAGATAAAATTATATTATATAATGATAGATTATATAATATATAATGTATGGTGTTAGATTATTCACATTGAAAAATAAAATAAAATGTACAAGGTAGAAATTAGATTACAAGTGTAAGAACAATAGTCAGGTATAAGTATAAATGCCAAATGCTAGAGGGAGGTAATGATAAAATAATAATATAAAGTATTATGAAACAATAATGGATTATAAACTACAATCAGGGCCAAGGTCTATCTATTTGGCTTGGTATTCCCTGAGAAAGTAGGTAAACATACTATTTGTACTATAAAAACGGGTAGGGAAAGGGAAGGGTTAGTAGTAGAAAGGGGAGGAAGAAAAACCTTCCCAAGAATAATATAATGCGGTATAGTAGAAAACATGTATCAAAGAGAGTACAGTATTTATCATATTTCTTTGTGTCTATATCAATGATTTATTTGTGCCTGGGGGAAGATAATTATCTATCCATGGTTTCCATATGGATTCAAATTTGAGAATTTTGTCTAGATAAAGCAATTCAGTCTTTGCATGTACTATGGCTTGTGTCACTCTTTGTTTAACCGTTTGTATGCAAAGAGAGTTAGTTTTACATGTTTTTGCTATGGATTGTTTAGCTGCTGTTGTTATAAATAGTAATAATTTAAATTGGCATAGAGTCAGGGTTTGGGGTTTATAGTTTAATAGTGCTACAGTTGGATCAGGCATTAAAGAGATTTTAAACATTGTTGAAAGAATTTTGAATACTTTCTTCCAGAATGAGTTGGCTATGGGGCACTCCCACCAAATGTGCGCGTATGTGCCCAGTGTTGTACATCCTCTAAAGTAGTTGGCAGGGTATTGATGATTAAAGATGGCTAATCATGCTGGAACCAAACACCATCTAGTAAGAACTTTGTAATTGGTCTCAAAGGCTACAATGTTAGGAGTATCTGATTTAGTTGCTTGCCAGATTTGAGCCCAATCTTTTTCATCTAAATGGAGGTGGAAATCATTCTCCCATTTTCCTGTGTAAGATGGAGGGGAGGAAGTTGTATATGAGATTGATTGGGCATATAAATCCGAAATCAGTCCTCTTCTGTGTGGGTCTGATATACAGCTTTGTTCAAAAATAGAAAATTTATGAGGTGTAGTGGCTGCTGGTTTGTAGAGGGTCAGAAAATTCTTAATTTGGAGATATCGGAAGCTTTCTGTTTGTGGAAAAATTATGTTTCTCACATAAAGTTGGAAAAGGTATTATATTTGAAGATTGAAAAAATTGGTGGATTCATAGCAGACCTGCTTTAGTCCATGCTGAAAAAGAATGTGGGGAGGACCATGTCGGAAAAAAGGAAGGATTATGAAGGAAAGAGGGTAAAGGGTTTTGTTTAAATTGGAAACCAAATTGAGTTTTTAGTCTGTCCCATGTGGAGAGGCTGTGTTTAGTGTAGGGATTAGTGATAGATCTCCTTTGAGCGGGGGTAAGCCAGAGGAGGTTTGCAGTGGAAAGGGGATCACAGTCCGCTGATTCTAATGCTACCCATAGAGGTATTTCTTTGGTAGCATGGTATTTCGTCAATTGAGCTAGTTGTGCTGCATAATAATATTTCGTAAAGTCTGGTACCCCAAGTCCTCCTTTTATTTTGGGAGCATATAGAGTTTGTTTAGGTAGGCGTAGTCTAAGTTTATTCCAGATATATTGAGGGGTTTTGCGTTGGAGTATGCGTAAGAAATATGAGGGAACTGTTATAGGAAGTACTCTAAAGAGGTAAAGAATCTTTGGGAGAATTGACATTTTCGTAACAGTTATCCGACCCATCCATGCTAGAGGTAGGGATGACCATGTGGAAAGTAGCTTGGATAGTTGTGTTAACATCGGGGGATAGTTAGACATATAAAGATCACTTGGATTAGCTGTGAGATTAATACCTAGATAGGTGATATGAGTCATTGACCAGGTAAATGGGAGAGAGTTAGTTGTGATTGAAGTTCAGGCAATAATGATACGTTTAATGCCTGAGATTTTTGTGCATTAACTTTGAGGCCAGATAGATGTCCAAATTCAGCCAGGATTTTAAGAAGAATTGGTGCTGATAAAAGGGAATTAGTGAGGAAGATTAGGACATCGCCTGCAAATAGACATATTTTATGATGATGGCTTCCAAGTTCCAATCCTCTGATATCAGTATTAGATCGGATAAGTTGGGCTAGGGGTTCCATTGCTAAAGCGAAAAGGAGTGGGGATAAGGGACATCCCTGGCGTGTTCCTCTTTCAATAGTAAAAGAGTCTGAGCTGAATCCAGAATAGGATATAAAAGCCTTTGGATCTGGATATAGGGCAGAAATCCATTTTAGGAAATGTGTCCCAATTTCCCATTTATGGAGAATTGAATTTAAATAGGGCCAGGACAAGGAATCAAATGCCTTTCTGATGTCTAATGAAAGGAAGCAAGTTGGAATGTTTCGAGTTCGGGCTGTGTGGGCTAAGATTGCATGTTATCTCCTACTTGTCTGGAAGGAATAAATCCAGTTTGATCTCGATGTATTAAGGTGCCTATAATAGGAATACGTCTGGTTGAGATGATTTTAGCCAGTAATTTAATGTCTATGTTAAGTATTGATATTGGTCTAAAATTAGACCAAGAAGTATTGTCTGAATTTGGTTTTGGTATCATAGAAATTGAGGCCATAAGGGATTCTGGACGGAAAGAGTGCCCAATAAGAAGGGAATTGAAGGCATCAACCATAATCGGAGACAATAGATTAGCAAATCTTTTATAATAAGTGGCTGAAAAACCATCAATACCTGGGCGTTTGCGTGGTTTTAATTATTTTATTGCTGTTTGTATTTCTAGTTCGGTAATAGGTTTATCTAGAGATTCTTGTTGAGATTTAGAAAGTGAAGGTAAGTTAATTGAGGACAGGAGGTTACTTAGTCTAGTTTGATCAAAATCATGGGAATCTTTATAAAGTTCAGATAATCTCTTTTGGAATTCATGTAGAATTTTATTTGGGTTACTAGTAAACTTTTGTCAATTTCAATCTTATTGGGCTAGGGCTAGAGAAAGTATCTGGTTTGTTAGCCTTCATATAGAAAGTGTGTTTAGATTTTCGGAGAATCTTTTCTGCTGATTCCGTGAGAAATAGATCAAGTTCTAAATGCGTCTTGTCATATTGTAACTTTTTTGACGGGGATGGATCAGATTGGAATTTCTCCGAAGCATCATAGAATGCTGTTTCTAACTTTTTGTGAAACTGTTTCTTTTGTTTATGGAAGTGAGAAGCCTGACTTATACAGACAACTCTGATACATGGTTTAAGAGCTCCCCAATAAGTTAGAAGATTTGTATCATTAGTGTTATTGTTTGCAATATAATCTTTGATAGCTTTCTCAATGATCTGTCTATATGAAGGATGTGCCAGTAAATCATCATATATATCTATATATCTATATCTATATAGATATATATATCTATATATATATCTATATCTATATATATATATATATATATCTATATACATATATATATATATATATATATATATATATATATATATATATATATATATATATATATATATATATATACATATATGTATATATATATATATATATATATGTATATAAATATATATATGTATATATATATATATATATATATATATATATATATATGTAGGAAGGCCAGTATGGTGGCCTGAATTTATGGGAGGAGCCCGGGGGGCTATTTAAGCAGCCCGCTCACCTGTGGTGCTTGTCGATTTCCTGTGCGCGATATACGTCACTAGGCCGACTATTCGAATACCAGCGTCCGCAAGTTCTTGCCTCGCAAGTTCCCGTATTCGTATTTCCGTGCTCAAAACTTTCGAAGTCCGTGTTTACCGTTCGTAGTTCGTACCACGCGTCTGGCTTGGCTGTCGCAGGTAGGGTCCCGTCGGACTTTGTTTTACGTTTCATATCATGTCACTAAACCGTGATTTCAAATTTACGTATCACTCGCATTTTACAAACGTAACCGCATGTATATCACTCGTACTATCGTTATGTTACCATTTCGCCTTACTCGAGAAAACCACCGCGACGCAGACGTCGCTTCATTTCTAGCATGTCGGTAATTTAATATACGTCTGTAGACAGCCACAGCGAGTCGCAATTCTCAAATCTATCGGATCAAGTCAGTTCGATGCCAATCATGTCTCATTTCTAAACATTTCTAAACTCATTTCTAACATTTCAAATCATTTCAATCATTTCTCATTTCAGTCACCTACCGCGCTCCGATTCGAATCCAGTCGCACCTAAAAGATGCACCGATTCGCTCCGGTGTGCCCCAGTAGTTACGGCCTCATTTCAGTACATGCTCCAGAGTTACGTTATTTTCAGTCAGAATTCAGTCGCATGGAAATGCACCGATTCGTCTCGGCGTGCCCCAGGGTTGGCCACATTTCAGTACATGCTCCGGAGTCCGATTCGTAGTCAGTCGCTACAACAGCACTACCGATTCGCGCCTCCGTCATGGCAAACGATATGTTACACCTGCACTTACCGCGCTCCGCTTCGAATCCAGTCGCATCTTCCATGCACCGATTCGTTACGGCGTGCCCCAGGGCTCGGCCTCATTTCTCAAACATGCTCCAGAGTCCAGATCACAGCTAGTCGCAGATATCGGGCAACTGATCCGTGTCTCTGTCATGCAATTACTACCATTTCACTCCCACAGCGCATCACCGTTTCGAAACCAGTCGCATCTGAGATGCACCGATTCGTCACGGAATGCCTCACTTGTTTCAGCCGTATCCATACCTACACCAGAGCTCGGTTCGTTGCCAGTCGCAAAATACGGCACAACCAATTCGAGCCTCGGTCAAGGTAAACATTTCTCTCATTCATTTCATACTGCGCTCCGATTCGAATCCAGATGCATCAAACAAGCACCGATTCGTCCCGGTGTGCACCAATGTTTCTTCAGTTGCCTCATTTCAGTACATGCTCCAGAGCCCGGTTCACGGTCGGATCAGTCACGACACGACCAGGCCGGACCTCTGTCATGCAGTTCATTCATTTCATAATCAAGGCAAACATTTCGAATCATTTCATTGTCACAAGATTGCAAGCACCATACAATTGCTTCAAGTTAGTTAGCAATCCCTTCACGAATTATCACCTTTCATTTTCTCTAGGTCAGTCAAAGTTCAGTAGGTCCACCCTGCACCAGGTTGGACGATATCCCCCCAGGTAAAAAAAAAAAAAAAAAAAGAAGAATGGGAGGATAAGTCGGGTAAGTATGACTCAGGGGATCAAAGAAAAAACTTGAAATTCATGTCACCCCCAATAGGTTACAGTCAACCGAAAAATAAGAGCTCAAGACAGGAGATTCTCACCAGATCAACTATGTCTCAGGCCGGCAGCGAAGACTTCACGGCCCCTCTGTCACCTTCCCCGGTCTCAGAGAGCGGCAGCGCGCAGTCCCTCAGGGGATGGACTATCCCCAAACTGACGGCAGAGCTCAGACGCAGAGGTGTCCCCTTCCCCGCCACAGCGAGGAAAGGCGAGCTCTTCAAACTCCTCTTTCCCCCACCAGCAGCAGGACCCAGTACCCAACAGGCATCCCTCCAGTCAATATCATCAGCTATCTCACAATTACACACGATGGTGTCATCCTTGTCTACCTCAGTTACAGATGTCCAAACCAGGGTGGCACTCTTGGAGGCTCGACCGGCCACGGCTGTCCCCGACCCAACCGCGACTCAAACCTTGACACCCCTTCCTGCAGGTACCTCAGGCTGGAGCCCCATTGTCTACCCCTCCCATTTGGTCCCAACCAGTATCAGGAAGGACATTTTGGACGGCAGGGACATCAACCTGGCCTCTCTCCTTATTTCCGTACACGACCTGGCAGAAAATAAGGCCTACTCCTGGGGTGACATATCGGTGGTCCTTAAAGCCGAAGACCCCAGATTGAACCGCAAGTTATCGGTCCCAGAATTTACCCTGGCCTTTGGCATGCTCAGAGACGTCCTATGCTCAGCCACCCCCAGCAGACGGGAAGAGCTAGACTTGTATCTCCATACGGTGGTAGACTTGGGCTACAAGTATGGAGGATTTGCATTTTATGATTATCACTGTTCCTTTTCCCCTAAGGCCGCCGCCAGACTCACACAGTTCCAGACTACGACAAATTGGAGTCTCATGGACACAGAGCTCTTCTGCCGCCACTTTGCCGGCTTACGCTCACCTCTGTGTACGATTTGTCAGTCCTCCACCCACACTGCCACCTGGTGCGCCAATGCGGCGATCAGACGGCCCTTCGAGTTTCCCTCTACCTCGGGTACAATTCAGGGTCAGTCGCCCCCTGAACCAACGCCTCAGGTGGACAAATTCGGACGCCCAGTCCGAACTATGGGAGGGGCAGCCATCTGTAATAACTACAACTACGGGTCCTGCAACTTCAGCCAGTGCCGCCTACTCCACATCTGCACCTTATGCCAAAGAGCACACCCAAGGAATTTGTGTGAAGTCAAACAACACAAGAGGGCATGACTAAGCCGGATTAACCTCTTATGGTTAGGACTGTACCTCACCTCACATCCCACCCCTTCCCTGGCCACCTACCTTATCCAAGGCTTCACAGCAGGCTTTCACACCGGCCTCATTTCACTACCCCACAGTACTCACGAATGTGCCAATCTTCGTTCAGCAGCCATTGACGAACAAGCCATAGATCAGCTCTTACAAGCAGAGGTAGATCGAGAGTACGTTATAGGCCCTTTCACTTGCCCCCCTTTCAGCACATGGAGAGTCAGCCCTATTGGGCTTGTCAAGGGCAAGTTCACGAATAAATTGCGTTTGGTGTACGACCTGTCTGCGCCTCATTCTTCCCACATCCCCAGTCTCAATTCCCTGATCCCCTCCGAAGAGTTTTCCCTAAAATATTCCTCCGTCGACATGGCAATACAAGCAATCATCAAAGCAGGTACAGGTGCCTGGCTCTCCAAAGCCGACATCTCGGATGCCTTCAAGCTCCTGCCCATCCACCCATCCCTTTGGTGCTGGCATGGCATCAAGTGGAAGGAGGCATATTATTTTGCCACAAAACTGACCTTCGGTTCGAAGAGTAGTCCGTGGCTCTTCGACACGTTCGCTCAGTCCCTTGTTTGGATACTGTTACACAAGGGTCAATGCCAAGAAGTCATCCATTACCTGGATGACTTCCTACTAATAGAACCTCCCAGCAAGCCACCAGGAGACCTCGACAAACTCAGAGTGATATTTGGAAACCTCAATGTTCCCATCGCCGAGCACAAAGTCGACGGCCCAGCACACATCATCACCTTTCTCGGGGTCAGCTTGGATACCTGCGCTATGCAAGCCAGTCTCCCCCTCGACAAACTAACACGCATTAGGGCGGTCCTTCACGAATTCACACACACCAAGGGCTGTACCAAAAAGCAGTTGCAATCTCTCCTGGGAATGCTTAATTTCGCTATGCGAATTATTCCACAAGGCCGCACCTTTGTATCACGCCTGCTTAGATTCCTGTCAGAAACTCAAGACCCCGATCAGATCTTAAATCTAGACTCCGCAGCTATAGCGGACCTATCTATGTGGGAGGAATCCTTGTCCGCCTGGAATGGCATATCCCTATTTATACCCATGGTTTCGCCCCTGTCACCCCAGGTAGTGACAGACGCTGCAGCCTCCACAGGTTTCGCGGCAATTTTTGGCCACCATTGGTTTTCAGGACCCTGGCCTCAACAGATACTGTTGATGCCCGGTTTTACTCAAACATCTGCCCTCTTTGAACTTTATCCCATAGTGGCAGCTGCACAGCTCTGGGGCCACCACTGGACAGGACAAACCGTAGTCTTCACCACCGACAACCAGGCCACAGCAGACATCATCAACCGAGGCAGGTCCAAGTCCCTAGCAGTCATGTCCTTCCTGCGCAGATTGGTACAACTGTCTTTACAGCGTCAGTTTAATATACACTGTGCATTTATTCCCGGCAGATACAACTTAGCTGCTGACGCACTGTCACGTTTTAATTACACCTCCTTTTTTGAACAGGTTCCCGATGCCGAACCAATGTCGGCCCCTATCCCTGTCTGGTCACAACTGACCCTGGACTAGTTCAACATTTACACAGAGCAACGCAACTCATCAATCATTCACTCTCTCACAACACACTCAAAGCCTACCAGACAGCTTGGAAGGCGTTCAATAAATTCCTCACATCCTGCCGTAAAGGACCAACAGATGTCAAACAGGTACTGGCCTTCACTGCACACTGTCACTCGCAGCTGGCCTTATCCTACAATACCATTCGGCTATACCTAGCCGGCATTCAACATTTCTTGACGCTTGAAGACCCCACAAAATCTTCACTTTTCTCATCACACGCTATACGAGCCATCCTAAGGGGCATCCAGAAACAACAACCAGTGATCAGCACTAAGTGCTTACCCATTACGGGGCCCATCTTCAGGGATATGTCGACTATTCTGGCTACTTCGCCATTCGGTCTGCTGCCCAGCACGGTCCTACAAGCAGCCATATATTTGGCTTACTACGGGGTCTTGCGACCTGGCGAATTCACCCATAACAACCCCACAGACCAAGTATTATGCAGACGGCACTTGCTTCGCCACCAAGACCATTTCATCCTTCACCTCGAGGTTTCTAAAACCCAGCAAACAGGCTCTGGAGTGGACATTCACCTCTACAGAACCAATAACAGCTGGTGTCCAGTCACCGTACTTAACCGTCTCCTCTCACTCCTGCCTGAACAATCGGACACCAGTCCTCTTCTACCATTCCCAGTTAAACCCTTAAACGCCTGGCAGTTTGTAAAACACATAAGGATACTTCTCCGCAGTCTTCACCTTAACCCCAGTCAGTACTCCGGACACTCCTTCCGCATTGGAGCAGCCTCCGCAGCATCCCGCCATGGAGTTCCAGACCACATCATCAAAAGACTAGGCAGATGGAAATCAGCCTGCTTCGCCCAGTATATACCCAATCCTCAAGTAGAGATGGCACAGGCATTCTCCAAATTGGCTCAATGAATACCTGAAAACCAATAAAAAATTATACCCCTACCTGAATGTTTTTGCCCCCTTATTTTGGCATACCGGCCATTAGACCAAGGCACACTTTCAGGTCCATTTCATATGGTAAGTCCACACTTCCAGGTCTATTTCCGATGGTAAGTTTATGTTAACTACAAATGTTATCTATGTCCATATCGGACATAGGGCTCCACCCATAAGTAGGAAGGCCAGTATGGTGGCCTGAATTTATGGGAGGAGCCCGGGGGGCTATTTAAGCAGCCCGCTCACCTGTGGTGCTTGTCGGTTTCCTGTGCGCGATACCCACCCTCCCATCCCCATTTCAAGGCATTCATTTCATTCATTCATTTCATTTCATTTCTCTCTACAGAATAATCATTTCTTAAAACCAGGGTATGCCCCCTTATTTTGGCATACCGGCCATTAGACCAAGGCACACTTTCAGGTCCATTTCATATGGTAAGTCCACACTTCCAGGTCTATTTCCGATGGTAAGTTTATGTTAACTACAAATGTTATCTATGTCCATATCGGACATAGGGCTCCACCCATAAATATATATATATATATATATATATATATATATATATATATATATATATATATATATATATATATATATATGTGTATACCATGTTTTATGGTTTGGTCGAGGGATCAATGAGGAAAAGGGATGCCCGGACTATATTATGATCAGACCATGTACATATGATAGTTTAATCTAGGATATATGCTGAAATATTGACATTAATAAAAAGATGGTCTATGCAGAATTGTTTATGGGGATGTGAATAGTGAGTATATTGTCGTCTTGCCGGGTGTTGTTCCCTCCATGTATCTAGAAGGGAATATTGATTAAGTAGTTGTTGATAGGAACAGCATTGAGTGCGACTCAGAGTTGGGGATTTATCTAGGAATGGATATATTACATGATTAGAGTCTCCACCCAATATAAGTGTGCCGCCTTTGTGATTCTCTATGACAGAGAACAAATAGGAAAAGAATGACAGTGGGTTTTTATTTGGGGCATAGTATGAAACTATAGTAGTTTCGGTATCTTGTAAAAGGCCCGTCAATATTATGTATCGACCTTCAGGGTCTTTAAGTTCTGTAAGAAGTATGAATGGTGTTGTATAATGGTATGCGATTAAAACACCTCTTTGTTTAGTTTCTGCTGATGAAGTATAAACTTGAGGGTATTTGCGGCTAAAGAATTTAGGACAAGAATGGGATGAAGAATGCGTCTCTTGAAGACAGACCACGTGTGCATTTAGTTAGGAGAAAGATCGAAAAGCTTTAGTTCTTTTCAGGGGTGAGGTTAGACCCTGTACATTAAGGGTTACAATATTTAGAGGAGCCATTGTACAATTAGAATAAGAGGGAGATATGTATAGAATAGGTTATATCAATAACTCTTCTGGAAAAAAAAATAAGGGGGAAATACTGAAAGGGGATGTGGGAAATAAAGCAAGGATCAATAAATGGTTAGGTAATTTATCTATTGATGTATTCAATAAATTAAGGGGGCAGGAGACACACATTTGCAACTGGGGCTCTTTCTAAAAGTGGGCTATTTCTATAAGTGGGAGCACTTCTGACTCTGCACTCATCATTAACTGATTATCTGATTGTCTCATCTGAGAATCTCTTCTCTTATACTACAGGTATGTGCTAACTGAACCATCTCCACCCAAAAAACTGAAACACTGCTATCTGCTTTTCTTATGTGTCTTTAATAGAGATGAGCCGAACACCCCCCAGTTCGGTTCGCATCAGAACATTTGAACGGACCAAAAGTTTGCGCGAACTTTCGAACCCCGTTAAAGTCTATGGGACTAGAACGTGAGAAATCAAAAGTGCGAATTTTAAAGGCCAACATGCAAGTTATTGTCCTAAAAAGGGTTTGGGGACCCGGGTCCTGCCCCAGGGGACATGTATCAATGCAAAAAAAAGTTTTAAAAATGGACGTTTTTTCGGGAACAGTGATTTTAATGATGCTTAAAGTAAAAAATAAAAGTAAAATATTCCTTTAAATATCATGCCGGGGGTGTCTATAGTATGCCTGTAAAGTGGCGTGTGTTTCCCGTGTTCAGAACAGTCCCTGCTCAAAATGACATTTCTAAAGGAAAAAAAGTCATTTAAAATTGTTTGCGGCTTTAATGTCATGTCTGGTCCCGGCAATATGGATGAAAATCATTGAGAACCCCCCCCCCAGCCCATTACCAGCCCCTTCGGGTCTTGTATGGATATTAAGGGGAACCCCGCACCCAAATAAAAAAAGGAAAGGCGTTGGGCCCTATATACTCTGAACAGCAGTATACCGGCGGTGCAAACAAGACAGGGACTGTAGGTTTGTTCTTAAGTAGAATCTGTTTGTCATTTTGAACTGGTACATTCTTTACGTGTAGCTCCAGCCAAAAAATCTATTTTTAAACTTTTTGGAAAACATAGGGAAGGTTTATCACCCCTGTAACATTTGTTTTACTGTCTGTGCACCTGTTCAATAGATTTCACCTCACTTTCTGTCCCAATGACAATTGGATTTTAAAAATTTGGGGTTTTTAGTGAAACAAGGAACTCTTACTGGAGAGAATTTCCCTTCCTAGGGGTAGATTTCCTCTCACTTCCTGTTGTCTCCTTTCGTTTGCAAGTAGGAGTCATTTGTAAGTTGGATGTTTGAAAGTAGGGGCCTGCCCTATATACTCTGCAGAAATTTGGGCTTTAGGTGTTGGTGTTGCCACAACACTGTAAGCCCTCACAGTTACTCTTGGTGGGTGCAGGAAAGGGCCCTGCTGTTAAATTTTAGATCAAGAATAGTAATTACATGCCCCTGTTGAACAGGGTCAGAAAAATTGGGCCTTTGGTGGTGGACGGTGTGGTGGTGTTGCCACAACACTGTAATGCCCCGTACACACAGTCGGACTTTGTTCGGACATTCCGACAACAAAATTCTAGGATTTTTTCCGACGGATGTTGGCTCAAACTTGTTTTGCGTACACACGGTCGCACAAAGTTGTCGGAATTTCCGATCGCCAAGAATGCGGTGACGTCAAGCACGTACGACGAGACTAGAAAAGGCCAGTTCAGAACCAAGCGCGGCACCCTTTGGGCTCCTTTTGCTAATCTCGTGTTAGTAAAAGTTTGGTGAGAGACGATTTGCGCTTTTTCAGACTCGTGGTTTTCAGGTCGTTTTCTGCCGTTCAGTTTGTGCTTGTGGGTTTGTATCTGCTCTTCAGTGCGTGCAAGCACGTGACTTTAATTAGTCATTGTGTTCTTGTGCGTTCGTTACTGTTTTTCAGGTCGCTCTTCACAGGCCTTGCTGTTCTTCAGTGCGTTCTGAGCAGCCGACCGTTTTCTAGCCATGTTTCGTATACGTACTCCTCGTAGAGTTCGTGCTGTGCGGGGGCTTGGTGTTGGGGTCCTGACCTTGACACAAGTCCAGTCCATGAACAGAGTGGGGAGGAGTTCATGGACCAAGAATTGGTTGCTTCAGCGTGACCAGTTCTCTCATATGTCTTTGCTCCGTGAGATCCGTGAGAATAATCCTGATGATTTCAGGAACATTCTCAGGATGACAGACCCCGTATTTCACCGTTTGTTGGCTTCGCTGACCCCCTATATCAGCAGGCAGGATACCTGCATGAGGCAAGCCATCACTCCGGAGCAGAGGCTAGTCGCTACCCTGCGGTACTTGGCGACAGGGAGAAGCCTGCAGGACCTCAAGTTATCGACGGGCATCTCCCCCCAGGCTCTGGGGATTATTATCCCAGAGACCTGTTCTGCCATCATCCAGGTCCTGCAGAAGGAGTATATGAAGGTAAGATTTGTATCACTTAATATCACATTTTATTGTATTTAATGTTTGATAATATCTTGTATTTCTTTCCTCATTCCCTAATTACCATGATTGGAATATGCTGTGAATGTCCCCTTTGTTCTCATTCATGCTGTTTTTTTATGTAATTATTTTTTAAGTCCTTCATACATATCTGCCTTCACTTACCTCCCCAACATGGTATCCTGGGCCTATATTCACTCATGTAGTCACTTAACAATGTATTTTATCAGCTCCATAGTAGTGCTTTACCCCAAACACACCCTAAAATGTTTGGAAATGTGATTTGTACTTTAAATTCAGGCAGAGTGCCAGAGGCTTTTTTATTTGTCGTGTCCCCAAATCAGTTTTATAAAACCTCCCTCCCCCCAACTGCTAAGTCAGCTGATCACAATTCTCTATCGATCCTCAATCATCTATCTGCTGACTTTGCCAAACCCATACACACTATAGCCATCTCTTTTGTGGTCAGATTTATGGATGAATTCCCCAAAGCATGTAGTGCAAGGGCCTGCCTGTATACTTTCAAATGGTAATGTTTAAAGTTTTTGGATTCGATTATTATCTTGATAGGTAATATCAGAATGTCCAAATGTCCTCAAATGTGTACAGTGTGTATTTATATCTTTGTATTATGACACTTCTTACCTGTCCAGTGGGCTGCCAATAGTGTAACTAAGGAGGGGCTGTTACAAGTAATACCCATTATTTAGGCATTCATCTCTCAATGAAGTGAAGAGGGTTACCTGTCCAAAATACCCATCCCCCCTATAATGTTAGAAATGGCCCATGAGAGGGGGGGAGGTTGAATAGGATAGGTGCACCTTATACTTTGGTGTTAATTTCCCCTTAATAAAGGAGGTTGTCCAAGAATGTTTGTGCCTAATCTGCTTGCCATGTTTATGTGCAAAAAATAGTAGATTATTTTTGTTTTCCTCAACAGTTTCCCTCCACGCCACAGGAATGGCAGACTGTGGCCTCCCACTTTGCCCAGCGGTGGGACTTTCCTAACTGCGGAGGGGCAATTGATGGGAAACATGTCCACATCGTCCCACCACCCAACTCTGGGTCGTACTATTTCAACTATAAGGGGTTCAATAGTATTATGATGTTGGCGGTGGTGTCAGCTAATTACGACTTCTTGTATGTGGACGTGGGGAAGAATGGCCGGATGTCCGATGGTGGAGTCATCGCCCAGACGGAGTTCTACAGGCGTCTCCAGAATGGTAGCTTGGACTTGCCACCTCTACAGGACAATGTGGAAGGACTCCCATTCGTCTTCGTTGCGGATGAAGCATTTGCGCTGGGGGACCATCTTATGCGGCCATTCCCGATGAGGACCCTCACCCCGGAACAGAAGGTTTTTTATTACCGGCTGGCCAGAGCCAGAAGAGTGGTGGAGAACACATTTGGAATCATGGCCAGCCGGTTCCGCCTATTTCTGACACCCATCAATATGGCGGAGTATAAACTTAACCATCTAATCCTGGCATGCTGTGTTCTCCATAACTTTTTACGCAAACATTCTGCCAACTATGCTGGCTCAGTTGGGCCTGAGGCCGGAATTATACATGATCCAACCCTGATGGCGCTTGAAAGTGGCCGTCCTGGCTTGCCCTTCCTGAGTGCCCGTGATGTGCGGTTAAGATACCTTGAGTTCTTTGCGAGTAGGGGGGCCATCAAGATGCCAGACAATTTGTGAAGCATTTATCAAATAAAAAATGTTTGTTGACATTTACAGCTTGTGTTTGTTTTAGCTGACCATGACAGCAATGTGGGGAGTCCTGAAAATGGCGTGATTGTGTAACCGTATACAAAGCACTGTTGGGTGTTATTTACTAAAGGCCAAGACACTTTTTATACTACAAGTGCATTTGAAACTGCACTGGAACTGCACTTGTAGTGCAAAGAGGATTTGCCCTTAGGAAATAACCTCCATTTTCTCACAAAACAGCAATTACATCACCACAAAAGTGTTGTAGCGTTGAGATAATAATCCACACATTCTTGATTAACAATCTTTTTAATACCTGCACAATCACATGTGCATTTACCAAAGGTTTTTTAAACAAACCAACATGTTTGTTGTCTAACATTTTTTGGGGTGGCATTAGCAAAAGTAGAAATGTCCATTTACAATAAAACAGGCCTGTGTAAAACCAACAAGAAATACAAAAATCTTGAACTTACAAAGTTCACATTTGGTAAAACCTGAAGGCAATATCAGACATGAGTATTTAGGAACTGTGTTTGATATTGTGTTCAGATGGGGTGAAGTCACCCCTTGAAAAGCCAAATTTGGAAGATGCACACCAATTTACGAATGTCAACATGTGCTAGCTGCCATCACGGGGGATCAAGGGACATGTTTTGTGGGAGCAAGCCCTTCCTCACCGCTACTTTATTATTGAGGAAGGGGTTGCACCCCCAAAACGCGTCCATTGATCTCCCGTGATGGCAGATAGCACATGTTGGCACACTGTGTGCTTCCTCCAAATTTGTAATTTCCAAACATTGCTCTAAAGTTTTTCCTATTGTAGCACACAATAAAATAAAGTGATTTTGTGGGGTTTTAAATTCGCCCCAAAATATCAATGATGTTATTATTTTTTTGAATAACATCATTGATTTTTTTCTTGAGGTTTTCCAATTCAAAATTACACCCCATGATCTCCCCGATCAGGATCTGTGCACTTTCTGATGTGAAAGGATCTTGATCCATAACATCACGATCACCTAAAAAGAGAGTAACCAAACAAAAACAGGTATCAAAAATCTGCCAGCATCCATCTCTTACCTGAGCCTGTGGTCGTAGACACTCACCTGTTGTGGTGCCAATTTCCACCACATCTTCTTCCTCCACCTGCTCAGCTTGTTTTTGGGGTATTTCCCCTTCTTCCAGAGGTGGGGGATCTGTGGTCTCCTCGGATGAGGGGTGTCCTCCATGTCTTTTCTCCCCTATGTTAAACAAAAATGGTATAATTAGCACACAGATATTTGATGGCAGAACTATAAATAGGAAACATTGCTTGGAATTGGGGTACAATTGTCAATTTTAGCTGAGTTCAAAGATGTATCTTTTTTTACTGGCCTTTGTCAACCCGCAATCCTTTACCTGTTTTGTACAAGCTACACAGATGTAGCCCCCCCTATAGTATTCACTGGAGCACCTGTGTGCCCCCCCTAATAAAAATGGTGTTCTGGGGTCCCACACTAGTGCTCCAGTGTCCAGATGTGAAAACAGCTGCTCAATGTCCTCTCCTTAGTATATATTGGAGCACCTGTGTGCCCACCCTAATCAAAATTGTGTTCTTGTGTCCAACACTAGAGTGCTCCAGTGTCCAGATGTGAAAACAGCTGCTGTGTGTCCTCTCCTTACACAGAATCTAGTTTGCATTTCATTCTAGTAACAAAGCCATCTACACAGCCAAATTTTTTTCAGACAAGTAGGCCCTAAAAAAATTTGAAAAATGCATAGGGCATAAAAAATGGTGTTTTAGAGGCCGAAAGAAAAATGTTGGATACGAACAATTCAAATGGTCCCATGAACATTAAAATTTCCATTTTAAACTGTACAACAATTAAGAAAACAATATGGAGCAGCACGAACGTAATAAAGAAAAAAATGAATATGAACACAGCACAACTACTTACTTTTTTGCAGCACTCTCCAGATCTTTCTGTACTGCTCGGGCTCTCTTAATTTCAGGTCCGACCACCGCTTCCTGAGCTGATCTTTCGATTGTCGTACCCCGAAATTCCGGTGCAAACTTTTGACTACTTTCGCAATGATCTTGGCCTTTCTGATATTGGGGTTGGGGTAAGGCCCATACTTTCCATCATAGTCGGCCTTCTTCAGTATGTCCACCATCTCCAACATCTCCCCAAAGTACATATTTGAGGCCTTAAAACTGCTCCTTCTGGATCGGGACGTGTCCGGATCCGGGCTTTCCTCCTCCTCCTCGTTCCTGTAATTAGCACGCACCTGCTGTGTCTCTGCCATGTGCTCTTCCCCCACTGTGCAGAACGAAAAGGGGCGGGGAATAGACTAGAAAGAACGTCAGGGGCGGGCGGAGTTACACGCATGCGCAGTGTGTATAAAGCGTAACACACGTGCGTATTACGTACGATCTGTGAGCGGACGAAGGAGCATTGGACGCGCCGATCGTAAGAACGAAGGTAAGAGACATACTTGTGCCTAGATTGAGGCCTATATTGTAACAAGATTAGTACAGTTTGGTCTGACATTAGGCTTGGTCTTGTGTTGTGTCTTGCAGTGAACATGGATATCTTATTAAAAGATAATGACTTCATGTCAATATTCATTGATATGTTAAGGGAGCTGCCATGTCTGTGGGAGATCAACCACCCACATTACAAGAACCAAACAAAGAGGAAGGCAGCACTGGATCAATTGTTGGAAATTGTGAAGCAGGTGATCCCCATGGCAGACATCACATATTTGAAGATCTCCTGAGGAGCACATATGTAAGGGAGCGCCAGAAAGTCCAGGATTCGCAGAGATCCGGAGCAGCAGATGACATCTATGTCCCCAGGATGTGGTACTATGACAGGCTGCATTTTCTGGCAGGCCAGACTAAACCCAGGTCATCCCTCTCCAGTCTTCCTTCCACGCTTCCTTTCCCCCCAGCTGAGGCTTCTGACGCCCAACCTGGGCCTTCCAGGCAACAACATGTGGAGGAGCCCAGCTTCAGCCAGGTATAGCATTCCTCTAAATATTTCTGCTTGTCCAATCAATGATGTTAACTAGATGTTAGTTGGGAGTACTAATTTAGGATTGTGATTGATGAAGCAAAAACTAAAATCATGTCCCTTTTTCATACACAGGGAAGTCTCAGCCAGGAGGTGGCCGGGCCGAGCCGGCTGCCTGATATGCCGGTCCCTCCCCAACACCTGGAAAGAGAAAGTGACAGGAGGAGGAGTGCCCTAGAGGAGGCTGCCATAGGACTCTTTTGGAGGGCTACAGAGGCCCTGGGAGCACCACAGACCGTGGAGGACAACTTTGCTGCCATCATTGCCTCAAAAATGCAGAGGATGGAGGAGGGACAACAACTCATGTGTGAGTTGCTTATATTGGAGGCTCTTAATAAAGGTATGAGGGGCCAAATTACATCTCAGACACAACTTTGCAAACTCACAGATGGTCCTCCTCCTCCTCCTGCAGGTCCTCCTCCTTCTCCTCCAGGTCCTCCCAGTCCTCCTCCTCCTCCAGGTCCTACTCCTCCTCCTGCCACATCTCCAACAGAAGAACCACAGCCAGGAAGGAAGCGTGGAAGGAAGACCAGAAAGTGAGGACCCTGGATCCAGTCTGGTCTCTCAAAAGATGCAGCCTCTTGTGGTACCACAGCCTGGGGACACAGATGTCATCTGCTGCTTTCCGGATCTCTGTGACTTCAGGACCAGACTGCCCTCCCTTACATATGGACTCCTCAGGCCACCAATTTTGATGTTCAAAAATTGTTGTCTGCCCTGGGGGTCCCAGGCTTCGCTAATTTCTCCTGTTGATCCAGCGTTGCCTCCCTCTTTGTTTGGTTCTGAGCCCTAATAAAGGATTTTTGGTTTGAATTATACTTGCCTATGTGTGTTTTACTTCAAAAAGGACAGTTGGTCTGTGAGGATTCAGGTACATTTCAAAAATACAATGTGAAATTAACAAGGGACACCAACAACAAACAATCTCCTTGAGATTAAATAATAAAAGATAACAATGGTGTTGTGGTAACTTGACACACAAAACACACACAAAAATAGTCTGGAGTAAAAATAAAAATATGATTAAACAAAGATCAGCCTTGGAAAAAATACAAACATAAAATCTAAAGGAAAATGGCTTGAAAGCACAAAAAAAACTAAAAGAAAAAATATGTGTGAATATGAGCAGCGCGCTGTATTAAACCTTTTTTTAACATTGTACGAAAGTGCTGTATCCAATGCGAACGCTCATTTTACCAGACCGAGCTGTTCCGTGTCGAAATTTCTTCTGAGCATGCATGGCACTTTGTGCGTTGGAACAGGCCACACACGGTCGGAATTGACGTGATCGGATTTTGTTGTCGGAAAATTTTATCTCCTACTCTCAAACTTTGTGTGTCGGAAAATTCGATGGAAAATGTCCGATGGAGCCCACACACGGTCGGAAGTTCCGACAACACGCTCCGATCGGACATTTTCCATCGGAAAATCCGACCGTGTGTACGGGGCATAAGTCCTCACAGTTACTCTTGGTGGGTGCAGGAATGGGCCCTGCTGTGAAATATTAAGTCAAGAATTGTAATTACATGCCCCTGTTGAACAGGGTCAGAAAAATTGGGCCTTTGGTGGTGGACAGTGTGGTGGTGTTGCCACAACACTGTAGGGCCTCACAGTTACTCTTGGTGGGCGCAGGAATGGGCCCTGCTGTGAAATATTAGATCAAGAATTGTAATTACATGCCCCTCTCAAACAGGAGCTGAAAAATTGGGCCTTGGGTGCTGGTGCTGAAGCCACAACACTGCAGCCCCTCACATATACTCTAGTTGGAGCACAGGAATGAGCCCTGCTGCAAAGTATTGCATTAAAAATTGTAATTACACGCCCCTGTTAAACAGGGGCAGAAAAATTGGGCCTTAGCCACTGGTGGCGGTGCCCAGAACCAAAAATGTTCTTACAAGCTATCAGCATGAACATTGAGGAGGAAGAGGATTGTCACTCAGCATAACAGGATAGTCACTAGCATCAGCATAGGCAGTCTTGAAGGGATCTCACATTTAAAAAAAAATCATTCGGTTACATTAGCATCAGGTGCTTGGTAGCTGGTGATCCAAGACTGATTCATTTTTATGAGGGTCAGCCGATCGACTGATTCGGTGTACAGGCGCACTCTGTGATCGGTTACAAAGCCTCCAGCAGCACTGAATGTGCATTCCGAAAGAACGCTGGATGCAGGACAGGCCAGTAGCTCAATTGCATACTGTGCAAGCTCTGGCCAGTGATCCATCCTCAAGACCCAGTAACCCAGAGGATTTTCGGTGGGAAAGGTGTCCAAGTCTAATCTTGCCCCTAGGTATTCCTGCACCATGTGAATCAGACGCTGGCGATGGTTGCTGGAACCGATCATACCTTGGGGCTGCGGACTAAAAAATTGTCTGAACGCATCGGTCAGACGGCCACCTTCTCCACCGCTCCTTCTGTGACTGACCGAAGCCTCAGCAACACGTTGTCCAGGAGGACCAGGAAATTGTAACCTCCCATGCTCTGGAAACGCGTTGCACAAACCTTTCTGCAAAGCCTCCCGAAGATGTTTCATCCTCTGCTCCCTCTGTGATGGCAAGATAAGGTTCGCAACCTTACCCTTGTAACGTGGATCAAGGAGGGTTGCCAGCCAGTAATGATCCCTCTCCTTGATACCACGAATACGAGGATCCTTCCGCAGGCTTTGCATGATCAGGGAGGCCATGCAGCGTAGGTTTGCAGAGGTCCAGAGTCCTCTGGGTCACTAAGGACGACATGATCCGTAGCCACCCCCTCGCAGCCATATACAAGTCCATGGGTTTCTTCGGACTGTAAATGATCCCTTGAAGACTGCTGCTGATGCTGAGTGCTAGGCCCCACCTCCATGCTGACACAATCCTCCTCCTCGTCCTCTTCCTGTGCGATCGGTGTGCACGCAGGAACACTGTCTGGATAAAGGGGGCCTTGAGAGGTAAGGAAATCCTCCTCTTCCTGCCTCTGTTCTGCCTCAAGTGCCCTGTCCATTATTCCACGCAGCGTGTGCTCAAACAGGTGGACAAGAGGGACAGTGTCACTGATGCATGCACTGTCACTGCTCACCATCCTCGTGGCCTCCTCAAATGGTGACAGGACAATGCATGCATCCCTGCTCATGGCCCACTGGGGTGGGGAAAAAAACAAGCTCCCCTGACCCTGTCCTGGTGCCATATTCACATAAGTACTCATTGATGGCCCTCTGCTGAGTGTGCAGCCGCTGCAGCATGGCCAACGTTGAGTTCCACCTGGTGGGCATGTCACGGATTAGGCGGTTCTTGGGCAGGTTAAATTCCTTTTGGAGGTCAGCCAGCCCAGCACTGGCATTATATGACCTGCGGAAATGCACACAGACTTTCCTGGTCTGCCTCAGGACATCCTGTAAGCCCGGGTACCTGCCCAAGAACCGCTGCACCACCAAGTTAAGGACGTGAGCCAAACAGGGCACATGGGTCAGTTGTCCCTGTCGGAGTGTGGAGAGGAGGTTGGTGACATTGTCGCAAACCACCATTCCTGGCTTAGGCTTGCGTGGCGTCAACCACCTCTGAATCTGCCCCTGCAGAGCTGACAGAATCTCTGCCCCAGTGTGGCTCCTGTTCTCCAAGCACACCAGCCCAAGCAACGCATGGCATCTTTTTGCCTGCGTGCTTGTGTAGCCCCTTGAACGCCTACAGAGCACCGCTGGTTCTGAGGACAAATCAGCACAGGAAGAGGCCATGGAGGAAGAAGAAGAGGAGGGGGTGGAGGAGAGAGGTGTGGCAGAATCACCACTAGTAGAATTTTGGAGGCATAGTGGCGTAACAACCTCCAACACTACTGCACCCTGTCCTGCATCCTTCCCAGCTGCCAGAAGAGTCACCCAGTGCGCGGTGAAAGGTAGGTAACGTCCCTGTCCATGCCTGCTGGACCATGAGTCAGCGGTAATATGCAGCTTACCGCTGACCGCCCTGTCCAGCGAGGCATGGACATTGCCTTTCACATGCCGGTAGAGAGCCGGAATCACCTTCAGTGAAAAAAAAGTGGCGTTTGGGAACCTGCCACTGAGGTACCGCACATTCCACAAACTCACGGAAGGGGGCAGAGTTTACCAACTGAAAAAGGCAGCAGATGAAGTGCTAGCAATTTAGCCAAGCTAGCATTCAACCTCTGGGCATGTGGATGGCTGGGAGCAAACATCTTTCGCGGATGGACTAACTGGGGTAGGGAAATCTGCCTGCTAGAATTGGACGTTGGTGTACCGATAGCAGATTTCTTGCAAGTACTTGGCAGTGGCACACCTAATTCTACACCTTCATTCCTCTCAGTGCAGGTTTCTGAGAGGACTGAAGGTATAGTGGGGTTGGAGATCCCAGCTGATGAGTGTTGGCAAATGTAGATTGTCTAGGGATATTTTTAGACCCTCGATAAGTCTGCATAAGATGTACCTTACAATCCCCACAGGCCTGTGAGATTAGCCCATTGAGACAATGATAAAAACTGCAAAAGTCTCGCCGAGCAAATCTAATCTTTATTCTTTGGTGTGAATATTTAAAGGGGGCTTTCAGAAACTACCACCCCTTTACCGTGTCATACAAATTATCCAATCAAATACAGAAACATTTTATGACAAAAATGAAACTATATATAACTATAATGGGGCGTACACACGGTCGGACTTTTCAGCTACAAAAGTCCGACAGCCTGTCCGACAGACTTTCGACGGACTTTTGGCAGACTTTCGACGGACTTGCGGCGGACTTTCTAACGAACAGACTTGCCTACACACGATCACACAAAAGTCCGTCGAATTCTTACGTGATGACGTACACCGGACTAAAATAAGGAAGTTGATAGCCAGTAGCCAATAGCTGCCCTAGCGTGGGTTTTTGTCCGTTGGACTAGCATACAGACGAGCGGATTTTTCGACCGGACTCGAGTCCGTCGGAAAGATTTGAAGCATGTTTCAAATCTAAAGTCCGTCGGATTTGAGGCTGAAAAAGTCAGTTGAAAGTCCGGAGAAGCCCACACACGATCGGATTACCAGCCAGCTTTAGTCCGTCAGCGTCCGTTGGACTTTTGTAGCTGAAAAGTCCGACCGTGTGTACGCCCCATTAGAAATCATGTGCTTTACAAGAAACGAAACACAAAAGATAACAGGGATGTGAGAAACAAAACTAGATTACATTACACTCCTAGTAATATGTGAAATAGAGTACAGGGAAAAACACAAAATGGAAAAATGGAATGGAATGGAAAATGGAAACTAAATGGAATAGAAACTAAATTAAAAAATGGATGTGGTTAAGCTAAATATCCCTTCAATCCCCTCTTAGATCATATAAGATGATCTCTACATTCTATCTAGTGTTCTAGTACTTCTTTGGGATTGTGGCATAGATTGCCTGATGATTCTTCATGTATATCATGTAGGATAGAACCTTATCATTAGGAGATTGGATGCGTGCAATTATGCAAATACAACACTTAAAGCAGAGGTAAAGAATCAGAGCAAGGATAAATATCATAGTAGTCAGGCACCTTGGCACTCATGTTAGAGATCCAAGTACAGCATTCGTAGTCCTCAGTCATTTCACATAAACCCGTGAGAGCTGCACTCATGCTTTCTATAGCTAACTCATGTAGTTCTAGCTGTTTTCTAATTGCTCTAGTTTCTATGTTTAACATAGCAATGTCATCTGAATTCCTTCCCATTATCTCATCCAATATACTTGAATAATTGTTCAACCTTTTCATCATGTCTATACCCCATCCTGTCCAAGAAGGAAACCATGCGCAGGCAATATCTTGTTTATAGAATGTTTATAGAACGATTCCCTTTTGTTGTGGTGTTTGAGGGGGTATCTGGGGTGTATACTGGCCTCTAGATTCGCACATGGAGATGTTAAATATTGACCTACTACAATTGGAGGAGTTAGTCTGTATCTCATTTCCTAAATAAAACACCAATTGGGGAATGACTTTTACCTGCTATTGGAAAGGTAACAGTGTTATGTACAGAGTGGATATGTTAGTTAAGGAGTCTCGTTGAGGAAGGAGGAGATATTTAGAGGTACAGCCAAAAGGGAATTTGGGCAGTACTAGGATGTAATTTGCTACATATCCAACATTCTTCATACCCTGATTTTTTTTAGCATAAGCATACTTAAATTTTAGCAAAAGCATCTTATCAGTAAAACTATCTCCAATCTCTCTCTTTGTTCTAGCTTGTGTCACTGTAATGTTCTTGTGTGTGTGTGTGTTCCCACAGATACTTTTAATTGCACCCAAATCTTCAGGGTGGTAGATACAGTTAGTGATGATCCAGGTGGGCAGGAACACTATCAGAGAGATCAGGCTCAGGAGGCAAAATGCCTTGCCAGAAGTCTGTGGTGAAATAAGCGAGGTCATCTTCTTTGGCCGGACCTGCTTTCCCAGGAACTCCTCTTTCGTCTGCTTGGACTTCTGCTTGAGGGCCTCCTTTATCCATGGTCTCCTTCCTGCTCCTGGGGCTTTGGGCAACCTTTTTTACTCGGCTGGCATGGATCCAGGACTGGCAGTTTTCCACTAGGATGGCTGTTCTGGTCACTGCAACCACTGTGGTAGGAGGTCCATAGGGATACTCTTGCTTCTTATTTCTGTTCAGCTGTTGGACCACCACGGTGTCTCCCACCTTGAAGGGGTGAGTAGCTTCCTGTGAAGAAAAAGGGGAGGTGCGAGCAACATTTCTTTCGACTGTGTCCAATGTTTCAACCAGTTTTCTTACATATTCTTCCTGTATTAAGTCTAAATCTCCCTTTTCTACTATTAAAGGTGCTCTGGCCCATGGGGTGGAGAAAGGTCTACCCATCAAAAATTCAAAAGGTGAATACCCTGTTGTTTTGGAAGGGGTCATTCTTATTTCTGCCAGGACTGCCGGGAGGACCTTTTTCCAGTTGGCAAAGGTTCCTCCTGTGGCCTTTCTTATCTTTCTTTTGTCTTTTATTGTTCTGTTCATTCTTTCTACTATCCCTGAGCTTTGAGGGTGGTAGGGAATGTGGAACTTCCATTCTATCTTAGGAGTTTTTACCAAGTCCTGGCAGACCCTGGCCATGAAAGCTGGACCATTGTCTGAGTTTATTTGAAGTGGGCATCCCCATCGAGGAATGATTTCCTGAGTGAGGATCCTCACTACTGTTTGTGCATCTTCTTTTGTGGTCACGAAAAGTTCGACCCATCTTGAGAATATAAAAATCTCTACTCAGAAGAACAGCCATGACCTGTATACCTGCGTGGCCTATTCTGTGGTACTGTAAGATGAAGAGTGATGCACTTGCCGCTGGTATACATGGTTTCCCCTCTTTGCAGAGAAGTCCAGTTTTTTGGATCTTTCTGCACACCCTTTTTATCCCAGTCCCTTAACTCATAATTTGATGCATAATCCTGGAGATCTGCAAGTGACTGTTCAAATGGGGATAGGTCAGGTATCAGCATAGCCATTTGTATGTCTGCTGTCTGTGAGATAGCAGCTTGTTTAGCAGCAAGGTCAGCCAGAGCGTTTTCCCTGGCTATCTCTGTCTGTTGGCCTGTATGTGCTCTGCAATGTACTATAGCCAGTGTTTTAGGTAGCTGGATAGATTTTAGCAATAACATTACCAAAGAAGAATGTGAAATGTTCTTTCCATCTTCTGCCACAAAGCCACGCCTACTTCATATCACACCGAAGTCGTGTACCACGCCGTAACCATACTTCGAGTCAGTGTAAATGTTTACATCCTGACCTTCAAAGAGCTGGCATGCTCTAGTGAGTGCATATCAGCAGCCTGTGCTGATTGACATGAGATAGGCTTGGCCTCAAGTATAACATCTGGAAGCTGCACAACTGCATACCCTGCATGGTATGTGTGATCATCTGGCCTAGAGCAAGAATCATTCACAAAAACACTCTGTGTGTCTGGTAGTGCTGTGGAAGACAAATCAGACCTGGGTGATGTGTCTCGGTGAATGAGGTTAATGCAGTCATGTTTTGGCATGACCTCATCCTGTTCTCCTTTTAATCCTAAAAGGGCGTTTAAAATTGGTGCTGGGCCTGCAGTGGGAGAAGCATATTTGATGTGCAATTTTGGATTGGACAGCAAAATCACCTCATATCCGCTCAACCTCTGAGCAGACATGTGCTGTGTATGTACATTTTTCAACAGGATTGACACATTGTGGGTGGTGTGAAGTGTGGTGTCGTGTCCCAGAGTGAAAGAAGTGACCATCTCAACCACCATCACACAGAACGCTAGAGTTCTGAGACACGCGGGCATGCCTTGAACCTGCACTGGGACCATCTTTGAGAAAAAAATAAAAACTACAGGGCGCAGTCTCCCACCATGTTCCTGGGCCAGTACTCCCGCCATGGTTCTGCAATTTTCCCTGGCAAACAAGTTATACATTTTGCCATATTTCAGGGAGGCCAAGGCTCGGGCTGGTAACCACTGCACATTTCAACATGGCAAAAACATTTAACATTTCATCAGACCATTTTACAGTATCAGACATTTCAGAGAGGGTTGCTTGTCTCAATATATTGTCATAGAAAGAACAGTCAGGTATTCATTGGCGGCAGCAACCAATCATTCCAAGAAAGGTAAGCATGTCTTTCTTGGAAAGTGGGCGGGGCAAACCCACAAGAGCAACAGCTCTTTTTGACTGACTTTCCTAACTCCCGGAGACAGCACAAACCCTAGGTACTCAACCTACTGTTTACACCATTGTAACTTTTTCTTAGACACTTTGTGACCACATACATGTAACCTTTTCAATAAGGATAGGCTATCAGCTCAGCAGTCCTCCTCTGAAGAACTGCAAATCAAAAGATCATTAACATACTACATTCTTCAACAGTACAGAACCATGAGGGGCAGTCCACGGCCCGAGGGTGGCTTGGAGTACTATAGAATCGACCACAGGTCTATATAACTCTGCGGAATTCTACACCAGATAAACTGATGACTGTGTTAGTCAAGCGACACAGTGAAAATAGAGTGGCCGTGTCTCCTCGTCTACAGGGATGGAGAAAAAGAAAATTCTTTAAATCAATCACAGTAAAATACTCTGCATCTTATGGTATGGCGGTAAGTATTGATGGCACGTCAGGCACTATTGGGGCAATCGGTATCACTAGGCTATTGATGGCCCTTAGGTCTTGTACAAACCTATAGTCACCATTTGCCTCCTTTACCAGGTTAATGGGAGTATTGTAGGGCGAGACAATTTCCCTTAAGATTCCTTTCTCCAAGAAATCCTCTTTTTCTCTGTATGTAACTCCCTCTTTGTCCTTGCCCCCTCCCTCTTTGTATAAAAGTTTCCCCTTTTGATTTCCTGAGAAATCATTTTGATAATGTGTCTGCACTGGTGTTTGTTTAGGTATGTCAAAACATTCTGCAGCATCCTTCTCTGTCAGCTTCTGATATTTGCTGTCTTACTATAAGTGCATGTTTAAGGCCAAGGTTGCTGGGATATGTCTGTATTAAGAGAAACCCGCAGCAACAGCATGTAATGCATAGTGGAGGGCATACATGACTGTGGTAACAGGGGAGTTAATAGTTTTAGGGGTGTGGTATTAAGTAACCGAGGGGAAGGTAGCAAGGAAGGCTTTATAAGGTAACCCCGCCCAGGAGGGTGTAACAGTAGCTGTGGAAAGTTCCTGGAAGAGCATGGCTGAGCTGGATAGCCTGATGGAGCAGCTCAGGGACGAGGCCGCGGTGCGGGGGGCGGCATAGCTGCAAGACACGATTACAGCGGCTTTGCACAGCAGGGAGCCAGAGGCGCAGGGAAGATCGAGCGGGGCCAGAACTCGGCGGTTCCGCCCGCCTGAACGATTCTCCCCTGACCAGCATGTGACTGCACAATGGCAGCCCGGGACTCCTTCGGGTCCCGCGGTGGGCCCGCCGCCGAAACGTAAGGCTGGACCGGAGGGAGGGAGATCGAGCGCAGCAGGGGCGCGGCAGGACGACCGGATGGAAGATAATGGAGCAGCGGTGCGGCCTAGCAGAGCGGGCAGAGTGAGGAGCGCTAGCCCCGCCCACTGGAGGAGAGATTCCACACTAGGGGAGAGATCACATGCAGCTAACCCCGGGCCTTCTGGTTCCACGGCAGGGGCACACAGGAGGATCGAGAGGGGTTGGCCTAGCAGGGCAGCACAGGTTCCAGGCGGCAGGACTGAGGTACACACCGGTCCAGGCAAAGCTAAATGCAAATCGGCAGGCGGAAGGGACACGCAGAGGCGGGGGCGTCCGGCCACAGCCCCAGCGGCAACCCTGACAGACAGGTCGGGTGGGCCTTCATCGGATGAAGAAGGAGGAAGAGGAGGCGAGCGAGAAGGGGGATGGCCTGGGTCGGAAGAGGAATCAACCACCCCTCACAGGAGAGCAGCAGCGGTGGAGATCCCTGGTCCGGCTGATGAGGTTACGCCTGTGCAGCCTGGTGAGTCCAATGTTTTATATGTTGATTCTAGTATGGCTAGAGTAGGGGGGACTGGGGAGCCAGCGGGAAGCACAGTTAGCAGTGGGTCAGGGGCAGCAGGGAGTGGGGGGGCTTCAGGTTTAGGGGGGTTTTTAGCGGGCATCAAAGAGTTACTTCTGCGCTTTGAGGGGCCAGGGACGGGTAACTCGGGCCCGGCAGCATCGTGGATTCCGCCGACAGGGGGGCCTGGAGGGGTAGTGACTACTGGGGTAACAGCAGCAGTATCTATGGTCACGGCAGCAGTTGCCTCGACTTCACCGGCGGCGTCTGGGAGTGCTGTGGCACAAGGGATGGACAAAACAGCGGAGACCACTAGTAGGCAGGACATTACAAGATTGGCGGATGCAGCCAAGTGCAAGGTTTATGTGTGCTATGAGGGTCCGTTAGGGTCGCACTTGAAACAGGAGGTGCGTGAGAAACTGTGGAAGGGTGAGTACGTGGAAATTTTTTCCCTATTGCCTTTAGAAAAATTCAACCTGGATAGGGTAAAACCGGACGATTCGAAGAAGGAGGACGAAGAGAAGAGGAGGTATAGGCTAATCCCTAGAACATTTACAAACTGGTTGCAGGCGTTTGCGATTATGGCTAGTGTGATAGGTGAGAAGCAACCCGAGCATTGCTCAGCGTTATTTTGTTATCAAGATGCTATTGGTAAGGCGTACAGGGTCTATGGGGGCACGGCGTGGCTGAGGTATGATGAGCAGTTCCGTCAACGGAGGGCGATTAGACCAGCGCTGCGTTGGGAATCACAAGGACATCAGCCTGTGGATGAGATTGATGATGACGGCGAGGGCCCCCAATCAGTTTTTTCCAGGAGGGACCGGTGGACATTCCACCCAGGGACATACGGTCAGAAACAAAAAGGGGGTTTGTTGGCAATACAACACTGGGACCTGCAGGTTTGGAGCCTCATGTAAGTATAAACACGAGTGTTCGGGATGTGGGGGATCCCACCCGGGGTCAAGGTGTTTCAATCAAGGAAAGGGTAAGCAAGGAGAAATTGCAAACAAAAGGGAGGACCCCGGTGAGAGTGGAAAAGATGCGGCCATTTCTCGGTAGGTATCCAGACAAAAAAGCAGCGCAATTGTTGGATGAAGGTTTCTCTGTGGGTTTTAAGATACCGTGCAATCTGTCGGTCATCCCACCAGTGTCGCCTAATTTAAGGTCAGCTATGGAACACCCGGAAATAGTTTCAGAGAAACTAAGGAAGGAGGTTGCATTGGGTCGGATGGGCGGTCCATTTTCGGTGGCTCCATTGGATAATTTGGTGGTGTCACCGCTGGGGGTGGTACCAAAGAAGGAGCCGGGAAAATTCAGGCTAATTCATCATTTATCCTTCCCAAAAGGGGGGTCGGTCAATGATGCTATAGACCAGGGTGAGTGTTCCGTGACCTATACATCATTCGATGCTGCAGTGGGTTGGGTTCGGCGATATGGGAAAGGGGCTCTCATGGCTAAGGCGGATGTGGAATCAGCTTTCCGACTGCTGCCGGTACACCCGGACAGCTTTCGGTTATTGGGGTGTCATTGGAACAACGAATTTTATGTTGACCAATGCTTACCAATGGGCTGCTCAATATCGTGCGCGATATTTGAGCAGTTCAGCTCATTTGTGGAATGGGTTGTCAGGGAGGTGTCGGGTGTGAATTCGATAATTCACTACTTGGATGATTTTCTCTGCATGGGTCCGGCTGATTCGAGGATCTGCGCGGTGCTTCTGGCGACAATGGAACACATCGCAGGAAAATTTGGCATTCCATTGGCGGCTGACAAGACGGAGGGACCGTGTATGGTCATCACGTTCTTAGGGATTGTGCTGGACACGGAGGCGATGGAATGCAGGTTGCCGGACGATAAACTTGAGGACCTGAAGAGGGAGATTTCGGGGCTAATGGGTTTGCGAAAGGTTCAGCTAAGAATGCTGCAATCGGTATTGGGCAAGCTTAATTTTGCATGCCGCATATTACCGATGGGAAGGGTTTTTTGTCGAAGGTTGTCGGCGAGCACGAGCGGTGTAAAATCGCCGAGACACTTTGTGCGGTTGGGAGAAACACATAGAGTGGACTTAAGGGTGTGGCACACCTTTTTGGAAGCGTTTAACGGTAGGGCTTTCTGGATGGCTGGTCCGGTCAGCAACTTTGATTTGGAACTATACACTGATGCTGCTGGTTCCACGGGGGTTCGGAGCCTTTTTTCAAGGGCAGTGGAGCGCCGGGCCTTAGCCTCAGTCGTGGGTGGACGCAGGTTTTACAAAGAACCTAGTGTTACTGGTAGTGCTGGCGGTGGAGTTATGGGGAGCATCATTCAGGGATCTGAAGGTGCGTTTCCACGGGGACAATCTAGGTGTGGTACAAGTAATTAATAGGATTACGGCATCGTCTCCGCCAGTGATTAGGCTGTTGCAACACCTGGTATTACGTTGTTTGCAATTGAATGTTTTCATTCATGCTGTACACCTACTGGGGGTTGAAAATGTTATAGCTAATGCCTTGTCTCGCTTCCAGTGGGAAAGGTTCCGGGAGTTGGTGCCGGAGGCAGAGCAACACGGGGTGCCTTGTCCCGACTGGCTGTGGGCAATAGCATTGGCCTCATCGCTGGATGGGTAAAGAACTTGGTAAGTGGGTCCACGTGGGCGGCATACACGAGGGTATGGCAAGAATGGAGGGAGTTTGTGCAGAATATTGGGGAAGAGCCGGTCGGTAAGGAGGTGAGATTGCTGTTGATATATTACATTGCTAGAAAAATGGAGGAGGGGGTATCCGCGTCAGTGGTGAATAGGAATGTGACTGGGTTGGCCTTTCTGTTTAAGCTGCAAGGTCAAGTGGATTTTACGAAAGATTTTTGGGTACGGCAGGCAATGAAGGGTTACAGAAAGGCGATGGTCAGACGGGATGCGAGAAGACCGGTGACATTTGAGATTTTACAGGGTATTATAAGGCAGCTGGAGAGGGTATGCTCCTCGGGTTACGAGGTGATGTTGTTTAAGGTGGCATTTTTGTTGGCGTTTTTTGGGGCTTTTAGAATAGGGGAACTGGTTAGCCCTTCTAAGAAAGTGCAAGGAGGTCTGAGTTATCAGGACGTGAAGTGTGAGGCAGAAGTTTTGCAGTTGTATTTGAGGAAATCTAAGACTGACCAACTGGGGAGAGGCAGGATGGTGCGGGTATATCCAGTTATGGGTTCGCAGTTGTGCCCAGTTGGGGCGGTTAAGGAGTTTTTGGGTGTTCGCCCAGTGGGACTGGGCCCTTTTTTGGTACATTCGGGGGGGTGAATTTTTATCCAGATTCCAATTTGGGGCTGATATTCTCGTCACATTCCTACAGGATAGGAGCAGCCGCTGAGGCAGCCAGGAACGGATTGGGGGAGGAAACTGTGAAGAGGATTGGTAGGTGGGAATCCAAGAGGTTTCAATCTTATGTGCAGCCCAATCTGGTGATAAGTTTGTAGGTGCAGTATTCCGGTAATAGAGATATGGCTGGGTGTTGGAGCATTAATGGGTTTTGTTTTTTTTTTTTTATAGTATGGTTTTTTCTGTGTTTTTCTATTTCAGATTCGGGGATGGTCTGGATCATGGGCCATTCCTATGTGGCATGGGGGGCCAGGAGAGGGGACGCCCGTTATGAGGGTAGGCAATTGGGCTTTAGCAGGAGGGAAGCGTGCATAAAGTGGTTGGGGATCCCAGGTATGTTATGGGGTAGATTGGTGTCGGAGGTGCATCGTTACGTGCAACGTGATAGGCCGCCGGATGTATTGGTAATACATGCAGGCGGTAATGACCTGGGCATTAGAGCCATGGTAGACCTAAAGCGCGACATCAAGTTGGATGTTTGGCGTTTAAGAGAAGCTTTTACAAAAATGGTTATTGTCTGGTCAGACATGGTGGCCCGTACATCATGGAGGATGGCTAGATCAGTTGAAGGGGTCAACAGGGCCCGTAAAAAAATAAATAGGGAAGTAAGCAAATTTGTAGTGATGAATGGTGGTCTGGCGGTTAGGCATATGGAACTCGAGTTTGAGACGTGGAGGTATTTGAGAGCGGATGGAGTACATTTGAATGAGGTTGGAATTGATTTGTGGGCCCTGGGGCTACAGGATGGAATACAGAGAGCACTTCGGGTGTGGAGGGGCACCCAAGATTAAGGTATTATTCTTGGGCGCTGTGGCGGGCGTTGCTCTGGGCAAAAAGCAAGGTAAATGGCAAAAGTAAGAGTCTTTTTGGGAGCTAGCGTTGATATGGCTCATGATGGTGGTTCCCGGTTAACGGAGGTTAGCCGGGAAGTGATAATGGGGCACTGCGGTCATTGCTAGTCTCTGAGCCAGCTTGTCGGCTTGAGGCCTATTTGATAGATTTGATGGGACCGCAGTGCAAGTCCTGTTATGGACACAGAGGATGATCAAGATATTGCTCAGACCAACGCTTGATAATTAAGCAGGTTGTTTTAACAGATGTTGTTTTTGTTGTTGATGTTTTTCTATTTATGATAGATAATGTTGATATGTTATATTTTTATATTTAAGATTATTTGTTTAATAAATTAGGCCGCTACGGCCTTTTAATACTCCAAGCTCGGTGTGGTTTGAGTCATTGGTGTAACAGGGTAGTAGGTTGCTATTAGGGTAAAAAATGACATCTGTAATCCATCAGTCAAGAGACTGTGCATGTGTGCGTGATGACGTAGCGCGCATCACGGAGGGAGGGAGGTGAGGGTGTCAGAAGGAGAAGCAGACTCTCCTAGGATCCCCGGAGCGTGTTCATCCAGCCGCCACACAGGATATGCCCGCGGCTAAAGAGGGGAGGAAGATCCCCGAACGCCATTACGAGCGCTGCTGCTGAGGTCCCCAGATTCCAACAGGGGAAGAACACAGAAGCTCCACACGCCGCTCCACACGCCGCTCCACACGCCGCTCCACACGCCGCTGTTGGGACATGAGAGGCGGCTGCGGATTCAGCACAGACAGAGAGGAAGGGAGGATTTGACGGCGTCCCCCCCTCCTCCCCCCCCTCCGGCTTCCCCCCCCCCCTCGGTCACCCCACAATATTCTCCAGGCAACGTGTGACCCCGTTGGAGTTCGGCTGAGTCCGGTGGTGGTAAAGTAGGAACAACTCTGTATATAATGTACACAATACCTGTATACAATACCTGTCTATACGTACCAGTTTATATGTATCAGTGACATTTCACTATAACAGCTTGATATAACGGTGTTAGAAGCTAATGACTAAAGACGGTAGCTGAAGCTGCTGTATCTATTTGAAACCTTCCTTAGCTTTGGGATTATAAGTAAGATCTATTATAATATCTGTTATGAAGATGACAAAAGTTATTTGAAGGAGGATAGAATCTAAAGCTATTGCTGTACTGGAAACCTGCAGACATGATCATATAGAGAAAATTCTCTTCACAACCTACTATAACAGTCTAAGAGGTTAATGAATGACAAGGTGTCTGGAGTAGTTGTTCTGATTGAATCCCTCAGCTTGGGTGTTATCGCTAATCTCATTACTAATATCTGCTAACATATGCTGGATATATCGGGGACAGAAGTAAACTGATTGAAGTTTCGGTTTTGGGAAGGTATTTTCCCCCGATGGAGCAATGAAGCCTGTCTCAAATCTGTGAAAAAGGGTTCCTAGGTAGAAAATCCCAGACTGGGGACTGATAAGAGTGATGCATCTCTGAGATACCGGTTCCTGAGAGGGCCTGGGTCATTTCTAGGAGGCGTTTTACCCCCCCTTCCCCCGGACTGAATATTTTAATAGTATAAAGGTGGGGTACTGTCTGGAGCAGGACTCAGAAAATAATCACCAGGGCTGATACCCCTGAAGGATCCATACCTACAAGAGGTGGGAAGAAGTTCAGTTAATCCTGGGGAAACTAACAGGGGGTCAGAGGAAGAAAGGAGGAATGAATAAAGCGACAACAAAAAAAGGAGGGGCACCTAAAACGCCGAGGGATAGGACAGCTGGAAGCTCAATAAAACAGTTCATGTCCCAAGTTGGGAGTCCAAAAGGAGGGGAGCAAGGAGCCCAAGGAGGAAGAGGGGGAACTCCAGATAAAAAGGGGGACAAAACGATTCAATCAAAAGAAAATTCAGTAGTGGAAAGTGTGGAAAGTGAAGGAGATTTAAGTCGGGTGGAAGGGAGAAGAACAAGTGCCCCAATGCTTTCAAAGGAGGAAATGAGAGACATGCTTAAAAATCTGGAGCTCTCAATAAAAGTTGAAATAGGCCTGGTGAGAGCAGACCTGGGAAACTTATTGGATAGGGTAGAAACAACGGAAAAAAGAACGGAGGAATTGGAAAAGGAGATAATGAACCTCAAAGAACAAATTAAAACCTCTAGACAAAATCAGAAGATAATTTTATATAAGATCGAGGATCAGGAAAACCGAGATAGGAGACAAAATATAAGACTTCGTAATGTCCCAGAAAACAAAGGAGAAGATCTGAGAAGGATGATTCCCCAAATACTGGGGCCTCTGGTCGGAGAGGAGGATAAGGAATTCCCAAAAATAGAAAGGACTCACCGAGTTGGAAAATTATTCAACTCGGACCACCAGAGGCCGAGAGATATAATAATTCGTTTTAGGTTCTATGAGGACAAAGCTCGAATCCTATCCAAACTGAGAGGCAAACCCCCGGAAAAATTTGAAGGGTCAGAGTTCCAAATCTATGCGGATCTTGCCCCCGAAACCCTCGCTAGGAGAAGGCTTTTGAAGCCTTTATTAGATCAGATGAGAGAACTAAACATTAAGTATAGCTGGGGTTTCCCGGCGTGTTTGAGAGGCTTTAGAAATGAAAGATCGGCAAGATTGAGGTTCCCAGAGGATTTAAAGGACTTCTGTGATAGGCTTGATATGAAAGAACCGGAGCTGCCGGGCTGGGTAGAGGGGTGACTGGGTGTGTGTGGGGGGGGGGGGGGTGGGGGGGGGTAGGGAGGGCTGGTTTGGTGGTTTATTAGATTAGTGGAGTGGAAGGGTGGCGGGAGGGAGGAGGAGTTGCTCTGTGTGTATCTGGATTGCCCCTCTCTGCTTAAAACACCAGGCAGGGGGGGGTAAAGGGCACAACTCGGGCTCCCACCTCAAATATGTGATTCGTTAGGCTCCATGGTATCCATGGCGCTGGGCGAATGGGGAGCCAGGGGGTGGCTGAGGGGTAGGGAGGGAGGGTTGGGGAGAAGAGAGGGGAAAGGGGAACCCGGTGTACAAGGAAGTAAGAGGGAAGAAGAAAAGAAACAAGATAACAAAGATAGGAATCAGAATAGCTCAGTAATACGAATCCAACAAAAATAAAAAAAAAATAAAAAGCGAGGAGATGAGAAAATTGAAATTCATGACCTATAATGTAAAGGGTCTTAATGAGCCCACTAAGAGACATAAGATCTTGAGGGAATTAGAGAGATATGGGGCTGAGGTTGTGTTCCTCCAAGAAACCCACTTAACATACTACTCTAAGATTAAGATAAAGTCAAATATGTACCCAACTTGGTTTTACGGAAACTCAATAACATCAAGAGCAAGAGGAGTGGCAATAGGAATAGCAAGAGGGATAAATTTTAGGGTCGAAGAGAGGTTAATAGACCAGGGAGGAAGATGTATGTTCCTGAGAGGTTCTTTGGAGGGATGGAAGGTTACACTGGCAAATATTTATGCACCAAACAAAGAGCCGAGTGGTTTTCTAGGAACAATATTAGAGAAACTAATAGAATTTAAAGAAGGCAACCTGATCATGATGGGTGACTTCAATGTCTGTATGGCTCCAGGGGTACACAGTACGTCTCGTGCGCAGGGGACAATGAATGGGAAGCTGAAGAAACTAAAACAGAAGCTGCATTCGTGTCAACTGGTGGATGTATGAAGGATTATGAACCCAAATAAGAAGGATTTTTCGTTCTATTCCTCTGCGCACGGGACGTACTCTAGGATTGATTATATATTGACGGAACACTCATTGTTGGAAAGAGTCCGGGAGGCTAAGATAGAAGTTATTACCTTATCAGACCATGCCCCAGTTAGTATGAGACTGTCGGTACCAGAAAATCAGAGAACCCCAATAACTTGGAGATTAGACGAAGATCTTTTACAAGAAGTATCTAATGTGGAGAAAATAGAACAGGAATTAAAACAATATTTCTCAACGAATGATACAGCAGGGATCTCAGGATCATCTTTGTGGGAGGCCCATAAGGCCTACATAAGGGGAGTAATAATGAAGTTAGGGGCAATGAGGAAAAGGGAAACAAGGGAAAAAATTAAAAAACTAACAGAAGAAATATATGATCTAGAGCAAGAACATAAGGAGGGCCCGGGCCAAGGAAAGAAGGTCTATCAAAAATTGGTAAAAAAAAGGGAAGAGCTAAAGGAGCATACAGATCTAGAAATAAAAAAAGCATTCTATAAGGTGGCGAAAGAAAATTACCAGAGTCGAAATAAGAGCAGTAGACTACTAGCTAAAACAATAAGAAAGAAAAAAACTAGAAACTACATTGAAAAAATCCAAAATAGTAAAGGAGAAATGCTCCATACAACAAAAGAGATAGGGGAATCCTTTAAGGAATATTATAGTGAATTATATTCAGTAGCTAAAAATACAAGGCTAAGAGGTGCAAAGGACAGGAAAACAGTAGAATTCTTGAATAAAGCCAACCTCCCGAAGATTAATGAGATCGACAGAGAAATCCTAGAAAACCCCATAACGATAGAAGAAATAAACAGAGCATTATCAGAATCAGCTTCAGGCAAAAGCCCGGGGCCCGACGGATTTACTTGTAGGTACTATACAAAATTTAAAGAAATATTGACTCCCAGACTATGTGAGTACAGGAACGGGTTGGGTAGAGACTTTGACTTGAGTAGAGAAGCTCTTAGAGCAGAGATCACGGTTATCCCAAAAGAGGGGAAAAACTCTACACTATGCTCTGGCTATAGGCCGATATCGTTGATCAACACCGATGTTAAATTATATGCCAGAGTCTTAGCAAATCGGCTAAAAGAGAGCCTCAATGGTCTGGTACATCCGGACCAAGTGGGGTTCATCCCAAAAAGAGAAGGGCGAGACAATGGCGTGAGGGCACTCCTCTTGCTGCAGCATATCAAGGACAGGGGACCCCCAGGTCTACTCTTGTCTATAGATGCGGAGAAAGCGTTTGACAGAGTAGACTGGGGGTTCATGTTCCAAACTCTGGAATTTATGGGTATAGGTCCAAAAATGATTAATAGGATACGTGCTCTGTATAATCACCCTACTGCTTCGATAAAAATTAACGGCTCCCTTTCAGAGGCTTTTGAAATGGAAAATGGAACGAGGCAGGGGTGCCCTTTGTCCCCCCTGCTTTTCGTCCTCTCCCTGGAGCCACTGTTGTCAGTGATTAGGGCGGACCCGGACATTTGGGGTATAAGGGTTGGGGATGAGGAGCACAAGATCGCGGCTTTCGCCGACGATGTTCTGCTGTTCATGACCAACCCCAGAATTTCAATGCCTAATTTCCTCGAAGTCATGAGGCAATATGGTGAAGTATCAAACTTCAAAATCAACTTGGCAAAATCGGAAATCCTGAATATCAACCTGGGAAAGAGGGAGGAAAAAAAGTTGAAAAGGAATTTAAATTTATATGGAAAAAAGAAATAAATTACTTGGGTATAAAACTGGCCAATTCACTAGGGAAGATCTATAAAGTAAATTTTATCCCACTACTAGACGAAATAAGATCGGAGAGTAAAAGGATTATAACTAAACCACTTTCATGGATCAGACGTATTAACGCCATAAAAATGATATTATTACCTAAAATCACCTATAAACTACAGATGCTTCCACTGAATATCCCTCAGTACTATTTTAAAAAATTGAAATCAATCATTATGAGAGCTGTTTGGAAAAATAGAAGGGCTAGAGTGTCTTTTGATATCTTAAAACAGGAAAAAAGAAAAGGGGGCTTGACGATACCTGATATTCAGGGTTATTACAGGGCAACACTGGTTTCAAGAGCGATAGAGTGGTTTAGAGAGAACACACAGAAAAGATGGGTAAATATAGAGAATAGTTTGAGTAAGGCGCACTTAGGACATTTGATTTGGAATCCTCCACACTATAGGGTATTAGATATAAATACACATTCACTGACAAAGGCGGTTTTTAGAGTTTGGGATATAGTTTACAAACAAGTAAATAACACTTATAATTCTCCGTTAATCTCACTTTCAGAGAATGATTATTTTGCACCTGGTAAAAAGGAAATTGGGGGGAGCTGGATAAAAAAAGGAACACTACAGTTGAGAGATATTATTAAAGAGGGGAAGATAGTCACGTTTCAGGAATTAAAGCACAAAACAGATATCTGGGTATTAGATCGCTGGAGATACCTGCAGTTAAGCCATTTTATCAGCCGCCTACCACATCCAATAAGATCAGGAGAGGAGCTATCGGACTTGGAAAAGATATGTACGTCAAATAATACTAAAGGTATAATATCAAAACTTTACAAACTGGGTTTGGCAAAGAGTAGCAGGGAGATACCACCATTTATCATTAAATGGGAAAATGAATTAGGAGTACAGTTAGATAGTAATAGATTAAAGAAAACTCTGGAGCTGACCCACAGTTCGTCAACTGACATCAGTGTTGCCGAAATGAACTACAAAATCCTAACAGGCTGGTACATTACCCCGGATAAGGCAAGTAAATATCAAAAAGATAAAACTCCGGAGTGTTGGAGGGGGTGTAAAGGTGTAGGAAACATGGCTCACATCTGGTGGGATTGCCCCGTAATCAAACGGTACTGGCTAAAAATCTTGGGATACATTAAGCAGATAACTAAGATTGAGGTTAAATTAGACCCCTGGACAGTGCTACACCATGGGATAGGAGGGGAGGTAAAAATTTATAAAAACACCCTAGTACCACACCTGTTGAATGCGGCAAAAAAGGTCATAGCAAAGAACTGGAAGAAGTTAGAGGGCCCATCAATATGGGAGTGGGTTGATGTAGTAGAAGGGATTCGGTATATGGAGGAAGGAGGACCTGAAAGAGAAGTTGAATCAGCAGAAGGGAGGAACAACTGGCAAAACTGGAAGGAGTTTAAAAAATCATGGAGTATTACTGAAGGTTTGAGAATAAGAATTGATTAAAATAGAGATAACAACTAATGTACACAAGAGGTGTGGGGGGGGGGGGAGGGCGGGGGGGTAGGAGGGAGGGATAGGGGTTGGGGTTCCTTTTCCTTTTGTATTTGCTGAATTGAATATAAGATATGTACACTTGTTCAGTAAGCTACAAATGATGTGAAAAAAAAAGGAGAGACATAGATGACACTGACTAAGTGGATCAGGTCTCCAACTATAATCACTGAGGTGGCAAAAAAAAAAAAAAGAAAAAAAAGAAAAAAAAAAAAAAAAGAAGAGACTGTGCATGTTATAATGAACAAATCCTGCCTCTTGTGTCCAAACGTCTATAAATTTTTTTTCAGCATTCTAACACGGAATCTGCTAACTTTTGCTTGCAAGCTGTTAAAAAAAAAAAAATTGTTGCTGTGTGTCCTTATGTGATGAGGTCTTTATCTGGTTCTGGAATGTAAGGGGGAGGAGGCGGGGAACACAGTACAAGCATAGAGAAGGTTGATTTAACCCCTAAATAAATCATGGCAAGAGCCGCCATCTGTTGGCAAATGTAGATTGTCTAGGGATATTTTTAGACCCTCGATAAGTCTGCATAAGATGTACCTTACAATCCCCACAGGCCTGTGAGATTAGCCCATTGAGACAATGATAAAAACTGCAAAAGTCTCGCCGAGCAAATCTTATCTTTATTCTTTGGTGTGAATATGTAAAGGGGGCTTATAGAAACTACCACCCCTTTTCCGTGTCATACAAATTATCCAATCAAATACAGAAACATTTTATGACAAAAGTGAAACACAAAAGATAACAGGGATGTGAGAAACGAAACTAGATTACATTACACATTACACTCCTAGTAATATGTGAAATAGAGTACAGGGAAAAACACATATAGTTACATAGTTACATAGTAGGTGAGGTTGAAAAAAGACACAAGTCCATCAAGTCCAATCTATGTGTGTGATTATATGTCAGTATTACGCTCTTACAGTAAAGAACCCTCTACGTAGTTGAAGGTTAAACCTCTTTTCTTCTAATTGTAATGAGTGGCCACGAGTCTTATTAAACTCTCTTCTGCGAAAAAGTTTTATCCCTATTGTGGGGTCACCAGTACAGTATTTGTAAATTGAAATCATATCCCCTCTCTAGCGTCTCTTCTCCAGAGAGAATAAGTTCAGTGCTTGCAACCTTTCCTCATAACTAAGATCCTCCAGACCCTTTATTAGCTTTGTTGCCCTTCTTTGTACTCGCTCCATTTCCAGTACATCCTTTCTGAGGACTGGTGCCCAGAACTGGACAGCATACTCCAGGTGCGGCCGGACCAGAGCCTTGTAGAGTGGGAGAATTATCGTTTTACCTCTGGAGTTGATCCCCCTTTTAATGCATGCCAATATTCTGTTTGCTTTATTAGCAGCAGCTTGGCATTGCATGCCATTGCTGAGCCTATCATCTACTAGGACCCCCAGGTCCTTTTCCATCCTAGATTCCCCCAGAGGTTCTCCCCCCAGTGTATAGATTGCATTCATATTTTTGCCACCCAAATGCATTATTTTACATTTTTCTACATTGAATCTCATTTGCCATGTAGTCGCCCACCCCATTAATTTGTTCAGGTCTTTTTGCAAGGTTTCCACATCCTGCGGAAAAGTTATTGCCCTGCTTAGCTTAGTATCGTCTGCAAATACAGAGCTTGAACTGTTTATCCCATCCTCCAGGTCGTTTATAAACAAATTAAATAGGATTGGTCCCAGCACAGAACCCTGGGGAACCCCACTACCCACCCCTGACCATTCTGAGTACTCCCCAATTTTCATCACCCTCTGAACTCGCCCTTGTAGCCAGTTTTCAATCCATGTACTCACCCTATGGTCCATGCCAACGGACCTTATTTTGTACAGTAAACGTTTATGGGGAACTGTGTCAAATGCTTTTGCAAAATCCAGATACACCACGTCTACGGGCCTTCCTTTATCTAGATGGCAACTCACCTCCTCATAGAAGGTTAATAGATTGGTTTGGCAAGAGCTATTCTTCATGAATCCATGCTGATTACTGCTAATGATATCATTCTTATTACTAAAATCTTGTATATAATCCCTTATCATCCCCTCCAAGAGTTTACATACTATTGATGTTAGGCTAACTGGTCTGTAATTCCCAGGGATGTATTTTGGGCCCTTTTTAAATATTGGTGCTACATTGGCTTTTCTCCAATCAGCTGGTACCATTCCAGTTAATAGACTGTCTGTAAAAATTAGGAACAACGATCTGGCAATCACTTGACTGAGTTGCAAGCCATCTGGTCCCGGTGATTTATTAATGTTAGTTTCTCAAGTCTAATTTTAATTCTGTCCTCTGTTAACCATGGAGTTGCTTCCTGTGTGCTTCCTGTGTTGTGTCATGAGGATAAACACTGCAGTTTTAGTTACTGAAGCCCCCCGATTCACTCGTGAAGACTGAGGAGAAGAATAAATTCAATACCTTCGCCATCTCCCCATCCTTTGTAACCAGATGTCCTTCCTCATTCTTCATGGGGCCAATATGGTCTGTCCTCCCTTTTTTACTGTTTACATACGTAAAGAATTTCTTGGGATTTTTTTTGCTCTCCTCCGCTATGTGTCTTTCATGTTCTATCTTAGCCATCCTAATTGCACCCTTACATTTCTTATTGCATTCTTTATAAAGTCTGAATGCTGAGGATGATCCCTCAATCTTGTATTTTTTGAAGGCCTTCTCCTTTGCTTTTATATGCATTTTTACATTGGAGTTAAGCCATCCAGGATTTTTGTTCGCTCTTTTAAATTTATTACCCAATGGGATACATTGGCTAATGCCCTTATTTAATATGCTCCTAAAGCAAACCCATCTCTCCTCCGTATTCTTTGTTCCTAATATTTTATCCTAATTTATGCCTTTTAGCAAGGTTTGTAGTTTAGGGAAGTTGGCTCTTTTGAAATTCAGTGTCTTTGTGTTCCCTTCATGTTTCCTATTTGTGTGATTTATACTGAAACTAATTGACCTGTGATCGCTGTTACCTAAATTGCCCCATATTTCCACATCCGTGATCAGGTCTGTGTTGTTGGTAATCAGTAGATCCAGTAATGTTTTATTTCTAGTTGGTCTACCATCTGACCCATAAAATTGTCCTGCAAGACATTAAGGAACTGGCGAGCCTTAAATGAATGCGCGGTTCCCTCCGCCCAGTCTATGTCTGGATAAATAAAATCCCCCCATTATGATAACACTTCCCATCCTTGCTGCTAATCTAATTTGTGATAGGAGATCCGTCTCCACTTCCTCCCTCAGGTTAGGGGGCCTATAGCATACTCCCAGTAATATTTTCCCCTTAGCTTCATCCCTTTGGAGCTCTACCCATAAAGGATTCCACCACCTCTCTAGCTCCCTCAGTGATGTCATCTCTCACATTCGCTTGTACATTATTCTTGATATATAGGCATACCCCTCCCCCTTTTTTACCCTCTCTATCCTTGCGGTATAGGGTATACCCTTGAATGTTTGCCAGCCAATCATGAGAGCTGTTGAACCAGGTCTCTGAAATTCCCACAAAATCCAAATCCTCCTTGTACAACAGTATCTCTAGTTCACCCATCTTGTCCGCCATGCTCCTGGCATTGGTGAACATGCCACATAGTTTAGACCGGTCGCATATTGTCCTCGTATTAAGCGTTTCAAGATTGCAACTAGGACTTGCTACTATACTGACCTTGTGTTTTTGTGCTTTGGTTAACCTACCACTAATGCCCCCAATACTACCCTCTGGAATATCTTCCGCACTGGCTATCTCTGTCTCTGGACCCTCCCCCCCATCGCCTAGTTTAAAAACCCCTCTAACTTTTTGGCCATCTTCCTTCCCAGCAGATCTGCACCCTCCTCATTTAGGTGCAGTCCGTCCCTTTTATAGTACCGGTTACTGACTGAGAAGTTGGTCCAGTCCTCCAGGAACCCAAACCCCTCCTTACTACACCAGCTCTTCAGCCACTTGTTTACTTCCCTAATCTCCCTCTGCCTTTCTGGTGTGGCTCGATGTACCGGTAGTATTCCTGAGAATACTACCTTGGAGGTCCTTTTCCTCAATTTAGCTCCTAAGTCCCTAAAATCGTTCCTTAGGACACTCCATCTGCCTCTGACTTTGTCATTGGTGCCAACGTGCACCATGACAGCCGGGTCTTCCCCAGCCCCTCTCAGTAATCTGTCCACAAGATCCGTGATGTGCCGAACCCGAGCGCCCGGTAGACAACATACTGTTCGGCGCTTCAGAACTTGGTTACAGATTGCCCTCTCTGTCCTTATAAGAATTGAGTCCCCTACCACCAGAATCTGTCTTTCCTTTCCATTTGCTGCCCCCCCACTCTCACTGGAGGAGTTCTTCCCCTGGCAGCTAGGACAGTCCCTCAGCTCCAGCAGTGCTGGTCCCTGACTGGTTTCACCAATGTCACTCAATGGAGTGTACTTATTGGGATGCTCCAGTCCTGGATCGGCCTCTCTGGCACTTCCCCCTCTACCCCTCCTGACTGTCACCCATCTACTCTTTGCTAGTGCCTGCACCTCTTTGTCTCCACCTGCCTCTGTGCTGGCCCCTGCCGGCACCTGCCGTGTACGTTCCTGGCTCTCCTTTAGTATGGAGGGACTTCTCAGTGCTGACAGTTGCTTCCCCAGATTCAGAACCTGGGCTTCCAGGGAAACAATGTGCTTACATTTTGCACAGCAGTATTCGCCCTCGATCGGATGATCAAGGAATGCATACATGCAGCAAGATGTACAAAGAGTCACCTCTCCACACCCGCCGGGCATCGTACCTATTAAATTTAGTGAGGATTTGGGGATTTTACCCTGTCCAAATTACCTAACAGCTAGCTTTGTGGCGCTAATACTCAAGACAATACACAGGTACACAACAAGACAATACACAGGTACTCACAGACCTATGTGCAATCGCAGAACAGTCGCAGACCTACGTGCACTCGCAATACTCAAGTATACAGTACACAATACACAAGTACTAACAATCCACACACACTACTCAGAAAACACTCAGGTACTCACACTACACAGGTACTATGACCCCTGTTATAACCTCCTGTTTTAAACTCTGGTTTTTAACTCACCACTTATACCAGTTCCACTTACACAGAGTTCCACAGCCTCAGACTGAGCATGCTCAGACGGCGTCCTACACCCAGTTATATAGGCACCTGTGAGCAATTAACCACCCCCTTAATTGATAGACTGAAGGAACCAGAGAAAAAAAAAAAAAGCTATTTAAAAAGTGACAGAAAAGGTGATTGAAAAACTAAAAGGAAAAGCCCCAAAATTGCAACCCAGCAAACCCAGCAAACAAAAAGCAAGACTTGTTCACTCTCCCTCTGTTTTTTTGTCACCACTTATACCAGTTCCACTTACACAGAGTTCCACAGCCTCAGACTGAACACAAAATGGAAACTAAATTATAAAATGGATGTGGTTAAGCTAAATATCCCTTCAATGAGGAGGAGCAAGGAGAGGTCCGCCTTGTTCTTTGGTGTGGGTCTTTTAGGTGGTGTTGCCAACGGGCTGCATGGGAGCTCGACATATGTCTAATTAAGCATGTAGTGCCCAAGCGCTTGCTGTCTAGTCCACGCTTGATACGCTTCAGACATATGTTGCAAATAGCAATGGTGCGATCTGCTGCACACGTCTCAAAAAAGGCCCACACCGAAGAACTTTTAGAATAACGCATGGAGTCACCAGCGCCCTGCACTTGCGGAGCTCTGCGGTGTGATGCAGTCAATTGGCTGCCCTTAAGCTGGCCCCTGGAGGGCATCCTGCCTCGTTGGAGATGTGCCTCCTCCTCCTCCACCTCCTCCTCTTCTCTCCTATCAGCACCCACGTAGAGTCAGTGAGCTCATCATCCCCTCCCTCCTCGTCACTGGAGCAAACCTAGAAGTATGCTGTGCTGGGGGAACATGACTGCCAGTTTGTTGTCCTTCTTGGGCAACCCCTCTCTCTGGGCTTACGTTACTGCCTTCCTCAAGCTGGGTACCATCATCGGAGCCTTCAAAACGCTGCGCATCCTCCTGCAGCATATACCTGACACTGTGGTAGAATAGTTCGGGGGACTCCTCTGGTGGTGCTAGGGAAGGAGTAACTGATGATGACCTTGAGTCCAAGGAATAGGCCGATTTAGAACCTGCATTGGCAGCCAAGGTAGCCTGGGTGACAGAGGATGAGGAGGATGAGGACGGCTTGGTCATCTACTCTACCAACTCTTCGGCATGTTGTGGCTCAACACGGCCAGCTGCCAAGAAAAAGGACAAGCGTGCCCCATGGTCACGTGCTGATGAGGATGCACCGTGTCCATGACCAGCACTGTTGCCTCTAGACACAGAGCCTGCTTGCCCTCTTTTATTAGCCTGTGACTGTCTGCCCCTCCTTGTTGGCCTTAAAGGCATACTGTCTTTGATGTATTGAAATAGGCACACAAGGCATGGCCTGCAGTGAGATGTAGCTGCACAAAGGTGGGATGTATATATACTGATTATACTGCAGCTAGCTGAATCGCCTGCCTGCCTGTAGTATTATTAGAAACAGAACACCAGCAATTGTCTGCAGTTAGCTTTAGTTGCACACTGTGCACAGGATACAGTACAGTGACTGAAAATACTGCAGCTGCCTGCCTGTAAGTATATTAGGAAGAGAACACCAGTAGGGATGAGCTGAACACCCCCCGGTTCGGTTTGCAGCAGAACTAGCGAACAGGCAAAAAATTAGTTTGAACACGCAAACACCATTGAAGTCTATGGGACACGAACATGAATAATCAAAAGTGCTCATTTTAAAGGCTTATATGCAAGTTATTGCCATTTTAATAATGCTTAAAGTGAAACAATAAAAGTGTAATATTCCTTTAAATTTCGTACCTAGGGGGTGTCTATAGTATGCCTGTAAAGTGGCGCATGTTTCCCGTGTTTGAAACAGTCTGACAGCAAAATTACATTTCAAAGGAAAAAAAGTAATTTAAAACTACTCGCGGCTACTAATGAATTGTCGGTCCGACAATACACATAAAAGTTCATTGATAAAAACGGCATGGGATTTCCCCACAGGGGAATCCCGAACCAAAATTTTAAAAAAATGCGTGGGGGTCCCCCTAAATTTCACATCAGGCCCTTCAGGTCTGGTATGGATATTAAGGGGAATCCCGTGCCAAAATTTTTTAAAAAATGGCATGGGAGTCCCCCTAAATTCCATACCAGGCCCTTCAAGTCTGGTATGGATTTTAAGGGAAACCCTGTGCCAAAATGTTTAAAAAAGAAATAGTTCCCTATTAGCTCCATCCATAGTGGGTTTATTGTCCACATTTTCTGGGTACGTCTGTCATGTATATTTACTGTTATGCCCTGTACACACGGTCTGATTTTCCAACGGAAAATGTGCGCTCGGAGCTTGTTGTCGGAAATTACGGCCGTGTGTGGGCTCCATCGGACTTTTTCCATTGGATTTTCTGACACACAAAGTTTGAGAGCAGGCTATAAAATTTTCTGACAACGAAATCCGATTGCGTCAATTCCGACCGTGTGTGAACAATTCCGACGCAGAAAGTGCCACGCATGCTCAGAATAAATTCCGAGACGGAACTGCTCTGTCTGGTAAAATTAGCATTCGGAATGGATATAGCACATTCGTCAGGCTGCAATGTTTTAAATTGTTTAATGCAGCGCACTCTCTTCTTCTTTATAATGCTAGAAGAATGAAGTAGTTTTGCTGCTCATATTCACACAGACTTCTCACAAACTTCTTTTTTTTTTATTATTTATCGTGATTTTATCAATATAATATTTTTATTTGTCACATCTCCCAAAAAAATAATATTTTTGGGATGTTTTTAGATTAAATATTTTTTTTTTGATTTTTTAAAATCCTGATCTTGTGTTTAATTCTTAATTTTTATTTTATTTTTTGCTCCAGAATAGTTTGGTGTGTGTTTTGTGTGTCAAGTTACCACAACACCATTATTATCTTGTATTATTTAATCTCAAGGAGGTTGCTTGGTGTTGGTGTTAATTTCACATTGTAGTTTTGAAAACACACATAGGCGAGTATAATAAATCAAACCAAAAATGTATTAAGGGCTCATAACCAAAGAAGGAGGCAACGCTGGAGAAACAGCATAAATTGGCGAAGCCTTTGGCCCCCAGGGTACACATCAATTATTTCCAGGCAAAATTGGTGGCCTGAGGAGTCCTTATCTAAGGGAGTTCAATTTGGTCCAGAAGTCCAAGAGAATCATGAACAGCAGCAGATGACATACATGTTCCCAGGCTGTGTTCATACAAGAGCCTGCATCTTTTGTCAGACCAGATTGAACCCAGGTCATCACTCTCTGGTCTTCCTTCCATGCTTCCTTCCATGCTGTGTCTGTGGTGATGGAGTTGTGGCAGGAGGAGGAGGAGGAGGAGGAGGAGGATGATGCAACTCACTCAGGTGGGTATTGGGTGTGATTTCGCCCCTCAACCCCTTATTTAATGTTTGATAAATGATTTCCTCACACATGAGGCGTTGGCCCTCCTGCATGTCCTGCAGTTTGGTGGCAGCCATGGAGGCAAAGGCCTCTTCACGAGTGGGGTGGCTCTCAGGGATGCAGAATAGGGATGAGCCGAACACCCCCCGATTTGGTTCGCACCAGAACCTGCAAACGGACTGAAAATTCACACGAACGTTAGAACCCCATTGACGTCTATGGGACTTGAACGTTCGAAATCAAAAGTGCTCATTTTAAATGCTAATTTGCTTGGTATTGTCCTAAAAAGGGTTTGGGGACCCGGGTCCTGCCCCAGGGGACATGTATCAATGCAAAAAAAACTTTTAAAAACAGCCGTTTTTTCGGGGAGCAGTGATTTCAATGATGCTTAACCACTTAAGGACCGCCTCACGCCGATGTACGTCGGCAAGGCGGCACGGGCAGGCAAAATCACGTACAGGGTACGTGATTTGCCTCCCGCGGGTGGGGGGTCCGATCGGACCCCCCCCCGCCGCCCGAGGCGGTCCCGTTCTGTCCCCCGGCGATCAGAGACGAGGGGGAGGCCATCCGTTCGTGGCCCCCCCCCTCGCGATCGCCGCCGGCCAATGAAAACACTCCTTTGCTGCTGTATGCTAAACAGCAGCAAAGGAAGTGATGTCATCTTCCCTCGGGTCGGTATTTTCCGTTCCGGCCCGAGGAGAGAAGACATCTATGTGAGTGCACCAACACACACACACACAGTAGAACATGCCAGGCATACAAAACACCCCGATCCCCCCCCCCGATCGCCCCCCGATCCCCCCCCAATCACCCCCCCCTGTCACAAACTGACACCAGCAGGTTTTTTTTTTTTGTTTGTTTTTTTTTTCTGATTACTGCTAGGTGTCAGTTTGTGACAGTTACTGTGTTGGCACAGTTACTGTTACCCCCCTGTAGGTCTAGGGTACCCCCCTAACCCCCCCAATAAAGTTTTAACCCCTTGATCACCCCCTGTCACCAGTGTCGCTAAGCGATCATTTTTCTGATCGCTGTATTAGTGTCGCTGGTGACGCTAGTTAGTGAGGTAAATATTTAGGTTCGCCATCAGCGTTTTATAGCGTCAGGGACCCCCATATACTACCTAATAAATGTTTTAACCCCTTGATTGCCCCCTAGTTAACCCTTTCACCACTGATCACCTTATAACCGTTACGGTTGACGCTGGTTAGTTCGTTTATTTTTTATAGTGTCAGGGCACCCGCCGTTTATTACCGAATAAAGGTTTAGCCCCCCGATCGCCCGGCGGTGATATGCGTCGCCCCAGGCAGCGTCAGATTAGCGCCAGTACCGCTAACACCCACGCACGCAGCATGCGCCTCCCTTAGTGGTATAGTATCTGATCGGATCAATATCTGATCCGATCAAATCTATACTAGCATCCCCAGCAGTTTAGGGTTCCCAAAAACGCAGTGTTAGCGGGATCAGCCCAGATACCTGCTAGCACCTGCGTTTTGCCCCTCCGCCCGACCCAGCCCAGCCCACCCAAGTGCAGTATCGATCGATCACTGTCACTTACAAAACACTAAACGCATAACTGCAGCGTTCGCAGAGTCAGGCCTGATCCCTGCGATCGCTAACAGTTTTTTTGGTAGCATTTTGGTGAACTGGCAAGCACCAGCACCAGCCCCAGGCAGCGTCAGGTTAGCGCCAGTACCGCTAACACCCACGCACGCACCATACACCTCCCTTAGTGGTATAGTATCTGAACGGATCAATATCTGATCCGATCAGATCTATACTAGTGTCCCCAGCAGTTTAGGGTTTCCAAAAACGCAGTGTTAGCGGGATCAGCCCAGATACCTGCTAGCACCTGCGTTTTGCCCCTCCGCCCAGGCGAGCCCAGCCCACCCAAGTGCAGTATCGATCGATCACTGTCACTTACAAAACACTAAACGCATAACTGCAGCGTTCGCAGAGTCAGGCCTGATCCCTGCGATCGCTAACAGTTTTTTTGGTAGCATTTTGGGGAACTGGCAAGCACCAGCCCCAGGCAGCGTCAGGTTAGCGCCAGTACCGCTAACACCCACGCACGCAGCATACACCTCCCTTAGTGGTATAGTATCTGATCGCATCAATATCTGATCCGATCTGATCTATACTAGTGTCCCCAGCAGTTTAGGGTTCCCAAAAACGCAGTGTTAGCGGGATCAGCCCAGATACCTGCTAGCACCTGCGTTTTGCCCCTCCGCCTGGCCCAGCCCAGCCCACCCAAGTGCAGTATCGATCAATCACTGTCACTTACAAAACTCTAAACGCATAACTGCAGCGTTCGCAGAATCAGGCCTGATCCCTGCGATCGCTAACAGTTTTTTTGGTAGCGTTTTGGGGAACTGGCAAGCACCAGCGGCGTAGTACACCCCGGTCATAGTCAAACCAGCACTGCAGTAACACTTGGTGACGTGGCGAGTCCCATAAGTGCAGTTGAAGCTGGTGAGGTGGCAAGCACAAGTAGTGTCCCGCTGCCACCAAAAAGACAAACACAGGCCCATCGTACCCATAGTGCCCTTCCTGCTGCATTCGCCAATCCTAATTGGGAACCCACCGCTTCTGCAGCGCCCGTACTTCCCCCATTCACATCAACAACCAAATGCAGTCGGCTGCATGAGAGGCATTTTTATGTCCTCCCGAGTACCCCTACCCAGCGAACCCCCCCAAAAAAGAGGTAGTGTCTGCAGCAAGCGCGGATATAGGCGTGACACCCGCTATTATTGTCCCTCCTGTCCTGACAATCCTGGTCTTTGCATTGGTGAATGTTTTGAACGCTACCATACACTAGTTGAGTATTAGCGTAGGGTACAGCATTCCACAGACTAGGCGCACTTTCACAGGGTCTCCCAAGATGCCATCGCATTTTGAGAGACCCGAACCTGGAACCGGTTACTGTTATAAAAGTTAGTTACAAAAAAAAGTGTAAAAAAAAAAAAATATATGAAATAAAAAAAAAATAGTTGTCGTTTTATTGTTCTCTCTCTCTCTATTCTCTCTCTCTATTGTTCTGCTCTTTTTTACTGTATTCTATTCTGCAATGTTTTATTGTTATTATGTTTTATCATGTTTGTTTTTCAGGTATGTAATTATTTATACTTTACTGTTTACTGTGCTTTATTGTTAACCATTGTTAACCATTTTTTTGTCTTCAGGTACGCCATTCACGACTTTGAGTGGTTATACCAGAATGATGCCTGCAGGTTTAGGTATCATCTTGGTATCATTCTTTTCAGCCAGCGGTCGGCTTTCATGTAAAAGCAATCCTAGCAGCTAATTAGCCTCTAGACTGCTTTTACAAGCCGTGGGAGGGAATGCCCCCCCCCCCACCGTCTTCCGTGTTTTTCTCTGGCTCTCCTGTCTCAACAGGGAACCTGAGAATACAGCCGGTGATTCAGCCAGCTGACCATAGAGCTGATCAGAGACCAGAGTGGCTCCAAACATCTCTATGGCCTAAGAAACCGGAAGCTACAAGCATTTTATGACTTAGATTTCGCCGGATGTAAATAGCGCCATTGGGAAATTGGGGAAGCATATTATCACACCGATCTTGGTGTGGTCAGATGCTTTGAGGGCAGAGGAGAGATCTAGGGTCTAATAGACCACAATTTTTTCAAAAAAGAGTACCTGTCACTACCTATTGCTATCATAGGGGATATTTACATTCCCCGAGATAACAATAAAAATGATTACAAAAAAAAATATGAAAGGAACAGTTTAAAAGTAAGATTAAAAAAGCAAAAAAATAATAAAGAAAAAAAAAAAAAAAAAAAGCACCCCTGTCGCCCCCTGCTCTCGCGCTAAGGCGAACGCAAGCGGCGGTCTGTCGTCAAATGTAAACAGCAATTGCACCATGCATGTGAGGTATCACCGCGAAGGCCAGATCGAGGGCAGTAATTTTTCCAGTAGACCTCCTCTGTAAATCTAAAGTGGTAACCTGTAAAGGCTTTTGAAGGATTTTAAACATGTATATATTTTGTTGCCACTGCACGTTTGTGCGCAATTTTAAAGCATGTCATGTTTGGTATCCATGTACTCGGCCTAAGATCATCTTTTTTATTTCATTAAACATTTGGGCAATATAGTGTGTTTTAGTGCATTAAAATTTAAAAAAGTGTGTTTTTTCCCCAAAAAATGCATTTGAAAAATCGCTGCGCAATTACTGTGTGAAAAAAAAAAATGAAACACCCACCATTTTAATCTGTAGGGCATTTGCTTTAAAAAAATATATAATGTTTGGGGGTTCAAAGTAATTTTTTTGCAAAAAAAAATAACTTTTTCATGTAAACAATAAGTGTCAGAAAGGGCTTTGTCTTCAAGTGGTTAGAAGAGTGGGTGATGTGTGACATAAGCTTCTAAATGTTGTGCATAAAATGCCAGGACAGTTCAAAACCCCCCCAAATGACCCCATTTTGGAAAGTAGACACCCCAAGCTATTTGCTGAGAGGCATGTCGAGTCCATGGAATATTTAATATTGCGACACAAGTTGCGGGAATGAGACAAATTTTTTTTTTTTTTTTTTTTTGCACAAAGTTGTCACTAAATGATATATTGCTCAAACATGCCATGGAAATATGTGAAATTACACCCCAAAATACATTCTGCTGCTTCTCCTGAGTACGGGGATACCACATGTGTGAGACTTTTTGGGAGCCTAGCCGCGTACGGGACCCCGAAAACCAAGCACCGCCTTCAGGCTTTCTAAGGGCGTGAATTTTTGATTTCACTCTTCACTGCCTATCACAGTTTCGGAGGCCATGGAATGCCCAGGTGGCACAAAACCCCCCCAAATGACCCCATTTTGGAAAGTAGACACCCCAAGCTATTTGCTGAGAGGTATAGTGAGTATTTTGCAGACCTCACTTTTTGTCACAAAGTTTTGAAAATTGAAAAAAGAAAAAAAAAAATGTTTTTTCTTGTCTTTCTTCATTTTCAAAAACAAATGAGAGCTGCAAAATACTCACCATGCCTCTCAGCAAATAGCTTGGGGTGTCTACTTTCCAAAATGGGGTCATTTGGGGGGGTTTTGTGCCACCTGGGCATTCCATGGCCTCCGAAACTGTGATAGGCAGTAAAGAGTGAAATCAAAAATTTTCACCCTTAGAAATCCTGAAGGCAGTGATTGGTTTTCGGGGTCCCGTACGCGGCTAGGCTCCCAAAAAGTCCCACACATGTGGTATCCCCATACTCAGGAGAAGCAGCTAAATGTATTTTGGGGTGCAATTCCACATAGGCCCATGGCCTGTGTGAGCAATATATCATTTAGTGACAACTTTATGAAAAAAAAAAAAATTAAAAAAGTGTCACTTTCCCGCAACTTGTGTCAAAATATAAAATATTCCATGGACTCAATATGCCTCTCAGCAAATAGCTTGGGGTGTCTACTTTCCAAAATGGGGTCATTTTGGGGGGTTTTGTGCCACCTGGGCATTCCATGGCCTCCGAAACTGTGATATGCAGTGAAGAGTGAAATCAAAAATTTACACCCTTAGAAATCCTGAAGGCGGTGATTGGTTTTCGGGGCCCCGTACGCAGCTAGGCTCCCAAAAAGTCCCACACATGTGGTATCCCCATACTCAGGAGAAGCAGCTGAATGTATTTTGGGGTGCAATTCCACATAGGCCCATGGCCTGTGTGAGCAATATATCATTTAGTGACAACTTTTTGTAAATATTTTTTTTTTTTTTTTTTTTGTCATTTTTCAATCACTTGGGACAAAAAAAAAAATATTCAATGGGTTCAACATTCCGCTCAGCAATTTCCTTGGGGTGTCTACTTTCCAAAATGGGGTCATTTGGGGGGGTTTTGTACTGCCCTGCCATTTTAGCACCTCAAGAAATGACATAGGCAGTCATAAACTAAAAGCTGTGTAAATTACAGAAAATGTACCCTAGTTTGTAGACGCTATAACTTTTGCGCAAACCAATAAATATACGCTTATTGACATTTTTTTTACCAAAGACATGTGGCCGAATACATTTTGGCCTAAATGTATGACTAAAATTTAGTTTATTGGATTTTTTTTATAACAAAAAGTAGAAAATATCATTTTTTTTCAAAATTTTCGGTCTTTTTCCGTTTATAGCGCAAAAAATAAAAACCGCAGTGGTGATCAAATACCATCAAAAGAAAGCTCTATTTGTGGGAAGAAAAGGACGCAAATTTCGTTTGGGTACAGCATTGCATGACCGCGCAATTAGCAGTTAAAGCGACGCAGTGCCAAATTGGAAAAAGACCTCTGGTCCTTAGGCAGCATAATGGTCCGGGGCTCAAGTGGTTAAAGTAAAAAAAAAAAAGTGAAATATTCCTTTAAACATTGTACCTGGGGGGTGTCTATAGTATGCCTGTAAAGTAGCACGTGTTTCCCGTGCTTAGAACAGTCCCTGCACAAAATGTTATTTTTAAAGGAAAAAAAGTCATTTAAAACTGCTTGCGGCTTTAATGTAATGTCGGGTCCTGGCAATATGGATGAAAATCAGTGAGACAAAGGGCATGGGTACCCCCCAGTTCATTACCAGGCCCTTTGGGTCTTGTATGGATATTAAGGGGAACCCTGCACCCAAATTAAAAAAGGAAACAGCGGTATACAGGCTCTGTACTCTGAACAGCAGTATGCAGGCGGTGCAAACAAGACAGGGACTGTAGATTTGTTGTTAAGTAGAATCTGTTTGTAATTTTGAACTGGTACATTTTTAACGTGTTTAGCTCCAGCCAAAAAATCTTTAGGCTTTTTGGAAAACATAGGGAAGGGTTATCACCCCTGTGACATTTGTTTTGCTGTCTGTGCTCCTCTTCAGAAGATTTCACCTCACTTTTTGTCCCAATGACAATTGTTTTTTGAAAATTTGTTTTTTTTTTGTGAAACAAGGATTGGTGATAAAGCATCAGTGGAAAGGAGAAATGTTTTTCCCATATTAACTCTTATGCCCCGTACACACGGTCGGACTTTGTTCGGACATTCCGACAACAAAATCCTCGGATTTTTTCCTACGGATGTTGGCTCAAACTTGTTTTGCCTACACACGGTCGCACAAAGTTGTCGGAATTTCCGATCGCCAAGAATGCGGTGACGTCAAGCACGTACGACGAGACTAGAAAAGGCCAGTTCAGAACCAAGCGAGGCACCCTTTGGGCTCCTTTTGCTAATCTCGTGTTAGTAAAAGTTTGGTGAGAGACGATTCGCGCTTTTTCAGACTCGTTTTCTGCCGTTCAGTTTGTGCTTGTGGGTTTGTATTTGCTCTTCAGTGCGTGCAGTCAGTTCGTATCGGAGTTTTCTGTGCGATCTTGTCCGCTCGTTGCTGTTTTTCAGGTTGCTCTTCACAGGCCTTGCTGTTCTTCAGTGCATTCTGTTACTTCGTTCTGAGCAGCCGACCGTTTTCTAGCCATGTTTCGTATGCGTACTCCTCGTACAGTTCGTGCTGTGCGGGGGCTTGGTGTTGGGGTCCTGACCTTGACACAAGTCCAGTCCATGAACAGTGTGGGGAGGAGTTCATGGACCAAGAATTGGTTGCTCCAGCGTGACCAGTTCTGTCATATGCCTTTGCTCCGTGAGATTCGTGAGAATAATCCTGGTGATTTCAGGAATTTTCTCAGGATGACGGACCCCGTATTTCACCGTTTGTTGGCTTCGCTGACCCCCTATATCAGCAGGCAGGATACCTGCATGAGGCAAGCCATCACTCCGGAGCAGAGGTTGGTCGCTACCTTGCGGTATTTGGCCACAGGGAGAAGCCTGCAGGACCTCAAGTTCTCGACAGGCATCTCCCCCCAGGCTCTTCTTTGTGGACATTTACTGCTTGTGTTTGTTTTAGCTGTCCCTGACAGAAATGTGTGGAGTGCAGAAAATGTCGTGATTGTGTAACCTTATACAAAGCACTGTTGGCTGTTATTTACTAAATGCAAAGACACTTTTCACTACAAGTGCACTTGCAACTGCACTGAAACTGCACTTGTAGTGCAAAGTGGATTTGCCCTTAGGAAATAACACCCATTTTCTCATCAAACAACAATTACATCACCCCAAAAGTGTTGTAGCATTGAGACAATAATCCACACATTCTTGATGAACAATCTTTTTAATACCAGCACAATCACATGTGCATTTACCAAAGGTTTTTCTGACAAACCGACATGTTTGTTGTATAACAATTTTTGTGGTGTCATTATCCAAAATCAAAATGTGCATTTTATAGAAAACAGGCCTGTGTAAAACCCACAAGAAAGACACAAATCTTGATCTTACAAAGTTCACATTTGGTAGAACTGGAAGGCAATATCAGACATGAGTATTTAGGAACTGTGTTTGATATTGCGTTCAGATGGGGGGAAATCACCCCTGGAAAAGCCAAATTTGGAAGATGCACACAAATTTCCCAATGTCAACATGTGCTATCTGCTATCAGGGGGGATCAAGGGATGTGTTTTGGGGGAGAAAGCCCTTCCTCACCGCTACTTTATTATTGAGGAAGGGGTTGCACCCCCAAAACACGTCCATTGATCTCCCGTGATGGCAGATAGCACATGTTGACACACTGTGTGCATCCTCCAAATTTGGCTTTGGGAAAAATCACAAAAACATTTCGCACATTGTAGCAGACAAAAGAAGAAAGTGATTTTGAGGGGCTTTAAACTCGCCCCAAAACATCAATGATGTTTTTATATTTTGGAATAACATCATTGATGTTTTGCTTGATGTTTTCCAATTGTAAATTACACCCCATGATCTCCCCGATCAGGATCTGGGCACTTTCGGATGTGAAAGGATCTGGATCCACAACCTCACGATCACCTAAAAAGAAAGGAAACCCAAAATAAATTAGGTCTAAAAAAAATGCCGCCATCCATCTCTTATCTGAGCCTGTGGTCGCAGACACTCACCTGTTGTGGTGACTAGTTCCACCACGTCTTCTTCCTCCTGCTCTTCTTGTGTTGGGGGGATTTTCCCTTCTTCCAGAGGGGGGGGGCTCTGGTCTCCTCGGATGAGGGGTGTCCCCCGAGTCTTTTCTCCCCTATGTAAAACAAAAATGGTATAATTAGCACACAGATATTTGATGGCAGAACTATAAATAGGAAACATTGCTTGGAAGTGGGGTACAATTGTCTATTTTAGCCGAGTTCCAAGATGTAGCTTTTTTAGTGCCCTTTGTCAAGCTGCAATACTTTACCTGTTTTGTACAAGCTTCACAGATGGAGACCCCCTATAGTATACACTGGAGCAGCTGTGTGGCCCCCCTAATAAAAAGGGTGTTCTGGGGTCCCACACTATAGTGCTCCAGTGCCCAGATGTGAAAACAGCTGCTCAGTGTCCTCTCCTTACACACAATCCAGTTTGCATTTCATTCTAGTAACAAAGCTATCTACACACCCCAATTCTTTGAAGACAAGTATAGGGCCTCAAAATGGTGGCCAAATGCATATGGGCTAAACAATGGTATTTTATAGTCCGAAAAAAAAATGTGTGATCCGAACGAATAATGTGCCCATAAACATGAAAGTTGCCATTTTACACTGTACAACAGTTCCTAAAAGCACATGGAGCAGCACGAACGTAATAAACACAAGAACAATAGGAACACAGCACAACTACTTACTTTTTTGCAACACTCTCCAGATCTTTCTGTACTGCTCATGTTCTCGTAATTTCAGGTCCGACCACCGCTTCCTGAGCTGATCTTTGGATCGTCGTACCCCGAATTTCCGGTGCAGACTCCTGACCACTTTCGCCATGATCTTGGCCTTTCGGACATTGTGGTTGGGGTAAGGCCCATACTTTCCATCATAGTCGGCCTTCTTCAGGATGTCCACCATTTCCAACATCTCCCCAAAGGACATATTTGAGTCCTTTAATCTCCTTCTGGATCGGGACGTTTCAGCCTTTCCTCCTCCTCCTCCTCCTCGTTGCTGTAATTAGCACTATCCTGCTGTCTCTCCGCCATGTGCTCTTCCTCCACTGCACCGAACAAAAAGGGGCGGGGAATAGAATAGAAAGAACGTCAGGGGCGGGCGGAGTTATACGCATGCGCAGTGTGTATAAATCGTAACGCGCGCGTCTTACTACGATCTGTGAGCGGAGGAAGGAGCATCGGAGACGCCGATCGTGCTAACGAAGGTAGGATCTAAACTTGGGCCTATACTGCTTCGAAATTGAAGCCTATATTGTAACAAGATTAGGGGAGTTTGGCCTGACATTAGGGTTTGTCTTGTGTTGTGTCTTGCAGAGAAAATGGATGGGTTCAACGACCACAATTTCCTGTCCCTGTTTATTGACAAGTACAGAGAGCTGCCCTGTCTGTGGCAGGTCAGACACCCCCACTATAACCATAAACAGAAGAGGCAGGCAGCGCTGGAGAAACTGCTGGAGTTGGTGAAGCCGGTGGTCCCCACAGCAACCATCCCTTATTTAAAAGCTAAAATTGGTGGCCTGAGGAGCACTTATCTTAGGGAGCGCAAGAAGGTCACAGATTCCCAGAGGTCCGGAGCTGCAGCAGATGACGTTTATGTCCCCAGGCTGTGGTACTATGAGAGACTGCGATTTCTGTCAGACCACACTGAAGTCAGGGAATCCCTCTCCACTCTTCCTTCCACGCTTCCTTCCATACCAGCTGAGGCTTCTGATGTCCAACCTGGGCCTTCCAGCCAGGAAGAAGTGGAGGAGCCCAGCTGGAGTCAGGTATAGCATTCTTCTACAGATTTCTGGGCAATAAAGAAATGATGTTTACTAGATGTTATTATTGATCACTAATTGCTGATTAAAAAAAGTGTTTTACATATCAATAGACAGTAGTGGGCACCCAAAATTGGGACAAGAATGCAAAATGCTGGGCTCAGAAGGATAGTCTGTTATATTTGTTAACATTGAATTTGCAGCAGTCAGGAGGTGAAAATTGTGTGTGATTGATGAAAACAATACTAAAACTATGTCCCTTTTTCATACACAGGAAGACCTCAGCCAGGAGGAGGCTGTGGAATGTGGCAGTCAGGAGGAGGCGGGGATTAGTGGCAGTCAGAAGGAGACGGGGATTAGTGGCAGCCAGGAGGAGGCGGGGCTAAGTGTCAGCCAAGAGAAGCCAGGGACAAGTCGCAGCCTGACTGAGTCTCAGGTTCCTCCCCTCCGCCTGCCATATAAAAGGGCCAGGAAGGCCACTCCCAGTCCTGTGCAGGATTCAGTGTACAGGCTGATCCAGGAGGCTTTGGCATCCCTCAGAGCCTTCCCCAGTCCTGCAGAGGCCTTTGCCTGCATGGCTGCCACCAAATTGCAGGGCATGCAGGAGGGTCAACGCAAGATCTCTGAGGACCTGATTTATAAAGTCCTACGTAAGGGGGAGAGTGGGGAACTGACACCCAAGACGGATGTCATGGAGAGGGACGATCCTCCTCCTCCTCCTGCTGCCACAACTCCACCACCACAGCCAAAGCCTGGAAGGAAGTGTGGAAGTGAGACCACAGAGTGATTGCCCTGGGTTCAGTCTGGTCTGACAGAAGATGCAGTCTCTCGTATGACCACAGCCTGGGGACACAGATGTCATCTGCTGCTTTCCGGATCTCTGGGACTCCTGGACCAGACTGCCCTCCCTTAGATAAGGACTCCTCAGGCCACCAATTTTGCTTTTAAATAATTGATGTCTGCCCTGGGGGTCCAAGGCTTCGCCCACTTCTGCAGTTTCTCCAGCGTTGCCTCCCTCTTTGTTTTTTTATAGTTGTGACCCCTTAATAAAATATTTTTAGGTAAATTCTACTCTCCTGTGTGTGTTTTCAACCAAAAAGGACAGTTTGTTGGTGAGTATTCAGGTACATTTCTAAAGTACAATGTGAAATTAACAAGGGACAACAACACCAAACAATCTCCTCCTACAGATTAAATAGAACAACATATCAATGGTGTTGTGGGAACTTGTCACAAAAAACACACAAACATTTTCGGGAATACAAATCAAAATCAACAAAAAATAAAAAAATAAAAAGAGAAACACAAAAAAAGATTCTACATTAAAGTAAAAAAAAAAAAAATATGTTGTCAGATGTGAGAAATCAAAATATATTGAGGGAATCCCAATAAATAGTAACGAAAAAAGTTTGTGAGAAGTGTGTGTGAATATGAGCATCAAAACGACTTAATTCTTGTCACATTATAAAGAAGAAGAGAGTGCGCTGTATTAAACCATTTTTTACATTGCAGCGTGACGAAAGTGCTTTATCCATTACGAACGCTAAGTTTACCAGAACGAGCTGTCCCGTGTCGGAATTTCTTCTGAGCATGCGTGGCACTTTGTGCGTCGGAACAGGCCACACACGGTCGGAATTGACGCGATCGGATTTTGTTGTCGGAAAATTTTATCTCCTGCTGTCCAACTTTGTGTGTCGGAAAATCCGATGGAAAATGTCCGATGGAGCCCACACACGGTCGGAATTTGCGACAACACGCTCCGATCGGACATTTTCCATCGGAAAATCCGACCGTGTGTACGGGGCACTACAGGAGAGAATTTCCCTCCCTAGGGGTAGATTTCATCTCACTTCCTGTTGTCTCCTTCCATTTGCAAGTAGGAGTCGTTTGTTAGTTGGATGTTTGAAAGTAGGGGCCTGCCCTATATACTCAGCAGAAATTTGGGCCTTTGGGCCACAACACTGTAAACCCTCACAGGGCCCTGCTGTGAAATATTAGAACAAGAATTGTAATTACATGCCCCTGTTGAACAGGGGCAGAAAAATTGGGCCTTTGGTGGTGGTGGTGGTGCTGGTGCCACAACACTGAAAGTCCTCACTTGCTCTTGGTGGCACAGAAACAGGCCCTGCTGTGAAATATTAGATCAAGAATTGTAATTACATGCCCCTGTTGAACAGGGGCTGAAAAATTGGGCCTTAGGCACTGGTGCTGGTGCCACAACACTGCAACTCCTCACAGATACTCTAGTTGGAACGCAGGAACGAGCCCTGCTGCAAAGTATTGCATCAAAAATTGTAATTACACGCCCCTGTTAAACAGGGGCAGAAAAATTGGGCCTTAGGCACTGGTGCTGGTGCCACAACACTGCAACCCCTCACAGATACTCTAGTTGGAACGCAGGAATGAGCTCTGCTGCAAAGTATTGCCTCAAAAATTGTAATTACACGCCCCTGTTAAACAGGGGCAGAAAAATTGGGCCTTAGGCACTGGTGCTGGTGCCACAACACTGCAACCCCTCACAGATACTCTAGTTGGAATGCAGGAATGAGCTCTGCTGCAAAGTATTGCCTCAAAAATTGTAATTACACGCCCCTGTTAAACAGGGGCAGAAAAATTGGACCTTAGGCACTGGTGCTGGTGCCACAACACTGCAACCCATCACAGATACTCTAGTTGGAACGCAGGAACAAGCCCTGCTGCAGAGTATTGCATCAAAAATTGTAATTACACGCCGCTGTTAAACAGGGGCAGAAAAATTGGGACTTAGGCACTGGTGCTGGTGCCACAACACTGCAACCCCTCACAGGTACTCTAGTTGGAATGTAGAAACGAGCCCTATTGCAAAGTATTGCATTAAAAATTGTAATTACACGCCCCTGTTAAACAGGGGCAGAAAAATTGGGCCTTAGGCACTGGTGCCGAGGATCCTTACGCAGGCTTTGCAGGATCAGGGAGGCCATGTAGCGTAGGTTTGCTGGGGCATTTGGTCCGGAGTCCTCTGGGTCACTAAGGACGACATGGTCTGCAGCCACCTCCTCCCAGCCTTGTACAAGTCAATGTGTTTCTTGGGACTGATCCCTTAAAGACTGCTTCTGATGCTGAGTGCCAGGCTCCACCTCCATACTGACACAATCCTCCTCCTCCCCGTCCTCGTCCTCTTCCTGTGTGATTGGCGGGCATGCAGGAACACTGTCTGGATAAAGGGGGCCTTGAGAGCTAAGGAAATAACTCAACCAATAATATTCCCAAAAGTCCACATTTTTGGTAGTGAAAAAAAGAAAAGGGAAAATATAAGTGAGAAATATGAACAATGTCCACAATAATAATGAGGAAGTGCAAATCCCAAATGAATAATAAAGGCTTGGTAATTTAGTCCATATGTTGCATAATGCCGTTGAAACAAATAAGACCCAAGGCAAATATCTTCACAATAAAGAGACTCCGAATCAAAAGTGAAAGGTAGAATACTCTTACCAACTTCGGTGGACTCACAAGCCGTGGGCGGTGAGTCTAAAGAGCTTGTACTGTCTCACGATGAATGACAGTGTAACAATGGGTTGTGCACCGGAAGGTATCCTCCTCAGATGGGGAACCCGGAGATTGTCCTGAAGGTCTGCACGATCACCGTTTTTGTCAGCATACATGGACCATATAGGAAAAAACGACAAGGAGCCTCCACATAGTGTAAATCCAAAAAATTGCTTCTCAATAGGCATTTATTAGATCATTCAAGATCATCAAAACAATCCATAAAATTGGTTAAAAAATAATAGAATCGATTCATGTAAAATTGGAGAAAGATAAGCGTGGTGTGGGTGGCTGGGTACAGCAAGAGTTATTTCACTTATTTTTATTTTCATGTATATTTGCATTTCCCTTAAAAGGAAAAGTATTGCACCTTTTCACTTAGGTGGTGATATTGTTTGTTTACTTATTTATTTGGTTTTGGCCTAGATGGGGTTACATGCCACTCCCAATGTGGATTGACCTCTCCCCACTCCAAAACCTCCCATCCTCACAAATATACACTTTTCTGTTTATATATTTTACACAGTCCTAGTCGTTCTGTAGTGTTGGCTGCTACTTTGATTTTTTGGATTGGCGTGGCAATTTACTTATCCATTTGAGAGCTAAGGAAGTCCTCCTCTTCCTGCCTCTGTTCTGCCTCAAGTGCCCTGTCCATTATTCCACGCTGTGTGTGCTCCAACAGGTGGACAAGGGGGACAGTGTCACTGATGCATGCACTGTCACTGCTCACCATCCTCATGGCCTCCTCAAATGGTGACAGGACAGTGCATGCATCCCTGATCATGGCCCACTGGCGTGGGAAAAAAAGCAAGCTCCCCTGACCCTATCCTGGTGCCATAGTCGCACAGATACTCATTGATGGCCCTCTGCTGCATGTGCAGCTGCTGCAGCATGGCCAACGTTGAGTTCCACCTGGTGGGCATATCACAGATTAGGCGGTTCTTGGGCAGGTTAAACTCCTTTTGGAGGTCTGCCAGCCGAGCACTGGCATTATATGACCGGCGGAAATGCACACAGACTTTCCTGGCCTGCCTCAGGACATCCTGTAAGCCTGGGTACCTGCCCAAGAACCGCTGCACCACCAAGTTAAGGACGTGAGCCAAACAGGGCACATGGGTCATTTGTCCCTGTCGGAGGGCAGAGAGGAGGTTGGTGCCATTGTCGCAAACCACCATTCCTGCCTTAAGTTGGCGTGGCATCAACCACCTCTGAACCTGCCCCTGCAGAGCTGACAGATTCTCTGCCCCAGTGTGGCTCCTGTCCCCCAAGCACACCAGCTCAAGCACCGCATGGCATCTTTTGGTCTGCATACTTGCGTAGCCCCTTGAACAGCTACGGAGCACCCCTGGTTCCGAGGACAAAGCACAGGCAGAGGCCATGGAGGAAGAAGAAGAGGAGGGGGTGGAGGAGAGAGGTGTGTCACAATCATTAGTAGTGGCATTTTGGAGGCGTGGTGGTGGAACAACCTCCAACACTACTGCACCTTGTCCTGCATCCTTCCCAGCTGCCAGCAGAGTCACCCAATGCGCGGTGAAACTTAGGTAACGTCCCCGTCCATGCCTGCTGGACCATGAGTCAGCGGTAATATGCACCTTACCGCTGACCGCCCTGTCCAGCGAGGCCAAGACATTGCCTTCCACATGCCGGTAGAGAGCCGGAATCGCCTTCCATGAGAAAAAGTGGCGTTTGGGTACCTGCCACTGAGGAACAGCACATTCCACAAACTCCCAGAAGGGGGCAGAGTCTACCAACTGAAAAGGCAGCAGTTGAAGTGCTAGCAATTTTGCCAAGCTAGCATTCAACCGCTGGGCATGTGGATGGCTGGGAGCGAACTTCTTTCGGCGGTGCAGCAGCTGGGGCAGGGAAATTTGCCTGGTACAATCTGACGTCGGTGTACCAAAAGCAGATTGCCCACAAGTACTTGGCTGTGACACACCTAATTCTACACCTTCATTCCTCTCAGTGCAGGTCTCAGAGAGCACTGAAGGTATAGTGGGGTTGGAGATCTCAGCTGATGAGGAGCAAGGAGAGGTCCTCTTTGTTCTTTTGTGTGGGTCTTTTAGATACGCTTGCCAACAAACTGCATGGCAGGTCAACATATGTCTGGTCAAGCATGTGGTGCCCAAGCGGGAGATGTTTTGGCCACGTGAGATACGCTTGAGACATATGTTGCAAATAGCAGCGGTGCGATCTGATGCACTCGTCTCAAAAAAGGCCCACACCAAAGAACTTTTGGAATAACGCACAGAGACAGCAGCGCCCTGCACATGCGGAGCTTTGGGGTGTGATGCAGTCAGTGTGCTGCTCCTAGGCTGGCCCCTGGAGGGCATCCTGCCTCGTTGGTGATGTGCCTCCTCCTCCTCCGTTCTCCTATCAGGCACCCATGTTGAGTCAGTGACCTCATCATCCCCTCTCTCCTCATCACTGGAGCAAACCTGGCAGTATGCTGCAGCAAGGGGGAGCATGACTGCCAGATTGCTGTCCTTCTTGGGCACCCCCTCTGTCCGTGCTCACATTACTGCCTTCATCTAGCTTAGTATCATCATCAGAGCCTTCTAAACGCTGGGCATCCTCCTGGAGCATGTACCCAACTGTGTGGTCAAACAGTTCGAGGGACTCCTCAGTAGGACATGGTGGGCTAGGGAAGGAGTCACTGATGCCATTGAGCTGAGGGAAGAGGCCGTGTTGGCAGCTGCTTTGCCAGACAAATTAATCCTGAGCATGGGTGAGAGAGGATGAGGAGGATGAGGACAGCTTGGTCATCCACTCGACCAAGTCGACCAAGTCTTGCGGCTCAACACGGCCAGCTGCCAAAAAAAAGGCCAAGCATGTCCCACGGCTACGTGCTGATGAGGATGCACCGTCTCCACGACCAGCACTGTTGCCTCTAAACACAGAGCCTGCTTGCCCTCTTTTATTGGCTTGTGACTGTCTGCCTCTCCTTGTTGGCCTTCCAGACATACTAATGGCCTGTAGCTGCACTAAGCTGGGATATATATATATATATATATATATATATATATACTGATACTGAACACCACCAACCTTCTACAGGTAGCTTTAGGTGAACACTGTGCAGAGCTCGCAAAAAACTAACTTGTAGCTTATTTAGCTGCCTGCGGTAGTGATAGGATCAGGAAAATACCACCAACCTTCTACAGGTAGCTTTAGCTGAACACTGTGCAGAGCTCGCAAAAAACTAACTTGTAGTTTTAGGTGAAAACTGTGCAGAGCTTGCAAAAAACTAACTTGTAGCTTATTTAGCTGCCTGCGGTATTGATAGGATCAGGAAAACACCACCAACCTTCTACAGGTAGCTTTAGGTGAACACTGTGTAGAGCTCGCAAAAAACTAACTTGTAGCTTATTTAGCTGCCTGCGGTAGTGATAGGATCAGGAAAACACCACCAACCTTCTACAGGTAGCTTTAGGTGAACACTGTGCAGAGCTTGCAAAAAACGAACTTGTAGCTTATTTAGCTGCCTGCGGTAGTGATAGGATCAGGAAAACACCACCAACCTTCTACAGGTAGCTTTAGCTGAACACTGTGCAGAGCTCGCACTACACTAACTTGTAGCTTATTTAGCTGTCTGCGGTAGTGATAGGATTAGGAAAACACCACCAACCTTCTACAGGTAGCTTTAGGTGAACACTGTGCAGAGCTTGCAAAAAACTAACGTGTAGCTTATTTAACTGCATGCGGTAGTGATAGGATCAGGAAAACACCACCAACCTTCTACAGGTAGCTTTAGGTGAACACTGTGCAGAGCTCGCAAAAAACTAACTTGTAGCTTATTTAGCTGCCTGCCGTAGTGATAGAATCAGGAAAACACCACCAACCTTCTACAGGTAGCTTTAGGTGAACACTGTGCAGAGCTCACAAAAAATAACTTGTAGCTTATTTAGCTGCCTGCGGTAGTGATAGAATCAGGAAAACACCACCAACCTTCTACAGGTAGCTTTAGGTGAACACTGTGCAGAGCTTGCAAAAAACGAACTTGTAGCTTATTTAGCTGCCTGCGGTAGTGATAGGATCAGGAAAACACCACCAACCTTCTACAGGTAGCTTTAGCTGAACACTGTGCAGAGCTCGCACTACACTAACTTGTAGCTTATTTAGCTGTCTGCGGTAGTGATAGGATTAGGAAAACACCACCAACCTTCTACAGGTAGCTTTAGGTGAACACTGTGCAGAGCTTGCAAAAAACTAACGTGTAGCTTATTTAACTGCATGCGGTAGTGATAGGATCAGGAAAACACCACCAACCTTCTACAGGTAGCTTTAGCTGAACACTGTGCAGAGCTCGCACTACACTAACTTGTAGCTTATTTAGCTGCCTGCGGTAGTGATAGGATCAGGAAAACACCACCAACCTTCTACAGGTAGCTTTAGGTGAACACGGTGCAGAGCTTGCAAAAAACTAATGTGTAGCTTATTTAACTGCCTGCGGTAGTGGTAGGATCAGGAAAACACCACCAACCTTCTACAGGTAGCTTTAGGCAAACACTGTGCAGAGCTCGCAAAAAAATAACTTGTAGCTTATTTAGCTGCCTGCAGTAGTGATAGGATCAGGAAAACACCACCATCCTTCTACAGGTAGCTTTAGCTGAACACTGTGCAGAGCTCGCAAAAAACTAACTTGTAGCTTATTTAGCTGCCTGCGGTAGTGATAGGATCAGGAAAACACCACCAACCTTCTACAGGTAGCTTTAGGTGAACACTGTGCAGAGCTTGCAAAAAACGAACTTGTAGCTTATTTAGCTGCCTGCGGTAGTGATAGGATCAGGAAAACACCACCAACCTTCTACAGGTAGCTTTAGCTGAACACTGTGCAGAGCTCGCACTACACTAACTTGTAGCTTATTTAGCTGCCTGCGGTAGTGATAGGATCAGGAAAACACCACCAACCTTCTACAGGTAGCTTTAGGTGAACACGGTGCAGAGCTTGCAAAAAACTAACGTGTAGCTTATTTAACTGCCTGCGGTAGTGGTAGGATCAGGAAAACACCACCAACCTTCTACAGGTAGCTTTAGGTGAACACTGTGCAGAGCTCGCAAAAAACTAACTTGTAGCTTATTTAGCTGCCTGCCGTAGTGATAGGATCAGGAAAACACCACCAACCTTCTACAGGTAGCTTTAGCTGAACACTGTGCAGAGCTCGCACTACACTAACTTGTAGTTTTAGCTGAACACTGTGCAAAGCTCGCAAAAAAATAACTTGTAGCTTATTTAGCTGCCTGCGGTAGTGATAGAATCAGGAAAACACCACCAACTTTCTACAGGTAGCTTTAGGTGAACACTGTGCAGAGCTCACAAAAAAATAACTTGTAGCTTATTTAGCTGCCTGCGGTAGTGATAGAATCAGGAAAACACCACCAACCTTCTACAGGTAGCTTTCGGCGAACACTGTGCAGAGCTCGCAAAAAAGTAACTTGTAGCTTATTTAGCTGCCTGCAGTAGTGATAGGATCAGGAAAACACACCAGCCTTCTACAGGTAGCTTTAGCTGAACACTGTGCAGAGCTCGCATAAAACTTACTTGTAGTTTTAGCTGAACACTGTGAGGAGGATGCACTACACTAACTTGTAGCTTTAGCTGAACACTGTTCAGAGGACACACTACACTAACTTGTAGCTTTAGCTGAACACTGTGCAGAGGTCGCACTACACTAACTTGTAGCTTTAGCTGAACACTCTTCAGAGGACGCACTACACTAACTTGTAGCTTTAGCTGAACACTGTGCAGAGGTTGCACTATACTAACTTGTAGTTTAGCTGAACACTGTGAGGAGGACGCACTAAACTAACTTGTAGCTTTAGCTGAACACTGTGCAGAGGTCGCACTACACTAACTTGTAGTTTTAGCTGAACACTGTGAGGAGGACGCACTACACTAACTTGTAGCTTTAGCTGAACACTGTGCAGAGGTCACACTACACTAACTTGTAGCTTTAGCTGAACACTGTGAGGAGGACGCACTACACTAATAGGGCGTACACACGGTCGGACTTTGTTCGGACATTCCAACAACAAAATCCTAGGATTTTTTCCGACGGATGTTGGCTCAAACTTTTTTTGTCTACACACGGTCGCACAAAGTTGTCGGAATTTCCGATCGCCAACCATGCGGTCACGTACATCACGTACGACGAGACTAGAAAAGGCCGGTTCAGAACCAAGCGCGGCACCCTTTGGGCTCCTTTTGCTAATCTCGTGTTAGTAAAAGTTTGGTGAGAGACGATTCGCGCTTTTTCAGACTCGTGGCTTTCAGATCATTTTCTGCCATTCAGTTTGTGCTTGTGGGTTTGTATCTGCTCTTCAGTGCGTGCAGCAAGTTCCGCGTGACTTTAGGTAGTCATTGTATTCTTGTTCGTTCGTTACTGGTTTTCAGGTCGCTCTTCACAGGCCTTGCTGTTCTTCAGTGCGTTCTGTTACTTCGTTCTGAGCAGCCAACCGTTTTCTAGCCATGTTTCGTATGCGTACTCCTCGTAGAGTTCGTGCTGTGCGGGGGCTTGGTGTTGGGGTCCTGACCTTGACACAAGTCCAGTCCATGAACAGGGTGGGGAGGAGTTTATGGACCAAGAATTGGTTGCTCCAGCGTGACCAGTTCTCTCATATGCCTTTGCTCTGTGAGATCCGTGAGAATAATCCTGATGATTTCAGGAACTTTCTCAGGATGACGGACCCCGTGTTTCACCGTTTGTTGGCTTCGCTGAACCCCTATATCAGCAGGCAGGATACCTGCATGAGGCAAGCCATCACTCCGGAGCAGAGGTTGGTCGCTACCCTGCGGTATTTGGCCACAGGGAGAAGTCTGCAGGACTTGAAGTTCTCGACAGGCATCTCCCCCCAGGCTCTGGGTATCATCATCCCAGAGACCTGTTCTGCCATCATCCAGGTCCTGCAGAAGGAGTATATGAAGGTAAGATTTGTATCCTTTTATATCACATTTTATTGTATTGAATGTTTGCTAATATCTTGTATTTCTTTCCTCATTCCCTAATTACCATGATTGTAATATGCTGTAAATGTCCCCTTTGTTCTCATGCATGCTGGATTTTTATGTAATTATTATTTTATGTCCTTCATATATATTTGCCCTTCACTAACCTCCCCAGCATGGTGTCTCCTGCCCTATATTCACCGCATGTAGTCACTTAACAATGTATTTTATCAGCTCTATAGTAGTGCTTTACCCCAAACACCCCCTAAAATGTTTGGAAATGTTATTTTTGATTTAAATTCTGGCAGAGTGGCAGAGGCTTTTTTTTGTGGTGTCCCCAAATAATTTTTAGTAACCCTCCCTCCCCCAACTGCTAAGTCAGCTGATCCCAATTCTCTATCTATCCTCAATCATCTATCTGCTGACTTTGCCAAACCCATACACACTATACCCACCTCTTTACTGGTCAGATGTATGGATGAATTCCCCAAAGCATGTAGTGCAAGGGCCTGCCTGTATACTTTCCAATGGTACTGTTTCAAGTTTTTGTATCCTATTATTATCTTGACAGGTAATAGCAGAATGTCCAAATGTCCTCAAATGTGTACAATGTGGATTTAGATCTTTGTATTATGACATTTCTTACCTGTCCTGTGGGCTGCCAATAGCGTAACTAAGGAGGGGCTGTTCCAAGTAATACCCTGTATTTAGGCATTCACCTCTCAATGAAGTGAAGAGGGTTACCTGTCCAAGAGCCCCCCCCCTATAATGTTAGAAATGGCCCATGAGAGGGGGGGAGGGGGAATATGATAGGTGTACCTTATACTTTGGCCTTGTTAAATTCCCCTTACTAAATGCTATCTGGAGGTTGCCCCATAATGTTTGTGTCTAATCTGCTTGCCATGTTTCTGTGAAAAAATAGTAATGTTTATTGTTTTTTCCTCAACAGTTTCCTTCCACGCCACAGGAATGGCAGACTGTGGCCTCCCACTTTGCCCAGCGGTGGGACTTTCCTAACTGCGGAGGGGCAATTGATGGGAAACACGTTCACATCGTCCCACCACCCAACTCGGGGTCGTACTATTATAATTACAAGGGGTTCAATAGTATAGTGATGTTGGCGGTGGTGTCGGCTAATTACGACTTCCTGTATGTGGACGTGGGGAAGAATGGCCGGATGTCCGATGGTGGAGTCATCGCCCAGACAGAGTTCTACAGGCATCTCCAGAATGGCAGCTTGGACTTGCCAGCTCCAGAGGACAATGTTGAAGGACTCCCATTTGTGTTCGTTGCTGATGAAGAGTTTGCGCTGGGGGACCACCTGATGCGGCCATTCCCGATGAGGACCCTCACCCCGGAACAGAGGGTTTTTAATCACCGGCGGGCCAGAGCCCGAAGGGTGGTGGAGAACACATTTGGAATCCTGGCCAGCCGGTTCCGCCTATTTATGACACCCATCCATATGGCGGAGTATAAACTGAACCATATAATACTTGCGTGCTGTGTTCTCCATAACTTTTTAAGGAAACATTCGGCCAACTATGCTGGCTCAGTTGGGCCTGAGGCCGGAATGAGGCATCAAACCACACTGATGGCGCTTGAAAGTGGCCGTCCTGGCTTGCCCTCCCTGAGTGCTCGTGATGTCCGGTTACGCTACCTGGAGTTCTTTGCTGGTAGGGGGGCTATCAATATGCCAGACAATCTGTGAAGCCTTTTTATAATAAAAAAAAAAAGAAATTCTTGGTGGACATTTACTGCTTGTGTTTGTTTTAGCTGACCCTGACAGAAATGTGTTGAGTCCAGAAAATGTTGTGATTTTGTAACCTTATACAAAGCACTGTTGGCTGTTATTTCCTAAATGCAAAAACACATTTCACTACAAGTGCACTTGCAACTGCACTGAAACTGCACTTGTAGTGCAAAGAGGATTTGCCCTTAGGAAATAACCCCCATTTTTGCTGAAAACAGCAATTACATCACCCCAAAAGTGTTGTATTGTAGTGTTGAGACAATAATCCACACATTCTTGAGTAAGCAACATTTTTATACCTGCACAATCACATGTGCATTTACTAAAGGTTTTTAAAACAAATTCAAATAACAATTTTTGCAGTAGCATAATCAAAAATCGAAATGGCCATTTCAGATAAAACAGGCCTGTGTAAAACCAACAAGAAAGACAAAAAACTTGAACTTACAAAGTTCACATTAGGTAAAACCTGAAGGCTATATCAGACATCATTATTTAGGAACTGGATTTGATATAGCGTTCAGATGGGGGGAAATCACCCCTGGAAAAGCCAAATTTGGAAGATGCACACCAATTTACGAATGTCAACATGTGCTATCTGCCATCAGGGGGGATCAAGGAATGTGTTTTGGGGGAGCAAGCCCTTCCTCAATGCTACTTTATAATTGAGGAAGGGGTTGCACCCCCAAAAAGCGTCCATTGATCTCCCGTGATGGCAGATAGCACATGTTGACACACTGTGTGCATCCTCCAAATTTGGCTTTTCAAAACATTGCAAAAAGTTTTAAAAGATTGGACCACAATCCAAAAAGTTATTTTGAGGGGTTTTAAATTCGCCCCAAAACATCAATGATGTTATTATTTTTTTTAATAACATCATTGATTTTTTGTTGTATGTTTTGCAGTTCTACATTACACCCCATGATCTCCCCAATCAGGATCTGGGCACTTTCTGATGTGAAACGTTCTGGATCCACAACCTCACGATCACCTAAAAAGAGAGAAACAAAACAAAAACAGGTATCAAAAATCTGCCACCATCCATCTCTTTTACCTGAGCCTGTGGTCGCAGACACTCACCTGTTGTGGTGCCAATCTCCATCACATTTTCTTCTTCCTCCTGCTCTTCTTGTGTTGGTGTAAGTTCCCCTTCTTCCAGAGGTGGGGGGTCTGTGGTCTCCTCAGATGAGGGGTGTCCTCCATGTCTTTTCTCCCCTATGTTAAACAAAAATGGTATAATTAGCACACAGATATTTGATGGCAGAACTATAAATAGGAAACATTGCTTGGAATTGGGGTACAATTGTCAATTTTAGCTGGGTTCCAAGATGTATTTTTTTATTGGCCTTTGTCAAGGTGCAATACTTTACCTGTTTGGTACAAGCTTCACAGATGTAGCCCCCCCTATAGTATACACTGGAGCACCTGTGTGCCCCCCCTAATAAAAATGGTGTTCTGGGGTCCCACACTAGTGCTCCAGTGTCCAGATGTAAACAGCTGCTCAATGTCTTCTCCTTACACAGAATCTAGTTTGCATTTCATTCTAGTAACAAACCCATCTGCACAAACAAATATTTGGCATCCAAGTAGGCCCCAAAAAAATGTGGGAAAATGCATATGGCCTAAACAATGGTGTTTTAGAGGCCGAAAGAAAAATGTTTGATACGAACGAATAATGGGCCCATGAACATTAAAGTTGCCCTTTTAAACGTTAGAATTAATAAAAGCATATGAGCAGAACGAACGGAATAAAGACAGAAAGAATAGGAACACAGCACAACTACTTACTTTTTTGCAGCACTCTCCGGATCTTTCGGTACTGCTCTGGCTCTCTCAATTTCAGGTCCGACCACCGCTTCCTGAGCTGATCTTTCGATCGTCGTACCCCGAAATTCTTCTGCAGACTTTTGATCACTTTCGCCATGATCTTGGCCTTTCGGATATTGGGGTTGGGGTAAGGCCCATACTTCCCGTCATAGTCGGACTTCTTCATGATGTCCACCATCTCCAACATCTCCCCAAAGGACATATTTGTGGCCTTAAAACGTCTCCTTCTGGATCGGGACGTGTCCGGATCCGGGCTTTCCTCCTCCTCGTTCCTGCAATTAGCACGCACCTGCTGTGACTCCGCCATGTGCTCTTACCCCACTGCGCCAAACGAAAAGGGGCGGGGAATAGACTAGAAAGAACGTCAGGGGCGGGCGGAGTTACACGCATGCACAGTGTGTATAAAGCGCAACACGCGTGCGTATTACGTATGATCTGTGAGCGGAGGAAGGAGCATTGGACACGCCGATCATAAGAACGAAGGTAAGAGACAAACTTGTGCCTATACTGCTTCTACATTGAGGCCTATATTGTAACAAGATTAGGAGAGTTTTGTCTGACATTAGGCTTTGTCTTGTGTTGTGTCTTGCAGTGAACATGGATATCTTATTAAAAGATAATGACTTCATGTCAGTATTCCTAGATATGTTAAGGGAGCTGCCCTGTCTGTGGGAGATTAAACACCCCCATTTCAAGAACCAAGCAAAGAGGAAGGCAGCACTGGTGCAATTGTGTGAAATTGTGAAGCAGGTGATCCCCACGGCAGACATCACCTATTTAAAGATCTTCATTGGTGGCCTGAGGAGCACATATCTAAGGGAGCGCAAGAAAGTCCTGGATTCGCAGAGATCCGGAGCAGCAGATGACATCTATGTCCCCAGGATGTGGTACTATGACAGGCTGCATTTTCTGGCAAGCCAGACTGAACCCAGGCCATCCCTCTCCAGTCTTCCTTCCACGCTTCCTTCCCCCCTGGCTGAGGCTTCTGACGCCCAACCTGGGCCTTCCAGGCAACAACACATGGAGGAGCCCAGATTGAGCCAGGTATAGCATTCCTCTAAATATTTCTGCTTGTCCAATCAATGATGTTAACTAGATGTTAGTTGGGAGTACTAATTTATGATTGTGATTGATGAAGCAAAAACTAAAACCATGTCCCTTTTTCATACACAGGGAAGTCTCAGCCAGGAGGTGGCCGGGCCGAGCCGGCTGGCTGATCTGCAGGTCCCTCCACCCCCCCTGAAAAGAGAAAGTGGCAGTAGGAGGAGTGCCCTAGAGGAGGCTGCTATAGGATTCTTTTGGAGGGCTACAGAGGTCCTGGGAGCACGACAGACCGTGGAGGAGGACATTGCTGCCGTCATTGCATATAAAATGCAGAGGATGGAGGAGGGCCAACAAGTCATGTGTGAGGCGCTCATATTAGAGGCTGTTAACAAAGGTATGAGGGGCCAAATTACAGCTCAGACACACCTTTGCGATGGTCCTCCTCCTCCTCCTGCAGGTCCTCCTCCTTGTCCTCCCTCTCCTCCAGGTCCTACCAGTCCTCCTCCAGGTCCTACTCCTCCTCCTGCCACATCTCCAACAGCACAGCCACAGCCGGGAAGGAAGCGTGAAAGGAAGACCAGAAAGTGAGGACCCTGGATCCAGTCTGGTCGGCCAAAAAGATGAAGCCTCTTGTGGTACCACAGCCTGGGGACACAGATGTCATCTGCTGCTATCCGGATCTCTGCGAATTCTGGACCAGACTGCCCTCCCTTACATATGGACTCCTCAGGCCACCAATTTTGATGTTCAAGATTTGATGTCTGCTGTGGGGGTCCCAGGCTTCGCTAATTTCTCATGTTGATCCAGTGTTGCCTTCCTCTTTGTTTGGTTCTGATCTCTTAATAAAGGATTTTTGTTTTGAATTATACTCTCCTCAGGGCCGTCTTTAATATGGTTTGGACCCCGGGCAAACATTTTTTTTGGGCCCCCCCCCCAATTCAATTTTGCTCTTCACCCCAACATCTCAAAAAACAGACACAATCATAGGTTTATCTTTAAAAAACATTACAGCCTCGTCATATCACAGCCCCCATTGCATTGCAGACCTTTCCACATTATAGTGCCCCTTTACACATCACAGCACCCCTGTTACATTAGAGTCCCCTTCATGTCCAGGGCTGGACTGGGACAAAAATGTGGCCCTGGACTTCATCCAGACCGACCCAGGGCATAACACATCAGGGGACAGGACACAGAACATCATGACACAGCACATCAGGGCACAGCACATCAGGGCACAGGGTACAGCACATCAGGGTACAGAGCCCAGCACATCAGGGTAGAGGGTATAGCACATCAGGACACAGCACATCAGGACACAGCACATCAGGACACAGCACATCAGGGTACAGGGTATAGCACATCAGGTCACAGCACATCAGGGTACAGAGCCCAGCACATCAGGGCACAGGGTACAGCACATCAGGGTACAGCACATCAGGGTACAGAGCCCAGCACATCAGGGCACAGGGTACAGCACATCAGGGCACAGAGCCCAGCACATCAGGGTACAGGGTATAGCCCATCAGGACACAGCACATCAGGGCACAGCACATCAGGGCACATCAGGACACAGCACATCAGGGTACAGCACATCAGGGCACATCAGGACACAGCACATCAGGGTACAGAGCCCAGCACATCAGGGTAGAGGGTATAGCACATCAGGACACCGCACATCAGGGTACAGGGTATAGCACATCAGGACACAGCACATCAGGGCACATCCTGACACAGCACATCAGGACACAGCACATCAGGGTAGAGGGTATAGCACATCAGGACACAGCACATCAGGGTACATCAGGGCACAGCACATCAGGGCACAGCACATCAGGGCACATCAGGACACAGCACATCAGGGCACAGCACATCAGGGCACAGGTCACAGTACATCAGGGCACACGACATTGGGGCACAGCACATCAGGGCACGGGGCACAAAGCACATCAGGGCATGGGGCACATCAGGGTACATTGGGGCACATCAAAGCACATGGGGCACATCAAAGCACATGGGGCACATCAGGGTACATCGCGGCGGACCTCACCGCAGAACAACTGGGAAACGATGCAAAAGGCAAATTAGGCGGCCGCTGGAACCGACCCACTGAGCCATCGGCCCACCGGGAAACTCCCGGTAGTCCCGATGGCCAGTACATGCCTGTTCATGTCATAGTGCCCCTTTACACATCACAGCACCCCAATTACATTGCAGCCATTGTCACATCACACATTCACATGTATGTGTTTTGGCGGCCCACATTTGCGCAGGCACAGCAGCCCATTCATTTGAATGGGCTGCCATGCCTGCGTTTCCTGCAGAAAAAAAAGTTGCATGCAGCATTTTAAAAATGCAGTGGCCTTGAAATTCATTTGGCTTTTGCACCATGCGACTTACCTGCTGTTCCTGCGCACACAAACGTACTGTGTCTTTAAAAGCGTGGCCTAAACATCTAAAAATGCAGCAAGTTTGCCGGAGCAGGAACTGCAGGTAAGTCACATGGTGCAAAAGTATAATGAACAGACAGTGCTGTATTTCATTGCTTGATGGGCAGAGGTGTGTGCAGCCCTATTAAATGCTGCATGCACCTTTTTTTTTTGCAGGAAACGCAGACATGGCAGTCCATTCAAATGATTGGGCACTGTGCCTGCGCAAATGTGGGCCACCAAAACACATACATGTGAACCAGCTAGGCCCAAAATAAGCCCATCAAGCAGTTCACACTGAGGCGCTTTGCAGGCGCTATAGCGCTAAAAATAGTGCCTGCAAAGTGCCCTGAAACAGCGGCTCCATTCACTCCAGTGTGAAAGCCCCAAGGGCTTTCACACTGGAGCGGTGCGCTGGCAGGGCGTCAAAAAAAGTCCTGCCAGCAGCTTCTTTGGAGCGCATTAGGAGCGGCGAACTCACCGCTCCTAAAGCGCCCCTGCCCATTGAAATCAATGGGCAGCGCCGCTGAACCGCCGGCAAAGCACCACCGTAGCGGTGCTTTGCAGGCGCTTTTAACCCTTTTTCGGCTGCTAACAGGGGTTTAAAGTGCCCCGCTAGAGGCTGAAAAGCGCAGCAAAAACGACGGTAAAGCGCCACTAAAAACAGTGGCGTTTTACCACCAATGCCTGGGTGCTTTCAGTGTGAAAGCAGCCTAAATACAGTATGCCATGTTCCTGTAAATCATGCTGTGTGCTCTCCTCTGAGGCCTCACTCAGCCTGGACAGTGGACTACAGAGTTGCTAAGTTTTTTTTAACTTTCTTTTATTAAACAAGACATGGCATGGGGATAGGGGGAGCATGAGCCAGGGGAGGAGAAAAGACCTTACCTGGTCGTGGAAAGCTCAGCTAAATTCTCCACACTGCTCCTTAGTTCTTTCACTTCACCAGGCTTCAGTGCACTCTCCACATCGTGCTGCCCAGGGCCCTGTCTCACTCCTCCTCCGCTTCTCCGCTCCTCCGAGTCAGTGCTAACACAGCACTGTCTGCACGCATAGCAAGGGGCGGGGCCAGAGCTTCAGTGGAGCTCAAGGCCCCGCCCACCCACGGCCCGCTCCTCAAATGAAAAAAAAAAGGCACTGGCAGTGTGGGCGCCGTGCGCGCCGCCGTGGCTGTCATCACACAATTCAGCGCCGATTTGCGGGCAGCGCGCAGGGGTAACGGGCAGCTCTGCTTTGGGCCCTAAGCAATGACAGGGCCCTGGGCAGCTGCCCCGTTTGCCCTGCGCTAAAGACGGCCCTGACTCTCCTATGTGTTTTACTTCAAAAAGGACAGTTTGTTTGTGAGGATTCAGGTACATTTCAAATATACAATGTGAAATGAACAAGGGACACCAACAACAAACAATCTCCTTGAGATTAAATAATAAAAGATATCAATGGTGTTGGGGTAACTTGACACACAAAACACACACAAAAATAGTCTGGAGTAAAAATAAAAATAACATTGAACAAAGATCAGCCTTTGAAAAAATCCAAACCTTAAAGAAAAAAAAAGGCTTAAAATCCCCAAAAAAATTAAATAAAAAAATAATAATTCTGTCAGATGTGACAACTAATAACAATATATTCAGGGAATCCCAATAAAAAAACAAAAATAAAACTTTGTGAGAAGTGTGTGTGAATATGAGCAGCAAAACTACTTAATTCTTGTCACATTATAAAGAAGAAGAGAGTGCGCTGTATTAAACCATTTTTAACATTGCAGCGTGACGAAAGTGCTGTATCCATTGCGAACGCTAAGTTTACCAGAACGAGCTGTTCCGTCTTGGAATTTCTTCTGAGCATGCGTGGCACTTTGTGCGTCGGAACAGGCCACACACGGTCGGAATTGACGTGATCGGATTTTGTTGTCGGAAAATTTTATCTCCTGCTATCCAACTTTGTGTGTCTGAAAATCCGATGGAAAATGTCCGATGGAGCCCACACACGGTCAGAATTTCCGACAACACGCTCCGATCGGACATTTTCCATCGGAAAATCCGACCGTGTGTACGGGGCATTACTTGTACACTGTGCGAACGATCGAACAACCCATGTTCGACTCGAACGCAAAGCTCATCCCTAATGCAGAAGCCTCCTGAATCAGCCTGAGTGCTGAATCCTGCACGTTACTCCCCTTCCTGAGTCTTTTGTTTGGAAGGCGGAGGGGAGGGACCTGCGATTCTGTCAGGCTCCTACTGGGCCCGGCCTTCTCCTGGCTGCCACTTAGCCCCACCTCCTCCTGGCTGCCACTAACCCCGCTTCCTCCTGTGTGCCACATTCCATAGCCTCCTCCTGTGTGCCACATTCCATAGCCTCCTCCTGGCTGAGGTCTTCCTGTGTATGAAAAAGGGACATAGTTTTAGTTTTTTCTTCATCAGTCACACACAATTTTCACCTCATGACTGTTGCAAATTGAATGTTAACAAATATAACAGACTATCATTCTGAGCCCAGCATTTTTCATTCTTGTCCCAATTTTTTTTGCCCACTACTGTCTATTGATATGTAAAACACTTTATTAAATCAACAATTAGTGATCAATAATAACATCTAGTAAACATAATTTATTTATTGACCAGAAATCTGTAGAACAATGCTATACCTGGCTCCAGCTGGGCTCCTCCACTTCTTCCTGGCTGGAAGTCCCAGGTTGGACATCGGAAGCCTCAGCTGGGGTGGAAGATAGAGTGGAAGGAAGAGTGGAAGGAAGGATGGGGAGGGATTCCCTGACTTCAGTCTGGTCTGACAAAAATCGCAGTCTCTCATAGTACCACAGCCTGGGGACATAAATGTCATCTGCTGCAGCTCTGGATCTCTGGGAATCCTGGACCTTCTTGCGCTCCCTAGGATAAGTGCTCCTCAGGCCACCAATTTTGGCTTTTAAATAGGGATGGTTGCTGTAGGGACCACCGGCTTCGCCAACTCCAGCAGTTTCTCCAGCGCTGCCTGCCTCTTTTGTTTATGATTATAATGTGGATGTTTCACCTGCCACAGACAGGGCAGCTCCCTGTATTTGTCTATGAACAGGGGGAGGAAGTTGTGGTCATTGAAGCCATCCATTTTATCTGCAATACACAAGACAAACCCTAATGTCAGGCTAAAGTCTCCTAATCTTGTCCCAATATAGGCCTTAATCTATAATCAGTATAGGCCCAAGTTTAAATGTTACCTTCGTTATCATGATCGGCGCTTCCGATACTCCTTCCTCCGCTCACAGATTGTACGTACTACACACGCGTGTTACGCTTTTTATACACTGCGCATGCGTGAAACTCCGCCCCTGACGTTCTTTCTAGTCTATTCCCCGCCCCTTCTCGTTCAGTGCAGTGGGGAAGAGCACATGGCGGAGACAGAGCAGGTGCGTGCTAATTACAACAACGAGGAGGAGGTAAGCCCGGAGCCAGAAACGTCAGGTTTCCGGAGGAGACGATTTAAGGCCTCAAATATGTCCTTTGTGGAGATGGTGGACATCTTGAAAAGGGCCGACTATGACGGGAAGTATGGACCTTACCCCAACCCCAATGTCCGAAAGGCCAAGATCATGGTGAAAGTTGTCAAGAGTCTGCACAGAAATTTTGGGGTACGACGATCCAAGGATCAACTCAGGAAGCTGTGGTCGGATCTCAAATTAAGGGAGCACGAGCAGTATAGAAGGATCAGGAGAGTGCTGCAAAAAAGTAAGTAGTTGTCCTGTGTTCCTATTCTTCTTTTTTATTTAGTTAGTGCTGCTCCATGTGCTTTTCTTTACTGTTTTACAGTTTAAAATGTCAACTTTCATGTTCATGGACACATTATTCGTTCGTAGGAAACATTGTTTGTTTGGCCTATAAAACACCATGTTTTGTCCAGATGCAGTTCAATACATTTTTTCTGGCCTACTTCTCTTAAAATAATTTTGGTGTCTAGATGGGTTTGTAACTAGAATGAAATGCAAACTAGATTCTGTGTAAGGAGAGGACACTCAGCAGCTGTTTCCACATCTGGACGCTGGAGCACTAGTGTGGGACACCAGAACACCCTTTTTATTAGGGGGCTCACACAGGTGCTCCAGTGTATACTATAGGGGTGTCTCCATCTGTGAAGCTTGTACAAAACAGGTAAGTATTCAAACTTGACAAAGGAAAACAATATTTGTTCATCTTGGAACTCTGCAGACAGACAAGACAATTGTACCCCACTTCCAAGCAATGTTTCACATTCCTATTTCTGCCATCAAATATCTGTGTGCTAAGTATACCTATTTTTTTTTACATAGGGGAGAAAAGACTCGGAGGACACCACTCATCAGAGGAGACCACAGACCCCCCACCTCAGGAAGAAGGGGAAATCCCACAAAGCCAAGCAGAGGAGGAGGAGGAGGGAGACGTGGTGGAAATAGTCACCACAACAGGTGAGTGTCTGCGACCACAGCCTTAGGTAAGAGATGGATGCCTGCATATTTATAATACATGGTGTGTTTTTGTTTCTATATTTTTAGGTGATCGTGATGTTGTGGAAGAAGGTCATTTCACCAGTGAAAGTGCCCAGATCCTGATCAGGGAGATCATGGGGTGTAATAGGGACTTGGAAAACATAAAGCAAAACATCAATGATGTTCAAAACAAAATGAAGAACATCATTGATGTTTTAGGGAGAATTTAAAACCCCTCGAAATCCCGAATTATTTCAGTTTTTTTTTGTCGGGAAAATTTTTTGAACTTTTTTAGACATATTCTCGAAAAGCCAAATTTTGAAGATGCACACAGTGTGTCAACATGTGCTATCTGCCATCATGGGAGATCAATGTATGCGTTTTGGGGGTGCAACCTCTTCCTCAATAAAAAAGTTGTTGAGAGGAAGGGGTTGCACCCACAAAACACATCCCTTGATCCCCCATGATGGCAGCTCGCACATGTTGACATTCGGCAATTTGTGTGCATCTTCAAAATTTGGCTTTTCCGGGGGTGACATCAACCTATCTGAACGCAATATCAAACACAGTTTATAAATACTCATGTCTGATATTGTCTTCAATTTCTATAAAAGTTGAACTTTGCAAGTTCCAGATTTGTGTATTTCTTATTGGTTTTAAACATGCCTGTTTTACTCTAAAAGGACATTTCTACTTTTAATAATGTGACCTAAAAATTTGTTATACAACAAACATGTTGGTTTGTTTTAAAAACCTTTATAAATGCACATGTGATTGTGCTTGTATTAAAAAGATTGATAATCAACAATGTGTGCCTGCTTCTTTCAATGCTCATAAACATTTTTTGTGGTAAAATTGGTGTTTTCAGTGACAATGGGGGTTATTTCCTAAGGGCAAATCCACTTTGCACTACAAGTGCAGTTTCAGTGCAGTCTCAAGTGCACTTGTAGAGCAAAGTGTCTTTGCCTTTAGTAAATAGCACCCAACAGTGCTTTATAATTTTACAGAATCACGCCATTTTTACGACTCCCCAAATTTCAGTCATGGTCAGCTACAAGAAACACAAGCAGTAAATGTAAGCAAATATTTGTTCAGTTTAAAAAAAAATGTATTTAAAAAATGTCCCAGACATTGTCTGGCATATTGATGGCCCCCCCTACCCGCAAAGTATTCCATGTATCTTATACGGACCTTGCGGGCACTCAGGGGGGGCAAGCCAGGACGGCCAGCTTCAAGCGCTGTCAGGGTTGGTTCATTGAGATTAATTCCAGGTTCAGGCCCAACTGAGCCAGCATAGTTCACAGAATTTCTCCTTAAAAAGTTGTGGAGAACACAGCAAGCCAGGATGATGTGATTGAGTTTATACTCCGCCATGTGTATCGGTGTAAGAAATAGGCGGAACCGGCTGGCCATTATTCCAAACGTGTTCTCCACCACTCTTCCGGCTCTTGCCAGCCGGTAATTAAAAACCCTCTGGTCCGGGGAGGGTCCTCATAGGGAATGGCCGCATAAGATGGTCCCCAGCGCAAACGCTTTATCCCCAACATCCACATACAGGAACTCGTAAGTAGCCGACACCACCGCCAACATCACAATACTATTAAACCCCTTGTAGTTGTAATAGTATGACCCAGAGTTGGGTGGTGGGACGATGTGGATGTGTTTCCCATCAAAGTAGGAGGCCACAGTCTGCCATTCCTGTGGGTTGGAAGGAAACTGTGGCGTCAAACAAGAAAAAAAAATTAATCATTTTGCACATAAACATTTTTTTTAGGGAGTATTTAAAGACAAAGGTATAAGGTCCACCTATCAGATTACTCCCCCCCCTCTCATGGGCCATTTAAATACATTTATGGGGGGGGGTGTTTTGGACAGGTAACCCTCTCCACTTCATTGAGAGATGAATGCCTAAATAATGTGTATTACTTTGGCCAGCCCCTCCTTACTTATACTATTGGCAGCCCACTGGACAGGTAAGAAGTGTCATAATATAAAGAGATAAATACACACTGTACACATTTTAGCACATTTTTACATTCTGCTATTACCTATCAAGATAATAATAGGATACAAAAACTTAACATTACCATTTGAAAGTATTCAGGCAGGCACTACATGCTTTGGGGAATTCATCCATAAATATGACCACAAAAAAGGAGGGTATAGTGTGTATGGGTTTGGCAAAGTCAGCAGATAGAGGATTGGTATCAGCTGAGTTAGCAGTTGGGGGGAGAGAGGGTTCCATATGATTTTGGGACCCAAAAAAAAAAGCCTCTGACACTCTGCCAGAATTTCAAGCACACATCACAATTTTCAACATTTTAGGGGGTATTTAGGGTAAAGCACTACTATGGAGCTGACAAAATACATTGTTAATTGACTACACGAGGTGAATATAGGCCCAGGAGAGCATGCTGGGGAGGTAAGTGAAGGCAAATATGTATGAAGGACAAAAAAAATTACATAAAAATCCAGCGTGCATGAGGACAAAGGGGACATTCACAGCATATTACAATCATGGTAATTAGGGAATGAGGAAAGAAATACAATATATTATCAAACATTAAAAACAATAAAATGTGATGTTAAAGGATACAAATCTTACCTTCATATACTCCTTCTGCAGGACCTGGATGATGGCAGAACAGGTCTCTGGGATAATGATTCCCAGAGCCTGGGGGGAGATGCCTGTCGAGAACTTAAGGTCCTGCAGGCTTCTCCCCATCGCAAAATACCGCAGGGTAACGACTAGCCTCTGCTCTGCAGTGATGGCTTGCCTCATGCAGGTATCCTGCCTGCTGATATAGGGGGTCAGCAAAGCCAACAAAAGGTGAAATACGGGGTCCATCATCCGGAGAAAGTTCCTGAAATTATCAGTATTATTCTCAGGGATCTCACGAGCAAAGGCATGTGACAGAATTGGTCACGCTGGAGCAACCAATCTTGGTCCATGAACTCCTCCCCACCCTATTCATGGACTGGGCTTGTGTCAAAGTAAGGACCCCAACACCAAGCCCCCGCACAGCACGAACTCTACGATGAGTATGTATACACAACATGGCTAGAAAACGGTCGGCTGGTCAGAACAAAGTAACAGAATGCACTGAAGAACAGCAAGGCCTGTGAAGAGCGACCTGAAAATCAGGGGTTGAAGGCCGGCACAATAGCCAGACACATATCCCATTCCCTGCCTGCCTTATAATATTTATAGACATATTATTGGTTACTGCTATAAGGACTATTTTACTCCAGCGTACACCTAGCCAACTTGAACTGTACTCCTGACTGCTACAGGGGCTTTATTTTAGCTGATTCGTTAATTATTCTAGAGGCAACACTGGCCAACACATGCCTTCTCAAGTTTGAATTCTGTGCATTTTCTAGTTGGATTATTATTTACCTGTAGCATGATTATGTGTTATATGATGCTATTTGTATCGCCTATGAAAATTCATAATAAAAACTTTTTGTGGAAAAAAAAAAAATACTCTATAGTTATTTACAGATTAGATATGCTCTGGGCAATCAGTTCAGGGACCACCCATTGGAATGGAATAAGATTCCACTTCTCCAAAAAATAATTAAGGCAGATATCACCAAAGGTCTTATATCTGAGATATACGCACAAATAACGGGCAGCATTAATATACAGGTAATGTCCTCTAGGATCAAAGAAAGATGGGAAGCAGATGTGGGGGTAATAACTGAGGATCAATGGAAGAGGATTCTAGAATTCGGCCCGTTGGTGTTGGTTTCTCCTTCACAAAACGTTTCACATCTGTTATTGCTACACAGAGCTTATTATACTCCCAAGAAATGGAATATGTTCGGCCGTAGACCTGATGATAAGTGTCCTAGATGTCGGGAGATGGGGGACCTTATACATATGATGTGGAGATGCCCAAAATTGGTCAGATATTGGTCAGGGATTTTAAAAATTATTAATACCATATTTAGGGTTAAATTAGAACTAGAACCTAAAGTATGTGTTTTGGGCCACATCAATGAAGACTTAGGGAATGCAAGTACCAATATAGAAACTGCGAGGTGCCTGTATCAAGCGAGGAAATTAATTGCACAATCCTGGCAATCAGCAATGCCCCCGACCCGGAAGAATGGGTTATGACTATACATTTATTAGTGTGGAGGGAAAAAGCATTTTACACTAGACAAGGTAACTATGGCAAGTTTGTTAAGACATGGAAGCCCTGGCTACAAGGGATGGCATGCCCCCTATGAATGATGCATTAGAGTCCCAAAGTAACGATAGTTTAATAATGGGAAGCAATAAGGAAATAGCAGATCCCAATAAAAGTCGTAACTAAGGAGTAACATTTATATAGAAACTGGATATCCTAATGGGAAGGGTAGTGGGAGGGCAGGGGGAAGGGGCTTTAGCGTAAGGTAGGCAAAGCAGGTAGGAACGTTAATGGTTAAAGGATATTTGATAGTTGAATTTTGATGTATATCTGTATGTTTTTTTTTGCTAATGGTGAAAACAATAAAAAATATTTAAAACAAAAAAAATAAAATACTGTAGCTGCCTGCCTGAGGTTATATTAGAAAGAGAACACCAGCAATTGTCTGCAGTTAGCTTTAGTTGCACACTGTGCACAGGATACAGTACACTGACTGGAAAAACTGCAGCTGCTTGCCTGTGGTATTATTAGGAAGAGAACACAAGCAATTGTCTGCAGTTAGCTTTAGTTGCACACTGTGCACAGGATATAGTACACTGACTGAAAACACTGCAGCTGCCTGCCTGTGGTATTATTAGGAAGAGAACACCAGCAATTGGCTGCAGTTAGCTTTAGTTGCACACTGTGCCCAGTATACAGTACACTAATATACTGCAGCTAGCTGAATCAACTGCCTGCCTGAGGTATTATTAGGAAGAGAACACCAGCAATTGTCTGCAGTTAGCTTTAGTTGCACACTGCACAGGATACAGTACACTGACTAAAAATAATGCAGCTGCCTGCCTGTAAGTATATTAGTGTTTTGGATTCAGAACAAAAGTTCAGATATTATTATATCTACCCCCGATCACATTGTTGAATACAAAAGCATGCATAAGCTCACACTGAGACTGCTTAGTTCAGAGTCAAATTACTTTCTGTTTAATATTTCCGTTTCTTAAGATTTTTATACAATTCCATCAAAGTTCTGAGATACATCAGATAGACTAGCACATACAAACCACAAGTACAAAAATACATATGGTGCAAGGAACATGACAATGTTTTGGCTTTTAGCTGGTGCACATTTGCAGAAGTGAATAATTGTTTTTGCAGCACTTTGCAGCATTCTCTTGCTTCTCTGTGTAATGCTCTTATATTCTGAATGTATTCTGGGAAGCAGGCGCAAACTTTTTGTTAACTCTTCAGTTCCACAGTAGCGAGGGAAAAGGGTGAGCTTTACAGAAAAATCTGAATATTGTTTTTAAGGCTTATAAGCATAGAAGCTGAAACATATATATGTTAGGTATATAAGGAATGTGTTGGAATAGAAAGTTCACCATGATCACATCCATTACAGTCCCCCCTTGAAGCTGTCTATTTCAAACTACTGTCCCTCATACTAAAAAGTCCTACTCACTACCCTGACCTTCTCCTCTGCAACTCTTTTCAGCTGTATATAGAGAAGAGCAGTGACTAACTCACTAACTCACTACCCCCCTCGATACAGCTAGGAGGGGGCAATCAGGTGCTGTCTGTCCCTGTAATCGAATGCAGGCGGGAGGAGGTGACTGTAACGAAGCGTAACACATAATCATCATCTGGTATTTCCTGATTCACAAACATGGGAGTACATTGGGCAACAGCTTTTTCTACACACTTCTTAAAACAGGGAAGAACACAGCAGACCATGACAACTAGGGTTACTAGAATTATCAGAATTGCTATTCCGATCTGTGTTAAAATTCCCTGCCATCCCCCCTTGATCCAGGTGAAGTACTGGTCCCAGGGGTTGGAGAGCCCTGAATTCTTCTTTAATTCTTTGGACAAGTCCTCAAGTTTCTGGATGGCTAAAGTCACTTTACCATTTGGGCCTGTGTTATCTGGGATATAAGTACAGCAAGTACTCGTTTCAGGTAACATCTTACACACACCCCCCTTTTCAGCTAGGACCATGTCTAAGATCATACGGTTTTGGAAGGTCATATGTGAAGTGGCTTTTAGTTGTTCGGCTAAACCTCGGAGTGCATCTCTGGTGTAATTAACAAACCTTTGTTGGTTGTAGTAGATGTAATTTATCCAGTCTACATTCTTGTTTACAGTGATGATGGGGATCAGGGACTCAAATCCTGCTGCTAATTGGTCTCTTGCTTTGAACTCATCTGGGACACCTCTAGGAACCCCTATGGCATCTATGTATACATGAGGGTCAAAGCTTCCTGCTGGGGCAGTCCTACGCCTCCTGTTAGGTCGGGGTGTGTTGTTTGCATTTGGCCTTGGGTTCTCCAAGAGAATATGTAGAGGCATTATGGCCTTGGCCAATGCACATTCTCCTGTCCACTGTCCTGTCAATCTGCTTCTAATTTTCACGTCTCTGCAGATACAGTACACGTCTCCCAAAGACTGAACTTGATTTTGCACCAGATCTTGAGACACGTCACTAAAAGATCCACAGTAACCCTTAGTGAAATTCCCGAAAGGTTTCCCCACTCCCTGATACCGTCCATAGCATATGTAATGGCCAGTATATATGGTGACACCTTCTCCTGGCTTGGGGGTCTTGGTAACTATGGGATATTCCTATTTCCAATGTTTACACAGGGAGTGGTCAGTGGTTGTGTTGGTAAATAGGCTGAGGAAACATGTTTCATGTTCAGGGGATATGTTCAGGGGTACCATTCCCAAGTGTGGTCTAACCCCCCACACACACATAACAATTGGTCTTATTGTGTTTCCCTGCACTGTGCCTCATCCACTCGAGCCACAAGTTGACATCTGAGAATCCGGTTTCTGCAGCCATGGTATCCACAAAGGTAGGGTCTGCTATGGCCACCATGTCCATCAATGTCTGTATATGGGGCCTCAGGGGGTTTGAGCTAGATGTGGATTGGGGAACTCCCCACTCAGGGTTATTGAACATATCTTTTAGTTGGAAAGGCTTTCTAAAACTGGGATACCCACTTCCCCACCATAGGCCCAGAACATAGGTCCCACTGTCTTCTGGGCTAGGATTCTCAATGGTCAGCCTAAACTCTTTGGTGTAAAGCTTATCTGTGTGTTTGTTGATTGTCTTTCTAAGAGTGAATTCCCATTTTTGTCTTTTCTATTTTGGGCATTTTCAGGTTTGTACCCCCAGTTTGTACCCCCAGTGTTCCAACCCACTTCTCCCAGGAATCACAGTTGTTACCCCAATAGGTGTCAGTGACGCATACATACACAGTCATGGGTCTTACTGCTTCATGCCAGGTCCAGATCTTGTACATAATACCTGGAATTATCTGTTCATAAGAGGATATAAAAGTGGCAACGTGTGTTGGATGAGTTATACCAGAACTGGGTTATACCATCTTTCCTGACGCCTCCATGGCAGCACACGCTGGGTTGTGACTCCGCCCCCACAACCTGACAGGATTGGTTAGCTATAAGTTTGAAGGGGAGACACCCCGCTGCATTCTCTTTTTTATCCTCACCTGACAGATTGGGATAAGCAGCTTGCTCCTGTTGTCAAGATAAAGAAAAAGCCTCTTACCGCACTCGCCCCAGCAGGTTCAAGCCTCTCCTGTTTGGAAGTCCCTCCTGTACAGTCTCTAAAGGAGCTTCTATGGAGGGAACCCCCGGTCTGGTGGTCTCAGGGGGCGTCTGGACATCTGGCACAGTAAGCTTTAAAGAAGCTTCATATTTTTGCAGTGGTCTCCTTTTCTTTTTTGCCTGTACTTTGCCTGTTCCTTGTTTATGGTGTTTCTCCTGCTTAGAGGGCTTGCTGGCACTTGCTGTCCACCTGTCCACCACTGTGGAACCGTCATGGCCGCCGAGGCCGCCTCCTCACTCTACAATTGGCCTCAGGGCCAAGTTCTGCCTTGAGAAGGGAATACCCTTCTCCAAGATGGCGCCGAGGCGTTCAGGACGCTCTGCACATGCACAGGAGCGTCATTTTGCCGCGACGGCGGCGGCAGATTTAAAAGCACAGGTATTTCTGTGTTTGTTTGCTGAACTGCTTTGCCAGAAAACAACTCAGCAAGACCAGGTAAGTCAAATCATCTGATTTAGCCTTTTTAAAAAAAAAAAAAAAAGAGTAAAGGTTTTAAAAAAAAAAAAAATTTTTTCCATTCTCTTATTTTCCTTCAGTCTTACTATCACTATGGAGACCACTGCCCGCGCAGACCACCATCAGCAAAGGAGGTAAGAGGCCATTCGTCATTGGTAAGTATTGAAGAAGGGGAGAGAAAAAGAGAGCCAACCACTAACGCTGCGTTTTTGGCAGCCCCACCAGGTCAGGAGCCGCAAGTTCCAGGCATGAGAGGAGATCTAGTCATGCGTCAAGCAAGAAGTCTCGCAGAAGCCGCTCAAGATCCTCTTCTCGCCACCGAAGACATAGCCGCTCACGTCACAGCCGCTCAAGACGCAGCCGCTCCCGTCACAGTCGGTCACACCGCAGACGGTCACCTTCATCACACCGCCAAAGCCGCCATACCCGTCCAGCAGCAAACGCTTGCTGGGTATGCGGCGCGCCAGCCTTGCCAGATAAGCTAGTCTGCAGACCCTGCTTCAATGAAGCAGCAAAGGACAAAGAGCTAGACGCAGCAGTGGCTACGGAGCTCATAAGAGAATCTGTGCGGGAATCCATAAGGGAGACAACAGCACCACTAATCGATAGGCCTACGCCCAGCACATCGGTAGCGGATGACCTCCAACCCCAGGCATCAGAACCCTCCTCAGGAGATGAGGATCAGGACATGTCAGCAGGTTTTGATTTCTCCCTGGTACAGCCTTTCGCAAAGTCAGTCAAAGAAGCGATAGGCTGGGAAGAAGATAAAGAGGAACCGCAGAATGTCCGGAAATATTTCCCAAATTTAAGGAAAGAACCAGAGAATTTCCCTTTTATAGGTGAACTGGAGGATCTAATTAAAGATGAGTGGGAAAGATCTGATAAGCGGTCCAGTCTCACCAACAGACTGACAAAAATGTATCCTCTGAAGGAGTCAAAAGTCAAATCATTGATGAACGCTCCAGTAGTTGACTCCTCCTTGATGCGTCTTGCACGGCATGTCACTCTGCCTATTGAAGACGCAGTTTCCTTTCGGGATGTTCTGGATCGGAAATTGGATCTGGAATTGAAGAAGGCATACTCCACTGCTGGGGGCACGTGCAGACCAGCAATTACCACAGCAGCAGTGGCTAAAGCCATATCAGGTTGGGCAACCAAGGTGGAGAAAGATCTGCAAGACGGTACTGAAATAGACAAAATAATATCTTCTCTTCAGGAGATCAAGTTGGCAGGTGACTTCGTGGCAGAGGCTTCAGTGGATATTATAAGATCCTCGGCGAGCTCAATGCTAGCCTCAGTCACGGCAAGAAGGGCCTTGTGGCTGAAACCCTGGATGGCCGATACTGCATCCAAAACAAACTGGTGCGGAATTCCATATGATGGCTCAAACCTGTTCGGGTCTAAATTGGACACCGCTATCTCCAAGGTAACAGGAGGGAAGTCGGGATTAATTCCCTCAGACAGAAGACCCAAGGCCCAAAAGGGTTCCTTCTTCAGGCGCAACCTTCCTGAGAAATATAGGGAAGCTAGATCCTACCGTCCTGGTAGGGAGTTTAGAAGAGACTGGAAGAACACAAGACCTTCCTTCCTAAGGATGCAGAAGTCCAAGCCTACCCCGGCAGGGGAGCAGCAGAAGTCTTTTTGAAGGTTCGCCTGCCCACTCAGTACAGGTGGGCGCCAGGCTCAAGGACTTCGCACAGATTTGGTCAAGCCATATAAAGGACCAGTGGACTCTTTCCACGATCAAATTTGGACACAAGTGGAAGTTTATGGGCAAAATTCCAAAAAATCACTTCCAATCAACAAGACTGCCATCTTCACTAGTCAAAAGGAAGTTACTATTAAAATATATAGTGGAATTGAAGGAGAAAGAGGCAATCCTGGAGGTTCCGCCAGATCAAAAGGGGAGGGGGTTCTATTCCCCACTATTTTTGGTAAAGAAGAAAACCGGAGACTTACGTCCTGTGTTGGATTTAAAAAATCTCAACAGGAACATAAAAATAGAGGCCTTCAAAATGGAGAGTCTGCAGTCCATACTTCTGGCAGTGAACCTGGGCGACTGGATGCTCTCAGTAGATTTATCAGACGCTTACCTACATATTCCAATTCATCCCGCCTTTCAAAAATTCCTCCGATTTGCCATCAACAAAAGCCACTTCCAATTTCAGTGCCTTCCTTTCGGCATCTCGTCGGCTCCCAGGACATTTACCAAGGTCCTCCTACCCTTGGTTGCATTCCTCAGGGAAAAGGGTCTGCGAGTCCACCATTATTTGGACGACATCCTGCTCTTGGCAGAAGATCAAGAAACCTTGCTACGCCATCAGAAAATCTTACTCACGACTCTCCAAGACTTCGGTTGGCTAGTCAACTGGAAAAAGAGCAGCTTACAACTCACAAAAAACATGGTATTCCTGGGAGCAGATCTGAACACCAAATTGAACACGGCACAACTCCCTCAGGAGAAGATTCAGCCTCTAGTACAGAAGATGTGGAGATTACTATCAGCGAGGCATCTTCCAGCCAGAATCTGCTTGAGTGTGCTAGGGTCCATGGCTGCAACCCTGCCCATGGTGCAATGGTCACAATGGCACATGAGAGTCCTCCAAAACTCCTTTCTGAGGCAGTGGGATGGAGTATCGATGATTCAGACCATTACTATCTCCATACCAATGAAGCAATCAGTATGGTGGTGGACACACTTGACCAACCTCAGGAAATACAAACTGATAGTTCCCCCAGATCCGATAATAGTCACCTCGGACGCCTGTCAGAGCGGCTGGGGAGCTCACTGTCAAGATCAAGCAGCACAGGGCCGATGGCAGTTCCGGGCTCAGGATATAGTATCGAATATACTGGAACTTAGGGCAACTTTCCAGGCCCTCATGGCATTTGCACCAGTCCTCAGAGGGAAGAACGTGCTTATTCGGATGGACAACAAGGTGGCAGTGTCCTACATCCAGAGGCAAGGGGGTACCAAGAGTCTCACACTGATGGAGGAAGTCCGCCCTATCTTGGAATGGGCACAGGTACACCTAGCAGATTTAAAAGCAATATATGTTCCTGCGGCACAGAACATGTTAGCCGATTACTTGAGTCGAGAAACTCTTTCGAACAACGAATGGTCCCTGAGTCTCCAGGCCTTTTCTCTTCTTACGGAGACATGGGGAGTACCAGAGATCGACTTAGCAGCCACTCCTGCGAATACGAAGTGTCGGAGGTTTCTGTCCAGAGCATCTTTCCCTTCAGCCGAAGGGATAGATTGTCTAATTCACCCCTGGAACTTCAAGTTGGGGTACATATTCCTGCCAACTCCGCTAATTGCGAGATTCCTGTCCAGGCTTCGGAGATCTTCAGCCACAGTAATCGCGGTAATCCCTCTTTGGCCGAGAAGACCATGGTTCACGACCCTATTGCAGCTCAGCCTTCAACCTCCAATCCTCCTTCCGGTAACTCCGGATTTGCTATTTCAAGGCCAATTTCTACATCCAGCTCCAGAGAAACTGCATCTGACAGCATGGAAGTTGAAAGGGTTAGGTTAAGGGAACAAGGCTGCTCACAGGAAGTAATATCGACTCTGATGCAAGCCAGGAAAAGCACCACCAACACCACCTATACAAGAATTTGGAACCAATTCTTTACAATGGCGCAGCAGAAGGGATGGGATCCTATTGCTCCAGAACCTTCTCAAATCCTAGAATTCCTCCAATCAGGAATCAACAAAGGTCTAAGTTCAAGTACCCTTAAGGTACAAGTATCTGCCTTGTCGGCCAAAACAGGCACCAGATGGGCATTACATCCGCTGGTTATCCAATTCCTGAGAGCCTGCCTAAAAATCAAACCTCCTAAGAAACCAGTTTTTCCATCATGGGATCTCTCAGTAGTTCTTGAGGCCTTCACCAATCCTCCTTTTACTCCATCTGAATCAATATCTCTGTGGGATCTGACTCTAAAACTATCCTTTCTCATTGCAATCACATCAGCAAGGAGGGTGTCTGAGATCCAAGCACTGATGGCATCAGAACCTTACTTGGTATTCTTTCCTGATAAGGTAGTACTAAGACCTTCAGACCACTTCATCCCGAAGGTAGCAACTTCCTTCCACTACAACCAAGATATTGTCTTACCATCCTTCACTAATGATCAGGGTGAACCTCATCCTCTGGATGTTAAAACTACCATCATTAGTTACCTGGCGGCTACAAATTCTTTTAGGAAGACGGATACCCTCATGGTCATCCCACATGGAAACAAACGAGGTCAAGCGGCTACTTCACGTACTATCGCCTCCTGGTTAGTCAAGTCCATCAAGAAGGCATACTCCATGCCGCATATGGCAATTCCTGAAGGCATCAGGGCTCACTCGACCAGGGCAGTGGCTACCTCCTGGGCAGCGTATTGCAGGGTTTCACCGGAGACTATTTGCAAAGCAGCAACTTGGTCCTCCAGACATACTTTTATTTCTCACTATAGAGTAGATTCTGCTCACTTGGCTATGGCAGACTTCGGTAGATCCGTTGTTAGAGCCAATTCTTCCGCATTATAAGGAATAAATATTATTTTCTTGCACCCACCCGACTGGCGAGTTATTTCCCAGCGTGTGCTGCCATGGAGGTGTCAGGAAAACGGAAAATTGTATACTCACCTTTCCGTAATTTTCCTTTCCTGACGCCTTTCCATGGCAGCACACAGATTCCCACCCCGTTTTATGGTGATATATTTACAGAGAATGCAGCGGGGTGTCTCCCCTTCAAACTTATAGCTAACCAATCCTGTCAGGTTGTGGGGGCGGAGTCACAACCCAGCGTGTGCTGCCATGGAAAGGCGTCAGGAAAGGAAAATTACGGAAAGGTGAGTATACAATTTTCCGTTTTTTGTTTGATGGCTACCTCTTGCGCCTGGGCAATAATTACTATGAAAAGGATATACAGAATCATTTGGTCCCCCCGGCCTCTTCATCAGGTACAGGGACTTTCTTGCAGTGGGAGGCGTGTTCTTCCCGGCCACTTTGACTGATTTGGCAGTTGTTAGGAGCACCTGGAAAGGACCATCATATCTGGGTTCAAGAGTGTGCTTTCTCACAAACTTCTTTATCAGGACCCAATCACTGGGAACCAGCTTGTGTGTGGCTGTATCTAGCTCAGGATCTGGAATGGAAGAAAACACTTCCGAATGGATACGGGTTAATTCTCGAGATAAAGCAGTCACATAATCAGTTAATACATGAGATTGGAGTTGCAACTGATGTGGAAAATAACAACCTAGTCTGGGGGCTGAACCAAACAATATCCCATAGGGTGACAGACCATGGTTTCCCTTTGGAGTGTACCTAACACTGAATAAGGCAATGGGTAGGCTGTCTGGCCAACTCATTCCCGTTTCCTGAGACATTTTTAGCATTCTAAATTTTTTTGTGCCATTTAATCTTTCCACCTCCCCACTGCTTTGAGGATGGTATGGGGTGTGGAAAGCTAAAAAGCTGCGCATATCTCTTTGGTGACTGAGGCCGTGAAAGCTGGCCCTTGATTGCTCTCTATGACCTCTGGGACACCATATCTGCACACTATTTCTGTTAAAAGTCTTTTAGCTGTGGTTTTTGCTGTCATATTGGTGACGGGATAGGCTTCCGGCCCACGTGGCAGACACGGTCTCTTGTTTAATTCCATGATTCCGTCAACTTCTGTGGCTCCTTTTTTGATCCACACTTCTTTTTCTTCTTTGTCAGCTGCCTCCTGTTGCTCCTTGAGGTGAGTCCTGTTTACAGGAGGGTTTTGTAGAATCATAGTGGTTTGTACAGTTTCTTCAGGGGTGTCTATTGGGTCATCCAGGATGGGTGCATTCACTCTGGTGACCACTTCTCGCGTTCAATCTGCAGCTTGTTTCGCAGCGTTATCTGCCAGGTGATTGCCTCGTGCTTCTTTGGAAACCAGATTGCCGTGTGTCTTTACCTTAAGTATAGCCACTTGTGCTGGGAGGAGTAGGGCATCTATTAAGTCCTTGATAGCTGCACTATGTTTTACAGGTGTTCCTGCTGCTGTCAGAAACCCTCTGGTTTTCCGGATGATCCCAAAATTTCCTGCCAATTTTCATGCCATAGTTAGGGCCTGGAGTTCTTCTGCTTCCTGGGCAGACATGGAGGAGGGTAAAGCTGAAGCTTGAAGAACTGTATCTTTAGTGGTGACTGTGTATCCTGCGTGGTACTGGCCAGTACTGTCAGCATACCTGGAACCTTCCACAAAAATTGTCAAGTCAGGATTCTCAAGTGCTGTCATCACTTCGAAGCAGTCATGAGCGGTGAGATGAGGATTATTCTCCAAAGAGGTTCCCCCCTCGAGAAGAGGAAGCAGAGTGGATGGGTTAAGGGTATCACATGGGAGGACGGTGATGTTATCAGGGAGAAGCAAGGCACACTGGGTCTGAGGAGGTGTCTTGCTGGGGACAGGTGTTTGGACTGTACTTGGTACTCTCTGAGACAAACCGTTTGAAAGTCTTTTCATATTCTGGGAGTCCGAAAGGGCTGTTGAGAGGATCTCCTTCAGAGTTTCAAAATTGTACACAGCTTCTGGTGAAAGCAGGAAAGGGTCAGATTTCAGGGCATCATGAAGGGATTGCATCGAAAGGGAGGCTTCTGGAACTGGGATCCAAGAACGGCAGTAGGAGATTAATCCTAGAAAGGGGCTTTCGACCTTGAGGCAAAAGGATGTCCTTAAATGGAGCAACTTTCTTCAGTGAGATGTCGGGTGCCTTGGGAGATGCAGTAGCCTAGGAAAATCACCTTCTCTCTGGACTTTTTGCTTTAAGGCCTTGCATCCTTGCTCAGCCAGGTAGTGGAGGAGGCTTTCTTTTTTTTTTTTTTTTTTTTCCACTTCAGAAACCAATAAACAGAGGGCAAAATCAGCTCGATGTTCATTGACTGTCGCCTTCTCCGGTTTACATCTATTCCTTTTGAATCGTCCCTCTGAATACTTTAATGTATCACTTTAGCAGCAAGTCCTCCCTTATTCCCAACACCTAGGCTCAATCTGTAGTAACGCTAAAGCCCAGTGGCAAGTGGGACTTTATCATTTTCTGGGCCAGGTTCGAGGTTAGAGGGACTCGTATAAGGAAGTAAAAATATAGAAAAGATAAAGGAAAAACAGGAAGGGGATATATCATAGAAGACTTATGGGCTCCCCATCCCCGTCCTTTGCTGAGCTGCCCAGTATTTCACAAAAAGCTTACTTATTCCCAAATCAACCCCCCCCCCCCCCACCCCCCCTCAAGGTTTAACCTGCAACCATCTAGATTATTTATTTAATCAAAATAAGAAAAAACAAGAAAACAAGAAATAAGACACTAAAAAAAGAAGAAAAGAAAATAAAATATGCGCGCCAAATTCACTTCGCTATAGCGCTCCTTGTCCTCAAGGATCTCAGTTACCTATATAATTGTGTTAATCCCCTCTCTTGGTCTAATCCTACGCCTTGCCTATTAGGGGCCTCCTGCTTTCTCTAGCCATGGCTTCCACATGCTTTCAAATTCCTGAAGGTTGCCTCTCTTTATGTACTCCACTCTTTCCCTACTCAGAGTATCATTAATAGTAGAGATCCAGTCTTTCACCGAGGGGGGGTCTTTTGATTGCCATCTTAGTGTTATCATCTTCCTAGCCTGAAACAAGGCCCGCGTGATGGCCAGTGTGGTGCTCAGTCTCTCCCCCAGAACTCTTCTATACCCCAGGATACAGGTTATGGCCTCTTTTACTACTATAGTGCCAAAGATACTTCCCAAGTTACCGGTCACTTCTTCCCAGTATCTAAATAATTTGGGACACCTCCACAGCATGTGGATGAGGTCTCCCAACCTCTGACATCTGGGGCAGTTGTCATTAGGCCTTCTCCCAAATTTAAAAAGTCTCTTAGGTGTATAGTAGGCTCTATTCAACAAGAGTAGATGACAGAGCCGCTGTGAAGGGGACACCGAGACCTGTACACTCAATTCCAAGGTTTTTGCCCATTGTGCCTGGGTCAATCCCCCTATATCCTCTTCCCATTTGGCTTTTAGTCCGTAGAGTATCCCCCGCTGTTGTCTGCTTTACTTAATTGATCATAAATTCTTGAGATTAGACCCCTAGTAGGATTTACCGGCATTATGCTCTGAAATAGAGGCATTTCTTCCCAGCGCAGAGTCTGAGCTTTAAATTGTGCTTTAAGAGCGTGTTCTAGCTGGAGATATAGGAAGAAAGAACTCTGCGGTAGCTTGAATTCCCCTACTAATTCAGGGAAACTCTTTAGCTTGGTGTCGTTATAAAGCTGGCTTAGCCTTCTGATGCCAAGATTCACCCATTCCCCAAAAATAATTATTTTAAGAACTTCCTGTAAATTACGGTTATTCCAAATAGGAGAATAAACTGTTGGATCTTCATATCCCATCATTTTCTTGACAGTTTTCCAGAGTTTAATTAGCAGCTTGATAGTTGGATAATTGTCATGGAACATATCCGCCTCTAGAGTTTCAACTAGGGTGTTATGTGGAGTACTTAGCAATAGCAATTTGCCATTGGGGGTGCCGCCTTTCGGTATCCCACATCCTAGCAGCTGCTGTAGCTGAGTTGCTAAGAAGTAGCGCTCGGGGTGTGGGAGGGCAAAGCCCCCCTCCCGTGTGGGAAGCTGAAGCACTCGAAGTCGAATCCTGGCTTGCTTCCCCTTCCAAATCAACTCTCTAAAGAGGCTATCAATTCTTTTAAACCACTTCTTGCCTATCCAGACTGGCGAATTGTGCAGGATGTATAGCAATTGTGGCATCCAAACCATTTTTATTAAGCTACATCTTCCTGCGGCGGACAGGGGCAGACGCCTCCAGATTCCTATTTTTTGTTTCAGTTTTGTTAAAAGAGGGACGAGGTTTGTGCTGATATACAGGGTTGGGTCCTTCGTCAGAACTATTCCCAGGTATTTCAGGACATCCACCATTACCATCTGGGGTATATCGCATGCTGTTAACTCGCTGATGGGATCTATCGGCATGAACTCGGACTTCTCCCAGTTTATCTCTAAACCAGAGAAGCTGCCGAAATCCTTCACTATCCTCATTGCACCCAGTAGTGAATTTCTCGAGTCCCCCAGGAATAACAAAATGTCATCCGCATATAGCGCGTTTTTTTCTTCGCCCGATTTTCGCAGAAAACCAGTTATCGCACTGTTTTCCCTTATGGAGATGGCCAGGGGTTCCATCGCCAATGCGAACAGCAAAGGAGAAAGAGGACACCCCTGCCTAGTCCCCCTTTCCAACAAAAAACAAATTGGAAAATTCATTGTTAATTTTTAGTCTTGCCTTAGGGCGGGTATATAACATTCTAATCCAGCTTATAAAAGACGTGCCAAATCCGAATTTCTCCAACACTCGCCATATATAGCCCCACTCCACGCTATCAAAAGTCTTAGATACATCGAGGGTCATTAACGCTCTCGAGCCTACATTCTCCGATGGTGACTGTAAATTCAAAAACGCTCTTCTAACGTTCAGGCTCGTAGATCTATTGGCAATAAAGCCCGCCTGGTCCTCATGGATCAATTTATGAATAACTCCGTTCAATCTTACTGCTAGTACCTTGGCGAGAATTATTACGTCAGTGCAAAGTAGAGAGATTGGTCTATAGGCGGCCACATCCAGTGGGTCTTTCCCTTCCTTCTGTAATACAGTGATTGTTGCTTCTAACATTGAAGCAGGCAACTGGCCCCCCTCAAGTGACCCCTCCAAAGCTTTTAGTAATTCAGGGATCAGCACTTCACCATACTGCTTATATGTCTCGCTTGGAAGGCCATCGGGCCTCAAGTGACCCCTCCAAAGCTTTTAGTAATTCAGGGATCAGCACTTCACCATACTGCTTATATGTCTCGCTTGGAAGGCCATCGGGCCCGGGTGACTTAAGGCTTGCCCGCTACTGCTTGTTGCAGTTCTGCTACCGTTATTGGGGAGTCTAATATGGCACTTTCTTCCTGTGATATAGTAGGGATCGGTAGCCCCTCCAAAAAGTCCTCCATCATAGCCTCCTTACCCTTTTTCTGCGAGGAGTAGAGTTTTTTATAATACAGCCTGAAGGCTTGTACAATTTCTGGGTTGCTTGATGTTATATCTCCACTCTGTGATCTAATAGCGAGGACCGTGGATGGAGCTGCATTTGATTTTACAAGCATAGCCAATGTTCTTCCTACTCTTTCACCCTCCACCATAAATTCCTGTCTCTGAAGAAGGCGCCTAGTCTCTGCTTTTTGCATGACCACTAATTTATACTTTTGTTGTTTCTCTTGCCAGGTACTTTCCAGCTCCGGGGTTGGATTTCTGATAAAGTTATTTTCGGCCTCGAGAGCGTCCCTCAGAGTACCCTCTTCCTCACTCCTAGCCTCTTTATTAAATTTAGCCATCTGCTGTATTAAAACCCCTCTAAGAAACGCCTTGAGGGTGTCCCATAGCACAGGGGGAGCCTCCGAACCCTGATTGAACTCCACAAACTCCCTTAAGGTGAGGAGAATCCCATCCGATTTTTTAATTACTTTTTTAATTACTTCGAACCAGTGTGGACTCACGCTCCAACTCTTCCTAGGCTTAGACTCTCCTACACTTAGTGTAGCCACCATAAGGGAGTGATCTGAGATACCTCTTGGCCAGTATGCTATTTTTTCCAGCAACTGGAGTGCCCTGGCATTTCCCAGGACTAGATCTATCCTTGAGAGCGTGGAGTGTGACATGGAGCAGCAGGTGTATTGCAGCGCGCCTGGATTTCGCACCCTCCATAAATCTACTAGCCCCACTTCCTCCAGGAATAAACTTAAACGGCTCTTCCCTGATTCCTCTGAGAGTTGTTGTATTGGGAATCTATCCAACTTTCTATCTAGGACCTCATTAAAGTCCCCGACGACTACAATTGGGCATTCCTTTTTATCCAACAGAAATTTATGCAGTTTAAGCAGTATGTCCAAATTAAATGGGGGAGGGATGTATATGTTTGCCACCACAAACATGACACCATCAAAAGAGCAAAATAAAAAAATATATCTACCCAGGTCGTCTATACTGGTCTGTCTGCAGGAAAATTTTACCCCAGCTTTCACAAAGATACTCACCCCCCTACTAAAAGAGGAGTGGAATGCATGAAATTGGTATTGGAATTTTTTCATCTGTAGCTGCTGGCTGGTATCCTTAGTTAAGTGGGTTTCCTGCAGACAGATCAGATCTACCCCACAACTCTCCAGCACAGAAAACACTGCCAGCCTTTTAAGAGGAGAACCCAGGCCCCTAACATTCCAGGATCCTATTTTCAAGGGCTTAGCTAACATCTAGATTCTGAAGAGCCTGTCTTGTCGCAACGAGTATTACCATATATGTCCCATTGTTTTTATAAAGTGAAATTTATGCGCCTCTTTACTCAAGAAAAAGAGAAGAGAGAAAAAAAAAAAAGAGAAAAGAAAAAAGAAAAGGAAGGAAATAAAGACAAAGGAAGATTTCTCCCAGCAAGTGCTGTATTAATTCCAAATATGTGCATATTGTGGATTCTAAAATACACGCTTAATTTAGTCACGTCTACCCTGCTTTATTAAAATTTACTACAAAAAGTGCCTGCATGTGTAAAAATAATCTGTAAGTGGAGGCCTGGATACCTCCAATGTGATTTCTAGTGATGTAGGTGTTCGTAAAAAATGATTTAATCTTCCCACCCCTTCCCTTCCCTCCCTTGATACGCCGGCTTATTATATCTTCCCCGATTCTCTACGTGGGGTTCATAATTTTTCCCTATTATCTTCAAGCCACTTCTCAACTTCAGCAGGGGTGTTGAAAAACAGAGTCTCCCCCCGGGCCGCAACCCGCAACCTTGCCGGGTATAAAAGAGCGTAGGGCAACTTAAATTTTTGTAGATTGCGTTTTGCCTGGGTAAACTCTGCTCTACGCCTCTGCAAATCCGGAGAGAAGTCGAAATAAAACAATATTTTTGTACCTTTGAAAAAAACCTCCCCTAATTCCCTGATCTTCCGTAGCAAAGTCACTTTATTCTGGTAGTTAAGAAATCTCAGGAGGAAGGGTCTCGGGTGGCCCCCCTCCGGCGGTGCCCTGAAAGGGATCCTGTGAGCTCTTATGATGGAGAATGAAGCCGAAAATGATTCTTTCCCGATTAGCTCCCGCAACCATTTTTCTAGGAATGCTATTGGATTGGTGCCCTCACTCCTTTCGGGTATACCTATCAGCCTCACATTATCTCTTCTACTCCTGTTCTCCATCTCATCTATTTTAGAGGCTTGTTTAGATAACTGTTCCTTCAGCCATTTTATTTCTTTGATTATTGGGGACACATTATCCTCTAGCCCACTGACTCTTTCCTCCAAGGCCGTTGTTCTCTCTGCCGTTTTCTGTAAATCTTGTCTGACCAATAACAGATCTGCTTTAACACCTTTCATTTGTTCACAAAGATCTTTAAGCGAGCCGTTACACACCCCTATAGCCATTAATACAACCGTTATGGTTGGTTCTCTGTTCAAGGGTAAATTCGGGTCGTTTATTAGCTCCATATTTACGTTTGTGTTTTGATCACTTAGCCCTGGACCTTTATTACATAAAGATTTGGAAGGCTGGGTAGCCGACGCAGCCCCTAAGGGCTGTGATTGAGGCTGACCCTGGCTTTTCCTATCCGATGCCCCCCCCTGTTGACCCTTCTGCTGCGACCCCTTTTTTGGAGGGGTCAGAGCAGAGGCATGGGCATATTGCTCCAGTTTTGCTGCTGCTGATGCTGCTGCCGCATGCTGAGAGTTTTTCTCTTTAGAGGAACGTAGATTCTGCATCATTTACTCTTATAGGTACAAATATACTCTAACAGCAACAAATTAGTAACTGACAGTTACCGACAACTTCCACAGTCAGGAAGGAACTAGGAGGGGAGGAGGAGGAAGGGGAAGCCGCTGCACCTGTCTGCACTCAACTACCCGCTGTACAGAGCATGTACCATAATGTTTAAACAGTAAAATGTATGAAGCGAGGTAGGACTCTCCACTCTTATACACCCCAGTTGGGAAAAGGAGAGCGCAAACAGAGGGAGGCCACAGTGCCTTAGGTGGCCGGTGTGGGACAGCTCCCTACACCCATAAACTCCACAGCTACGACAGAAATTAGTGCAGCCCCCCACCACACCGTAGTTTGCACAGTTGGTTAAATGCCACTAAGGCAGTCGCCAACCGAATACGGTTAGTAGGGTATATACACCAAATAACCCGACCCCCCCCTAAACCTCTCCTTGCAGTTGCTGAGGATCCCAGGGTTTTTAGCTAATTTATAGTGGCCCCACCTAAAAGTGGGGATACTAGTATGTTCTTGATAGCACCCCGGGAAGCCCCCCACTGCCCCTATTCTCAGCAGCACAGAGCCAAAAAAAAAAAAAATAGAGAATATACTTTGCTTCCTGTATTAGCACACTCTGCTCCCAAACTTAGTATTACCTAAGCAGCAAGCAAAGCAAAACACTGACCCACATAAATAGCTCTGTTACTGTCATATTACCAGGAGTTGCTTCTAATCCAAGGGTTGTCTAGCGGTTTTAAAACAGCATCTGGTTACCAAATTAGTGACTCCATACTGTACCAGCTCTGGCCGACTTCTGTTCCCTGACTTGCATAGAGATGGAGAAGTGAAAGTAAAAGCTGCTTGTTTCTGCTTGTTTAAAATACGGCGGCAGCGTGCAGGGGATGACGTCACACTCGGAGGATTCCTCAGCGCTCAGCGCTCACTGCCCATTAGAGGATTGAAGGACCTTGGAGGACCTTCAGCAACGGCTGAAGGGCAACGGCTAGGGAGCCAGAGCCATCCGGAATGCCGGTATGCCGTTCGTACAGCCGGGGGAGAGAGAGATGAGAACGGAGGTGGGACGGAGCACACAGCGTCCTTGCACACACTCACTCCATGCCGCCTCTCAGCACGCTCCCGCCCATCCGGTCACGCCCCCACCCCTCCTTTCTTAGCCCCTATCTTTAGGGAGGCCCCCCAGTTCTTGTGGAGGAGGCTTTCAGAGAAGATTGAGGCATCACCAAGGGTGTCTGCAAAGGCAGGAGGTCATCTACATACTGAAGGAGTACAATGTCTGAGTGTAACTTCATCCAGGTGTCCAGAATGAGGGCCGTTGCCTTGGCGAATTGGGAGGGGGAGTTCTGGGCACCTTGTGGCATAACAGTTCCAGGTGTAGCTGGCAGGTGACACAGGCTTGCCTAAATCCTTGTGGAGAAGGTCCATGTTATCTGGAGAGGTGGGCGAGGTGGTATGCGAGGTGGGGTGTCATGTCCCTGGTACTGGGCGCTTTCATGTGGACCACAGTTATTGCCTTCTGGAGTGGCCGTGTCTTCCGCAGTTGTAGCAGACACGTGGAGTTGGTACCGATGGGCGCAGATAGGGTGTGTCAGAGGCCATAATGAGAGGAGCTACTCTCTACTGCTCCGTGAGGTTTCTGGACCTAATAACTACTAATAACAAAATCTCAAGCTCCATTACTCTATACTCAGACCCTTTCGGATTGACTCTTTAAGACCTGAAATAAATGCGGCAGCTAACATGTGTCTATGCGCTTTGGTCAGTACGCTAAAACCCAAATCAGTAAACTTTTGTGCTATTCTATTGTGATTTTTCTCAACAGATTCGCCTTTCCTTGTGTGACCTCTTGTACACATATTGGCTTCAGGCGTTTTAGAGTGGAGATATGAATACATCTCCATACAGAATAATTGTTTTTTTTTTAGACTACAAAACGCTCAGATGTGAATGGGGCCTAAATCTAGCACATAGATTTAAGCAAGGAAAGCACTTCCTCTTTATTTATAATATTCTTAAATATTGAAATTTAACATTTTAAACTCCCCAATTATTGCTAATACAGCTTAAACATAATTAAAACCATTTGCATAAATATAGCACATTTGCTACATTTACTGTTATTAGAGAAACTCCTTAAAGTCAGACTGAAATAATCAAGACACCTTATATATAAATTATTTATTTAATTAAAATTCTACATTGATTGCTATACTATGTTCCATCACTGGAAAAATGTGGGTGGGTTTCAGTGTGGTGGTTCAGGGGGCGGTGGCATAGGGCGTGTTGCCACAGGGGGAGGTGTCACTTAGAACAGAGGGGCGGTAGATGAAGGGCAGTGTCTACTTCCTGGGGACCAGACGCCATTATAGGGCGGTGGCTGACTACTTAGCTTCCTCTTTTATAGTTTTCTAAAGACATATACAATACGACCATTTCGATTATTTTGATTAATTTCATGTTCTGTCCACCCCCTTCTTCATGAATGAACTTTAAACCAAGCATCTGCTGCTCGTAGCAACCCATAATCTGACAACAGACCTTATTTAAATTTCAAAAACAGTACACCATTCATCTACTTGTAGCCTTCTGCCCAAATGCATCTCAACCACACATTTTTGACAATTTTTTTCCCTTTTTGACAGCACCCTCTTCGTCCCGCTCTAACACCAAGTCACGGGCCAAACTGCCCTCTTTGGGGAGGGAGAGGGAGAGGGAGAGGGAGATTCAATAATGTACCACTTCAAATGTTATTTACATTTATTTACATCTTCAAACTCAAAGCCCAAACTTCTCACTCTGTCTTTTCCCTTTCTTCTAACCCTTACGGTTGTTCAGGTTGCAAGGGGCACCTTTCGGCTGCGTGTCCTGTTATTCTAGCTTGAGCCTCGATGACCCCCAATAACTTGCCAACAACAATTATCACTGGATAATGCACATTCAATCTAAACACTAGGGATGAGCCGAACACCCCCCTGTTCGGTACGCACCATAACATGCGAACAGGCAAAAAATTGTTTGAGCACTCGAACACTGTTAAAGTCTATGGGACACGAACATGAATAATCAAAAGTGCTAATTATAAAGGCTTATATGCAAGTTATTGTCATAAAAAGTGTTTAGGGACCCGGGTCCTGCCCCATGGGACATGGATCAATGCAAAAAAAGTTTTAAAAACGTCCGTTTTTTCGGGAGCAGTGATTTTAATAATGCTTAAAGTGAAACAATAAAAGTGTAATATCCCTTTAAATTTCGTAGCTGGGGGTGTCTATAGTATGCCTGTAAAGGGGCGCATGTTTCCCGTGTTTAGAACAGTCTGACAGCAAAATGACATTTCAAAGGAAAAAAAGTCATTTAAAACTACTCGCGGCTATTGCATTGCCGGTCCGACAATACACATAAAAGTTAATTGATAAAAACGGCATGGGAATTCCCCACAGGGGAACCACAATTTTAAAAAAAAATGACGTGGGGGTCCCCCTAAATTCCATACCAGGCCCTTCAGGTCTGGTATGGATATTAAGGGGAACCCCGGCCAAAATTTTAAAAAAAATGATGTGGGGGTCCCCCTAAATTCCATACCAGACCCTTCAGGTCTGGTATGGATTTTAAGGGGAACCCCGCGCCAAAATTTAAAAAAAAACGGCGTGGGGTCCCCCCAAAAATCCATACCAAACCCTTATCCGAGCACGCAACCTGGCAGGCCGCAGGAAAAGAGGGGGGATGAGAGAGTGCCCCCCCTTCCTGAACCGTACCAGGCCACATGCCCTCAACATTGGGAGGGTGCTTTGGGTTAGCCCCCCAAAACACCTTGTCCCCATGTTGATGAGGACGGTGGTTGTGGGGGTCTGCGGGCGGGGGGCTTATCGGAATCTGGAAGCCCCCTTTAACAAGGGGACCCCCAGATCCTGGCCCCCCCCTGTGTGAAGAACCAGAAGAAGAAGAAGAAGAAGGAAGATAGAAGAAAGAAGAAAGAAGAAGCATTTAAATAAAGGAATTGTCAAAAACTGTCTCTTGTCATTTTTAACATTTTTGACAGTTTTTTAGTGAAATGGTAGGGGCACTTTTGTACCCCCTTACCATTTCACACAGGGGGGGCTGGGATCTGGGGATCCCCTTGTTAAAGGGGGCTTCCAGATTCTGATAAGCCCCCCGCTCGCAGACCCCCACAACCACCGGCCAGGGTTGTGGGGATGAGGCCCTTGTTCTCATCAACATGGGGACAAGGTGTTTTGGGGGGCTACCCCAAAGCACCCTCCCAATGTTGGGGGCATGTGGCCTGGTATGTTTCAGGAGGGGGGGTGCTCTCTCGTCCCCCCCTCTTTTCCTGCGGCCTGCCAGGTTGCGTGCTCGGATAAGGGTTTGGTATGGATTTTTGGGGGGACTCCACGCCGTTTTTTTTTATTTTGGCGTGGGGTTCCCCTTAAAATCCATACCAGACCTGAAGGGTCTGGTATGGAATTTAGGGGGACCCCGACGTCATTTTTTATTTTAAATTTTAGCGGGGGTTCCCCTTAATATCCATACCAGACCTGAAGGGCCTGGTATGGAATTTAGGGGGACCCCCACGTCATTTTTTTAAATTTTGGTTCGGGGTTCCCCAGTGGGGAATTCCCATGCTGTTTTTATCAATGAACTTTTATGTGTATTGTCGGACCGGCAATGCAATAGCCGCGAGTAGTAAATGACTTTTTTCCTTTGAAATGTCATTTTGCTGTCAGACTGTTCTAAACACGGGAAACATGCGCCCCTTTACAGGCATACTATAGACACCCCCCAGCTATGAAATTTAAAGGGATATTACACTTTTATTGTTTGACTTTAAGCATTATTAAAATCACTGCTCCTGAAAAAACTGCCATTTTTAAAACTTTTTTTGCATTGATCCATGTCCCCTGGGGCAGGACCCGGGTCCCCAAACACTTTTTATGACAATAACTTGCATATAAGCCTTTAAAATTAGCACTTTTGATTTCTCCCATAGACTTTTAAAGGGTGTTCCCGGCATTCGAATTTGCCGCGTACACCCCAAATTGTTCGCTGTCCAGCGAACTTGCGAACAGCCGATGTTCGAGTCGAACATGAGTTCGACTCGAACTCGAAGCTCATCCCTACTAAACACCAATAAATGCGCAGTATGTGGCAGTAGGGGTTTGTAACCAAAAGACTCAGCCCTATATCCTGGCTCTACCACTTCAATCAACCCCCAACCCACTTCATGTATCCCAAATAACAGACCACAAACACACTTAGGACACAACATTACCACAAACAACAAAAATGTGACCCACAACCAACAACAAGCAATGTGTGACAACCGTAGAGGAATACAGGATTGCTCAGATCTCACGGGATCCCCACGCCACGCCAGGCGTATTCCTGACTCCCCCTCCTGGTCACCCGTGCTTTGCTGCACAATTATTTCCCCCAGGAGAAGTTTAACCACGTCCTAACGCCCCCTCCTGGTCCCTATTCTCCAGGAGAAGTTTAAACCACGTCAACTAATTTCATCCGTGACTATATAAGCAATCTCTCATTCCCAACAGCCACCACAAAACACAAGATTGATCAACAAAACAGAACAGAACAAAACAGGCGGTAGATATAATTGCAGGTTTCTTATTATATCAACAGACTCGAGGCAAGATATATACCTGTCTTTGAGGGCCGCAGGAAGCCGATATGGGCACAGGGGTTGACCAGCCACAGGTACAGGATAAACAGTAGACTAGATATACGAGATATCAAAAGTGTCTTACCGTTTTTAGAGGTGATCAGTCTCCATATCCTGTTTTTCCGTGTTAGCTTGACCCGGTCCCTTCTGGATCGGCTATCCCTTGGGATCCTAGCCTTGAGCCTCACGTTCGAGCACCAAAATGTTTTGGATTCAGAACAAAAGTTCCGATATTATTATATCTACCCCGATCAGATTGTTGAATACAAAAGCATGCATGCTTTAAGTAAGCTCACACTGAGCCTGCTTAGTTCAGAGTCAAATTACTTTCTGTTTAATATTTCCGTTTCTTAAGATTTTTATACAATTCCATCAAAGTTCTGAGATATGTCAGATAGACTAGCACATACAAACAAGTAAAAAAATACATATGGTGCAAGGAACATGACAACGTTTTGGCTTTTAGCTGGTGCACATTTGCAGAAGTGAATAATTGTTTTTGCAGCACTTTGCAGCATTCTCTTGCTTCTCTGTGTAATGCTCTTATATTCTGAATGTATTCTGGGAAGCAGGCTCAAACTTTTTGTTTAATTTTCAGTTCCACAGTAGCGAGGGAAAAGGGTGAGCTTTGCAGAAAAATCTGAATATTGTTTTTAAGGAAGCTGAAACATATATATGTTAGGTATATAAAGCATGTGTTGGAATAGACAGTTCACCATGATCACATCCATTACATTAGGAAGAGAACACCAGCAATTGGCTGCAGTTAGCTTTAGTTGCACACTATGCACAGGATACAGTACACTGACTGAAAATACTGCAGCTGCCTGCCTGTGGTATTATTAGGAAGAGAACACCAGCAATTGTTTGCAGTTAGCTTTAGTTGCACACTGTGCACAGGATACAGTACACTGACTGAAAATACTGCAGCTGCCTGCCTGTGGTATTATTAGGAAGAGAACACCAGCAATTGTCTGCAGTTAGCTTTAGTTGCACACTGTGATCAGGATACAGTACACTGACTGAAAATACTGCAGCTGCCTGTCTGTAAGTATATTAGGAAGAGAACACCAGCAATTGTCTGAAGTTAGCTTTAGTTGCACACTGTGCCCAGGATACAGTACACTGACTGAAAATACTGCAGCTGCCTGCCTGTAAGTGTAGCGCTGGTAGATTTCTAATCTACTGCTTATATGTAAATTTAGTGGGTCATCTGTGCTGTACATAGTTCAAATTTAATCTATGGCTAAATTAGCCTCTGTTCCAGCATTGGCTGTGTTGCGTGCAGTTCTGCACTGTTGCCTGTAGGTGTCGTTGTCACTATAGGTCAGTGTTGGAAAGCAACAAGCTAAAGTATATTGAGTGCTCTTCTTTCTCGGAGGCAACTCGGCAGAGGTGGTCCGCTGCTGTGCACTCTGGGAGAGGGTACTTAAGAAGCAGGCGCCATTTTTCTTTCTCTTTCACCTGCAGGCCCTACTGGCCTAAAGGTATGTGACGAGTTCTATCTCATGGCCCTCCAGGCCGGAGGGTTGCGTTGCTGCAGCCGTGCAAGTGGGCCTGTCTGGGGCCTACTACTACGGAGATGGTCCTGTGCTGTCTGTCCTGCGGGAAGAAGCCAGACAATTGAGAAGACCCAGGGGAGGACCCGTCTTTGGAGATGACCGAGCGGAACGCTGGTATCTCAGGAGGGGCCTGGTGACTCAATTGGAGGATGCATCTTAAATCTAATCTATCGCACAAGTACTGCCGGGTCGGCTTAACAGCCCGATTTAAATCAGCAGCTCCTAAGGGGGTAATTGCTACATAAGTATATTAGGAAGAAAACACCAGCAATTGGCTGCAGTTAGCTTTAGTTGCACACTGTGCGCAGGATACAGTACACTGACTGAAAATACTGCAGCTGCCTGCCTGAAAGTATATTAGGAAGAGAATAACAGGAACAGGTCTAGCTAAACTGAATACAGTGTATATATATATATATATATATATATATATATATATATATATATATATACACAACACCTGGGATGTATATATATATACACAATACACTGACAGAAAATGCTGCAGCTGCCTGCCTTTAAGTATATTAGGAAGAGAATAACAGGAACGGATCTAGCTAAACTGAATACAGTGTATATATATATATATATATATATATATATATATATATATATATATATATATATATATGTATACAACACCTGGGATGCATATATATATACACAATACACTGACTGCAGCTAACTGACTTGCCTGCCTACTCTATCTAACTCAAATGAAATGACACTGTCTCTCTCTATCTCTCTCTCAGCATGCCGGAACACACTACACAGGGCCGACGTGCAGGCAGCCTTATATAGTGTGGGGCGTGTACTAAATCCCCTGAGGCATAATTGGCCAAAGCCACCCTGCATTTGGCCGATTATGGCTCTCCGTTCTTACCGCGCTATGATTAGCCAAAGCATGTGGGTCATAGTGCATGCTTGGCCGATCATCAGCCAGCAATGCACTGCGATGCCGCAGTGAATTATAGGCCATGACGCGCCACTCGAATTTGGTGCGAACGGCCCATAATGTTCGCAATTCGACGAACGGTCGAACGGCCGATGTTCGAGTCGAACTTGCATTCGACTCGAACTTGAAGCTCATCCCTAGTCTTTAACCACTTCAGCCCCGGAAGGATTTACCCCCTTCCTGACCAGAGCACTTTTTACAATTCGGCACTGCGTCGCTTTAACTGCTAATTGCGCGGTCATGCAATGCTCTACCCAAACGAAATTTGCATCCTTTTCTTCCCACAAATAGAGCTTTCTTTTGATGGTATTTGATCACCTCTGCCGTTTTTATTTTTTGCGCTATAAACGGAAAAAGACTGAAAATTTTGAAAAAAAATGATATTTTCTACTTTTTGTTATAAAAAAAATCCAATAAACTAAATTTTAGTCATACATTTAGGCCAAAATGTATTCGGCCACATGTCTTTGGTAAAAAAAATGTCAATAAGCGTATATTTATTGGTTTGCGCAAAAGTTATAGCGTCTACAAACTAGGGTACATTTTCTGGAATTTACACAGCTTTTAGTTTATGACTGCCTATGTCATTTCTTGAGGTGCTAAAATGGCAGGGCAGTACAAACCCCCCCCAAATGACCCCATTTTGGAAAGTAGACACCCCAAGGAAATTGCTGAGAGGCATGTTGAGCCCATTGAATATTTATTTTTTTTGTCCCAAGTGATTGAATAATGACAAAAAAAAAAAAAATTTACAAAAAGTTGTCACTAAATGATATATTGCTCACACAGGCCATGGGCATATGTGGAATTGCACCCCAAAATACATTCAGCTGCTTCTCCTGAGTACGGGGATACCACATGTGTGGCACTTTTTGGGAGCCTAGCCGCGTACGGGGCCCCGAAAACCCAGCACCACCTTCAGGATTTCTAAGGGCATACATTTTTGATTTCACTCCTCACTGCCTATCACAGTTTTGAAGGCCATAAAATGCCCAGATGGCACAAACCCCCCCCAAATGACCCCATTTTGGAAAGTAGACACCCCAAGGAAATTGCTGAGAGGCATGTTGAGCCCATTGAATATTTATTTTTTTTGTCCCAAGTGATTGAATAATGACAAAAAAAAAATTTTACAAAAAGTTGTCACTAAATGATATATTGCTCACACAGGCCATGGGCATATGTGGAATTGCACCCCAAAATACATTCAGCTGCTTCTCCTGAGTACGGGGATACCACATGTGTGGCACTTTTTGGGAGCCTAGCCGCGTACGGGGAACCGAAAACCCAGCACCACCTTCAGGATTTCTAAGGGCATACATTTTTGATTTCACTCCTCACTGCCTATCACAGTTTTGAAGGCCATAAAATGCCCAGATGGCACAAACCCCCCCCAAATGACCCCATTTTGGAAAGTAGACACCCCAAGCTATTTGCTGAGAGGCATGGTGAATATTTTGCAGCTCTCATTTGTTTTTGAAAATGAAGAAAGACCAGAAAAAAAAATTTTTTTTTCTTTTTTCAATTTTCAAAACTTTGTGACAAAAAGTGAGGTCTGCAAAATACTCACTATACCTCTCAGCAAATAGCTTGGGGTGTCTACTTTCCAAAATGGGGTCATTTGGGGGGGTTTTGTGCCACCTGGGCATTCCATGGCCTCCGAAACTGTGATAGGCAGTGAAGAGTGAAATCAAAAATTTACGGCCTTAGAAAGCCTGAAGGCGGTGCTTGGTTTTCGGGGTCCCGTGCGCGGCTAGGCTCCCAAAAAGTCCCACACATGTGGTATCCCCATACTCAGGAGAAGCAACAGAATTTATTTTGGGGTGTAATTTCACATATTCCCATGGCATGTTTGAGCAATATATCATTTAGTGACAACTTTGTGCAAAAAAAAAAAAAAAAAAAATGTGTCTCTTTCCCGCAACTTGTGTCACAATATAAAATATTCCATGGACTCGACATGCCTCTCAGCAAATAGCTTGGGGTGTCAACTTTCCAAAATGGGGTCATTTGGGGGGGTTTGAACTGTCCTGGCATTTTATGCACAACATTTAGAAGCTTATGTCACACATCACCCACTCTTCTAACCACTTGAAGACAAAGCCCTTTCTGACACTTTTTGATTACATGAAAAAATTTATTTTTTTTGCAAGAAAATTACTTTGAACCCCCAAACATTATATATTATTTTAAAGCAAATGCCCTACAGATTAAAATGGTGGGTGTTTCATTTTTTTTTTTCACACAGTATTTGCGCAGCGATTTTCAAACGCATTTTTTGTGGAAAAAACACACTTTTTTAAATTTTAATGCACTAAAACACACTATATTGCCCAAATGTTTGATGTAATAAAAAAGATGATCTTAGGCCGAGTACATGGATACCAAACATGACATGCTTTAAAACTGCGCACAAACGTGCAGTGGCAACAAAATTAATACATTTTTAAAAGCCTTTAAAAGCCTTTACAGGTTACCACTTTAGATTTACAGAGGAGGTCTACTGCTAAAATTACTGCCCTCGATCTGACCTTCGCGGTGATACCTCACATGCATGGTGCAATTGCTGTTTACATTTGACGCCAGACCGCCGCTTGCGTTCGCCTTAGCGCGAGAGCAGGGGGGACAGGGGTGCTTTTTATTTATTTATTTTTTTCTTTATTATTTTTTTGCTTTTTTATCTTATTTTTAAACTGTTCCTTTCATTTTTTTTTTTTTTAAATCATTTTTATTGTTATCTCAGGGAATGTAAATATCCCCTATGATAGCAATAGGTAGTGACAGGTACTCTTTTTTGAAAAAATTGGGGTCTATTAGACCCTAGATCTCTCCTCTGCCCTCAAAGCATCTGACCACACCAAGATCGGTGTGATAAAATGCTTCCCCAATTTCCCAATGGCGCTGTTTACATCCGGCGAAATCTAAGTCATAAAATGCTCGTAGCTTCCGGTTTCTTAGGCCATAGAGATGTTTGGAGCCACTCTGGTCTCTGATCAGCTCTATGGTCAGCTGGCTGAATCACCGGCTGCATTCTCAGGTTCCCTGTTGAGACAGGAGAGCCAGAGAAAAACACGGAAGACGGTGGGGGGGGGCATTCCCTCCCACTGCTTGTAAAAGCAGTCTAGAGGCTAATTAGCTGCTAGGATTGCTTTTACATGAAAGCCGACCGCTGGCTAAAAAGAATGATACCAAGATGATACCTAAACCTGCAGGCATCATTCTGGTATAACCACTCAAATTCGTGAATGGCGTACCTGAAGACAAAAAAATGGTTACCAATAAAGCACAGTAAACGGTAAAGTATAAAAAATTGCATACCTGAAAAGCAAACATGATAAAACATAATAACAATAAAACATTGCAGAATAGAATACAGTAAAAAAGAGCAGAACAATAGAGAGAGAATAGAGAGAGAGGGAACAATAAAACGACAACTATTTTTTTTTATTTTTGTTTGTGTTTTTTTTTTTTTTTTACACTTTTTTTTTGTAACTGTAACTTTTATAACTGTAACCAGTTCCAGGTTCGGGTCTCTCAAAATGCGATGGCATCTTGGGAGACCCTGTGAAAGTGTGCCTAGTCTGTGCAATGCTGTACCCTACGCTAATACTCAACTAGTGTATGGTAGCGTTCAAAACATTCACCAATGCAAAGACCAGGATTATCAGGACAGGAGGGACAATAATAGCGGGTGTCACGCCTATATCCGCGCTTGCTGCAGACACGACATCTTTTTTGGGGGGGTTCGTTGGGTAGGGGTACTCGGGAGGACATAAAGAAAATGCCTCTCATGCAGCCGACTGCATTTGGTTGGGGATGTGAATGGGGGAAGTACGGGCGCTGCAGAAGCGGTGGGTTCCCAATTAGGATTGGCGAATGCAGCAGGAAGGGCACTATGGGCACGACGGGCCTGTGTTTGTCTTTTTGGTGGCAGCGGGACACTACTTGTGCTTGCCACCTCACCAGCTTGAACTGCACTTATGGGACTCGCCACGTCACCAAGTGTTACTGCAGCGCTGGTTTGACTACGACCGGGGTGTACTAGGCCGCTGGTGCTTGCCAGTTCACCAAAACGCTACAAAAAAAACTGTTAGCGATCGCAGGGATCAGGCCTGAATCTGCGAACGCTGCAGTTATGCGTTTAGTGTTTTGTAAGTGACAGTGGGCAAAACGCAGGTGCTAGCAGGTATCTGGGCTGATCCCGCTAACACTGCGTTTTTGGGAACCCTAAACTGCTGGGGACGCTAGTATAGATCTCATCAGATCAGATATTGTTCCGTTCAGATACTATACCACTAAGGGAGGTGTACGCTGCGTGCGTGGGTGTTAGCGGTACTGGCGCTACAACATTTAGAAGCTTATGTCACACATCACCCACTCTTCTAACCACTTGAAGACAAAGCCCTTTCTGACACTTTTTGATTACATGAAAAAATTTATTTTTTTTGCAAGAAAATTACTTTGAACCCCCAAACATTATATATTATTTTAAAGCAAATGCCCTACAGATTAAAATGGTGGGTGTTTCATTTTTTTTTTTCACACAGTATTTGCGCAGCGATTTTCAAACGCATTTTTTGTGGAAAAAACACACTTTTTTAAATTTTAATGCACTAAAACACACTATATTGCCCAAATGTTTGATGAAATAAAAAAGATGATCTTAGGCCGAGTACATGGATACCAAACATGACATGCTTTAAAACTGCGCACAAACGTGCAGTGGCAACAAAATTAATACATTTTTAAAAGCCTTTAAAAGCCTTTACAGGTTACCACTTTAGATTTACAGAGGAGGTCTACTGCTAAAATTACTGCCCTCGATCTGACCTTCGCGGTGATACCTCACATGCATGGTGCAATTGCTGTTTACATTTGACGCCAGACCGCCGCTTGCGTTCGCCTGGTAACCTGACGCTGCCTGGGGCTGGTGCTTGCCAGTTCACCAAAATGCTACCAAAAAAACTGTTAGCGATCGCAGGGATCAGGCCTGACTCTGCAAACGCTGCAGTTATGCGTTTAGTGTTTTGTAAGTGACAGTGATCGATCGATACTGCACTTGGGTGGGCTGGGCTGGGCCGGGCGGAGGGGAAAAACGCAGGTGCTAGCAGGTATCTGGGCTGATCCCGCTAACACTGCGTTTTTGGGAACCCTAAACTGCTGGGGACACTAGTATAGATCTGATCGGATCAGATATTGATGCGTTCAGATACTATACCACTAAGGGAGGTGTACGGTGCGTGTACGGTGCGTGCGTGGGTGTTCGCGGTACTGGCGCTAATCTGACACTGCCTGGGGCAACGCATATCACCGCCGGGCGATCAGGGGGCTAAACCTTTATTCGGTAATAAACGGCGGGTGCCCTGACACTATAAAAAATAAACTAACTAACCAGCGTCACCCGTAACGGTTATACGGTGATCAGTGGTGAAAGGGTTAACTAGGGGGAAATCAAGGGGTTAAAACATTTATTAGATAGTATATGGGGGTCCCTGTCGCTATAAAACACTGACGGCGAACCTAAATATTTACGTCCCTAACTAGCGTCACCAGCGACACTAATACAGCGATCATAAAAATGATCGCTTAGCGACACTGGCGACAGGGGGTGATCAAGGGGTTAAAACTTTATTAGGGGGGGTAAGGGGGGTACTGGCGCTAATCTGACGCTGCCTGGGGCGACGCATATCACCGCCGGGCGATCAGGGGGCTAAACCTTTATTCGGTAATAAACGGCAGGTGCCCTGACACTATAAAAAATAAACTAACTAACCAGCGTCACCCGTAACGGTTATACGGTGATCAGTGGTGAAAGGGTTAACTAGGGGGCAATCAAGGGGTTAAAACATTTATTAGATAGTATATGGGGGTCCCTGTCGCTATAAAACGCTGACGGCGAACCTAAATATTTACTTCTCTAACTAGCGTCACCAGCGACACTAATACAGCGATCAGAAAAATGATTGCTTAGCGACACTGGCGACAGGGGGTGATCAAGGGGTTAAAACTTTATTAGGGGGGGTAAGGGGGGTACCCTAGACCTACAGGGGGGTAACAGTAACTGTCCTACCACTGCTAACTGTCACAAACTGACACTATGCAGTAATCAGGAAAAAAAAAAAAAAAACCTGCTTGGTGTCAGTTTGTGACAGGGGGGGGGGGGTGATTGGGGGGGGATCGGGGGGCGATCGGGGAGGGATCGGGGGTGTAATGTATGCCTGGCATGTTCTACTGTGTGTGTTTGTGTTGTGCACTTACTTACATGTCATCTCTCCTCGGCGCTGGAACGGAAACTGACAGCCGAGGAGAGATGACATCACATCCTCTGCCTCTGTGTACTATACAGAGGCAGGGGATGTTTCCCATTGGCTGGGAGCGATCGCGAGGGGGGGCCACGATCGGATGGTCTCCCCCTCGTCTGTCATCGCTCCCAACCAAATGCCGACCGCAGCTGGCACAGGGGGGGGGTCCGATCGGACCCCCCGCCCGCGGGAAGGCAAGCACGTACTAGGTACGTGATTTTGCCTGCCCGTGCCGCTCTGCTCACGTATATAGGCGTGAGGCGGTCGGCAAGTGGTTAATGATGCTGGTATGTGCTAACTGAACCATCTCCACCCAAAAACTGAAACACTGCTATCTGCTTTTCTTATGTGTCTTTAATAATGCTGGTATATGCTAACTGAACCATCTCCACCCAAAAACTGAAACACCGCTATTTGCATTTCTTATGTGTCTTTAATAATGCTGGTATGTTATTTTTACTTAACCGTCTGTTGACCTGTCCACATTACAATGCTTTATTATCTCCCTTGTTTTACCCAAAATTATGGCCCGTTTAACTTCAGTGCCCTCTTGCTAGTCTGTTTCTGAAGTAAGAATTTTGCCCTGTTAACCAGCCAAGCTTTATTACCTCCTGAGTGATAATTGAAATCCACCCACACCCCACCCCTTTCAGTATAAATATAAGCTTCTTTTGGGGGAAGCATTTGCAGGGGGCACACATTTGCAACTTGGGCTCTTTCTCAAAGTGGGCTATTTCTATAAGTGGGAGCACTCTGACTCTGCACTTCAGCGAATGCACAAAGTGAAGGGACACAAGAAAAAACTTTAAAAAAACACCACACAGATGTCAGGTGATCTTGTTTACCCCTTTAGCTCTTTCTCCTTGTAACATACATTCTCTACCACTCCTTTTGACAGCTGTGTCCTCTATCCTAAAACTATCTCTCCTTCACCCCTCTTCTCCCCCCACAGCATATATATATATATATTTTACCCTCACTTCTGTCCTCTCCTTATTACTGCACCAACCAACTCCTGCTAATTCTAAATCCACACACACTAAAAATCTTCAAGACCCTGGGGCATGTCCCTTCATATAAATCCCACTCCCATATTACCTCCCTCACCCTCCTGCTTCTCCTAACCTCTGGAGTTATGTCCCCAAACCCTGGGCCTCCATCATTTAACTGTACCCCATGCACCCATCACCCTGCACCCTCTGGCAGGAGCAGAAATCAACACAATTTAGTTCCCATTTCTATTCTTCCCATGACCAGACTCCCTTTGTCTTGTGCCCTTTGGAACTCCTGCTCTGTCTGCAACAAACTCACCTCTCTCCATGACCTCTTTATCTCCAACTCATTTAACCTACTCGCTATTACCAAAAACCTGGCTCCACGAATCCAACACTGCGTCTTCTGCTGCCCTATCCCATGGTGGTCTTCTCTGGACTCACTCCCCCAGATCCAGTGGACATAAGGGAGAAGGTGTCTGAATCCTTTTAGCCCCACATAGCACCTTTCAGGTACTTCAGCCACCTCCCTCTCTGTCACACTTCTCTTTCGAAACACACTGCATTCGTCTTTTCACTCCAATTTCTCTAAGGATAGCCGTGATCTACAGGCCCCCTGGACCAGTATCAACCTTTCTTGATGACTTCTCTGCCTGGCTACCCTACTTTCTTTCCTCTGAAATTCCCACAATCATTCTCGGGGACTTCAACATCCCTATTAATACTAACACTCCTGCCCCTTCCAAACCTCTCAGCTTAACCTCCTCCTTTGACCTGAAGCAGTGGATACATGCTCCTACTCACTCCAAAGGCAATACCCTTGACCTTATTTTCTCTCACCTTTACACTCAATGCAAACTCTATAATTATCCATTCCCTCTCTCTGATCACCACCTTATTAGTTTCACTCTCTCCTTCTCCTCTACCTCCTCTCCCTCCAACCGCCTAAAAGTTACCCGCAGAAACCTACATCATCTCAACCCTTCTCTTCTCTACTTTGCTATCAACAACCTCTATGACAAAATCTCACCCCTATCCAGCACCAACCTAGCCACTTCTGTCTACAACGCTTCACTTCTAGCCTCACTGGACTCACTGGCCCCCTCACTACACACAGAATAAGGTCCCCGACCCCTTCAACCTTGGCAAACAGATAATACTAGAAGTCTGAAAAAACGTAGTCGTGCTTATGAGCGCCTGTGGCGTAAGAATACGTCTCAGAGAGATTTCAACCAATATAAATCTGCCCTCCAAAAATACAATTCCAACCTCCTCTCTGCCAAGCAGACCTATTTTATCACTCTCATTATCAACTTATCATCCCTTCCCCGTCAACTCTTCTCTACCTTCAACTCTCTTCTTCGTCCTCTACTGCCTCCACCCACCTGATCTCTACTGTTCTACCCTGATCTCTACCCTTTACGCTTTACACTTCATGCCCACAGGCACAATCATTACTTCCCTCTTTCAACCCCACCACTATAGATGAGGTTGCTAAACTACTTGGTAATGTCCACCTTACCACCTGCCCTTTGGATCCTGTTCCCTCACAAATGCTACGTTCACCCTCTGGCTCTGTGCTACACTCTCTAACCCACATCTTCAATCTCTCCCGCTCTTCTGGCATCTTCCCCAACTATCTAAAACAGGCACTTGTCAGACCCACACTTAAAAAGCCCTCACTGGGGGGGGCGTGGCCGGATGGAGACCTGACCAGACGTGCCCAGTGTGAGCTTCTGCCGTTTTGGGGAATAACTTCATCCTTTTCCCCCTAGCAGGACCGCCTCACATCCTTTACTAAACTGGGGGTCCCCCTGCACACTGAGGTGTCACCTGGGACCGCTGACACATCGATCCCGAGAACCGGCCGAATCTACTACAGGCCGCAGCTTCGGCCTTGGCAAGGGGAGCGGCGGCCATATTGGTACACCCGGCCCGCACAGGCCGCATCCGGATCTCCCTGGCCGCTCTACACTTAGCTCTCCCCCTACACGAACACCGGGACGGCTTAGCCTGGGACCACTGACACGGCGGTCCCGTGTTCCGGCCGTTTTAACTACAGGCCGTGGCTTCGGCCTTGGTGGGGGGGAGCGGCGGCCATATTGGTGCACCCGGCCTACACATCCGGGCCTTCCTGGCTACTCCGCACCTGGATCTACTTCTACACAGACACCAGAGCAGCCCAGCCTACTGACTGAAGCCTGCATTCTCCCCTGTGCCACTCCTGCATGCCAGCCTGTAGGATTACCACCACACACAGTAAGTGGCAGCCATCTTACTACACCTCAGTAGCTTCCTCATCTCTCCTGTGCTCAATCCAGGGCCAATCTAAACACCAGGGTGCCCTGATATAGTAGACTGCGACCTCAGAAAGAGACTAAACTAATATTTACCCCCACTCGTGGGGTGGATTGTAACACTAACCCTGGGGCCACGTGGAGCGGTCATCTTGCTCCACCCTGCTGCAGTGTATGCACTTGTTCCTTAACCCCTTTGCTCCTGGATCACTGTGTCTCTACACTGTCACAAGAACTGCCCAGAGGACCCAGCTGCCACTTGTAACCCTTCTCACAGAATACATACTCCTTGGCTGACAGTTTGCTACCTCGCCATAGTTCTGCAACACGTTTCCATCTCATACTGTGGTGCAAAAAACTAGCAGGGAACGCAGTCCTGGCTCCAGAGTCGCAGGTAGCGACCGTCCTATTCCCCCATACTAGATATCATGTTTCCTGGCTGACGATGGATGGCTGAAGAAATGGGCTACTGAGCTCTGTGCTCTCCCGACATTATCAGGCTGTGTTGCAAATTACCTACACCCGGAATCTCTATGTCATCCTCAAGCTCTCACTCCTCTGACTCCGCTGCAGCAAGGTACAATCCAGCGCTACCTACTCCGTACATCATCGCTCGACTCCCGCACGGGAAAGGACAAGCTGGCGGCCAGTCGCACCCCAGGCAAATCTAAACCTCCTTCTCTGGTTCACATGGACTCCTCAAAGTACAAGGACGCTACGGGTGAGCCCTCGGCCCCTTCAATGGCCGCTATGCCCCTTGACATCCCCTCCGAAGATGGCCCCGTGGAGATATTTCCTCCGGCCTCGGGCGGATCAGCCGGCTCTGTGACTACAGCCCTTCTTTCTGCCTTTAGGGCGGACTTTGAATCCTGGGCATCCAAGATGGAAACCTCCCTCCATGTAGAACTACAAGCCCTCCAGCATCGGGTTTCAACGACATAGAATGCTGTATCCGTTCTGGCTACTACCCAAGATGACCATATGGCTCGTATTGTGGCCCTCGAATCTGCAACCACGTCACATTTATCCCGCTTGCGGCAACACCAACTCCGCATAGAGGATAGCGAAAACAGGAGCCGCAGGAACAACATTAGGATACAGGGAGTGCCGGAAGCAACCTCAGGTACTGATCTAAAACCCACTGTCGTTTCTATCCTCAACCAGGTCCTGGGCAGGGAAGTTACATCCCCTATTGAACTGGACAGAGTGCATAGAGTGGGAGGCATGGGGGGAGACCGTAGCGACCGCCCCCGCTATGTCCTATGCCGGGTCCATTACTATACCCTCAAGGAAGAGAATATGCGTAAGGAATGGGGCTTAGGTCCTGTAGAATACGATGGATCTACAATACACCTCTATACGGACCTCTCCCGCAACACCTCATACATGAGACGGGCGGTCCGCCCACTTTTGGATTTGATCCGTCAAGCAGGGGCTTCCTACACCTGGGGCCATCCATTCAGTATCAAGGTAACCCGAGACGACAACTGTAAGTTTGTACTGTCGGACCCTGAACAACTTCCTGCCTTCTTCACCTTCCTTGCACAAGACCCTATTAGCATCTTGAACTGGCTAGACCCTCCAGAGGATCGTCAATGACTACAGGGCCCTCTCCCACAACGTCGCAGACGCTCAAGATCTAGATCTGCTTCTTTTGGTCCTAGAGCAAGACGCCCAACATCCCCGGAAGACTGATTTGGCTCCCCACGTGAGTCAACACTGTTACTTGTTCTATCTGTTCAATGTTTTACAATGGATCTACACCTTTCACTCCACAGTTTCATTAAGGGACTGGTCCAGGTTTCCAATGGTACTGTGTTCTCTCTGTACCCTCCTATGAACTCATACTAATTATACCACTCCATTTACAGGGATAGTATAGAAGTCTACTAAGCTCAGGAGGTGGGGGGGTGCTGTGTTGCCCTTAATGGGACAGTTACATTTAAAGAAGGGTGTAGATTAGACGGTGATAATGTTACTGCTTTTTATGGCTACGTGGGGGCTCCATTCGACACCGGACGTCCCTAGCTTTAAATGTGCACTTATCCACACATGGACCATACCAAGACCAAATTGAATGCTATGAGCATCGTTTCCTTAAGAAACCTTCCTCTGTTATCCAAATTTCCAGAACCCTATGATTCTTTTATTCGGGATGCGGCCTGGCCCGAGTGGAGCCCACCACTAAGTCTCTGGGGTAATACCTGTAACCAATGTGCCTTTCTAGTTCTTTGGGCCTGGGGACCCGCTGACTGACTTGGAGTCCTCCAGAAGATACCTTATTACCTGTTATGGGCTTCTTGGTCTCCTCTCAGTCCAGGGCCTAACTTATCCTACACCATAGAACTAGTAGAATTCCTCAATGTTACATCATTTAAATGTTTGTTATACATACTATTGCTTGTGATGATAGCTGACTGATTATGGGTGTTCAAGTGTTTTTTCAAACACTGATTAGATATATGCCATGTTCTTCTATAACCTAAAATATTAAGTATTCAATATACTATAATAGAAATGTTAAATGTTAACCAAGTTCCATTGGCTTTGCAGTATCTGAAGATCCTATCTGAATTCATGGAGGGCAAACTCATCCTCGGTGGAGATTTTAATACTCCCCTGGAGCCAACATTAGATTCCTCCACTTCAAGGTCACGTATCTCATTCCCCAAATTGGGGGCCCTGAAATGCGTACTATACGACTTACGCCTTGTAGACGTTTGGAGGGTATTATACCCCAAGACTTGTAACTACACACATTTTTCTCAGGTACACCAGACCTATAGTCGCATAGACTATCTATTGAGCGACCACAGTTGCCTAGACTGGTCTCCTGAGTGTGAAATAGATTCTATGATCTGGTCAGACCACTCCCCTATATGCTTGACATTCTCGCTCCCCTCCTCACCTATCAAGGAGTGGACATGGCGCTTGAATTACTCATTGCTAGCTAACTCGGACTGTATTACACGTACAGTAGGTGACAGTAGTACAGTAGTATTGTGTCAATCTCGCCGCATTTCTCGGCAAGATTTGACACCTGCGAGCCCCGTCACAGGAGCCAGCGCCGAGATGGCTCACTCATTGGGAAAGGAAAACTTTGTTTTCCTTCCGCGATGAGTGACAGGCAGTGCTGACAGCTGTCTGGTATGAATTCTGAGGCGGGAACACCGCGCCAAATTTTAAATGAAAAAACCGGAGTGGGTCCCCCCCCCAGGGGCATACCAGGCCCTTAGGTCTGGCATGGATTGTAAGGGGAACCCCCTACGCCGAAAAATCGGCGTGGGGGTCACCCCCAATCCATACCAGACCCTTATGCAAGCATGCAGCCCGGCCGGCCAGGAAAGGGGGTGGGGACGAGCGAGCGCCCCCCCCTCCTGAGCCGTACCAGGCTGCATGCCCTCAACATGGGGGGGTGGGTGCCTTGGGGGAGGGGGGCACCCTGCGGGGCCCCCCCACCCCAAAGCATCTTGTCCCCATGTTGATGAGGACAAGGGCCTCTTCCCGACAACCCTGGCCGTTGGTTGTCGGGGTCTGCGGGCAGGGGGCTTATCGGAATCCGGGAGCCCCCTTTAATAAGGGGGCCCCAGATCCCGGCCCCCCACCCTGTGTGAATGAGTATGGGGTACATGGTACCCCTACCCATTCACCTAGGGAAAAGTGTCAATATAAAAAAAACACAGTACACAGGTTTTAACAACAACTCTACTTCTTCCTCTCCTCTTCCTTTCTCTGTTGGGTTCCCCCAAGGTTCTGTTCTTGGACCTCTCCTATTTTCAATCTTCACCTCCTCCCTGGGTCAACTGATAGCCTCCCATGGCTTCCAATACCACCTCTATGCTGATGACACCCAAATCTATTTCTCTACCCCTCAGCTCACTCCCTCTGTCTCCTCACGTATCACTAATTTACTATCAGATATATCAGTCTGGATGTCACACCACTTCCTCAAACTCAATCTATCCAAAACCGAACTTATAATTTTTCCTCCCCCATATTCCCCTTCCTCTGATCTCTCTGTCAAAATTGATGGCACAACTATAAACCCATCCCCACATGCCAAGGTTCCAGGTGTAGTCCTGGACTCTGAACTCTCCTTCAAGCAACACATCCAATCACTGTCCAAATCCTGCTGTCTCAACCTCCACAACATCTCCAAAATAAGCCCCTTTCTAACCAATGACACTACAAAGCTCTTAATTCACTCGCTGGTCATCTCTCGCCTCAACTACTGCAACTCCCTTCTCATTGGCTTACCTCTACATAGTCTATCACCTCTTCAATTCATCATGAATTCTGCTGCCAGACTCATCTACCTTACCAATCGCTCTGTGTCTGCCACTCCTTTCTGTCAATCCCTCCACTGGCTTCCGCTCGGCCAAAGAATTAAGTTCAAAATACCAACAACTACGTACAAAGCCATCCACAATTTCACCCCCAGCTACATCACTAGCCTAGTCTCTAAATACCAACCTACTCATTCTCTTCGTTACTCTCAAGACCTCCTGCTCTCTAGCTCCCTCATCACTCCCATGCTCGCCTCCAGGACTTTTCCAAAGCCTCTTCAATCCTATAGAATGCCCTACCCCAATCTGTCCGCTTATCTCCTACTTTATTAGCTTTTAGACGATCTCTGAAAACCCTTCTCTTCAGAAAAGCCTACAATACCCACACCTAACAACTGTATTTTCATTTTCACTATTAGCTCATCCCCCACAGTTATTACCTTTTGTTTCCACTTGACCCTCCCTTCTAGATTGTAAGCTCTAACAAGCAGGGCCCTCTGATCCCTCCTGTATTGATTTGTATTGTAAGTGTACTGTCTGCCCTCATGTTGTAAAGCGCTGCACAAACTGTTGGCACTATATAAATCCTGTATAATAATAATAATAATAATTAAGAAGTTGTTTTTTAACCAGGAAGAAAAAAGCTCCTAAGAGGAGCAAGTATGCAAAGGTTGGTAGTAAATACCAACCTGTGGGTACACTTAGTCCAAACAGTCTGTTGGGCACTCGAGGAAGTATTGGAGGCGCAGTGACTATCTCCGGGACTACAAAGGCCATCATATAAAATGATTTAAAAATAAACATTTAATAACCAAGTCTTAGATAACTAAAAGTTTGAGGTACCAATAATAATCTATATTACAACGGTAACTTTGTTTATAAAGATATAACAGTGTTACATTTAGACTAAATTTGGAATAAAATCAACATTACGGATATGGATTATTAAACTCATATCATAGTAAATAGAATGAGAATGAGTCACTCTACTCACTATGGGAATAATATGTTACCTTGTATAAGTTAATTAGAGTGTAGAAACAACAAGATTACCATAAAAACCGTATTCTATAATTAGGTAGAGATTCAAATCTCTTAATACATAAATAGAGTAATAAAAACATAGATAAATAGCTTCAAGAGATATTCGATCTCAAATAGTAAAATGATAAGCAGGTTTGGACTTATCCAAACTCTATAGATTGTTTATATTCATACTATCAAGAGAAAATTACCTCTAGAATAGTACATATGTTATAAGTACAAATACACATATATTAATTCACTGGTTCAGTGTCTGAAATAGATGAAGCGAAATTACTTCACTTATGAGTTCTATTAAAATAATTGTATTAATATTAAATCTATAAAGGAATTATAACTATGTTTATAGAAATATAGCAGTGTTATGGAAAATCCATATCCGGAGCAAAAAACAACATGATAAACAACAGCTGAGTATTCCATTCATATGATAGGAAATAGAATGGGAATAAACCATCCCCTCTCCTATGAAAGATGGTGTGTTATCTTATATTAATTAGTTAGAGTTTTAAACAACTGGATTACTAAATAGCCATATTTCATCTAACTAAACCAGGATTTAAATCTTTTAGTGCATATATGAAATACTAGAAATAGAGATATATGATTTTGAGATATTTGATCTTGAATAATAAAAAACAATAATAAGTAGATCTGGGTATATCCATACTCTATATGCAGACTAAGTATAATCAAATATGGATTTTATCCAGATCCACTTGCCTAAGGGGTATGTGTTTTGGGACAGTATTGTTTATATTCATACTATGAAGAAAAAAATTCACCCAGTGTAATATATGCATTTATAAGTATAAACATATATATTAATTCATTAATTCGTTAAATCATTGGTTCAGTGTCTGAAATAGTTGATGCAAAACGGCTTCTCTTATGAGTAAATGAAGAAGCAAGTTGTTCTGGAGTGTCCTTTTGGGGTTTTTTTGGGGAACCAGAGTTTGCCCGTTGTTTGGATCCTTCTGCAGTTGCCTCCGGTGTTGACAGGCGAAGATACAGGATTGTAGAAAGTAATTCATCAGCAGTTTTACAAGTGCAGGTAGTTCCTTTTTATGTAAAACGAATTGCAAATGGAAAAGTCCCTTTTGATATGATGAGATTGGAGAATCTGTAAATGAGGTTTAATTTCTTTTCTCTTCAAAAGCGTCTGTTGAGAGAGGTCTTGATATATTTGGTATAGATGACCCTGAAATATTAAGGAATCTTTGTTGCGGGCTGCATCCAGTAATTGTTCCTTTGTGCGGAAGTAATGGAATTTAATAATTATATCCCTGGGGGGGACCATTATCCTTCCTTGGTGTTAGTGACCTGTGTATTCTGTCCATTTCAAGTCTTTCTATTGGAACAGAGGGCGCCAGTTCCTGAAATAGTGCTGTGGCTGTGAATTGTAAATCTTCAATAAAAGTCCTCAAGGCAGGTTTGGAGGGAAGAATATTCTTCCCTGAGGCATTCCAATTCTTCAGCTTGGTTAGATATTGTGGCATCAAGTTCATCAGTTCTCTGTACTAGAATAGAGGTACGCCGTACCACCTCTTGGATTTCCCTAGTTAATTTTTCTGTAATAGCGTCTGATGTATTCTGAAGGGCTTTATTTAAGATCCTCTCAAATTGGCTAATTAATTCAGAATTAGGTGAAGCCTGTTGTAGGGAATTAGAATTAATCCCAATGTCATATTCTGACTCAGAGCGCTGTATGGAAGCAGGAGACCGCAGCAGTTTCTGTGAGTGAGTTTGTGAGGTGGATTTAGTCAGAGAATCCTGCACTTTCCCTGTTTTCAGTTTAGCTTTCCTTCCGCTATACATCATCTCAAAAGATGCCCAGGGGTATTAGCAAGGTACTTGTTACAAATTTGGCTAGGCTTTCAGTCAAGACCTGGGTTATCAGCCATTCGTGTCCCAGTCACAGTGGAGCGCTCAGGCAGACATGTCTACCTCAGGCAACTTCACGCATGCGCCCCCCTACTCTGAGAAATGTAGAACTATTGATGTTTTTTTTGTAATTTAGCCTAAGCCCAAGCTGGTTTATTTAGTTTGTATCCTGAAAGAAGAAGAGTGGGTTGCTGCAGGTGGTGGTGGTGGGGTGGTGATGGTGGGGGGTTTACCGCCCTGGGAGAACAGGTCGGCCTTTTGGGGGGCTTGGTCCCCGCCTCATAAAAAGTGTTTTTTTCCTTTCTTTTTATAATTTTTTTGTTTTTTGTTTTTCACTACAGTTTGAATATACATTGATTTTCACACGGAAGAGTGGAAAAGCAGCCTCCTCAAGGGTGTATTGGGTGGGGTGAATGGAGTTGAGATGAGATGAGACGAGATTAGGTGAGAAAATGAAGTGAGCTAGGATGAGAATGATATAATTTAGATGAGTGTTGAATGAGTGAGTTTGGGGGGGAGAGGTGAGAAATGGGGAGCTCGGTTATTGGATATCACTCTTAAAGATCAAATAGTATACGAAATATAATGGAAGGGCTAATTAAACAAGATCAGTAAATACCCTCATGGGATAGGTAGTAAGAATTATTCCGAATTAGTGAGAAGTGAACTATTAAGGGGGATAGGGGACAGGGGGAATGGAGGAGGGTCGCCCCTTTTTTGTTTTGTTTTGCGGGTGCATTTTAGGTCACTAATTTTGTTTGCACTAAATACTAAACATTTGGGATAGCAGTCACTTGATTATATGATATGGGAGAAAATTTTGGATGAACGGGTAGGAGGGAAAGTTAAGGAGATTGATATCATTTGGTTTGGAAAGGATGGGGTTATTTTACTACTGGTGTTTTTTTTATTTATTTATTTTTATTTCTCACTATGGATTATTAAAATTGAGATCACAAGATTAACAGAGGGTTATATTCAATACACTATGCACAATAGGTAGGAAGAAGACAGCTCAGAGGGTAAAGACGTGTAGGGATTTTTTTCGTTTTTTTCCCTCTCCCTCTCTCTCCTCCCCCCCATATCCAGAATTGGAGTCAGAAATAATCATTCTGAGATATAAATGATGAGAAGAATTAAAATAATTACACATTGTCCCCAATTATAGGTTAAAACGGAAAATTTATATCAAATACTTACCGTAATTTTCCTTTCCTGATAGGCTCCATGGCAGCATATGTGTGGGTTAGCCCCGCCTCCATAACTACCTAATAGCACCCCTCTCCTATAAATCTTTGCTCTAGGCTGCTATCCATGTTCCGTAACTAGCCGACTCCAGACATTTGGGAGGGACTCCTGCTTCCATGGAGCCTATCAGGAAAGGAAAATTACGGTTTTCCTGACAGGCTCCATGGCAGCATACGTGTGGGAAATAACTCGCCAAACATACCCAGGTGGGCAAAAATGTTTGAGCAAAGAAACCAAAATTTATTTAACATTGTCAACCGACAATACTTGTAAACCAAAATTAATGGATGACAGAGCAGCTGGTTCAACACAGTAGTGAGAGACAAATGTGTTAATAGAAAACCAAGAGGCCACTCTACAAATGATTTCAGGTGCGACATGACGAGAAGCTGCCCAAGTGGTCGAGATACTCCGGGTCGAATGAGCCGTCACTACCTCTGGAGGAGCCAAGCCCTTTGTTTTGTATGCCCTCTGAATGGTCTGCACAATCCAGGAAGAAACTGATCTGACCGAAGCTTGCATTCCCTTGTTTTTACCATGGAGAAGGACGAAAAGAAATTATGTTTGTCTGAAAGGAGCCGTAACCTCCAGGTATTGTTTTAGAGTGTGGCCTACATCAAGAGGATGAACATCTTGATTATCTGTTGTTTTAAAAGTAGGAAGCACAATCTCTTGGTTTTCATGGAAGACTGAGGTCACTTTGGGGTTTGACCCTAACATGTGAATCAACATTGCTCTGTCTGGGAAAAAGGTCAGAAAAGGCTCTTCTGAACCTAAATTTCTAATTTCTGAAACTCTTTTGGCCGAAGTCACAGCTACTAGAAAAGTGGTCTTGAGCGTGAGGTTGAGGTTTGTCAGGATCTGATCCGAGATTGGAGAGAAAATCCAAGACAAGAGGAAGAATCCCATTTTTGTCGGAACCCTTTTTGGAAGGGCCGTGTATGCCATTGGGCCCACTTCACCATAGGAATGGTGGCTGTCATTGTGCCAATTACTTTCAGGCATTGGAGAGCGGAAAGGTGAGATGACGCAAGGGCTGCGTGTATTCTGTCCCGAATCACTCCAATTTTCTCCTCTGGAAGGGAGATGGTGCCTTCCATTGTGTTGAAGTGAGCCCCTAGAAACACCAGGGATTGTGTTGCCTCTAGATGGCTCTTCTCTAAATTCAGAAGCCACCCAAATTCTTGCAGGGTGGAAATGACTAAGCTCTTGTACTCTAAAAGTTGGTCTTTGTTTTGAGCTAGGAGAATTAGGTCAAAACAAAAAAGTAGGGAAAGGGATAATGCCTATAAGTAAGATTTCCAGATTGGGTAATGTGTGTAGAAGCATATCAAATCACATCAAATCATCAATCGTTTGACTGAGCTCTGAAGAAAATCGGTCAAACAATTGAAACGCGTCAGCTTGACGCCCCCATTCGCTGACAGTCACCACCTGGACTGTACTTATCATCCCCGTTTGTACTCATGGTGCTCCCCCCAGCAAGTACCACTTGAAGAAACGCTCTTGGGATGTATGCTTATACTTGGAAATGCAAGCCTTCCTGCTTTTCCACGCCCTTCCCAGCTGCGATCCAATCTGAGACTCTATTACCTTACATTGATACACTTAGCTGAGCCAATCTGTGGAACGTCCCATCTTAGCTGCGAGCAGCTAGTGTTGTATACTGTTTTAACGCTGTACGGCTGTGGTGCCTGGCGATACCGACGATACACTAGGAGACCAGCTACTGGGACCCTGCAGTCATCTTTCCTTCAAATGCCGATCATCACGGACCCTGTGCTCAGGTCGGGACGGCCCCTACTCTGAAGGAGATTGTCTACATGCTACAGCCAGCTACCACGTGTATCCTCAGATCAGCTGTTTTTCCTCCCCCTTCTCCACACCGCTTTGCAGAGAGGGCAGAGGACGGAAGGTACGTGACAGGCTGCACTTCATTTGTTTATTACAAGCCGCTGTTTCAACTTCTCTAGGACTTCTAGGTCATCTAGATAGTGGTGGAGACGAACCCCCTTGATGCGAAGAAGAGCTACAACAGATAATAGGACCTTGGAAAAGACCCGAGGTGACGTCGTTAGACTGAAACGTAGACACGTGAATTGCAGATGCTGATCGCCTACCGCAAAGTGGTTGAATTGTTGGAAGTCCGTTGCCACCAGCACGTGAAAGTAAGCATCTTTTAGAGCAATTGAAAACAACCAGTCTCCCAGATGAACTGACTGTTGAATTGTAAGTAAGGATTCCATTTTGAACTTTTCCTTCCGGATAAAGGAATTGAGATGGGTTAAGTCTATGACTGGTCTCCATGTACTGTTTTTCTTCTGTATCATGAACAGAGGCGAATACATGCCTTTGCCTCTTTCGTCTTCTGGAACAGGGATAGCTGCGCCTTGAACCAATAAACAATTCACGTAGGTTAACAGGACCTGCTTTTTCTCTTCTGAACCTGGAAGAGTTGTAGGAACAAATCTGAGTCTTGGGGCGTTGTTGAAGACCCACTTGGGACCGGAGGGGACTGGAGGAGACCGTCTTGACGGTCCAGTAATCCTGGATTGAGGCCGCCCAGACATGCCTGAAGTGGCAAAGAAGAGCCCCCACCTGGCATGCCTGAGCGGGCCCAATCTCAAAAGGACTTAGTGGAGTCCTGGTTGCCAGAGGAACCACCTTTTGTGGGTTTGTTGAAAGAGGACTGCCTAGATTTCCAGGACCTTGAAAACTCCAGACCAGGCGCTTCCCTAGAGCGATCAGAATTTTGTCTTCTAGGAAAAGAGCATTTCTGATTTTGTAGGCGCCGATCTTGAGGGAGAAAACCAGACTTACCGCCCGTGGCCCGGGTTATGGCACTATCAAGCTTGTTGCCAAATAGTGAAGTTCCTTCAAAAGGAATTCGGCACCAAGCTTGTTTTGAAGCCGGATCCGCCAACCATGGACGGAGCCATAAGGCACGACGTGCTGAAACAGCCGCCAACATAACCCGGGACATCAGGCGGATGACATCAATAGAGGCCTTCCCAAGAAAGGCGGACTCCAGCCTGATCTCCTGGATAGGAGAATCTTTAGCTGTTTCAACTGAGATACCTCTTAGGAACTCATCCACATTGTCAGACCAAGATTCTACAGCTTTGGATACTGCATCTATCGCAAGTACTGACTTGCATGCCATTCTTGACATCAGGTAAATCCTTTTTAGATCTGAATCAATTCGTCTTTCCAAGGGATCTTTAAAAGATACAGTGTCTTCTAAGGGAAGAGTTACATATCTTACTAATCTCATCAGTGCTGAATCCACCAAAGGAGCAGACTCAAGGTGTTTTACTTCCTCTTCCTTAAAAGGATACAGTTTCCAGACCTTTGATTGCATGGAACTCTTTTTGTCCATCTTGCTCCATTCATCAGATATGATGTCGTCCAGTTCAGAGAGAAAAGGAAAATATTGTCGCTCCTTATTGAGCTGCTTAAAAATTTTTTCTCTGTTTTGGGGGGAAGTAACAGGGTCTTCCCACTTCAAAGCCTCTCTTACTGCTTTCACCAAAGAAGGGACTAAAGCGTATTCAAACCCCATGCTAGGATCTTCCAGATCCAATTTGCTGTCTGAAATAGGAGCAGAATGGCGACTTGGCTGGGAAGAATCCCATGTCTCGTGTACTCAACCTTCCCCCACTGGAGGGCATAATGTGTCTGATGGGGATTCACGGGGCTGTTGAGCCGCTCTTTCCTGCAGAGATTCTTTCACAACCCGCCTCACCATAGCTTCTAAACGCTGGTCTGTACCATCCCTCTTATCTGCGGCTTTAGAGAAACAGTGATCACAGAGAGATTTGTTTACTGGAACAGGCATCCTGCACCCCCAGCATGATATTTCAGCGTGATGTGTCCTGTGCATGTGTCACCTACCTGTGTCCTGTGCATGTGTCACCTACCTGTGTCCTGTGCATGTGTCACCTACCTGTGTCCTGTGCATGTGTCCCTGTGTCCTGTGCATGTATCCCTGTGTATGTGTCACCTACCTGTCCATGTGTCCCTGTGTATGTGTGCATCCTACCTGTGTCCTGTGCATGCCTCCGTGTGGCGCTCTGCACCGATCAGCGTGTGATAATACCATTCGGCCATTCTACTGTTCAAAAGCCGCGCCTCCTCCTCGTCCGTGATAGGCAGAACACTCCATTTCCCAGCATTCAGCGGTCAGCCTATCACGGACATTCTCTCATCCTCATACCACGGACGAGGATGAGAGAATGTCCGTGATAGGCTGTACACTGACTGCTGGGAAATGGAGTTTTCTGCCTATCACAGACGAGGAGGAGGCACGGCTTTTGAACAGTGAATGGCTGCCGAATGGTAATATCACACGCTGGCCGCCGTCTGTCTGCATGACATGCTGATCATGTAAGCAGATGGCGTTGACTCGAGTCAAGGGGGGCACTTTCAGCCCAAAAAAAAGGGCTGAAATTCTCGACTTATACTCGAGTGTATACGGTAGTATAAATATATTAAAACTAACTACAATCATAAATAAATATCTCCTGTGAAAAAATGAGTAATATGTCTCCTGTGCAAAATAAGCAAATTAACTCATGTGCAAAAGCAATAAAGCGTATCGCGCACAATGCTAATAAATATAACAGGGTGCGTAAATTAAAATAAGTCGTATTGACTTTTTCTTTATTCCACATTGCTAATTGCACTTAGTGGCGGAAGCCACTATTGGGGCAATTACTTGGTCGGACCATGCGCCAATTCTCCTGAAGTATAATATCTCGAGGAGTTGAGGCCCTGGCTCTGCGACATGGAGACTTAATGAAAGTCTGTTACAAGACCCCGCTGTGACGGAAGATGTTCTTAGGGAGGTGACATGCTATTTACAGGCCAACAATACGCCCTGGGGTGCTCTGGGAAGCCCATAAAGCAGTGATTCGGGATGTATTGATAAAACATGGGGCTAGGATTAAACGAGAGAGGGAGGCAAAGCTAACATCTTTGCTAAGAAATATACAGCGACTAGAATGACTTCATAAACATGCTCCCTCCTCAGACGTGGAACGGGACCTCCTGACTGTTCTTAGACAGGTTACTAATCCAGTGTTTCTCAACTCCAGTCCTCAAGGCGCCCCAGCAGGTCATGTTTTCAGGATTTCCCTTAGATTTGAAAAGGCTGTGGTAATTACTAAGGCAGTGCAACTGATGATATCACCTATGCAAAATAATGGAAATCCTGTTGGGGCGCCTTGAAGACTGGAGTTGAGAAACACTGTACTAATCTACTCATGTATAAAGCTAAAAGGACAATACAGATTACGAGTTTGGCAATAAATGTGGCAAAATACTTGCTAGAACCTTGAAGGAACAACAATCAATGACTTATGTACCAATGATTACAGGGGTTGAAGGGGAAAAGCTCACATTACCTAGACAAATTGCTCAAAGATTTGGGGATTACTATTCTTCCCTTTATAATTTACAGTCAGACCCCCCCCGACACAGTCAGGGATAGACAACTATTTAGCATCATCTGGAATGCCCATTCTAATGTCTACAGCACAACAGGAATTGGAAGTACCAATTACATTGGAGGAGGTTCAGGAGGCAGTGAATGGGGTGAAAGTGGGTAAAACACCTGGCCCAGACGGTTTTACAGTTCAATATTACAAACACTTCCTGCCTATACTGGGATAAGGATCTTGTGAAGATGTTTAATGGCCTGGGCAACCGGAGTTCCTTTCATATGGAATCACTCAAGACCCTTATCATGGTAATTCCTAAAGAAGGTAAAGATCCCATGCAATGTGAAAGCTATAGGCCAATATCCCTTTTATATGCAGATTTGACATTTTTCGCAAAAATTCTTGAAACACGGCTTCAGCGACAACTGCCAACTAACCAAGTAGGGTTTGTCCCAATGCGGGAAGCACGGAAGTATACTATTAAGGCATTGAATTTAATACATGTAGCTAATTTATCTAAGATCCCATGTGTGTTTCTTGGGACAGATGTAGAGAAGGCTTTTGATTGGGTCAACTGGCAATTAATTTTTTCAGTCCTGCAACATGTAGGCGTGGGAGACAATATGCTTTGATGGATTTTAAGCATCTATGCCCTACCAAGTGCTCAGGTAAAGGTAAATGGAATCTTGTCTCCCTTCTTTAGGATCACCAATGGGACCAGGCCGGGCTGCCCACTATCGCCCCTTCCTTTTGCTCTTTCTTTAGAACCTTTTCTTTGTAAGATTCGATCAAACCCAGACATCCAGCGACTGACAGTTAAAAGAACTCAGTATAAGATTTCGGCTTAAGCTAATTATATGCTCTTTTCATTGACTAACCCGATGATATCTCTTCCTAATCTCTATTTTGAAATGGAGAGAGATGGCTCCTTATCGTATTTAAGATCAACTTATCTAAGTCAGAGGCCATGGGAATTGCAATACCTAAAGACATGCTGAGATTATTGAAATCCAGCTATAAATTTAAATGGACTGAACAAGCTCTAAATTATTTAGGTACCCGTATTCCAGCAGACCTCTCATACACATTCGAGCTTCATTTTCCACCACTTTTACAAAAGGTACGAATCCTCTTGGAGAGGTGGCATAAGGGGTTCCACTCCTGATTTGGAAGAGGTAATATAGTCAAAATGAATAATTTACCAAAGTTCCTATATTTATTTCAGGCATTACCCACTGCTAGGGATGGGCCGAACAGACCCCTGTTCGGTTCGCACCAGAACTTCCGAAAGTTCGGACCTGAATAACAAACCCCAATAAAGTCAATGGGACCCAAACGTCAAAAATCAAAAGTGCCCATTTTGAAGGCTTATATGCACGTAATTGGGCATACAATGGCTTTAAGGGTCCAGGTCCTGCCATGGGGGACATGTATCAATAAAAAAAAAGTTTATAAAAAACGTAATTTTTAAATGAGAAGTTTTTTTTTATTTTAAAGTGAAAACATAAATGTGACAGACCTAGCCCGGAGAGAGACTTTTGGAGGGGACTGAATGCTAGCCTCTTGCCAATCGATCGTGGGCCCTGGCATTTGGGGGAACGGTGCTCTTTGTGAGCTGTATGCCTGGGGACCCTTGAGGTGGTATTACTGTGGATTCAGGTCCTGGTCCCCCAGGACACACAGACTCTGGGGACCCTGGATTTGCCATATTAGAATAGTGACTGATTCATACCGTTGGGACTCCTACTGTTAAATGCTAATGTCATCAATTCCAGCTACCTGTCTGTTGTCTGCTAAAATGTGTATTGTAAATAAGTCTCTAGTATGGGATCTAAGAGTCATTAGATCCCCATTGTTGTTTGTGTTAATTAACTCTGCTATTGTGATAATGTTGATTGGATTTTCTGAACTACAAGACATCCAGTCTGGCCTAAAGGTCATGTCTGAGTCATCTAGGCTGTCTAAAGGGATTAGTTAATTAGCTCATGTTAATTAGGTTAATTAGGTTACAGCTGTATTGTTAGAGTAATATGAGCAGGAGGTCCGCACCTCCTCTTTTATTGTATAAAAGAGACTGTATTCCTGTCATTAAAGAGAGATTCCTGTTTGAACTTACATACAGCCTGGCTGGTGTTTGTTCTGAGCTATCGCAACTGGGTTAGAACGGCACATAGCTGTAGTTCTAATCCCGGAGCATCAGATGACCGAACAATCAGATGTTGCGATCTGCAATCTGATTCTATAGCCGCAGAGGAGTGTCGGGAGAGTGGAACCAAGCGAGCAAAGGGGCTCGTTACATTGGTTGGCAGCCGTGGGATTTGCTCTCCAGTTACTGGGACACTCCAAACCAGCCTGCAGGAGAGCCATGCTGAAAGACTTACTTGAGAGCCATTGAGGGAATGGTGGGATCGTGCTTCCTTGCCGTGAACACATCCAAACCATCACCTGGATCCAAGGTCCAGATAGCAGGAGAGGAGAGATACCAGCCACCATGGATGAGGAATTCAGAAGGAGGTTGCGAGAGATGCAGATACAGCACAGAGGACCAGTATCAGAGCAGGTTCTGCTAGGATGGTTTGATTCTATCCGCTGTGAACTCTGGAAGGAAGCGCTAGCCCGTGAGCAGCGACACCAGGGAAAAGTTCTCCCCTCCATCCATGTGAGGTACTGGTCGCAGTATGAAGTGCGAATGCTGTTTTTGGGGGAACAGCCGAACCAGGAGTGGACAGCCGAGTTAAACAGGCTGATCCGGGCGGAAATGCGGTTGGACGAGAGCTACAGAGCCCTCCAGTGGTATGTAGCCCAAGTGTGCCCGTGGACAGCGGATGACAGCCCCATGGAAGGCTTTGGCTATGATGGCCTGGGATTGTTATACTGGAGGCTGTCCAGGGACACTGACTTTGGGAGTGATTGGGAGTGGCATTTGGAGGAAATAATGGAGCACAGAGAGCGAAGACTGAATGTCTCAGAAGTGCACTGGGCACAGGAAGATTTGGAGTTTCTGGAGTTTCAGCAGCAGGGTGGGGCTCCCTTTGCCTGGGACTATCAGGAAATACCGGTTGACAACTCTGAAATCCTGGCTGAAGAGTTGACAATGTGGCAGAGTAACAGTGTGCTTTGCCAACCTGCCCCTGCAGCTATGGAGGCGGAGGTCTTATGGCGGATGCAGCAAGTGCTGACTGACCTTGATGAACCTGTTTCTGCATTGGATGATCTTGGATGGAGGAATATGCCTATCCAGCAGAATGCCAGAGAATCGGCAGTGGAAAATCTGGAGATCGCTATCCCCAAAGCTGAAGTGCTGACAACAGGGCAGAGCTCTGCTAACCTCTGCCCAGCACTAAAAGCCTCTTCTGGGTTCCAGGGACAGGAGATGGTGAACCTTTATCCCCAGACACCAGTTGCAGAGACAGGGGATTTGATAGACTTTTCTGCTGAGGAAGAACAACCTGATGAGCCTCCAGCAGAAGAGCTGGTGTCAGACTTACACGTACCTGACTGACGAACCCGGTATAGCAGGGGAGGCCTCCCGTACGTATCTGGTTCCCGGCCCCTGGTAGTGTAAACATAAGGCACAGGAGCGCAGAGTGGTAAGAAAGCCTGGCAGGTGACTTGCGGAGGTAAGGCCCAGGATCCTGATGCGTATGGTCTGGAAGTCCTAGAAAGTAAGGGTCTAGGCAGCTGGTGCAGAGCAGGAGCAAAGTGGGCTGGTCCGGTCACAGGCAGAGTTGGCAACAAACGATAAGCAAGGTACAGAGGAGCAGGTAGGCTCAAAGTCTGGGTCACAGGCAGGGTTGGCAGCAGGCAGCAGCGTGGTACAAAGGAGTAGGCAGAGTCGTAGTCAAGGAAAGCCGTGGTCAGGTGTAGGCGGATAACAAGAGGAGTCCAAAGGCAGGCCGGGGTCACTTAGGCGATCAAACAGGCAAACAGGAAGCAAACAGGAAGCAAACAGGAAACAGGAAGTCAGGAACTGGGAGCTGCAGATCGGACAGCACCGAGCAGAAGATTCCAGCAGACTAAATAGGGCGGCTGGCGCCAAGCGCCGTGCGCGCCCGCACAGCGGCGCAGACCGGCGCGAACCGGCGCACACTGGAGCGCCCAATAGCCAATCTATTCGGGGAACTCCTCTGACAGTGCCCCCTCCTAAAGTACGGCCTCCGGACGCCCATCTGGGCCAGTCTATCAGCGTGAGCATTCCAGAAGTCTCTTAAAAGTTCCTTAGCGTGCAGATTGCCTTCTGGTTCCCAGGAGTTATCTTCTGGTCCATACCCCCTCCATTTGATCAAATATTGGACTTGATCATGTCTCTTCCTGCAGTCCAGGATTGCTTCCACCTCAAACTCTGTCTCGTTGTCCACAATTACAGGTTCAGGTAGGCTGGTATTATGACCCGAAAAGGAATTGGGAATAGCAGGTTTCAGCAAGGATACGTGGAAGACTGGGTGAACTTTTAATGTATTGGGTAGATCCAGTTCATAGGTCACATTATTAATTTTCCTTTTGATTGGAAAGGGACTCATGAATTTGGGACCCAACTTCTTTGAAGGACAGGCCAACTTTAAGTTGATGGTGGACAACCAAACCTGGTTGTCAGGTTCCAGAATGAGTTCTCCACGCTTCTTCCTATCGAGCATCATTTTATTATATTCTTGGGTTTTAGCCATGGTTTCGCGTAGTAATTTATTATTGGTGACAAAGAAGTCCATTGTTTCAGAAGCTGCAGGAATAGAGCACTCGGGTAAGGTTTCAGGCAGGAATGACGGGTGAAAGCCATAATTGGCGAAGAATGGTGTCTGTTTAATAGCTGAGTGCACAGAGTTGTTGTATGCAAACTCAGCAATAGGCTGAAGAGAGACCCAATTGTTCTGTGAGAAGGTGGAAAAGCATCGGAGGTATTGCTTCAGGGTTTAGTTAGTTCTCTCTGTCTACCCGTTTGTCTGGGGGTGATAGGCAGATGAGAACGCCAACTCAATTTCAAGTGACCCACAGAGAGCCTTCCGGAACCTGGAAATGAACTGCACACCTCTATCGGAGACTATACTTGATGGTACTCCATGTAATCTTACGATTTCTCTGACAAAAATTTTTGCAGTTTCCACGGCAGAAGGTGTACCTTTCATGGGTAAAAAATGAGCCATCTTAGACAGTCTATCAACAATGACAAAAATGGTGGAAAAACCCTCTGCCAGGGGGAGTTCTACGATGAAGTCCATCGCAATCATTTTCCAGGGTCTTTCTGGAACGGGTAGAGGTTTTAGTAGACCCCAAGCCTTTGTCCGACTATTCTTGCTCCGATCACAGGTGGTGCAGGACTCCACATAGCTTTTACAATCCTTTACCAGTTGGGGCCACCAAAATGTACGTTGCACCAGCTCTGTCGTCTTCAGTACGCCAAAATGCCCCACTAACTTATGATCATGGCAAAGTTCCAGTACTGCCACTCTTAGACTCTCTGGGACCAAGATCTTGTCTTTGTACTAGAACAACCCATTTTGCAAGCTTACGTCGACTTCCATAGGTGGGGACAGATTCCTGTAGGCCTGTTTAATTTGGGATATGATATCCCCCTGTAGCAACAGAAAATTTCTAGCAGGAAGGATGGTGTCAGAAGGTAAAGGTTCCTCAGAATCCTGGAACATGCGGGATAATGCGTCCGACTTAGTGTTCTTGGAGCCAGGTCTGTACGTGATGTGAAACTGGAACCTAGAGAAGAACAGAGCCCACCTTGCCTGCTGAGGTCTCAGTCTCTTGGCTGTTCTCAAGTATTCAAGGTTCTTATGGTCGGTATAGACCAAAATGGGATGTGCAGCACCCTCTAGGAGATAACGCCACTATTCTAATGCGGCCTTAATAGCTAGAAGCTCTCTGTCTCCAACGTCGTAGTTCTTTTCCGCAGTGGAGAGTTTCCGAGAAAAAAAGCCACTGGATAAAGCAGAGACTTGGCACCTTGCCGCTGAGAGAGTACTGCCCCCACTGCAACCTCTGAAGCGTCCACTTCAAGGACGAAAGGTAAGGCAGGGTTTGGATGCTTCAGGATGGAGGCAGAGATGAACAACTTTTTAAGTTTGTCAAAGGCAGATTGCGCCTCGGTAGACCAACAGAAATGGTTCCCTTGCTTGGTTATTTCGGTAATTGGTGTAATAATTGCAGAGAAGCCTTTAATAAATTTACGATAAAAGTTGGCGAAGCCAATGAAGCGTTGGACCCCTTTTTATCGGAGGGAGCGGGCCAGCCGAGGATAGATGCCACTTTTTGCGGATCCATTTTAATGCCATCACTAGAAATGATTAGGCCGAGGAACTGGATGCATTGGCGTTCAAATTCGCACTTTTCTAATTTGGCATAAAGTTCATGTTGCCTGAGCCGGGTTAGTACATTTCGGACATGCCTGCGATGTTCGATGACTGAGGAGGAGAAGATCAAAATATCATCTAGATATACTATAACGTATAAGTCCAGGAGGTCACGGAAAATATCATTAATGAAGTGCTGAAACGTTGCAGGTGCGTTGCACAGACCAAAGGGTATAACAAGATATTCAAAGTGCCCGAACCGGGTAGGGAAGGCAGTTTTCCATTTATCTCCCTCTCTGATGCGGATTAGGTTATAGGCCCCACGGAGATCGAGTTTAGTGAAGATTGTTGCTGAACCCAGTCTTTGGAAGAATTCAGGTACCAGAGGTAAGGGATAGCGATTCCTGATAGTAATTTTGTTTAACTCTCTATAGTCAATACAAGGCCGAAGGGAGTGGTCCTTCTTTTTCACAAAGAAAATGCCAGCCCCGGCCGGTGACGTGGAAGGACGGATGAATCCTCGCCTTAAGTTCTCGTCAATATAGGTCTTGAGAGTACCCAGCTCCTGCACTGTTAACGAGAAAATTCGTCCAAAAGGAACTTCAGACCCAGGCAAAAGTTCTATCGGGCAATCATAAGGTCTGTGAGGAGGAAGGGTTTCTGCCCCCTTTTTACTGAAGACATCAAGAAAATCCCGATATGGAGTGGGAATCGCTTGCTGCGATTCGGTGTCTACGTCCAGACACATGAGTTGAGAAGAATCAGTAGGAGTGCTGGGCAAACAGTATTGCTGATAATAGTGGGAGCAGAACTTAATTTCCCCGGACACCCAATCAATACTAGGGTTATGGGCTTGTAGCCACGGCATTCCCAAAATAATTGGAAAAAGTGGAGAAGCAATCGCATCAAAACAAAGGAATTCTCTATGGTGAGTACCCATGATTGCCAACAGAGGAATAGTCTCCTGGGTAACGGGACCAGAGCTGAGAGTGGAACCATCAGCGAGATGGACCGCAAGTCCCTGTGATTTTGCTTGGAGAGGAATGCGGTGGTTAGCGGCAAAGGTTAGGTCTATAGAACAGCTACAAGCTCCGGAGTCAATTATGACCGAGACTGTAAGATCCTGTCCTGGAAGCTGTAGAACAATGGGGAAAGAAAAATGATTAGCAGGATTACGCATGACAGAAGCACACTTAGTAGAGGCTGAAAAAGACTTACATGTCTTGTTAGGGCAAGATCGCACGTAGTGACCTGACTCTCCACAGTACATGCATAGTTGACCCGTCGACGCTGTCGCTCTTCAGACGTGAGGGATGGTCGGAGAAGGCCAAGCTGCATTGGCTCAGGGGCATCAAGGACCGAAGGGGCATCAAGGACCCAGGTAGGATGGAACTGACTGGTGGTTCTTTCGGAGCGACGCTCTCTGAGGTGCCGGTCTATCTGAACGGACAGGTTGATAAGGTCCTCCAGTGTTTGTGGTACTCCAACCCGCGCCAACTCATCCTTAAGAGGATTGGAAAGACCCATGCGAAATTGGTAACGCAGAGCCGCGTCGTTCCAATCCGTGTCTGAACTCCAACGCCTGAATTCCAGGACGTAATCTTCCACGGGTCTATGCCCTTGTTGTAGAGCGTGCAAAGCGGACTCAGCGGTGGCTTTCAACTGGGGGTCCTCATACAATTGGGACATGACAGCAAAGAATGCATCCAGGTTGTCTAGAGATGCTGATTTCTGTTCCAGGAGACGGTGGGCCCAGGTCTGTGGTTCGCCGGATAGGAAAGAAATTACAAAGCCCACCTTCATTGCTTCCAAGGAGAAGGTTCGTGGTAACAGAGCAAAGTATAATTCGCAGGCATTGCGGAAGGATCAATATTTGCTACGATCACCGGAAAATCTGTCGGGTGTATGAACCCTTGGCTCAGGAGGAAGCATGACCACGGAGGGAGGAGATGATAGTCCAGTAGCAGAAGCAGCTAGAGGGCTAGCAGGTGAGGAGAGCACCTGGACTCTTTCTTCCAGCCTAGTGTAGCCTTCCTGAAGGCTCTTTACAGCTTGAGTGAGACCTGCCAGGTGTCTGCATAGCTCCTCCATGGGAGAGGATCCCTGCTCGAGCTCGGACATGGCTGTCCGATACTGTCAGACTTACACATACCTGACTGATGAACCCGGTATAGCAGGGGAGGCCTCCCGTATGTATCAGGTTCCCGGCCCCTGGTAGTGTAAACAGAAGGCACAGGAGCGCAGAGTGGTAAGAGAGCCTGGCAGGTGACTAGCGGAGGTAAGGCCCAGGATCCTAATGCGTATGGTCTGGAAGTCCTAGAAAGTAAGGGTCTAGGCAGCTGGTGCAGAGCAGGAGCAAAGTGGGCTGGTCCGGTCACAGGCAGAGTTGGCAACAAACGGTAAGCGAGGTACAGAGGAGCAGACAGTCCGGGTCACAGGCAGGGTTGGCAGCAGGTGGGCAGTGTGGTACAAAGGAGTAGGCAGAGTCGTAGTCAAAGAAAAGCCGTGGTCAGGTGCAGGCGGATAACAAGAGGAGTCCAAAGGCAGGCCGGGGTCACTTAGGCGATCAAACAGGCAAACAGGAAGCAAACAGGAAGCAAACAGGAAACAGGAAGTCAGGAACTGGGAGCTGCAGATCAGACAGCACGGAGCAGAAGATTCCAGCAGACTAAATAGGGTGGCTGGCGCCAAGCGCCGTGCACGCCCGCACAGCGGCGCGAACCGGCACACACTGGAGCGCCCAATAGCCAATCTATTCGGAGAACTCCTCTGACAGCTGGTATTAGGGTCAAACTTCACTGTGCTCTGCCCAGCACCAACAGAAGTATCTGTGAAGTTACAAGGAACTTCCCCAGCTGAAGCACTGGCAACCTGACAGAGGGTCCAAGACCTCTGCCCCACACCTGTGGCAGTTTCGGTTTCGGAGGCTCAGGGTGAGAAGGTGGCAATCACTTCCCAGCAGCAGATACAGGGGGAGAAGGGAAAGGAGGTGTGTGTTGTCCCTCCCCAACAGTTAGCCAGAGCAGATGGTTTCGGGTTTCCAGCAGAAGGGCTGGCAACAGGGCCGAGTACTGCTGGACTCTGCCCTCAACAAACAGAGGATGGATTTCCTGTGAAGGTGGATGGGACTTCAGTCTCCACCTGTATACCCCAGGGATGCTGGGCAGTCGGCCCAGATCCTCAACAGCATGTCGGAGTGAGCCCAGACGTATGAAGCGTATGAAAGTACCAGAATCCTCCTCCTTCTTATCATCCTCCCCTCTCTCCTCCTGTGTGTTCTGTGACATAGGAATGATGGTGTCTGGATAAAGTGAAAGGAAAGGAAGTCCTCCTCTTCCTCCTGCTGCTCTGTTTCCAGTGCCCTGTCCATAATGCCATGCAGAGTCTGCTCCAGCAGGAACACAACAGGGATTGTGTCACTGATGCATGCACTGTCAGTGCTCATCATCCTTGTGGCCTCCTCAAATGGTGACAATACAGTGCATGCATCCTTAATGATCAACCATTGGCGTGGGGAAAAAAAGCCAAGGCGGCTTGAGCCTGTCGTCGAGCCATACTGGCACAGGTACTCATTGACGGCCCTCTGCTGCATGTATAGTTGCTGCAGCATTGCCAAAGTCGAGTTCCAACTAGTGGGCATGTCATAAATCAGGCAGTTTACGGGCAGATGGAATTCCCGCTGAATTTCAGCCAACCGAGCACTCGCTGTGTATCACCGCCTGAAATGGCTACGGACTCGTCTGCCTGTTTTAATACATCTTGTAACCCTGGGAACGTGCTTAGGAAATGCTGGACCACCAAATTGAGGACATGTGCTAGGCATGGCACGCGTCAACTTTCCTTGTCTAAGGGCTGACAGGGGGTTTGAGCCATTATCAGACACCCCCATTCCTGGCTCCAGCTGGCGTGGTGTGAACTGCATGGCACAATTTTAGCCTGACTCATGGAATAGCCCTTTGAATGCTTAGGGGATACCTGATGTTCATAGGACAATTCTGCAGTGGAGGGCATGGAGGTGGCGGAGGAGGAGGAGGAGGGGGTAGAGCTCACAGGTCTGGCATCATCACCACCGGCTGTATGGAGATGTGGGGGCACAACAAGCTGCAGCACTGTGCCCTGTCCTGAATCCTTTTCGAGTTGCAGGCAGCGTTACCCAGTGTGCTGTGAATGAAATATATCGTCCCTGCCCATGCTTGCTGGAGCATGTGTCAGCAGTAAGGTTGATTTTACGGCTGACTGCCTTGCCCAATGATGCCAGAACATTCCCTTCCACGTTATGGTAGAGAGATGACACAGCCTTACATGAAAAGTAGTAGCTGCTAGGAACCTGCCATTGTGGTACAGCACATTGTGCGAATTCACAGAAAGGGACAGAATCCACCAGGCTGAAAGGCAGAAGTTGGAGAGCCAACAGCTTTGACAGACTTGCATTTAGATGCTGGGCATGTGGGTGTCAGGGACTGTTTTTTTTCCCCACTGCAGCAGATGGGGCAGAGAAATTCGCTGGCTACAGTCTACAGCTGGTGGTGTGCGGCTGGCAGATGCGCTGCTAGGACCTGGGACACCCTGTGCTATACGATCATCCCTGTCAGTGTCACTTAGGCGATCAAACAGGCAAACAGGAAACAGGAAGTCAGGAACTGGGAGCTGCAGATCAGACAGCACGGAGCAGAAGATTCCAGCAGACTAAATAGGGTGGCTGGCGCCAAGCGCCGTGCACGCCCGCACAGCGGCGCGAACCGGCACACACTGGAGCGCCCAATAGCCAATCTATTCGGAGAACTCCTCTGACAGCTGGTATTAGGGTCAAACTTCACTGTGCTCTGCCCAGCACCAACAGAAGTATCTGTGAAGTTACAAGGAACTTCCCCAGCTGAAGCACTGGCAACCTGACAGAGGGTCCAAGACCTCTGCCCCACACCTGTGGCAGTTTCGGTTTCGGAGGCTCAGGGTGAGAAGGTGGCAATCACTTCCCAGCAGCAGATACAGGGGGAGAAGGGAAAGGAGGTGTGTGTTGTCCCTCCCCAACAGTTAGCCAGAGCAGATGGTTTCGGGTTTCCAGCAGAAGGGCTGGCAACAGGGCCGAGTACTGCTGGACTCTGCCCTCAACTAACAGAGGATGGATTTCCTGTGAAGGTGGATGGGACTTCAGTCTCCACCTGTATACCCCAGGGATGCTGGGCAGTCGGCCCAGATCCCCAACAGCATGACGGAGTGAGCCCAGACACCCTGTCTTCTCTCCAGCGGCAGAAAAGACTCCAGGGAGAAGGGCCAGTCCAGGCCTCTCCCCAGCGGCAGATATGTTCTCTGAGAGAGGCAGAGGTTGGCTGGGTGAGTAATACTCTGTTTAGAACAATTTGTTTGGGGTACTGTGTGGGTACAGGCATTAGAGGACTGGAACTACTGACTAACTTCGGAGTCAACCCGTCTGGGGTCTCCTCCTGTGTTAGTCTCCTGCCGAAAGAGGAGAGATGTGACAGACCTAGCCCGGAGAGAGACTTTTGGAGGGGACTGAATGCTAGCCTCTTGCAGATCGATCGTGGGCCCTGGCATTTGGGGGAATGGTGCTCTTTGTGAGCTGTATGCCTGGGGACCCTTGAGGTGGTATTACTGTGGATTCGGGTCCTGGTCCCCCAGGACACACAGACTCTGGGGACCCTGGATTTGCCATATTAGAATAGTGACTGATTCATACCGTTGGGACTCCTACTGTTAAATGCTAATGTCATCAATTCCAGCTACCTGTCTGTTGTCTGCTAAAATGTGTATTGTAAATAAGTCTCTAGTATGGGATCTAAGTCGTTAAATCCCCATTGTTGTTTGTGTTAATTAACTCTGCTATTGTGATAATGTTGATTAGATTTTCTGAACTACAAGACAGCCAGTCTGGCCTAAAGGTCATGTCTGAGTCATCTAGGCTGTCTAAAGGGATTAGGTAATTAGCTCATGTTAATTAGGTTAATTAGGTTACAGCTGTATTGTTAGAGTAATATGAGCAGGAGGTCCACACCTCCTCTTTTATTGTATAAAAGAGACTGTATTACTGTCAATAAAGAGAGATTCCTGTTTGAACTTACATACAGCCTGCCTGGTGTTTGTTCTGAGCTATCACAACTGGGTTAGAATGGCACATAGCTGTAGTTCTAATCCCGGAGCATCGGATGACCAAACAATCAGATGTTGCGATTTGCAATCTGATTCTATAGCCGCAGAGGAGTGTCGGGAGAGTGGAACCAAGCGAGCAAAGGGGCTCGTTACAATAAAAATGAAAAATTCCTTCCGATATAGTGCCTGGGGGGTCCCCTTAGTCTACCTGTAAAGTGGCAGATCTGTACCATGTCTAGAATCTGCTTCAGCAATAATTGCATTTATAAAGCCAAAAAAAAAACATTTTCCCTGCAAGCTGTTTTTCCTGCACCTGTGAAATGATTGAACACCCTCAAAGCTAGGCAGCCTCGAAGTCCTGCAGAGATTCCACATCCCAAAAAAACTTAATCAGTGACATCGGCATCAGGGGTTTCATAGCTGGTAATCCAGGACTGATTCATTGTTATAAAAGTCAAATGGTCCATAGAGTCTGTGGACAGACACGTTCTATGAACAGTAACAAAACCTCCTGCAGCACTGAATGCCCATTCTGAAAGCACGCTGGATGCAGGGCAGCCCAACAGCTCTATAGCATACTGGGCAGATTCTGGACAGTGGTCTATTCTTATGACCCAGTAAGTCAGTGCATCCTCAGCTGGAAAGCTCTCCATCTTTGTTTTGGCCCTAAGGTAATCGTCCACCATGTGATGCAGACGCTGCCGATGGGATGCGGAAGCTGACAGTCCTTGGCGGTGATGACTAAAAAAAATCCAAAAAATTCTCTTGACCAACAGAAGACTCAAAATGACATTTTCCACCCCATTGTTACCTACTGGTGTCAGGAAAAAGTTCAATAAAATCCTCTTTCACGTGTCCTAGAGAGATTATATCTGCTGCACTCTCTGTGGGGACAGGATGAGTTCTGAGACCTTCCCCTTATAACAGTGGTCAAGGAGGGTTGCCAACCAGTAATCATCCTTCTCCTTTATGCCACGTATTCTTGGGTCCTTTCACAGGCTTTGAAGCATGAGGTTGCCCATGCGCCTCAAATTTACCGAGGCTTGAGAAGCAGACTCCTCGGGGTCACTCAGGATGACAGCCTCTGGAACTTCCTCCTCCCAGCCACGCCAAGGGTCCTGGGGTTGGAAAGCCATCGTTTATAGATTGATGCTAGTCTTCCTCTTCTTTGAAGCGTATGAAAGTACCAGAATCCTCCTCCTTCTTATCATCCTCCCCTCTCTCCTCCTGTGTGTTCTGTGACATAGGAATGATGGTGTCTGGATAAAGTGAAAGGAAAGGAAGTCCTCCTCTTCCTCCTGCTGCTCTGTTTCCAGTGCCCTGTCCATAATGCCATGCAGAGTCTGCTCCAGCAGGAACACAACAGGGATTGTGTCACTGATGCATGCACTGTCAGTGCTCATCATCCTTGTGGCCTCCTCAAATGGTGACAATACAGTGCATGCATCCTTAATGATCAACCATTGGCGTGGGGAAAAAAAGCCAAGGCGGCTTGAGCCTGTCGCCGAGCCATACTGGCACAGGTACTCATTGACGGCCCTCTGCTGCATGTATAGTTGCTGTAGCATTGCCAAAGTCGAGTTCCAACTAGTGGGCATGTCATAAATCAGGCAGTTTACGGGCAGATGGAATTCCCGCTGAATTTCAGCCAACCGAGCACTCGCTGTGTATCACCGCCTGAAATGGCTACGGACTCGTCTGCCTGTTTTAATACATCTTGTAACCCTGGGAACGTGCTTAGGAAATGCTGGACCACCAAATTGAGGACATGTGCTAGGCATGGCACGCGTCAACTTTCCTTGTCTAAGGGCTGACAGGGGGTTTGAGCCATTATCAGACACCCCCATTCCTGGCTCCAGCTGGCGTGGTGTGAACTGCATGGCACAATTTTAGCCTGACTCATGGAATAGCCCTTTGAATGCTTAGGGGATACCTGATGTTCATAGGACAATTCTGCAGTGGAGGGCATGGAGGTGGCGGAGGAGGAGGAGGAGGGGGTAGAGCTCACAGGTCTGGCATCATCACCACCGGCTGTATGGAGATGTGGGGGCACAACAAGCTGCAGCACTGTGCCCTGTCCTGAATCCTTTTCGAGTTGCAGGCAGCGTTATCCAGTGTGCTGTGAATGAAATATATCGTCCCTGCCCATGCTTGCTGGAGCATGTGTCAGCAGTAAGGTTGATTTTACGGCTGACTGCCTTGCCCAATGATGCCAGAACATTCCCTTCCACGTTATGGTAGAGAGATGACACAGCCTTACATGAAAAGTAGTAGCTGCTAGGAACCTGCCATTGTGGTACAGCACATTGTGCGAATTCACAGAAAGGGACAGAATCCACCAGGCTGAAAGGCAGAAGTTGGAGAGCCAACAGCTTTGACAGACTTGCATTTAGATGCTGGGCATGTGGGTGTCAGGGACTGTTTTTTTTCCCCACTGCAGCAGATGGGGCAGAGAAATTTGCTGGCTACAGTCTACAGCTGGTGGTGTGCGGCTGGCAGATGCGCTGCTAGGACCTGGGACACCCTGTGCTATACGATCATCCCTGTCAGTGGAGGCGCAACCATGGCCTCTGTCCTGTGTGAGCTCAGCTCTCCTCTCCTGATCACTCGCCCCATTCAGTCTCGAGAACACATCCGTTTTGTGCCGCCACCAATCCCCCATGTGTCCCACTGAGCGCCCCGCTGCGCTGTCACATCTCCTCACAGCGCCACTCCGGGACTCCTTTGCTCCAGCCTGTTCCTCTGGTGTGGCGCTGTGTGTCTGTGTGTGCAGTGGAGGGGCGGGGCTCGGTGGAGATGCGAGCATTGAGAGGTACAGCGTCTGTTAGCTGACCTCCTGCCCGGCAGGAACATCATGGAGCTGGTGGATGGCGCTGGCCTGGCCCCGGCGGGGACATCATGGAGCGGGTGGATGGTGCTGGCCTGGCCCCGGTGGGGACATCATGGGGCGGGTGGATGGTGCTGGCATGGACTCCTAAGCAATTTTGCACACCCAGTGCTGAGGAGAGCCCTGATGATGGTCGATGAAGCCACAAAGAGCAGAGGTAAGGAGGAGGATGGATCCTCCCCGATCTACATTGAGCTGTATGGAGGGGGGAGGGGGTTTGTGTATGTGTCAGGTAGGTCAGTGTAGGTGTAAGGTAGGTGGGTCAGTGTATGTGTCAGTTAGGTGTCAGGAAGGGGGGTCAGTGTATATGTCAGTGTAATGGTCAGTGTAGGTGTCAGGTAGGTTAGTGTAGGTGTTAGGTAGGTCAGTGTAATGATCAGGTGGGTCAGTGTAGGGGTAAGGTGAGTCAGTGTAGGGGTGAGGTAGGTCAGTGTAGGGGTCAGGTGGGTCAGTGTAGGGGTCAGGTGGGTCAGTGTAGGGGTCAGGTGGGTCAGTGTAGGGGTCAGGTAGGTCAGTGTAGGGGTCAGGTGGGTCAGTGTAATGTGAGTAGTGCAGGAAGTAGTAGTGAGGTGGCTCAGTGTATGTGTCAGGTAGGTTAGCGTAGGTGTCAGGTAGGTCAGTGTAATGATCCGGTGGGTCAGGTAGGTCAGTGTAATGGTCAGGTAGGTGAGTGTAGGTGTCAGGTAGATCAGTGTAATGATCAGGTAGGTCAGTGTAGGGGTCAGGTAGGTCAGTGTAGAGGTCAGGTAGGTCAATGTAGGGGTCAGTGTAATGTGAGTAGTGCAGGAAGTAGGAGTCAGGTGGATCAATGTATGTGTCAGGTAGGTCAGTGCATGTGTCAGGTAGGTGTGTCAGGGGGTCAGTGTAGGGGTCAGATAGGTCACATGTGTAGCAAGGGCAGGGTAAAGTGGAGTCAGGGGTGCAGCTAGGGGGGGTGGCAAAATTAGATTTCACCTAGGGTGTCAAAGATCCTTGCACCAGCCCTGGGAGGAGGGACAGATTTGTGCGGCTTTTAGGTGCTCTTGCCAATGGGCTGAGTGGTTGGACGTTAAATGCCTTGTTAGGCATGTGGTACCCAAATGGTTGGTGTTTTTGCCACGTTTGATGTGCCTTAGACACAGTTTGCAGATAGCAACAGTGTGATCTGCTGCAGATGTGCTGAAAAAGTCCCAGACAGCTGAGCTTTGGGGAGTGGGCCGGGAGATAACAGCTGCAGAATGTGATGGAATAGGGTGGCTGCTCTCTACTCTTTCTTGATGTCGGCCTCCTTGGGGTTGTGCCACCTCACCTTTAGTTTCCTCCTGTCATGAGAGGGTTTACCCGTTGGTGGCGCTATCGGTCTCTTGGATCGCAGTACCAGTGTCCACCAGCGGGTGTCTTCCAACACCTGGGACCTGCAGTAAGAGGTCTCTCCTGCTGGTGGCACTGTTGCATCCTTGGGCCGTAGTACCGGTGTCCACCAGCGGGTGCACTCCAGCAGTGTGGAGCAAACAGCACCCTCTGCGCTCAGCTGTAACATAAGGTCAATTACTACAGCCTTATAAATACCCGGCAAGCCCTCATAGGCTTGCCTTGGTATTTTTCTTCCTTGCGCCCTGACCTGTTATCCCGTATCCTGTATCTCCTGTATCTGAACCTGAACCTGAACCTGAACCTGAGCCTGAGCCTGTATCCTATCCCATCCATTATCTCCCTCTCCTAACCTGTCCTTGTTCAGCTGCTTATCTCCTGTGTATGACCTTGGCTTGGCTAAACGTTTATGTTTCTGGTATATCCCTTGTTCCTGCTGACCTGCAGTGTATGACCCTGGCTGACATCTGTGATTCCGGTATTGCCCCTTGCTGTATATATTGTTTGTAGTGGGTTTGTTGTGTTGGTTTTGCACTGTTTGTATTCTCTGAATTATCACCTATTTTAATAAATTATTATTTATTCACTTACATGCATTTTGGGTTATCTCTGTGCAGTCCACACAGTCTGGTCTACTAGTCTCCTGACAGTATACCAAGGCCATCCCTGACCAGACGTGGCTGCATTGAGGAAACCATTCTGGTTTGTCGGGTCTGCTAAGATGGATTTCAATGAAATTATTTATTATTCTCTGCTAGCAGAAGAGGATGGTGAATATTGTCGCCAGATTTTAAAAGGGTGGACTAGTGACCAGCTGATGGAAACTATCCGATCAGCTCATTCCCTAGTGGATCGGGGGTATATGTCTTTTGAAGATGTTCAGCCCCTGATCCAGTTATGTGCAAAACCAGCTCTGTCATGCATTCCCGAGGGAAGTGATGATTTTTCGCCCCCCCTTCAATTATGGCCAAGTTGAATCCCTGGTTTGGTTCTCCTTCTGTAACAGTCCCACAAAACCCTCCTCCAGCTACAGTTCCTTGGTCTTCCTTCTGCCCAGCTACTTTGTTTTCTTACAGACCTGCACCTACATACAAAACTGCACGGGCTAAATCAAAAAAGAAACAAAAATTCTTCCCGACCCACACCATCTTGCCAGTAACCCAACCTGCTCCCACTTTCCAGTCTGATGTGCCTGCCTCCCAGTCTGATGTCCTGATGCCTATCTTCCAGCCTGATGTCTCGACGTCTGCCTTCCAGCCGGATGTCTCGATGCCTGCCTTCCAGCCGGATGTCTCGATGCCTGCCTTCCAGCCGGATGTCTCAATGCCTGCTTTCCAGCCGGATGTCTCAGCCTTCCAGTCTGATATACCTGCTCTCCAGTCTAATGTGCCTGCTTTCCAGTCTGATGCCTTGATGCCTGCCTTCCAACCTAAAGTCTCGGTGCCCGCTTTTCAGTCTGATGTGCTCGCTTCCCAGTCTGATGTCTTCATGCCTGCCTTCCAGCCTGATGTCTCGAAGCTTGTCTTTCAGCCTGATATCTCGATGCCTGCCTTCCAGCCGGATGTCTCGGTGCCTGCCTTCCAGCCGGATGTCTCGGTGCCTGCCTTCCAGCTGGATGTCTCGGTGCCTGCCTCCCAGTCTGATGTCCTGATGCCTACCTTCCAGCCTGATGTCTCGGTGCCTGCCTTCCAGCCGGATGTCTCGCTGGATGTCTCGGCGCCTGCTTCCCAGCTTGATGTCTTTGCCTCCCAGTCTGATGTGCCGCTGTCCAGTCTGCCCTGATGCCTGCCTTCCAGCCCAAAGTCTCGGTGCCCGCTTTCCAGTCTGATGTGCCTGCCTCCCAGTCTGATGTCCTGATGCCTACCTTCCAGCGTGATGTCTTGGTGACCGCCTTCCAGCCGGATGTCTCGATGCCTGCATTCCAGCTTGATGTCTCTGCCTTCCAGCTTATTGTCTCTGCCTTCCAGCTTGATGTCTCTGCCTTCCAGCCTGATGTGCCCACCTTCCAGCCTGATGTGCCCACCTTCCAGTCTGATGTACCCGCTCTCCAGTCTAATGCGCCTGCTTTCCAGTCTGATGTCCTGATGCCTGCCTTCCAGCCTGATGTCTCGGCGCCTGCCTCCCAGCTTGATGTCTTTGTCTCACAGTCTGATGTGCCCGCTGTCCAGTCTGTCCTAACGCCTGCCTTCCAGCCCAAAGTCTCGGTGCCCGCTTTCCAGTCTGCTGCGCCTGCTATCCAGTCTGACGTGCCTGCCTCCCAGTCTGATGTCTCGATGCCTGCCTTCCAGCTGCATGTCTCGATGCCTGCCTTCCAGCCGGATGTCTCGATGTCTGCCTTCCAGCCAGATGTCCTGATGCCTGCCTTCCAGCCAGATGTCTCGATGCCTGCCTTCCAGCCGGATGTCTCGATGCCTGCCTTCCAGCCGGATGTCTCGATGCCTGCCTTCCAGACGGATGTCTCGATGCCTGCCTTCCAGATGGATGTCTCGGTGCCTGCCTTCCAGCCGTATGTCTCATGCCTGCCTTCCAGCCGTATGTCTCGTGCCTGCCTTCCAGCCGGATGTCTCGACGTCTGCCTTCCAGCCGGATGTCTCGACGTCTGCCTTCCAGTCGGATGTCTCGACGTCTGCCTTCCAGCCGGATGTCTCGACGTCTGCCTTCCAGCCGGATGTCTCGACGTCTGCCTTCCAGCCGGATGTCTCGACGTCTGCCTTCCAGCCGGATGTCTCGACGTCTGCCTTCCAGCCGGATGTCTCGACGTCTGCCTTCCAGCCGGATGTCTCGATGCCTGCCTTCCAGCCGGATGTCTCAGCCTTCCAGTCTGATGTACCTGCTCTCCAGTCTAATGTGCCTGCTTTCCAGTCTGATGCCTTGATGCCTGCCTTCCAGCCTAAAGTCTCGGTGCCCGCTTTTCAGTCTGATGTGCTCGCTTCCAAGTCTGATGTCTTCATGCCTGCCTTCCAGCCTGATGTTTCGAAGCTTGTCTTTCAGCCTGATATCTCGGTGTCTGCATTTCCACCTGATGTCTCTATGCCTGCCTTCCAGCCTGATGTGCCAGCTTCCCAGCCTGATGTGCCAGCTTCCCAGTCTGATGTGCCAGCTTCCCAGTCTGATGTGCCAACTTCCTAGTTTGATGTGCCAGCTTCCCAGTTTGATGTGCCAGCTTCCCAGCCTGATGTCTCGAAGCTTGCCTTCCAGCCTGATGCCTCGATGCCTGCCTACCAGCCTGATGTGCCTGCCTTCCAGTATGATGTGCCCGCCTTCCAGTGTGATGTGCCGGCCTCCCAGTTTGATGTTCCGGCTTCCCAGTTTGATGTGCCAGTTTCCCAGTCTGTTGTCTCAGTGCCTGCCCTCCAGCCTGATGTCTCGAAGCTTGCTTCCCAGTCTAATGTGCCAGCTTCCCAGTCTGATGTGCCAGCTTCCCAGTCTGATGTGCCTGCTTTCCAGCCTATAGTCCCAGTACCTGCCTTCCAGCCTGATGTCTCAGTGCCAGCTTCCCAGACTGATGTGCCAGCTTCCCAGTTTGATGTGCCAGTTTCCCATTCTGTTGTCTCAGTGCCTGCCCTCCAGCCTGATGTCTCAAAGCTTGCTTCCCAGTCTGATGTGCCAGCTCCCCATTCTGATGTGCCTGCTTTCCAGCCTATTGTCCCAGTGCCTCCCTTCCAGCCTGATGTCTCAGTGCCAGCTTCCCAGACTGATGTGCCAGCTTCCCAGACTGATGTGCCAGCTTCCCAGACTGATGTGCCAGCTTCCCAGACTGACGTGCCCGCTGCCCAGCCTGACGTGCCTGCTGCCCAGCTTGAAGTGCCTGATGCCCAGCTTGAAGTGCCCGTGCCTGATGCCCAGCTTGAAGTGCCCATGCCTGCTGCCCAGCTCGAAGTGCCTGCTGCCCAGCTCGAAGTGCCTGCTGCCCAGCTCGAAGTGCCCATGCCCGCTGCCCAGCTCGAAGTACCGGTGCCTGCTGCCCAGCTTGAAGTGCCCGCTGCCCAGCTTGATGTATTCCTGCCCGCTGTCTCGGATGTGCCCGCTGTCATCTCAGATGTGCCTGTTGTTTTCCTGGATGTGCCCGCTGTCTTCTCAGATGTACCCACTGTCCAGTTTGATGTACCCGATACCCAACCTGATGTGCCCTCATCTGTTCGGTTGGAGGCCATGAACTTTGGACAATTGCACCTTGTTGAAGCGTCCGGAGGCCGCTCCTTTGGGGGGGTACTGTCATGAGAGGGTTTACCCGTTGGTGGCGCTATCGGTCTCTTGGATCGCAGTACCAGTGTCCACCAGCGGGTGTCTTCCAACACCTGGGACCTGCAGTAAGAGGTCTCTCCTGCTGGTGGCACTGTTGCATCCTTGGGCCGTAGTACCGGTGTCCACCAGCGGGTGCACTCCAGCAGTGTGGAGCAAACAGCACCCTCTGCGCTCAGCTGTAACATAACGTCAATTACTACAGCCTTATAAATACCCGGCAAGCCCTAATAGGCTTGCCTTGGTATCTTTCTTCCTTGCGCCCTGGCCTGTTATCCCGTATCCTGTATCTCCTGTATCTGAACCTGAACCTGAGCCTGCTCCTGAGCCTGTATCCTATCCCATCCATTATCTCCCTCTCCTAACCTGTCCTTGTTCAGCTGCTTATCTCCTGTGTATGACTTAGGCTTGGCTAAACGTTTATGTTTCTGGTATATCCCTTGTTCCTGCTGACCTGCTGTTTAGACCCTGGCCTGGGTGACATCTGTGATTCCGGTATTGCCCCTTGATGTATATATTGTTTGTAGTTGGTTTGTTGTGTTGGTTTTGCACTGTTTGTATTCTCTGAATTATTATTTATTCACTTACATGCGTTTTGGGTTATCTCTGTGCAGTCCACACAGTCTGGTCTACTAGTCTCCTGACACCTCCTCTGCTCTATCTGGCACCCAAGTCGCATCAGTGACCCCATCATCATCTCCATCTCCTCCATCTTCATCATTACCACTGGAGATAACTTGGCAATATGCTGCAGCTTGGGGAACATGAATGCCAATTTGTCTACCAGTGTTCCTCCTTCTCTCTAGGCTCATGTTCCTGTCATCCTCAACCTTAGAACCAAAATCTGAATCCAGTAATGGCTGGGCATCATCAAGGCGCAAGTGGCTGACGCTGTGGTCAAATAACTCAGCTGACTCCTCAATGGCTGATTTTGGGGCTATGGCAGGAATAGATGTGGACAAGGAGGCAGGTTTATACACTCTGGTAACTGCAGGGTAGGGTTCAGCTGTTGCCAGAGTCGGTTCGCAGCAGAGCATGCGAACAGGCAAAAAATTTGTTTGAACACGCAAACACCATTAAAGTCTATGGGACACGAACATGAATAATCAAAAGTGCTAATTTTAAAGGAATTCCAGAGGAAGAAGCAGAGGACTGGAGGAAGATAGAGGAAAAAGCAGGGGAAGAACAAGATGGAGGAAGAAGAAGAAATCTGAAGGAAGACCAGAAGAAGATGGAAGAAGAAGCGGGGAAAGATGAAGACATTAATAAAGGAATTGTCAAAAACCGGCTATCGTCTTTTTTGACATTTTTGACACTTTTTTTTTTAAATGGTAGGGGTACATTTGTACCCCATTGCAATTCACACCTGGGGGGGCTGGGACCTGGGGGTTGCCTTGTTAAAGGGGGCTTCCAGATTCCGATAAGCCCCCCCGCCCACATACCCCCACAACCACCGGGCAAGGGTTGTGGGGATGAGGCCCTTGTCCCCATCAACATCAGGGACAAGGTGCTTTGGGGGGCTACCCCAAAGCACCCTCCCCATGTTGAAGGCATGTGGCCTGGAATGGTTCAGGAGGGGGGGTGCTCTCTCGCCCCCCCTATTTTCCTGCGGCCTGCCAGGTTGCATGCTCAGATAAGGGTCTGGTATGGATTTTTGGGGGGACCCCCACGCCATTTTTTTTTAATTTTGGCACGGGGTTCCCCTTAAAATCCATACTAGACCTGAAGGGCCTGGTATGGAATTTGGGGGGACCCCCACGCAATTTTTTAAAAAAAATTTGGTTTGGGGTTCCCCTTAATATTCATACCAGACCCAAAGGACCTGGTAATGGACTGTGGGGGAATCCCATGCCATTTTTTTCAATGACTTTTATGTGTATTGCCGGGACCGACAATTCATTATAGCCGCGAGTACTTTGCAATTACTTTTTTTCCTTTAGAAATGTAATTTTGGACTGTTCTAAACACGGGAAACATGGGCCACTTTACAGGCATACTATAGACACCCCCCAGGTACGAAATTTAAAGGAATATTTAACTTTTATTGTTTCACTTAAAATCACTGCTCCTGAAAAAACTGCCTTTTTAAAAACTTTTTTTTGCATTGATACATATCCCCTGGGGCAGGACCCAGGTCCTCAAACACTCTTTATGACAATAACTTGCATATTAACCCTTAAAATTAGCACTTTTGATTTCTCCCATAGACTTTTAAAGGATGTTCCGCGGCTTTTCGAATTTGCCGCGAACACCCCAAATTGTTCGCTATTCGGCGAACAGCCAATGTTCGAGTCGAACTCATGTTCAACCCGAACGTAAAGTCCATCCCTACTGCAGGGGACTGCACACTTGTCTCTGCTTGCGTGACAGAGGATGAGGAGGATGAGGATGGTTTAGTAAGCCAGTCCACCACCTCCTCTGCATGCTGTGGCTGGATAGCATGGACAAACTCACTAAACAGAGGAAATAATGTCCTGCCTGTGGTGTGACCACCACATCCACCTGTGCCTGTGGACACATTTGTTGCTGGCCCCCTTACAGTGCCAAGGGAACGTCTGCCTCTCCTTGTTGTCCTCCCAGACATTATTGGGATGAAGAGGGCGGTGCTTATAAGCAAATGTAAAGAAGAAGTTGAAATTTGTATGTAGATGCACTTTGGTGGTGTTTGGTGCACTTTAATTTGAGTACTCAAGCTACAAAGACAAACACTCCACGGATACACTATAATATACTGCAATATAATGCGCCAAACGTACAGTGACGCACGGAACTATATGGCGTTAAACTGGCAGTAACACACGCAAAACAATATGGCGTTAAACTGGTAGTAACGCACAAAACTATATGGCGTTAAAGTGGCAGTAACGTACACAAAACTGTATGGCATTAAACTGGCAGTAACATTCACAGAACTATATGACATTAAACTGGCAGTAACGCACACAGAAGTAAATGGCGTTAAACTGGCAGTAACGCACAAAACTGTATGGCATTAAACTGGCAGTAACGCACACAGAACTATATGAAGTTAAACTGGTAGTAACGCACGCAAAATGATATAGCGTTAAACTGGCAGTAACGCTCACAGAAGTAAATGGCGTTAAACTGGCATTAACACACACAGAAGTAAATGGCATTAAACTGGCAGTAACATAATTAAATAGACGTGTTTAACTACACTGACGCTATCTGAACTGTCCCTACTCTAGCTATACATTAATGTCAAGATTACTGACACGGTCTCACTACACTACACTAAAACACACTAATGTATGTAAGAATGACACAGTCTCACTACACTACAGTGAAAAAATCTGAGCTGTCCCTACTCTAGCTGCACACTATGCAAAGCTGAATGATGGTCCTCCTCACTACACTCACACTATCCCTAGACTGACACTAAACTAATATTCTACATTGACAATTGAAGCAAAATAGCACAGTATAGCACACTAACTAACTGATATCACTTAACAGAGCCCTGTTCTATCTCTCTCCACACCGAAATCACACTGAAAATGGCTGCCATTGAAAGAATACTTTTATACTGTGGGGTGGGAATGAGCCATGATTGGATAAAGTCATGATGACAGTGTTCAATCATGGCTTTCACTGCTTCAGCCAAGCAGGGCTTGCAATGCACTGTTCACCACCGCAATGCATTGTGGTCGGATCGGGGGGCAAAACAAATGGTCGAACTAGCCATTTTTTCAGCTGTTCGTCGAACGTCCGAACAGCTAAAGTTCAGCCTGAACGTATGCTTGGGCCGAACTGTTCGCCCATCCCTACCCATTGCTAGTCCTAGGCAATATTTTAAACAGACTGACACACTCCTTACCAGATTTATCTGGGCACAGAAACATCCAAGGATTAGAAGATCCTTGCTGACCCTCCCTAAACAATATGGTGGGCTGGCAATACCTGATTTGTATAAAATATTATCAAGCAGCCCTATTGAGTCGTATAATTGATTGGTGTCGACATGGGGACCTAAAGATTTGGCCGAGTCTGGAGCAAGCACAGAGTAGTGCCCTATTACATAGATCACCCTGGTGCTTCAGGGAGCTCCCATCTACAGTTAAGACATATCCATTGATAGGTCCTACGATAAGTATGTGCTACGGACTCATCTCCAAAGCTTTCATCATTAGAGTCCCTTTTATTCCCCATTTTGGGGAACCTACAATTTGCGCCAGGATTGCGGAAGGAGACTTTTGGGGTATTACTGGAACAGGGGCTATACCAGGCTTCCCATTTTGTAATAACAGGATCCCCGCCCCCTTGGCAAATATTGACATCCAGCTCCAACTCTTACCAATGCAATTTCTGGCGTGCGGCACAATTGAGACATTTTTGTCATACCCTACCAATTTTGTGTGGAAGTTAACGATATTTGAAGAATATTGTAATGGGAAAGGTTTATTTCCCCCCATTCTCTCGAAGATGTATGACTTATTGATTAGGCCCTCAGAAGGCTCCCAACTGCCATTCCTATGTAAGTGGGAGTTAGATCTGGGAAGAACAGCGTACCAAAATAATATGTAGCGCTGGTAGATTTGCAATCTACCGCATGTTAGGTAAATTTAGTAAATTGTGCGTTGGGAAGGTTAGAGTTTGCCTCTGTTCCAGCTTGGCTGACGTTGTGTGTGTTTCTGTGCTGACCAGTGGGTGTCGCTGTTGCCACTGGTCAGGGTTGGAGGGGCAACGTGTTGAAGTGTATGGATGCTCCTCTGTCCTGGAGGCACGCTCGGTGGAGGTGGTCCTCCGAGTTGCATTCTGGGCAAGGGTATTTATGGGACAGACGCCATATTTTGGGGTTCGTTTTACAGCCACCTGCTGGCCCTCCTGGCCGACAGGTATGCGTTAAGGAGCTACCTCGTGGCCCTCTGTTCGGGAGGCCCATGATACAGCGGCGCAAGGGTGGGTCCAGAGGCTTGTCTGGAGCCTACCACCGCGACCGAGGAATGGTCCTGAGCTGTCAGTCCTGTGTGACGAAGCTGGACAACCGAGGAGATCCCAGGGGAGGACCCATCTTGGAGAGATCACGCAGCGTGCTGGTCTATAGAGGGGCCTGGTGACTCGGTTGGGGGACGTATCCAAAAGTAACTATACAGCATAGTGTTGCTGGCTCGGCTTAAAGGTTCAAGCACTGTGACTGACTTTCACTACAGAAAACCCTATACATAATGAGGCAGAGGATTGTATGGATTTTGTTCCCAAACAAGTCTGTGGCAGAGACTTTGATTCGTGCTGCGTGCTGGCTGCTAGACCGGTGAGAGAGGCCTATCCAGATGAGCAAGGAGTGTGTCCCACGAGGGGAGCGCATTTCAAATAGTATTTGAATTCCACCAGGACATTTTGTCAAGAGAACCCTACCAGAGAATATTTGAGTTTCTTTTGTAAGTTTCCTTTCTACCTCTTTCCTGCTAGTTCCTAAGTCGTTTGTTTTAATAAAGCATTGAAAACATACTCCAGTGTTGGTGCGTGTGTTGTCCAGGAGTAAACTCAACGGAACCCTAGACCCGGTGCCGGTAAAACAGAGGGAAGCTGAGTGAAGGTAACAGACCCGCTTAAACCAGCAGCTCCACCGTGAGTTAGTGCTACAAATACATAACATATTCAAATCCTCAATTTGTACGAGGATGCAGGAAACAAATTTTAAGATTGTTTCCCAATGGTACCGAACCCCGGTTCTTCTTCATAGATATTTTCCAGATACACCTGATAGCTGCTGGTGATGTCGAGAGGAGCGTGGGGCGCTGTTACATATCTTCTGGTCCTGCTACAGACTTGAGGGTTTTTGGAGGGAGGTTCAGAGAATTACCCAGAAATATCACATGGTCCTAAGTATTCAGACCCTTTGCTGTGACACTCATATATTTAACTCAGGTGCTGTCCATTTCTACTGATCATCCTTGAGATTGTTCTACACCTTCATTTGAGTCCAGCTGTGTTTGATTATACTGATTGGACTTGATCAGGAAAGTCACACACCTGTCTATATAAGACCTTACAGCTCACAGTGCATATCAGAGCAAATGAGAATGATGAGGTCAAAGGAACTGCCTGAAGAGCTCAGAGACAGAATTGTGGCAAGGCACATATCTGGCCAAGGTTACAAAAACATTTCTGCTGCACTTAAGGTTCCTAAGAACACAGTGGCCTCCATAATCCTTAAATGGAAGACGTTTGGGATGACCAGAACCCTTCCTAGAGCTGGCCGTCCGGCCAAACTGAGCTATCGGGGGGAGAAGAGCCTTGGTGAGAGAGGTAAAGAAGAACCCAAAGATCACAGTGGCTGAGCTCCAGAGATGCAGTCGGGAGATGGAAGAAAGTTGTAGAAAGTCAACCATCACTGCAGCTCTCCACCAGTCGGGGCTTTATGGCAGAGTGGCCCGACGGAAGTCTCTCCTCAGTGCAAGACACATGAAAGCCCGCATAGAGTTTGCTAAAAAACACCTGAAGGACTCCAAGATGGTGAGAAATAAGATTCTTTGGTCTGATGAGTCCAAGATAGAACTTTTTGGCCTTAAATCTAAGCGGTATGTGTGGAGAAAACCAGGCACTGCTCATCACCTGTCCAATACAGTCCCAACAGTGAAGCATGGTGGTGGCAGCATCATGCTGTGGGGGTGTTTTTCAGCTGCAGGGACAGGACGACTGGTTGCAATCGAGGGAAAGATGAATGCGGCCAAGTACAGGGATATCCTGGACGAAATTCTTCTCCAGAGCGCTCAGAACCTCAGACTCGGCCAAAGGTTTACCTTCCAACAAGACAATGACCCTAAGCACACAGCTTTACAACAACTCAGTGACTGTTCTTGAATGGCCCAGCCAGAGCCCTGACTTAATCCCAATTGAGCATCTCTGGAGAGACCTAAAAATGGCTGTCCACCAACGTTTACCATCCAACCTGACAGAACTGGAGAGGATCTGCAAGGAGGAATGGCAGAGGATCCCCAAATCCAGGTGTGAAAAACTTGTTGCATCTTTTCCAAAACCAAAAAGACGCATGGCTGTATTAGATCAAAAGGGTGCTTCTACTAAATACTAAGCAAAGGGTCTGAATACTTAGGAACATGTGATATTTCAGTTTTTCTTTTTTAATAAATCTGCAAAAATGTCAACAATTCTGTGTTTTTCTGTCAATATGGGGTGCTGTGTGTACATTAATGAGAAAAAAATGAACTTACGGTAAATGATTTTAGCAAATGGCTGCAATATAACAAAGATTGAAAAATTTAAGGGGGTCTGAATACTTTCCGTCCCTACTGTATTTGAAAACATGGTCTGTATGGAACCTCTTCATTAATTCGGAAGAGGGAGGGATTCTCACAGATGAGGGTCCCACCAGTTTAGAATGGAATGGATGCGGTAAATTTGATTGGCTTAGAGAAGTATTACATCCTTGTTGGCTGGTGCTGGAGGATGGGGGGGGGGAATGTATTGGTGTGGGGGGGGTTCCCTTTTTTCCTTTTTTTTGTCCTGTCATTGTCTTGTTTTATGTTTGTTGGTTGGGTTTGTTGAAATGGAAGGGAAGAGAGGGGTAGATATCTTACCACTATACGGGGTGTTCCCCAGGCGATGGGATATTTTTTGGATAAGGTTGAGTTTCTAAGTTCATGACCAAGGGGAGATGAATATTTTGAGAAATAGGTGGTTTATTATTAACAAAATGAACTTAAGTTTTGAAATGTATTTATTATCTTGTTGTTGGGGCATGGTTACCATGTTATTTTGATGATGTTTGGAGGATGTCTTGAGATTCTCTTTCTGAAATAAAATAAAAATTTAAAACAGAAGAGTTGGTGGAGTAGATAACTAAGCCGTTCTCATCCTCTGTCACCCAGGCTCATACTAGTTTGCCTTCCAACGCAGCTGCCAAAGTGGCCTATTCCACTGGCTCCTTGTTCTCGGTTACTCCTTCCGTAGCCCCGCCATCATGCATGGAGGAGTCACCAGAATCATTTGACCATAGTGTTGGTTATTACATGCCGATGGAGGATGCGTAGAAACTTTAATGCTCCGATGTTGGTTCCCAGGAAGGGAGTAACGTGAGCCTAGAGAGAGAGGGTGCAACAGAAAGACAAGAAACTAGCAGTCATGTTCCCCCAGTTGTAGCATACTGCCAAGTTTGCTTCAGTGACTAGGAGGGAGGGGATGATGAGGTCACTGACTGTACTTGGGTGCCTGAGAGAAGAGAGGAGGAAAGTAAGGAGGAGGTGAAACTCCAACGGTCCAAAATTTCATTGGTGTGGGCTATTTTTAACACGTGTGCAGTAGATCGCACCGTTGCTGTTTGTAATCTATGTCTGAAGCAGATGAAGTGTGGCCAGAACAGCACCACATGCTTGACAAGATATATGACGACCTGCCATGCAGTCTGTTGGCAACAGCACCTGAAAGACCCACATAATATAAAAAGGGCGTACTTCTCCTTGCTCCTTATCTGTGATCTCAATCCCTACTATACCTCAAGTTCTCTCAAAAACCTGCAATGAGAGGAATGAAGGTACAGCAATAGGTGCCAAAAGTATTTGCATCCGATCTGTTAGCAGTGCACCACCAGTTGATATCAGCAGGCAAATTTTGCTACCTCAGTTGCTGAACCGTAAAAAGAAATACTGTCCCAGCCATCCACATGCTCAGCATCTAAATGCTAGCTTGGCCTTGCTAGCACTGCAACTGCTGCCTTTTCAGCTGGTAGACTCTGCCCCCTTTTGTGAATTTGTGGAATGTGCTGTACCACAGTGGCAGGTTCCAAATTTTTTTTTCACATAAGGCCATTCCAGCTCTCTACCGTCATGTGGAAGGCAATTTTTGGCCTTGTGGGACAGGGCGGTCAGCAGCAAGGTTCATATTACCGCTGACTCATGGTCCGGCAGGCATGGTCAGGGACGTTACCTTTCATTCATGGCACACTGGGTAACTCTGCTGGCAGCTGGGAAGGATGAAGGACAGGGTTCAGTGTTGGAGCCACCACGCCTCCAAAAGCCGGTGGTGATTCTGCCACATCTCTCTGCTCCACCCCCTCCTCTTCTTCCTCTATGGCCTCTTCTGCAGAATTGTCCTCTTAACCAGCAGTCCTCCCTAAGCGTTCAAGAGCCTACCCAAGCAGTCAGGCTAAAAGATGCCATGCTTCAATTGGTCTGCCTAAGGAACAGGAGCCAAACTGGGGCAGAGATTCTGTCAGTTCTGCAGGGGAAGGCTCAGAGGTGGTTGACGCCACAGCAGCCTGAACCAGGAATGGTTGTATGCGACAATGGGACCAACCTTCTCTCCGCCCTCCGTCAGGGACACTTGACCCATGTTCCATGCTTGGCACATGTCCTGAATTTGGTGGTGCAGTGTTTCTTGACCAGGTACCCAGGCTTATAGGAACTTCTGAGGCAGGCCAGAAAAGTCTGTGGCCATTTCCGGCGGTCATACAACGCCAGTGCTCAGCTGGCTGATATTCAACGGGAATTCAACCTGCCCACCAACCGCCTCATTTGTGACATGCCCACCTAGTGGAACTCAACATTGTCAATGCTGCAACGGCTGCACACACCGCAGAGGGCCATAAATGAGTACCTGTGTGAGTATGGCACCAGGACAGGCTCAGGGGAGCTTGGGTTCTTTTTGCCACGCCAGTGGCTACTGATTAAGGATGCATGCACTGTCCTGTCACCATTTGAGGAGGCCACAAGGATGGTGAGCAGCGACAGTGCATGCATCAGTACCACTGTCCCTCTAGTCTTCCTGCTGGAGCACACGCTTTGTGGAATAATGGACAGGGCACTTGAGGCAGAACAGTGGGAGTAAGAGGAGGACTTCCTTTCCTCTCAAGGCCCCCTTAATGCAGATAGCATTCCTGCGGGGCTGTCAAACACACAGGAAGAAGAGGAGGAGGATTGTGTCAGGATGGATGTGGAGGATAACATGCAGCAGTCTTCAAGGGATAATTTTCAGTCCCCAGAAACCCAAGGATTTGTACGTGGCTGCGAGGAGATAGTGCCTAACAATGTCATCCTCAGTGACCCAGAGGACACAGAATCGCATGCCTCTGCAAACTTACGCTGCATGGGCTCCCTGATTCTGCAAAGCCTGTGAAAGGACCCTAGGATTCGTGGTATCAAGGAGAGAAATAATTACTGGCTGGCAACCCTTCTTGATGCACGTTACAAGGGTAAAGTTGCAGAACTCAGCATAGGATAAAACATCTTCAGGAAGCCTTGATGAAAAGTTTGCGTAACGTCTTTCCAGACCCTGGGAGGTTACCATTTCCTGGTGCTGGACAACGTGTTTCTGAGGCTTTGTTCGCTCGGAGGAAGAGCGGTGGAGAAGGTGGCTGGCTGACCAATGCCTTTAAACATTTTTTCAGTCCTCAGTGCCAAGGGCTGATAGGTTCAAGCAACCATCACAAGCGTCTGCATTATATGGTGCAGGAATATCTAGGGGCAAGAGCAGACTTGGAAACCTTTGCAACAGAGCATCCACTGGGTTACTGGGTCTTGAGGATGGACCACTGGCCAGAACTTGCTCAATATGCAATCTAGCTACTGGCCTATCCTGCATCCAGCGTGCTTTCTGAACGGACATTCAGTGCTAATATAAGAAATATCAGTAGCACAAAAGTGACACTGATCCCAGCGCTCAAATGGAAAAATAAAATCAATGCACTAAAAGCTGTTATTATATGGATAAAAGAAATAATAGAAACAAATGCAACAATAAAACAAAGGAGGAAATTATCCCAGCATTAATAGCGCTAAGCAATATACAAAGAGATATACAGCGCAATATACAGTATCTCACAAAAGTGAGTAAACCCCTCACATTTTTGTAAATATTTTATTCTATCTTTTCATGTGACAACACTGAAGAAATGACACTTTGCTACAATGTGAAGTAGTGAGTGTACAGCTTGTATAACAGTGTAAATTTGCTTTCCCCTCAAAATAACTCAACACACAGCCATTAATGTCTAAACCGCTGACAACAAAAGTGAGTACACCCCTAAGTGAAAAATACCAAATTGGGCCCAATTAGCAATTTTCCCTTCCCGGTGTCATGTGACTCATTAGTGTTACGAGGTCTCAGGTGTGAATGGGGTGCAGGTGTGTTAAATTTGGTGTTATCACTCTCACTCTCATACTGGTCACTGGAAGTTCAACATGGCACTTCATGGCAAAGAACTCTCTCAGGATCTGAAAAAAAAAAATTGCTGCTCTACATAAAGATGGCCTAGGCTATAAGAAGATTGCCAAGACCCTGAAACTGAGCTGCAGCACGGTGGCCAAGACCATACAGCAGTTTAACAGGACAGGTTCCACTCAGAATAGGTCTCGCCATGGTCGACCAAAGGAGTTGAGTGCACGTGCTCAGTATCATATCCAGAGGTTGTCCTTGGGAAATAGACATATGAGTGCTGCCAGCATTGCTGCAGAGTTTGAAGGGGTGGGGGGTTAGCCTGTCAGTGCTCAGACCATACGCTGCACACTGCATCAAATTGGTCTGCATGGCTGTCGTCCCAGTAGGAAGCCTCTTCTAAAGATGATGAACAAGAAAGCCTGAAAACAGTTTGCTGAAGACAAGCAGACTAAGGACATGGATTACTGGAACCATGCTCTTTCATCTGTTGAGACCAAGATAAACTTATTTGGTTCAGATGGTGTCAAGTGTGTGTGGCGGCAACCAGGTGAGGAGTACAAAGATAAGTGTGTCTTGCCTACAGTCAAACATAGTGGTGGGAGTGTCATGGTCTGGGGCTGCATGAGTGCTGCCGGCACTGGGGAGCTACAGTTCATTGAGGGAACTATGAATGCCAACATGTACTGTGACATACTGTAGCAGAGCATGATCCCCTTACTTCAGAGACTGGGCCACAGGGCAATATTCCAACATAACGACCACAAGCACACCTCCAAGACGAGCACTGCCTTGCTAAAGAAGCTGAGGGTAAAGGTGATGAACTGGCCAAGCATGTCTCCAGGCCTAAACCCTATTGAGCATCTGTGGGGAATCCTCAAACGGAAGGTGGAGAAGCGCAATATCTCTCACATCCACCAGCTACGTCATGGAGGAGTGGAGGAGGACTCCAGTGGCCACCTGTGAAGCTCTGGTGAATTCCATATCCAAGAGGGTTAAGGCAGTGCTGGGAAATAATGGTGGCCACACAAAATATTGACACTTTGGGCCCAATTTGGACATTTTCACTTAGGGGTGTACTCACTTTTGTTGCCAGCGGTTTAGACATTAATGGCTGTATGTTGAGTTATTTCGAGGGGACAACAAATTTACACTGTTATACAAGCTGTACACTTACTACTTTACATTGTAGCAAAGTGTCATTTCTTCAGTGTTGTCACATGAAAAGATATCATAAAATATTTACAAAAATGTGAGATGTGTACTCACTTTTGTGAGATACTGTATATACAAGACTATATGTATAATCTGATTAATATATGTATAATCTGAATAATCTGCCTGCCTGCTCAATCAATATGAGATTCTCCCTCCGTCCACGCCAACAACACACTACACAAGGCCAACGTGCAGGCGGCCTTATATAGTGTGGGGCGTGGACTTAGTCCCCCTGAGCCATGATCGGCGAAAGGCACCCTGCCTTTGGCCAATTATGGCTCTCTTATCTGAGGGTGCTGTGATTGGTCAAAGGATGCAGGTCATGGTGCATGCTCTGGCCAATCATCATACAGCAATGCACTGCGCTCCCGCAGTGCATTATGGGCCATTACGTGCAGCTCGAATTTGGTGCGAACGGCCCATAAAGTTTGCTTTCAACGAACGGGCGAACAGCCAATGTTCGAGTCAAACTCATGTTCAACCCGAACAGAAAGCTCATCCCTATCTACCTGGCATTCTGGGTTGTGTGGGGAGGTTGATGCTATCGGCCCTTTACAAATTAGCGGCGATAACTATTCCTCAGTGAGGATCTTGCTAGTGTCCGTTTTGATCTGGGATATGTCTCATATGCCATTGGCGCTTTGACATAAATATCTCTACAGAAACCCACCCCCCCTCTCTCCCCCCCACAATTAACTGCTAGCCATCTACTGAACTGGTGAGTTCGCTATACTGGAGCTTTGGATATATTTAATGTTGTCCTTGAATGTTGTGAGACATGGACAATTTTTCCACTTTCTATTTATCTGCATTTATTTGCCACAGATTTCTTATACCTAAACTAGAATTATTGACGGGACTACCTGACCCCCAGCAGCTGCCCTGCACTCTGTTCACCCTGGTCTGTTTCTAGCTGTGAGATTATAATCCCTATATTCCACATTATGTAGTAAGTATTACTTCTTTATTTAACTAGGCTACTATATATTCTAGTTTTATATATATGACCGCATATGCAAGTAAGTCCCTGTCACCTGTAGAGGTAAAATTTTATGACTGTGAGAAAGGATTGTTAGCCACAGTCTGGGCCCTTCAAAACTTTAGAAGTTACATTCAGGGTGAGAAAATAATCACTGAAACGGCACATCAATATTTACAAAGTGACAAAACAAGGGTAATTTGTCAAACAGCAGAATAACTGCTTGGACGTTATCTCTACAAGGATGGGCATTGGAAGTCCGGTATAAACAAAATAAAAAGAGTCCAGTAGCTCAAGGACTTGCCGAACTTCATGATTGGGTGGCTCCTTCTCATAAAGAAGAGCTATTAGATGATTTTCTAGAGGAACAGATGTCTTCCCCTTACAAAGCATATGATGAGGGTTACTGTCCTTTACTCCCATGTGTATACATTGATGGTTGTGCTTATCACACCACCGTAGGGGATGAGGAATCACTTGGACAAGTGAATTCCCATACGTATCAGTATGATACAGCATTGGTGCTAAAAGTAGCCAAATGGCAGAATTAGCAGTTGTATACAAAACTGTTCAAATTGCTCTAGAGCATAATATTACCAAATTTGTTATAGTCACAGATTCCAGTTATGTACGTGACAGTTTTTTCGAGTATATGCCTACTTGGAAAAGAAACAACATGCTACGGTATAATAACAAACCTGTTAGGTATGCCAAATAGTTTTGTACCATAGATTAATTAGTCAGAAGAAAAAGGTTAATCATTTATTGGAAGAAAACTAAAGGTCATTCTAAAACCCAGAACATGGACAAGGAAGGTAATGATCTAGCTGATAAACTTGCTAAACAAGGTTCCATAAATGGAGAAAATGTAGACATAGATCATTTACTAGGAATGATACACATTGAAGCTGTCACTAGACACCGAGCTAAGGTACAGACTGTAAAAAATGTGGCACAATGGAGTTAAGAATCTACAAGTGAGGATCTAATTAAAAGCCAAAAGGAAGATCCTATACTTGGAATCTTATATAAACATATTAAAGATCCTAGTAACAATCCCATTTCGGAGGATGATTATGCCCAAAATGAAGACCTCCGATTATTAGTAAAAACCAAATCTCAATTCAGCATTCAGGATGGTTTACTAATGAGGACATCCAAGAATGGTATTCAACAGTGGGTTTTTCCTACTATATTTAGAGGCCTAATGTTACAACATGCACCTACAGCAGGTCACCGAGGTGAGAAGATCACCTACGAATTACTATGTAAATTATGCCTATTGGTCTCATATATTGAAAGATTTCCAAACCTACGGTTGTCTAGTTTGTGCTCAGTTCCAACCTCAAGGTCCCACACATCGTGCCCCACGTCAGAGAAAGGGCTTCTCATTGCCATGGTCAGACATACAGATTGCTAAGAAGGGTAAAAATGCGGCGCTAATCTAAATGAATAAATCCCTAAGATATAAAAAATGTGTAGGCTGTTGTGAACGAAGCCAATAAAGGACTCAAAAAATGACCAAGGTAATAAGGTGCGTGGATAGCTACTAATGATGGTAAAATTAATGCTGAGTGCCAAAGCCAAACACAGGATAATTACGGCAACAATAATATATAGCAAGCTCGTGGAGGAGCAAAGAAAAACGACCCCTGATAATAATATTCACAAACCTAAAATAGGGAGGTAAACTACGGCGCTAAATTCTTGGGATACTAAAGAAAAAAACCATGAACACCAAAGGAAAAAAAAAAAAACTGTAGGAAGATGCAGGTAGTAAATATAAAGATTCTTATGATACGTGAATAAAAAATGCCTTAACAGAAATGAGCTATGTAACAAAGGAACTGATAACTACACCAGGAAACATTTCCAAGTCAGGATCTAGTTCATGTAGATTAATATTCCACCATTTCTGTGCAACCAAAAATATAGCAAATCAATGTTGCAACAAAAGGTGCAGCTAATAGGGGAACTAAATAATTGACATCCAGATAATTAATGACCTTTTAAAACCTAAATAATATAAAAGAGCAATAAATGTAGCTCGTGACTCCAACAACACAATAATCCTAAAAATAGTGTATACGCAATAATTCTAAAAAAGTGTGTGCAAACAGCAATCCAGTGCAGCATCCAAAGTGAAGATAAGTGAATAAATAATTAAATAATCAATATGGTCCTACTAATTAAAACACAAATAAATCTTAAATAAATAAATCCATAAATTAATAATTTAAGGCATAGATAATATCTGAATTGCTTCTCTATAAATAATATTGTGCAAATGTTGCAGCATCCAAAAATGTATCTATAAATAAAGAAGTATGTTCCCAAAAAAATGTATCAAAACAAACAAATATTTCAACAAAGTGAACAATGTTTCTTCCACAAAAAATGTGAACAACTAATTAACACACCAGCAAATAGAAAAAACAGTGTTCAGCATAAATGTCACACTCAATGTGATACCAATAAAGTGTCCCAGAGTGAATAAAAGTGGTTTTTAAATTAGAAAATATTCGCAAAACATCCCATTCATATCTCCTTCGTGATGAATCAAAGAAAAATCTTTCACATATCCCCAGTGAAGAAACAACAGGTGTATGGACAGATAAAACGGTTCCCCCAGCCTCTCACCTCCCGGCTGAGCGATAACAGCCCAGAAAATAGCCTCACGCAGTCTGTGCCTGCAGGTGGTTTTGAACGCTGTCAGCTCCCAGCAGGATGATATGTCAGCCTTGGTATATGTGATAAAGCGTCTCCCGATCTCCAATTTCTCAAGCAATGTTCACTCAAAAGAATAAGGGGAAGGATTCCATAGTGAAGTATGTAAACCATCGATTTTTATTAAATAATAACCCACTTACATTCAGAATAACAGCTTCAGCAAAAACTTTTAAAACCGGCTCACTGACTCACCGATCCCGGCCGTGATCGGAAAGACAAGTAGCCGAGTAATACCGCCTCTCTTCTCCCTGACGCGTTGCGTGACTGTCACGTCACTTTCTCAAAGGGTATGAAGAAAGGCGGATGCGGATCGTTCTTATGAGAGAGAGGTAACCATGGCAACCCCTCTGACACAAGCATAACGGTAAGTTATACGGCACTCCTTGTGCACAATATAAATCAATTAATCATAAACAAATCCCTAAATCCTAGATAAGTTTTCATACATAAAAAGGTTTACTTATAAAAATAATTGAATATGGTTGGTTAAAAGATGTTAAACATATATATATAAAAAATATCAAACATATATATATAAAAAAATAAAAGGTAGTAGATAATCTCCCTCTAGTGGTCCATCATAAAAATACAAATCCACATAATATAGACAATGAAGAGGTAGAACCTTCAAAGTGATTAAAACTTCAAAAATGATTAAAATATAGGCCTGCAACACATAAAAGAATCTAGCTCTAAATATATTTTACAAAATCAAGAATCTACTACGGTACTAAATACAAAGGAAATCATAATACCCATTGTTAAAATTGAATGGCCCAAGGAAAATTATTTCTAAAACAACACTTCTAATAATTAGAGATGAAGCAATTAAGATCAAATTCAACATTATGACCCAGAGGCGTTAAAGTACGGAGCTCATGTATCCAACGGGATTCTGCCTGACTCAATTTTATCACTTTGTTATCACCCCTTCAATGGGGTTTATATTTCTCAATTCCCCATACTTTTAGTGAGGAGGGGTCCCTATTATGATATTGATCGTAGTGTTTTGACAAACTATGTTTCGGACAACCTTTCTTTATATTTTGGGTATGTTCTCTCAATCTCTTCCATAATTCTCTTTTTGTTCGTCCTACATATTGGATCTGACAGGGACATTCCAACAAATACACTACTCCCTCTGTTCGGCAGGATATAAATTCTTTGATTTGGTATTCTCTATTGGTAACTGTTGATTTGAAGTTGCATTTTTTCTTTTTTGCCTCGTTTGTGTGTCTGCAGGTGTAACAGGTCTTGCAGGGATAAAATTTGCCATCAAAGAAGGAAAAATTTCTCCGCGGGGGAGGGTCTAGTACATTTTTAGCAACCAGATCCCTCAATGTGGGAGCTCTCCGATATGTAAATCTCGGTTTCTCCGGTAGTAGCATTCCCAGGTGCCTGTCTGCTTTCACTATATACCAATATTTTCTAAAGATTTTTTCTATTTGCTTATGTTGCAAACTATAATCCATCACTAATGGTACAGAGTTTATAGAGTCAGTTTTTTTAATTAGAATCCTCTATAAGTTTACTTCTATCCATAACCTCCACATCTTTAATTTTCTCCTTTATAAAATCAGGGCCATATCCCTTTTGGATAAATCTTTGTCCGATAAATTCAGCTTGTTTAAGAAAAACATCTTGTTTTGTACAATTTCTTTTCAGCCTGGTGAACTGGCCCTTAGGTATATTGTTTAGCCAGGGAGCATGATGGCAACTATCTATTGGCAGATAGCTGTTTCTATCAACTTGTTTAAAAAATGTTTGGGTAATAAATCTTCCATCCTCTTTTAAAATTTCCAAATCTAAAAATTGTATTTTTTCATCATTGATCTCCCATGATAAATTAATATTTTTATTGTTTAAATTCAAGTTAGAACCAAAGTCCATCAAGCTTTCCTTATCGCCAGCCCAGATCACGATAATATCATCAATAAATCTTTTAAATAAAAGAAGTTGCTGGGGTCTGTTCTTATATACGGCTTCTTCCTCCCATTCCGGCATGTAAAGATTAGCTACGCTGGGTGCATATTCGGCACCCATTGCAATTCCACAAATTTGTTTAAAAAAATCATTTTCATGCCAAAAATAATTGTGATCCAAACTGTATTTTAAACACTCCAATAAAAACTTTCTTTGCACCGCTTTTAGGTCACTAAATTTCTTTAAAGCCCATTTTGTTGCTTGTATTGCTTCTTCGTGATCAATTATCGTATAAAGCGATGCTACATCTGCTGTTGCCAGATAAACTGATCTGTCCCCAAATGTGACAGTATCCAACAACTGGAGTAGATGCTTAGTATCTCTTAGAAAAGACTCAGTTTTTCTCACTAATGGTTGTAGAAACCAGTCAATATACTCCCCTATTCTGGCTCCCACCGAATTTATTCCGTTTACAATTGGTCTTCCTGGAGGTTTCTCTTTATTTTTATGAATCTTAGGGAGGGTATATATAACTGGGGTGCGACATCCACGTAGCTGTAAATATTTTGCCTCTTTTTTATTTAGTAGGCCCCTAGATTTTCCTCTTTCTACCAGATAGGTTAGGTCATCTTTATACTGTACTAACGGGTTTCCCGGCAGTTTTAAGTAAGTGGTGGTATCACTCAATTGTCTTTTTAATTCCTCCAGATAGTCCTTCTTCGATTGAATCACTATAGCTCCTCCTTTATCAGCCTGTCTAACCACAATCTCCCTTCTCTCTTCTAATTTTTGAATACCGTTCTTGATCTCCGTGAGATCATTCATTTTCCTGATTTTTAGATCATGCAAATCTTTCAGGACCATTTTCCGAAACACTTCAATATTTCCCTCTGTTCCCAGTGGGGGGTTGAATAGTGTTTTATTCTTCAAATCGCTATGTTTAATTCCACTTTCCACCATGTTGTTCCTTATTAGATTTTCTCCTGGTTTGCTCAACATATATTTCTTAATATGAAGGCTCCTGGCGAATTTATTGATGTCTACGTACGTACTGAATTTGTTTAAGTTCTTTTTAGGTGCAAATTTTAAGCCTTTGTCTAGTACTTTAATTTCATCTCTCGTTAACTCCACCCCACTGATGTTGATTATCCCTTCTCCTATTGGTCTCGTTTTCTTCTGCTTTTTTGCTCCTGCTCTGCATCCACGTTTGGTTTTTCGTTTCTTCCAGACAATTTTTCTGAGTCTCTCCGTGGAGATCTCTTTAGTTTCTTCTCTCGATCCCCCTCTCTCCGATGTTCTTGATTCCTTTCTTCCCTTCTTCCATCTCTCCTCACTCCACGCTCTGGACTCCTCCTCGGAGATCTTCGTGGTCCGTATTCCGTCCAATAACGCCGGGGAGAATCCCGGCGTCTCATCTCTAAAAAACGCCTAGGGGTTCTATCACGCCCCTCATGCTGATATCTAGGAGTTCTCCCCGGCGTTATGGGGAATGGGGAATGGGGAATGGGGAATTGAGAAATATAAACCCCATTGGAGGGGTGATAACAAAGTGATAAAATTGAGTCAGGCAGAATCCCGTTGGATACATGAGCTCCGTACTTTAACGCCTCTGGGTCATAATGTTGAATTTGATCTTAATTGCTTCATCTCTAATTATTAGAAGTGTTGTTTTAGAAATAATTTTCCTTGGGCCATTCAATTTTAACAATGGGTATTATGATTTCCTTTGTATTTAGTACCGTAGTAGATTCTTGATTTTGTAAAATATATTTAGAGCTAGATTCTTTTATGTGTTGCAGGCCTATATTTTAATCATTTTTGAAGTTTTAATCACTTTGAAGGTTCTACCTCTTCATTGTCTATATTATCTGGATTTGTATTTTTATGATGGACCACTAGAGGGAGATTATCTACTACCTTTTATTTTTTTATATATATATGTTTGATATTTTTTATATATATATGTTTAACATCTTTTAACCAACCATATTCAATTATTTTTATAAGTAAACCTTTTTATGTATGAAAACTTATCTAGGATTTAGGGATTTGTTTATGATTAATTGATTTATATTGTGCACAAGGAGCGCCGTATAACTTACCGTTATGCTTGTGTCAGAGGGGTTGCCATGGTTACCTCTCTCTCATAAGAATGATCCGCATCCGCCTTTCTTCATACCCTTTGAGAAAGTGACGTGACAGTCACGCAACGCGTCAGGGAGAAGAGAGGCGGTATTACTCGGCTACTTGTCTTTCCGATCACGGCCGGGATCGGTGAGTCAGTGAGCCGGTTTTAAAAGTTTTTGCTGAAGCTGTTATTCTGAATGTAAGTGGGTTATTATTTAATAAAAATCGATGGTTTACATACTTCACTATGGAAGATTCTATTCTATTCTTATTCTTTTGAGTGAACATTGCTTGAGAAATTGGAGATCGGGAGACGCTTTATCACATATACCAAGGCTGACATATCATCCTGCTGGGAGCTGACAGCGTTCAAAACCACCTGCAGGCACAGACTGCGTGAGGCTATTTTCTGGGCTGTTATCGCTCAGCCGGGAGGTGAGAGGCTGGGGGAACCGTTTCATCTGTCCATACACCTGTTGTTTCTTCACTGGGGATATGTGAAAGATTTTTCTTTGATTCATCACGAAGGAGATATGAATGGGATGTTTTGCGAATATTTTCTAATTTAAAAACCACTTTTATTCACTCTGGGACACTTTATTGGTATCACATTGAGTGTGACATTTATGCTGAACACTGTTTTTTCTATTTGCTGGTGTGTTAATTAGTTGTTCACATTTTTTGTGGAAGAAACATTGTTCACTTTGTTGAAATATTTGTTTGTTTTGATACATTTTTTTGGGAACATACTTCTTTATTTATAGATACATTTTTGGATGCTGCAACATTTGCACAATATTATTTATAGAGAAGCAATTCAGATATTATCTATGCCTTAAATTATTAATTTATGGATTTATTTATTTAAGATTTATTTGTGTTTTAATTAGTAGGACCATATTGATTATTTAATTATTTATTCACTTATCTTCACTTTGGATGCTGCACTGGATTGCTGTTTGCACACACTTTTTTAGAATTATTGCGTATACACTATTTTTAGGATTATTGTGTTGTTGGAGTCACGAGCTACATTTATTGCTCTTTTATATTATTTAGGTTTTAAAAGGTCATTAATTATCTGGATGTCAATTATTTAGTTCCCCTATTAGCTGCACCTTTTGTTGCAACATTGATTTGCTATATTTTTGGTTGCACAGAAATGGTGGAATATTAATCTACATGAACTAGATCCTGACTTGGAAATGTTTCCTGGTGTAGTTATCAGTTCCTTTGTTACATAGCTCATTTCTGTTAAGGCATTTTTTATTCACGTATCATAAGAATCTTTATATTTACTACCTGCATCTTCCTACAGTTTTTTTTTTTTTTTCCTTTGGTGTTCATGGTTTTTTTCTTTAGTATCCCAAGAATTTAGCGCCGTAGTTTACCTCCCTATTTTAGGTTTGTGAATATTATTATCAGGGGTCGTTTTTCTTTGCTCCTCCACGAGCTTGCTATATATTATTGTTGCCGTAATTATCCTGTGTTTGGCTTTGGCACTCAGCATTAATTTTACCATCATTAGTAGCTATCCACGCACCTTATTACTATTGGCTTCGTTCACAACAGCCTACACATTTTTTATATCTTAGGGATTTATTCATTTAGATTAGCGCCGCATTTTTACCCTTCTTAGCAATTGAATTGAGGTGTGTGAACACTATTATTTGTGGCTGCTACTCTGTTCATATTTAACGTTTTTTAGGTAATTTCTTCCTTTATATATATTTTCACTGTTTGAGTTTTTAATTTTGGTCTGCGCACAAGTACTTAATACCATATCCAGACATACAGATTGACTTTATAGGTCCTGTCACAAAGTCATCCAGGGGAAACAAATACATGTTAACGGTCACTTGTGTATTTACCAAGTGGGTAGCGTGTTTACTGGCTCATAATAACGCAGCTGAAACATAAGCCAATTTGCTTATCGTGACAGGACAGGCAAAACAATCAATTGTTCGGGGCCCCGAGCTGGCCAGGGGCCCCAGCCGTGCCACCGCTTCCCAGTGTTGCCAACCGCCTGTATTGCATGTATTGATGTATTGCATCTGAGTTTTTTATGTATATATAATACATGGAGTATATAATATGTATATTTATATATATACATATACTTGTGACTATCTCAGTCTCACACTAAAACATTTGCTGTGTTTGTTTAGGCTTTTCTGGTAGTGGGACATTTGTTCAACAGATGTCCTGGAGTGCTTACACAAAATACCCTCTCTGCTACCATTGTTTATACAGGTGTTCTGGTCAACTATATCTCTAGCTTGAGTTTTTGCTATTTTTGACATCAGTGTAATGGGGCACAAAACGATATGCCCAAATGGGATTGGCTTTTTAAAACTTTCCAAATAAAAGACAAGAACACAAACTGAGATTAGGACTTTGTAATGACGTGACACCAAGGAAGGTCTCTGCCAGAATCTGGAGACTCTTTTTGCCCGATTGCCAAGGAGATCGTGAAGTTTCTATAAGCGGATCTAAGTAACCTTTTCGTGTATTCTTATTGTATACAGACTATAGTTTTGCTAGGAAGTAGGTAGCATTTTTTTCTTGTTATAGATATATCTGTCAGCTTTGTATTATATTGCTAATATTGTAATCATTTTGTATGTAAAGCATTTTTTGTTTAGTAAAAGCACATTGATATACCACAGAGTTTCCTTGGTTTTACTGCAAGAACCTTTAATAGATTGACGCAAGCATTACAACAGTCCAAACCAGATCATTGATTTGTAAAGACTATGATGACTACCAAAGGCACAGTGATCGTGTGGATGGTGTTAATCCTTGGTGCCCAGTTCCAGACTGAACCTGTCATCAAACCAGGTCCTTCATCGGGAGTCATGTTGCAAGATGCTCTAGGATTCTTATTAATGGAAAGAAAGATTTTGTCTAAGAAGATCTTTGTGAGTTTGGATCCAAGGATATCCATTGAGAGGAATTATAATATATCCCATTTTCGGCTTGTGGAGAAGCAAGAATGGTATATTGCACATGTAAACAAAGCTCAAATTAGAGTACGAGATATTTTAGAACATGCAAGGAAACCATTGATTATCCAACCCATGTCTAAACCTGAGCGACCAAAGAGATTCCTCAGTTTCTTGATTGCCAGCATTGTCTTCCCTACGCTCGGGATGGTGGTTTTCACCAACACTTTAGCAGTCAATTTTGTTTCCATAAAGACTTTACAAGCTGAAGTAAGAAATTTAAGGGGAAATATTGAATCTCTATATCAGGAAATTGAAATTCAAAAGACTAATATGGAGAAATTGGTGAACGTAGTTATCAACATTATACTTACTACAAACCTACACTCTGAATTGATTTCACGTTCTACGGAATTACATTAAAGTCATGAACAATTTAAATATGAACTCTTATTTTTAAAAGATCCCATAATGTTCCATGCCATGATGTTTTTAGATGAAGTTCAAAATGGTATGAATGACTTACTTCATGGTCGCGTTCCATTATATTTTGTTTCTCCAGATATGATAAAGAAGATATTGTTTAAACTAGGTGAAAAAGCACTGGAAGAATTCCATGTTAACTTATCATTTAAAATGGGAAGCGCTTTAACTTTATATAATGATCCAGAGAGAATGGAGATTTGTTTTCTATTGCCAATACTATATATGGATAATAGGAACATCTTTGAGACGAAATACATTCATACTTTTGGGACATACCCTGTTTTCCCAAAAATAAGACCTAGCGTGATTGTCGGTGATGGCTGCAATATAGGCCCTACGCCCCAAATAGCCCTACCCTGTTTCCCCCAAAAAAAGCCCTACCCTGAAAAGAAGACCTACAAGGACTTTAACTAGGGCCTATTTGAAGGGTAGGGCTTATATTGCAGTCATCACCGACAATCACGCTAGGTCTTATTTTCGGGGAAACAGGGTACCAGCACAATTTTCACATTAAGATAGAGAGACTCCAGAGATAATTACATATCAATTATCAGAAACTGAAATATTCTCAATACCAATATTAAGTGAATGTGTTACATTTAAAGACAATCATTTTCAATGGGAAGGAAAACCTTTTGTACAGTCAAGTCCATAAATATTGGGGCCTCGACACAATTCTAATCTTTTTGGCGCTATACACCACCGCAATGGATTTGAACAAGATGTGTTTTAACTGCAGACTTTCAGCTTTAATTTGAGGGTATTTACATCCAAATCAGGTGAACGGTGTAAGAATTACAAAGGTTTGTATATGTGCCTTCCACTTTTTAAGGGATCAAAAGTAATGGGACAGATTAACAATCACCCATCAAACTTTCACTTTTTAATACTTGGTTGCAAATCCTTTGCAGTCAATTACAGCCTGAAGTATGGAATGCATAGACATCACTAGACGCTGGGTTTCATCCCTGGTGATGCTCTGCCAGGCCTCTACTGCAACTGTCTTCAGTTCCTGCTTGTTCTTGGGGGAATTTTCCCTTCAGTTTTGTCTTCAGCAAGTGAAATGCCTGCTCAATCGGATTCAGGTCAGGTGATTGACTTGGCCATTGCATAACTTTCCACTTCTTTCCCTTAAAAAACTCTTTGGTTGCTTTCGCAAGTATGCTTCGGGTCATTGTCCATCTGCACTATGAAGCGCTGTCCAATGAGTTCTGAAGCATTTTGCTATGCAAAATATTGCCCGAAACACTTCAGAATTCATCCTGCTGCTTTTGTCAGCAGTCACATCATCAATAAATGCAGGAGAACCAGTTCCATTGGCAGCCATACATGCCCACGCCATGACAATACCACCACCATGCTTCACTGATGAGGTGGTATGCTTTGGATCATGAGCAGTTCCTTTCCTTCTCCATACTCTTCTCTTCCCATCACTCTGGTACAAGTTGATCTTGGTCTCATCTGTCCATAGGATGTTGTTCCAGAACTGTGAAGGCTTTTGTTGTTTGGCAAACTCTAATCTGGCCTTCCTGTTTTTGAGGCTTCTAACCTAACCCTTTTCTCAGATATACCTAAGGTTGCTCGCCTGAATACCATGGCAAAACAGGGGGGGGGTGTGAGAACTATTGAGGTTAAAAATAATTAATTTATAAGGCCTATACATTTTATTGTATATATGGTTTCATGGGCATCTTGGAAGTCATCTTGTATGTTAGAAGATGAATGCAAGTTTATTGCTTTTGGACAAAGACTCTTACAGAAGATTTTTTAAGAGCCTTATCGCATATTCTCCCAAGTCGTAAATGGCGACGGTCCTAGATAACAAAAACAAGATAAGGACTGGCCATGGTGCCAGAATGTGTTATGATGAGATTGAAGACTCATGTTTCAACTAAAACAATGAATGGAGACTTTGAATTATTTTTTTACTGAAAGAAAAAAGGGGGCTTATTTAAAAGTTGTCTTATGAACAAGTATTATTAATTGCAAGTAATTATATTAGCAATAATTTCTATTGTATTATTATTACATTATATGGAGCATTTATATGCCTACTTTATTAAATAATTTCACATATTTTTGTTTATGTACTTTTACGATATTCAATACGATATATATTGTTTAATTTTACTCATTGAAATGTATTAGAATATATTTTAAATATGAGAGGTGCGTGTTTAAAGTACTATGAATAAGAGTGGGTGTGCAGAATTTCAGTGAATCTACATGTGAATAACCATTGTGTTTTTAGTACCAATTACCTAACTCTCAAAGGTATTTGGAGGAGAAGTTACTTACCGTTGTTCAGACTTTCTTAAAGCTATATATTTTATGAAGAGACAAAAAGTCGGACAGATGTTGCCATAGAATAGACCACCAAAAAAAGAAGGAAGGGAAGAAGTATACAGGAGGAGACAAAGCTGACATCTCTTAGACAAAAGGTTTTGAGATTTCTGGTAAGTATACATTTCTATTTATCTGTAGGCAATTGACTAGCTATACACATCTGGCTGGACCATTTCGTCCTTGTAGCTTGAAGATTTGAATTGGAATAATTCTAACTGCAGTATGAATTGTTTCTTTTTCAATCAAAGAGAGAAATACACACATATGTATAATCTCATTGAAGCTGATTTCAGCTGATTAAAATAAAGTAATCTATTGAAAATGTATCTTTACCTTAAATATAAGTCTTGGTTAAATCACCAATTCTGTGCATGGTATAACAAGTTTGTCCATGTGCTGTTAATGTAAATTTGAGCTTGCAATATCAGTTAACTGAGAGAGGTCACGTGTCAAAATCTGCACCTTTTGTTTTCACATCCTGCTGAGCTATTGTTAAGCTATTAATTACTTTCAAGGAGTTATTTGTTCAGGATTAATGGTAAGGAGAGAGGGCAAGGATTGATTTTTGTTTTTCCATGAGAAAATCCTGTCATTAGTGTAACCATCAAGATCACGTCTAAATTTACCTAGTTTCATTTTTCCTAGCTTAATTTTGATTAGGAACTCCTCATTCTTCTTGGTATTCTTTTTAAGAGTGTCTAACCAAGTGGAGGCACAGGTATGGTTTCCTATGATTACTTGTGTTAAAATGTGTACCTGATGTACAAAAATTGGTCAAATCTAGATTGTCTGTGATGGGATGTAATCTCCATCCATTTTGCTGTGCAAAATTCAGAGACCCCAGTCCATTCCTTGATACAGTCTGATTCCAAAAAGGGACAGAGGGACAGGTAGGTGAAATTTTGGATATCAATTGTACATCATTGGTTAAAGAAAAATGTGTCCCACCATTGGGTATTGGCTGAATGTATGAGTCTTTCAAGTTTTTTAAATTTACCACACAAAGTATTTCTGATATGGCCGTGAAGTTTAATGCTAGGGGAAAAAAAAGGGATGAGTAGGTAGATTCCATAGAACATGTACATTGGTAAGTCCAGCTAAATGTTACAGAATAGCTATAAATAAGGTACTGATGGGAAATGCCGAAATAGTTGGACAGAAAGGCTACACATTGAAGATGCCAGTCTCAGGCCTGGCTTGACAATCTGAAGGGAAGCCCGCTGAACCGCCAAAGGTGTATATAAGGATGGTGTCAGAATGTACATGTTACCAAGGCATTTACTTACTGTCAACACCCACCACCCTTGTATCAAAATCCACCCAACCACCAATAAAAAGGGGGACCCAGGCAAATCTGTATATATATATATGTATATATATTGTGGTGGTGTGGTACCCCACCAGTGTTTGGACGCAAGATTCTCAACCAGGCAGGTTGAGGGGCTCCAGTTTATTTGCTTATTTGGGAGGAAAGTGGCTTTTCAGTTTCCTCATTGTTTACTAAAGTCCACTTTGGGACCTGGAGCCTGGGGATTTCGTAGCGATCAAGGTGGGATGAAATCTCCAGTCCTGGGTCCGGGTTTTGAGATCCACCAGCATACTGACTGGTCAGGTGTGTTCTGGGCTATTTGTAGACACCTGACCATAGTTTTGGGCTCCACCCTCCCAAGGAATCCAGGCAAGCAAGGGAGAAGTGTGCATGTCTGCAAAGTTCTGTCTGTCAGAGCAGACAGAGGGTCCAAGCCTGTGGCAATGAAGCTGGAAAAGAGTGCTGAGGTACAGGGTGTACAGGAACTCGGTTATAAAGCCAAGAGGGCTGAAGTGTAAGCCTGAGCAGCAGTGCTGCTAAAGAGAGCCAGGTGGATTGGTATTTTCTGTTTTACTTACATTGTTGCTGTGGAAAGCTGAAACCCCATACTGTGGGCAACTCTTCTGTTATTGGACTTGTTTTCTTTTTCCTTTAATAAACGTGGGCCAACAAGCCCTTAAACGGCACAACTAGCGTGGACTCAGCTCACTGGTAGCTCTACCCTTAAGCTAAAAAAAACCCCAATATTACAAGTGGTGGAGAATGCGGGCATAACTGAAGATCCTCGCATATACCAGTGAGCTATTGCCAGAAACTGCCTGTGCTTTGCAGCAGGTGGTGTACCTGGAAGAGAGAGGACCTGTAAGGAAACCAGCAGAAATCGCCTGGCGCATGCTGATGCGCATGCGCACGAGCACGGTAGTCCACAGATGCCCGGAGTACACACACAGGAGCGTGCCCTAGCGCCAGTTGGCACCAGTCGGCCTATTTAATGGAGGCCCCAGCAACTGATCAGTGCTGACTGGTCTTCAGCTGTGTCCCTGTTACTCTGAACCTGTGTTATTCTGCCTGATTCCCGTTGCTGACCTTGGCTCCTGTTTACCTGGCTCTGAACTCTGCTATACCTGATCTCTGGTTCCTGATCCCGGCATCCCATCTGACCCGTCTCTGCCTGATGTTCCGGTACCCTGCTGCCCGCCTGTTGACGAACCCAGCTTCCCATCTGAACCGTCTCTGCCTGATGTTCCGGTACCCTGCTGCCCATCTGCTGACGAACCCGGCTATCCCTGTGACCTGGCCCTGGTGCCCAGCTTGGCCCAGCACAACTACCCGAGTGTCTGCAACTTCAGTCCTGCGACCAGCTGCGACTTCCTACTCTGCAACTACTGTCCTGAGACCAGCTGCGACTTCCTGCAACAGGGTTCCTGGTACCCATCTGCAGGCACTCGTGTGCCTCCTGTTCCTTGGCTCCTTCTGTTTCACTCTCAGCGGAACCTGGACTGGAGATACAAGAGAGGCCGACCTCGTCAATTCAGTCTCCCTTCAGGTACATGACAGTACCAGTCAACCAGTAATGGAGTCTGAAAGGGAGGTCTCTCTGCTGTCAACCCTCTGCCAAACTGTTACCGCACTCTCCCACATAGTGCAAGGGTTGCTGTCACGTACCTGGTAGGTTGTAAGCCTGAAGTGCAGGAAAAGACCTCCCTTACAGCTCCCACTCCCGTTCCCCTGGAATGGAGACAGAGGGCCAGGAGTGAAGAGTGGTATGGGTGCCTGGCAGGGTCAACAGTTGCTGAAAGTCCAGTAGTGGTGGCACCCTCTGGAGTCAGTAGTCTGAGGAGTAGACTGAGGACAGAGACTGGAATGCAGGACTGGAACCAGGAACAATAGCAGGTAATAGCAGACTGGAAGCTGGACTGGAACAACAGCAGAAGATAGCCTGGAACACTGGACTGGAACCAGGAACAACAGCAGGTAATAGACTGGAACGCTGGACTGGAACACAGCAGAAGATAGCCTGGAACGCTGGGCTGGAACACAGCAGAAGGTAGCCTGGAACGCTGGACTGGAACCAGGAACAACAGCAGGTAATAGACTGGAACGCTAGACTGGAACACAGCAGAAGATAGCCTGGAACGCTGGGCTGGAACACAGCAGAAGGTAGCCTGGAACGCTGGGCTGGAACACAGCAGAAGGTAGCCTGGAACGCTGGACTGGAACCAGCAGAAGGTAGCCTGGAACGCTGGACTGGAACTAGGAACAACAGCAGGTAATAGCAAACTGGAAGCTGGACTGGAACCAGGAACAACAGCAGGTAATAGCAGACTGGAAGCTGATGAACACAGCGGAGGGTCAACAAGCCGGTGGTCAGTAACATTTGGACAGCAGAGGTACCAGGGGTAATGCAGAGGGATGGTCAGGCAAGCCAAGAGGGTCTGGTGCAGGCAGATAGCAGGATCGTCAAACAGGAAGCCGGGTCAGATAACAGGAAACACAGATCAGATCAGGTAACACTCACAGAACGCTGTAGAGCAGACAGCGGGGATAGAGTGTGACAGGCCGGTTTAAATAGCCCGCCTGGCACTAGCGGGAGTGCGCGCGCGCGTGCCCGTGCGTGACAGCACCCGTGAACGCGCGCGCATGCGCAGTGGAACCCGCGGCCGTGTCCCCCTGCGTCTGGATCGCTGATTATTGGCAGGATCTTCATGACAGTTGCATATGGACTTTGCCCGCATCCATAACCAACTTCAGTATACAACCAGCTTTACTCCCACTTCCGAGCATCCAAGACTCAAGGATTCCTTTGCTCAAACTATGACTTTATCCCAAGCTGAACTATCTTACCTTCCTGAGCCCAGGGTACACTTGCCCGAACGGTTTTCTGGGGACCGTAAAAAGTACAGGACTTTTCAGAATGCCTGCGAACTTTACTTTTCTTTGCTACCCCATACGTTCTCTACAGAGGAAGTGAAGGTGGGATTTCTTATCTCCTTGTTGCTGGAGGAACCCCAGGCCTAGGCGTTTCAGCTTCGGGAACAACACGACCCTGTTCTGGCTTTGGTCAATTCCTTTTTCACTGCCATGGCTCAATTATATGCCGACCCCTTCTGTCACCAGAAGAGGTGCAGAGACTTCGCTGAGTCATTTACAACAAGGTTCTAGGCCTATGGAGGACTATGTCTCAGACTTTCGTTTATGGAGCACTGATACTGAGTGGAATGATTCGGCCTTACATTTCTGATTTCGTCTTGGCCTGTCAGAAGCCGTCAAAGATGAACTCGCAAGGGTGGAAATACCTACCTCTCTGAATGACTTAATCCACCTTAGCATACAAATTGACCGTCGCCTACGTGAAAGACAGTTTGGAAAGCCGGAAATCTTCATCTAATGCCTACCTGCTCGACAGACCCATCACCTTCCTCCTTCTCAACTGTGCCAAGAAATGTTTCTGACATCAGGAAAATTCCACATGCCAGCTTTCCTAGGCCCCCTCTGACCGAACAAGAGCGATCTCGTCGTCGCCGCAATAATCTCTATCTTTATTGTGGCGAGCAGGGGCACTTCCTACAGACTTGTTCCAGAAGACATCGTAAAAGACCCCTCCTTCCATCTTCTAAAGTTGTGGTATTAAGCTCCAGTCAAAACCACACCCTGCTGCCAGTTTCTCTTCAGTTAACCGGAAAGACTCTTACTGTTTCTGCCATTGTGGACTCTGGGGCCTGTAGCTGTTTCGTGGACTCTGTCTTTGCAAATATGCACGCACTCCCTTTGCGTGCCAAGAAGAACAGCTTCACGGTCCACCTGGCAGATGGTTCAGGTATCAAATCTGGGCCTGTCACTCTAGAGACTGAAACCGTCCTGTGTCTCACAGCTTCTGGGCATCGTGAGCTGCTACGTCTAGCTGTCATTACATCTCCCCTATTTCCTGTCATTCTTGGGCAGCCCTGGTTGAAGGCACATAAACCCCTCATTAACTGGGTCACAGGGGAAGTGACTTTTTCTTCTAAATACTATAATTAATTCTGCATTCCCCCTCTACCCAAGTCCAAAGAACTGCTCCTCTGCATTAACATGGACCCTAAACCATTAAACTTGTGCCTTCCGTTTACCATGACTTTCTGGATGTTTTCAATAAAAAGAGTGCTGACACTCTCCCTCTTCATAGACCATATGATTGCCCTATCGATCTCTTACCCGGTGCAGAAATTTCCTTTGGCAGGATATACCCACTCTCAGAACCAGAACTGGAGGAATTGCGGAAGTACATTGATGAGAACCTTGATAAGGGGGTTTATCCGGCCATCTTCTTCCCCCGCGGGAGCGGGAATATTTTTTGTGGAGAAGAATTCCATGTTAACTTATCATTTAAAATGGGAAGTGCTGTACCTTTATAAACTGATCCAGGGAGTATGGAGATTTGTTTTCTTTTGCCAATGCTATATATGGATAATAGGAACATCTTTCAGACGAAATACATTCGTAATTTTTTGACATACCAGGACAATTTTCACATTAGGATAGAGAGACTCCAGAGATAATTACATATCAATTAGCAGAAACTGAAGTGTTCTCAATACCAATATTAAGTGAATGTGTTAAATTTAAAGACAATAATTTTCAATGGGAAGGAAAACCTTTTGTACAGTCAGGTCCATAAATATTGGGACATCGACACAATTCTAATCTTTTTGGCGCTATACACCACCACAATGGTTTTCAACAAGATGTGTTTTAACTGCAGACTTTCAGCTTTAATTTGAGGGTATTTTCATCCAAATCAGGTGAATGGTGTAGGAATTACAAAAGTTTGTATATGTGCCTCCCACTTTTTAAGGGACCAAAAGTAATGGGACAGATTAACAATCATCCATCAAACTTTCTCTTTTTAATACTTGGTTGCAAATCCTTTGCAGTCAATTACAGACTGAAGTCTCAAATGCATAGACATCACCAGACGCTGGGTTTCATCCCGGGTGATGCTCTGCCAGGCCTCTACTGCAACTGTCTTCAGTTCCTGCTTGTTCTTGGGGCATTTTCCCTTCAGTTTTGTCTTCAGCAAGTGAAATGCCTGCTCAATCGGATTCAGGTCAGGTGATTGACTTGGCCATTGCATAACTTTCCACTTCTTTCCCTTAAAAAACTCTTTGGTTGCTTTCGCAAGTATGCTTCGGGTCATTGTCCATCTGCACTGTGAAGCACCGTCCAATGAGTTCTGAAGCATTTTGCTGAATATGAGCAGATAATATTGCCCGAAACACTTCAGAATTCATCCTGCTGCTTTTGTCAGCAGTCACATCATCAATAAATACAAGAGAACCAGTTCCATTGGCAGCCATACATGCCCACGCCATGACACTGCCACCACCATGCTTCACTGATGAGGTGGTATGCTTTGGATCATGAGCAGTTCCTTTCCTTCTCCATACTCTTCTCTTCCCATCACTCTGGTACAAATTGATCTTGGTCTCATCTGTCCATAGGATGTTGTTCCAGAACTGTGAAGGCTTTTTTAGATGTTGTTTGGCAAACTCTAATCTGGCCTTCCTGTTTTTGAGGCTCACCAATGGTTTACATCTTGTGGTGAACCCTCTGTATTCACGCTGGTGAAGTCTTCTCTTGATTGTTGACTTTGACACACATACACCTACCTCCTGGAGAGTGTTCTTGATCTGGTCAACTGTTGTGAAGGGTGTTTTCTTCACCAGGGAAAGAATCCACCACAGTTGTTTTCCGTGGTCTTCCGGGTCTTTTGGTGTTGCTGAGCTCACCGGTGCGTTCTTTCTTTTTAAGGATGTTCCAAACAGTTGATTTGGTCACACCTAATGTTTTTGCTATCTCTCTGATGGGTTTGTTTTTTCAGCCTAATGATGGCTTGCTTCACTGATAGTGACAGCTCTTTGGATCTCATATTGAGAGTTGACAGCAACAGATTCCAAATGCAAATAGCACATTTGAAATGAACTCTGGACCTTTTATCTGCTCCTTGTGAATGGGATAATGAGGGAATAACCCACACCTGGCCATGGAACAGCTGAGCAGCCAATTGTCCCATTACTTTTGGTCCCTTAAAAAGTGGGAGGCACATATACAAACGGTTTTAATTCCTACACTGTTCACCTGATTTGGATGTAAATACCCTCAGATTAAAGCTGAAAGTCTGCAGTTAAAGCACATCTTGTTCGTTTAATTTCAAATCCATTGTGGTGGTGTATAGAGCCAAAAAGATTAGAATTGTGTTGATGTCCTAATATTTATGGACCTGACTGTATATGATGCATCACAGGCATTATGTGGATTGGACTATGTAAAATATGGATCAGAAAAATGTGTAGTTACCATCAGTAAGACGCATGATAATGTGGGTGTCCAGGCCACATTAGTCGGAAACAAGTGGTTAGTGAGCACTACTGAAAAAGAGGCAAATATTTATTATAAATAATTAATTCAGAACAAATGGATATTGTTACCTACTCCGGTAATTATCTTTCAAGTCCCTAAAGATACCAAAGTAGTTATTGGAGACATTACACTTTATCCAGTGGGAAATGATGTTTGGGAAAGTGAAATACTGATTGTGGATGTATTTCAAGGGCAGGAGATTCCCATGAATTCTGATCTGAAATTTTTACTGGATAATAAACCTAATCATACAATTGAACTATTGGTAAAGAAAGGTAATTTGACTATAAATACTTTGAAGTATACATTACGTGATCATCAAATGTTTTTATCAAATGACGGAACAAGTATATCCAAAATAGTGACATATATATTAACAATAGGGTGTGTCATTTGGTTAATAATCTTATCTAAAAAATCAATCAGTTAAAATCCAAGACAGACAATACCATTCCTTTATCAGTGTGGAAAAAAAGAGAACATCCTTCATTTTAAAAAAAATATATAGCCACATCTTTTAGCAAATATGGGGAATATGGGGGATGTGAGAACTACTGAGGTAAAAAGAATTACTTTATAAAGCCTATACATTTTATTATATATATGGTTTCATGGGCATCTTGGAAGCCATCTTGTCTGTTAGAAGGTGAATGCAAGTTCATTTTTTTTGGACAAAGACTCTTACAGAAGATTTTTTAAGAGCCTTATCGCATATTCTCCCAGGTCATAAATGGCGAGGGTCCTAGATAACAAAAACAAGATAAGGACTGGCCATGGTGCCAGAATGTGTTATAATGAGATTGATGACTCATGTTTCAACTAAAACAATGAATGGAGACTTTGAATTATTTTTTTACTGAAAGAAAAAAGGGGGCTTATTTAAAAGTTGCCTTATAAACAAGTATTATTAATTGCAAGTAATTATATTAGCAATAATTTCTACTGTATTATTATTACATTATATGGAGCATTTATATGCCTACTTAATTGAATAATTTCACATATTTTTGTTTATGTACTTTTACGATATTAAACATATATTTATTATATATTGTTTGATTTTACTCATTGAAATGTATTAGAATATATTTTAAATATGAGGGGTGCGTGTTCAAAGTACTATGAATAAAAGTGGATGTGCAGAATTTCAGTGAATCTACATGTGAATAACCATTGTGTTTTTAGTACCAATTACCTAACTCTCAAAGGTATTTGGAGGAGAAGTTAATTACCATTGTTCAGACTTTCCTAAAGCTATATATTTTATGAAGAGACGGACAGATTTTGCCATAGAATAGACCACCCTATTATATTTATGGTTTTGTTCAAGGTTTAGGTCAGAGGTTATTCAAAGCAAAATCATGGTATTTTTAAGGAAATACCATGATTTTAAGGAAATATCCAAAATTATTTTTAATCCAATACTTCCCCCTTTAGGTAGTTGTGCGGATGGGTACATAGTAAGATAATATACAATTTGACGTCATTAATTACGTGGAAAACATATCCACACCTACTTTGTTTGGGGGATAAAAGTTTGAAGAAAGATTGAGAGAGGAGGAACGGAAAAAAGAAGGAAGGGAAGAAGTATACAGGAGGAGACAAAGCTGACATCTCTTAGACAAAAGGTTTTGAGATTTCCGGTAAGTATACATTTCTATTTATCTGTAGGCAATTGACTAGCTATACACATCTGGCTGGACCATTTCGTCCTTGTAGCATGAAGATTTGAATTGGAATAATTCTAACTACAGTATGAATTGTTTCTTTTTCAAAGAGAGAAAAACACACATATATATAATCTCATGGAAGCTGATTTCAGCTGATTAAAATAAAGTAATCTATTGAAAATGTATCTTTACCTTAAATATAAGTCTTGGTTAAATCACCAATTCTGTGAATGGTATAACAAGTTTGTCCATATGCCATTAATTTAAATTTGAGCTTGCAATATCTGTTAACTGAGAGAGGTCATGTGTCAAAATCTGCACCTTTTGTTTTACATCCTGCTGAGCTATTGATAAGCTATTAATTACTTTCAGGAAGTTATTTTTTCAGGATTAATGGTAAGGAGAGAGGGCAAGGATTGATTTTTGTTTTTCCATGAGAAAATTCTGTCATTAGTGTAATCATCAAGATCACGTCTAAATTTACTTAGTTTCATTTTACCTAGTTTAATTTTGATAAGGAACTCCTTATTCTTCTTTGTATTCTTTTTAAGAGTGTCTAACCAAGTGGAGGGGACACAGGTATGGTTTCCTATGATTCCTTGTGATAAAATGTGTACCTGATGTACAAATTGGTCAAATCTAGTTTGTCTGTGATGGGATGTAATCTCCATCCATTTTTCTGTGCAAAATTCAGAGACCCAAGTTCATTCCTTGATACAGTCTGATTCCAAAAAGGGACAGGTAGGTGAAATTTTGGATTTCAAGTATTGGTTAAGGAAAAATATGTCCCACCATTGGGTATTGGCTGAATGTATGAGTCTTTCAAGTTTTTTAAATTTACCACACAAAGTATTTCTGATATGGCCGTGAAGTTTAATGCTAGGGAAAAAAAGAGATGGGTAGGTAGATGCCATAAAACATGTACATTGGTAAGTCCAGCTAAATGTTACAGAATAGCTATAAATAAGGTACTGCTGGGAAATGCTGAAATAGTGGGACAGAAAGGCTTCCCATTCAAGATGCCAGGCGCAAGCCTGGCTTGACAATCTGAAGGGAAGCCCGCTGAACCGCCAAAGGTGAATATAAGGATGGTGTCAGAATGTATATGTTACCAAGGCATATGCTTTCTGTCAACACCCACCACCCTTGGATCGAAATCCACCCAACCACCAATAAAAAGGGAGACCCAGGCAAATCTGTAAAAAAATAAATAAATAAATATATATATATATATATATATATATATATATATATATATATATATATATATATATATATATATATAAATAAACATCAGGTGGGTTACCCTCTTCTCTTTTAATCCTTGTTCAATCAAGGCACCATCAGGGTGGACTCCCAATCTTCCACCATAAATGGATAAAGAAAATACGTGGATCGATGCTTTGATGCAAAAAGTGTCCTTTTACTGGAAATCTTTCATTACATAGTCTTAAATGCAAGCCACTGTACAGTTCCGAGCACAAGTCGCTCTTCATCAGGCTTTTCTGACTGTAAAAGACTGACGAAGAGCGACTTGCAAATCAAATTGGAAAAATTCTGTGAGCCACAATGATCTTATGCCTTGCTAGTGCTACCTCCAGCTGCATGCGCTAATCACGCTTCATATAACGTGCATAGGATAAATTTACAAGTTATGCGCTGCGCTTGGGTGACCCCAAAAACAAAATTAATAATAACCAATTTTGTGCTTACCAGTGCGATAATATTAAATACAAATAATAATAACTTGTAAATTTATCCTTTGAAGAGCGACTTGCACTCGGAACTGTACAGTGGCTTGCATTTAAGACTATGTAATGAAAGATTTCCAGTAAAAGGACACTTTTTGCATCAAAGCATCGATCCACATCTTTTCTTTATATATATATATATATATATATATATATATATATATATTGTGGTGGTGTGGTACCCCACCAGTGTTTGGACGCAGAATTCTCAACCAGGGAGGTTGAGAAGAAGAGATCACTCCCTTCAGCCCTGTATTGATTACCGGGACTTAAATAAGGTAACCATAAAAAGCCGATACCCCTTACCTCTTATTCCAGAACTATTCCAGAGGCTACGGGAGGCTCGTATATTTACAAAATTAGACTTGAATGGAGCATACAACCTGACCAGAATAAGAGAAGGGGATGAATGGAAGACTGCCTTCAGGTCTCCTTTGGACATTTTGAGTACCTGGTGATGCCCTTTGGACTCTGTAATGCTCCAGCCACCTTCCAGCATTTTGTAAATGATGTGTTCCGGGACTTTCTTGATTTATTTACTATTGTTTACTTGGATGACATTTTAATTTTTTCCACCTCCTTAGAGTTCCATTGAATTCACGTGAAGTAATTGCTATACAGACTAAGGGAACACCATCTCTTGTACAAAGAGTTTTATTGAAAATATATATCAACAGAATAGTACAAAACAGTGGTGCATACATCATGAATTAACAGGTATAAGACTGCTGGAATCCGGCAGGTAGAACTGACAAGAATTTAAACCTAGTCTCAGGCAGCTCAAGGCTGAGGCCAGGCTACATACTAAGGAGAGTCTTCATCTTGTGTTTACTAGCATAGCGGTAAACTGCAAACACAGAATATTACGTTTGCAAACACTCATAAACATTTAAAGGATGCATAGTGAGATGTTATTGTAATACATAACATTGCATTAATAAAAAAAATAAAGGAACCAGAAATAAAATCAGATTAAATTGGTTAACTTCAAAGAAGATAACATACCTTTGTATAGAATAATTTTTTTGTGACCTTAAATATCCAATCTCTGTAGACTTAAGCCCAAAGGCCTGAATAAGAAGAAGGAAAGAGAAATTGAAAGTGGGAGAAGAGGGGGGGTGGGAAAGGAGGGGAGGACCCTGGGGTGGGGGGAGCGGAGGCTCATTATAGGGAAAGAAGCGTTAGGTCAAATCTTGATGGACGGTTATGGGTCACCCAGGGTTGCCATATCCTAAGGAACTTATCATGCGTGTCCAACAATATGGCCGTAAGTTTCTCGTTTACCATGATATCATTCACACAATTTTTAACTGCTTCAAAGCTAAGGTTCAGAGTCTTCCAGGCCCTTGCTATGGTCAATTTAGTTGCAGTAAAGATATGTGCTGCTAATTGGCGTTCAGGACAAAGAAGCTCTGCAATCGGTTTCCATAAAAGAGCCTCAAAAGGATCCCGCTTTATAGTGGTATTAAAAAGGTTGCGTAGTAGTGCGTATACTCTAACCTATAATCTGCAAACCCTGGGGCAGGTCCACTGGCCTGCCCCTACTGATAAGAAATCTGTACAGCGGTTTGTGGGGTTCGCTAATTTTTACAGGAATTTTAATAAAGACTTTTCCAGTATCGTATCACCCAGCCAACCAAGCTATGTACGACCTTCACATGGACCTCAGAAGCTCAGACAGCATTCAAAAAACTGAAAGGCCTTTTCACATCTGCACCCATCCTGAAACTCCCAGATCCTGCTCTGCCCTATGTCCTTGAAGTGGATGCCTCTGAAATAGCCGTGGGAGCCATATTGTCCCAACGACAAGGGACACAATCCCTACTCCATCCTGTCGCTTTCTTCTCCAGAAAACTAAGTAATCCTGAAAGGAACTATGATGTCGGTGATCGGGAATTACTCGCTATTAAGTCTGCCCTTGAAGAATGGCGTTATTTGCTAGAGGGAGCTGCGCATCCTATTTTTGTATTCACGGATCACAAAAACCTGGAATACTTAAGAACAGCGAAAAGATTAAGACCTTGCCAGGCCAGGTGGGCTCTCTTTTTTGCAAGATTCTGCTTCCACATCACTTACCGGCCTGGATCCAAGAACGGGAAGCCCGGCGCTCTTTCCCGCATGTATACTTAAGCATCTCTCGAACCTGATACCATCCTACCCGCTAAGTACTTCTTGTTACTACAAACTGATTTCATCTCCCAAATCAAGACAGCAGTCCTGAATCAAGCTCCCTCCCAAGAACTCCATCTCCAGCTTAAAGAGGGTCTCTACTTCCATGGTACACAGATCTTTGCTCCAGAGCAATTAAGGACAGCAGTCCTCTACGTGTGCCACGATCATCCTCTGGCAGGGCATTTTGGGGTACACAAAACTTCGAAACTGATCCTTCGCTCCTTCTGGTAGCCATACTTAATACAATTCTGCAGAGACTATGTGAGATCTTGCACTACGTGCTTACAGAACAAGATGGACAGATCTAAGAATTGGGGTCTGCTGGAACCTCTCCCTGTACCAGATAAATTATGGAGCATGATCTCCATGGACTTCATTGTCGAGTTACCCCCATCTGAGGGGTTTACCACCATCTTTGTTATTGTGGATCGCCTATCCAAGATGGTGCATTTTGTGCCCCTAAAGGGTACCCCTTCCGCTGCAGAGATTGCCTAATCTTTTGTCAAGGAAGTGGTACGCCTACATGGTATCCCTGTCAACATCACGTGGGATCGTGGAGTACAGTTTACTTCCAGATTTTGGAAATCCTTGTGTGAGGTCTTGGGCATTAAACTCTGCCTATCGTCTGCTTACCACCCCCAGACAAACGGCCAAACAGAGAGAACGAACCAGACTCTGGAGCAATATCTCCGATGTTTCTCTTCTTTTGCACAGGACAATTGGGCGTCTCTTTTGCCGTTAGCAGAGTTCGCCTACAATAATTCAATACACTCCTCTATCAAGCAAACCCCCTTTTTTGCTAATTATGGGTTACATCTATATTTTTTGCCCAATGTCCCCCAAGAAACCTCAGTAGCAGCAGTACAGGATTGTCTGGAGTTCTGGAAAGTTGACAACCTCTTCCTGCAGGAAGCTATGTCCCAAGTAGATGACAAGAGATTGTATGACAGAAGAAGAAGAGGTAATCTGGATCTGAAACCCGGAGATAAGGTATGGCTATCTACCACAAATCTAAAGCTGGCCTGCCCTTCAAGGAAGCTAGGACCAAGATACATTAGACCATTTCCTATAAAAAGGATTAACACTGTTGCTTTCGAGTTAAGCCTACCAGAAAATCAAAGAGTTCATCCGGTGTTCCACGTGTCCCTCTTGAAACGATCCTTGGCTAATTGTCACGTACCTGGTTGGAGACTGAAATGACGAGGTCGGCCTCTCTTGTATCTCCAGTCCAGGTTCCGCTGGAAGTGGAACAGCGGGAGCCGAGGACCAGGAGGGACACGAGTGCCTGCAGCTGCGGACCCGGAGACTGGTGGCAGAGGATGCGATCTTGGATGAGCAGAGACACCGTCAGATCAGGATAAGCGGTTCTGTGCCAAGGATCAGCTGGGCTTAAGGAGGCACTCCGCAGGAACTGTGGTGCTGGAACGTCAGGTGATGTAAAGTCCCTGGAATACTTGCAGCAGGAAGTCGCCACAGGTTGCAGGACTGTGATTGCAGGCACTTGCAGGATAACAAGGAGAAACGCCAGAGGCAGGAGCAGAGTCTCAAGGGTAGCCAGGTTTGGTAACAGGCGGGCAGCAGGGTACAAGGCAGCAGGCAGAAGCGAAGTCACATGGATAGCCGGGTCTGGTAACAGGCGAGCAGCGCAGTGCATGGCAGCAGGCATAAACAGAGTTCAATGGGAAGCCAGGATCAGGAACCGGTAGTCAAGGTAGAAACAGGACCCAGAAGCAGGGTCAAGGCAAGCCAGGTTCATTAACAGGTAATCAAGCAAGTAGTAGCAGGGTTCAGGTATCAGGGTACAGCTGAAGACCAGTCAGCACCACTCTGAGGGCAGAGCACTCCCTTAAATAGGCTGGCTGGCGCCAACTGGCGTTAGGGGCGCACTCCTGCGCGTGCACGCCGTCCATGGCGCATGCACATGCGCATTGGCATCTGCATCCGACCGTGTGCACGCGCATGCACCGAACGGAAACTAATAGTTCTCTTACATTGCCCCCCCTTACGGGGAGCCTCCGGATGCCCACTAGGGATCTCTTTTCCAGGTGAAGCTGAAGATAAGCCTGAATCAATTGAGGAGCATGTACATTAGAAGAGGGTTCCCACGAATTATCTTCAGGACCATAGCCCTTCCATTTAATTAAAAATTGGGTCTGGCCCCTTCTCTTCCTGCAGTCCATAACAGCCTCAACCTCAAACTCTTTGTTACTTTCAACAAGCAAGGGTGGAGGAATCTCAGGTTCTCGATCAGGGAAGTGATCAGCCACAGATCGTTTCAAAAGGGATACGTGAAATACCGGGTGAATCTTCAAATTTGCCGGCAGGTTGAGCTCGAAGGCAACAGCATTAATCTTCTTCTTTACTGAGAATGGGCCAATATACCTTGGTCGAAGTTTTTTAGAGGGACAGGCCAACTTTAGGTTCGTGGTGGAAAGCCATACCTTATCTCCTGGTTTAAGGTCCAGGTTACCCCTTCTCTTCTTGTCATAGAATCTCTTATTATTTTCCTGGGACTTGGTGATGGTTTCTTTTAGGAGTTGGTTGTTGGACCTCCAGAACTCTAAACGATCTTGTACTGCTGGAACTGAAAATTCCTGGGGAACATCAGGCAAAAAAGATGGATGAAACCCATAGTTTGCAAAAAAGGGAGTTTGTTTGATTGCAGAGTGTATAGAGTTATTTTATGCAAACTCCGCTAATGGCAACAGAGAGATCCAGTCGTCTTGTGCAAATGAAGAAAAGCAACGTAAATACTGCTCCAGGGTCTGGTTTGTCCTCTCTGTTTGACCGTTATGCCCCGTACACACGGTCGGACTTTGTTCAGACATTCCGACAACAAAATCCTAGGATTTTTTCCGACGGATGTTGGCTCAAACTTGTTTTGCGTACACACGGTCGCACAAAGTTGTCAGAATTTCCGATCGCCAACCACGCGGTCAAGTACACCATGTACGACAAGACTAGAAAAGGCCGGTTCAGAACCAAGCGCGGCACCCTTTGGGCTCCTTTTGCTAATCTCGTATTAGTAAAAGTTTGGTGAGAGATGATTTGCGCTTTGTCAGACTCGTGGCTTTCAGATCGTTTTCTGCCGTTCAGTTTGTGCTTGTGGGTTTGTATCTGCTCTTCAGTGCGTGCAGCAAGTTCCGCGTGACTTTAATTAGTCATTGTATTCTTGTTCGTTCGTCACTGTTTTTCAGGTCACTCTTCACAGGCCTTTCTGTTCTTCAGTGCGTTCTGTTACTCCGTTCTGAGCAGCCGACCGTTTTCTAGCCATGTTGCGTATGCGTACTCCTCGTAGAGTTTGTGCTGTGAGGGGGCTTGGTGTTGGGGTCCTGACCTTGACACAAGTCCAGTCCATGAACAGGGTGGGGAGGAGTTCATGGACCAAGAATTGGTTGCTTCAGCGTGACCAGTTCTCTCATATGCCTTTGCTCCGTGAGATCTGTGAGAATAATCCTGATGATTTCAGGAACTTTCTCAGGATGACGGACCCCGTGTTTCACCGTCTGTTGGCTTCGCTGACCCCTTATATTAGCAGGCAGGATACCTGCATGAGGCAAGCCATCACTCCGGAGCAGAGGTTGGTCGCTACCCTGCGGTATTTGGCGACAGGGAGAAGCCTGCAGGACTTGAAGTTCTCGACAGGCATCTCGCCCCAGGCTCTGGGGATCATCATCCCAGAGACCTGTTCTGCCATCATACAGGTCCTGCAGAAGGAGAATATGAAGGTAAGATTTTTATCCTTTTATATCACATTTTATTGTATTGAATGTTTGCTAACATATTGTATTTCTTTCCTCATTCCCTAATTACCATGATTGGAATATGCTGTGAATGTCCCATTTGTCCTCATGCATGCAGGATTTTTATGTAATTATTATTTTAGGTCCTTCATACATATTTGCCCTTCAATAACCTCCTAAGCATGGTGTCTCCTGGCCCTATATTCATCTCATGTAGTCACTTAACAATGTATTTTTTCTGCTCCATAGTAGTGCTTTACCCCAAACACCCCCTAAAATGTTTTGAAATGTTATTTTTGCTTTAAATTCAGGCAGAGAGCCAGAGGCTTTTTTTTTGGTGGTGTCCCCAAATAATTTTTAGTAACTCTCCCTCCCCCAACTGCTAAGTCAGCTGATCCCAATTCTCTATCCTCAATCATCTATCTGCTGACTTTGCCAAACCCATACACACTATACCCATCTCTTTTCTGCTCAGATTTATGGATGAATTCCCCAAAGCATGTAGTGCAAGGGCCTGCCTGTATACTTTCAAATGGTACTGTTTAAAGTTTTTGGATCCTATTATTATCTTGATAGGTAATATCAGAATGTCCAAATGTCCTCAAATGTGTACAGTGTGTATTTCTATCTTTGTATTATGACACTTCTTACCTGTCCAGTGGGCTGCCAATAGTGTAACTAAGGAGGGGCTGTTCCAAGTAATACCCATTATTTAGGCATTCATCTCTCAATGAAGTGAAGAGGGTTACCTGTCCAAGATTTCCACACACCCCATAATGTTAGAAATGGCCCATGAGGGGGGGGGGGGGGATATGATAGGTGTACCTTATACTTTGGCGTTGTGAAATTCCCCTTAATAAATGCTATCTGGAGGTTGACCCATAATGTTTGTGTCTAATCTGCTTGCCATGTTTCTGATCAAAAATAGTAATGTTTATTGTTTTTTCCTCAACAGTTTCCTTCCACGCCACAGGAATGGCAGACTGTGGCCTCCCACTTTGCCCAGCGGTGGGACTTTCCTAACTGCGGAGGGGCAATTGATGGGAAACACGTCCACATCGTCCCACCACCCAACTCGGGGTCATACTATTTCAACTATAAGGGGTTCAATAGTATAGTGATGTTGGCGGTGGTGTCGTCTAATTACGACTTCCTGTATGTGGAAGTGGGGAAGAATGGCCGGATGTCCGATGGTGGAGTCATCGCCCAGACGGAGTTTTACAGGCGTCTTCAGAATGGCAGCTTGGACTTGCCAGCTCCAGAGGACAATGTGGAAGGACTCCCATTCGTGTTCGTTGCTGATGAAGTGTTTGCGCTGGGGGACCACCTGATGCGGCCATTCCCAATGAGGACCCTCACCCTGGAACAGAGGGTTTTTAATTACCGGCTGGCCAGAGCCCGAAGAGTGGTGGAGGTCACATTTGGAATCCTGGCCAGCCGGTTCCGCCTATTTCTGACACCCATCCATATGGCGGAGTATAAACTGAACCATATTATACTTGCGTGCTGTGTTCTCCATAACTTTTTAAGGAAACATTCGGCCAACTATGCTGGCTCAGTTGGGCCTGAGGCCAGAATGATACATCAAACCACACTGACGGCGCTTGAAAGCGGCCGTCCTGGCTTGCCCTCCCTGAGTGCCCGTGATGTCCGGTTACGCTACCCGGAGTTCTTTGCGGGTAGGGGGGCCATCAATATGCCAGCAAATATGTGAAGCCTTTTTATAATAAAAAACAAAAAGAAATTCTTTGTGGACATTTACTGCTTGTGTTTGTTTTAGCTGACCCTGACAGAAATGTTTTGAGTGCAGAAAATGGCGTGATTGTGTAACCTTATACAAAGCACTGTTGGCTGTTATTTACTAAATGCAAAAACACATTTCACTACAAGTGCACTTGCAACTGCACTGAACCTGCACTTGTAGTGCAAAGTAGATTTGCCCTTAGGAAATAACCCCCATTTTCGCTGAAAACAGCAACTACATCACCCCAAAAGTGTTGTAGTGTTGAGACAATAATCCACACATTCTTGATTAACTAACTTTATTATACCTGCACAATCACATGTGCATTTACCAAAGGTTTTTAAAACAAACCAACATGTTTGTTGTATAACAATTTTTGGGGTGGCATTATCAAAAATAGAAATGTCCATTTACGATAAAACAGGCCTGTGTAAAACCAACAAGAAAGACAAAAAACTTGAACTTACAAAGTTCACATTAGGTAAAACCTGAAGGCAATATCAGACATCAGTATTTAGGAACTGTGTTTGATATTGCGTTCAGATGGGGGGAAATCACCCCTGGAAAAGCCAAATTTGGAAGATGCACACCAATTTACAAATGTCAACATGTGCTAGCTGCCATCACGGGGAATCAAGGGACGTGTTTTGAGGGAAGCAAGCCCTTCCTCACCGCTACTTTATAATTGAGGAAGGGGTTGCACCCCCAAAATGCGTCCATTGATCTCCTGTGATGGCAGATAGCACATGTTGGCACACTGTGTGCTTCCTCCAAATTTGGCTTTTCAAAACATTGCAAAAAGATTTAAAACATTGGACCACAATCAAAAAAGTGATTTTGTGGGGTTTTAAATTAGCCCCAAAACATCAATGATGTTATTATTTTTTTAAATCACATCATTTATTTTTTTCTGGATATTTTGCAATTCGACATTACACCCCACGATCTCCCCGATCAGGATCTGGGCACTTTCAGATGTGAAAGGATCTCGATCCCTCACATCACGATCACCTAAAAAGAGAGAAACCAAACAAAAACAGGTATCAAAAATCTGCCAGCATCCATCTCTTACCTGAGCCTGTGGTCGCAGACACTCACCTGTTGTGGTGCCAATTTCCACCACATCTTCTTCCTCCTCCTGCTCTTCTTGGGTTGGGGGTATTTCACCTTCTTCCATAGGTGGAGGGTCTCTGGTCTCTTCGGATGAGGGGTGTCCTCCGAGTCTTTTCTCCCCTATGTAAAACAAAAATGGTATAATTAGTACACAGATATTTGATGGCAGAACTAGAAATAGGAAACATTGCTTGGAAGTGGGGTACAATTGTCTATTTTAGCCGAGTTCCAAGATGTATTTTTTTTATTGCCCTTTGTCAAGCTGCAATACTTTACCTGTTTAGTACAAGCTTCACAGATGGAGACCCCCCTATAGTATACACTGGAGCACCTGTGTGGCCCCCCTAATAAAAATGGTGTTCTTGTGTCCCACACTAGTGCTCCAGTGTCCAGATGTGAAAACAGCTGCTCAGTGTCGTCTCCTTACACAGAATCTAGTTTGCATTTCATTCTGGTAACAAACCCATCTACACAAACAAATATTTGGCATCCAAGTAGGCCCTAAAAAATGTGGGAAAATGCATATGGCCTAAACAATGGTGTTTTAGAGGCCGAAAGAAAAATGTTTGATACGAACGAATAATGAGCCCATGAACATTAAAGTTGCCCTTTTAAACTGTACAATTAGGAAAAGCATATGGAGCAGCACAAACGTAATAAAGACAAAAAGAATAGGAACACAGCACAACTACTTACTTTTTTGCAGCACTCTCTGCTTTCTGTACTGCTCTGGCTCTCTTAATTTCAGGTCCGACCACCGCTTCCTGAGCTGATCTTTCGATCGTCGTACCCCAAAATTCCTGTGAAGACTTTTGACCACTTTCGCCATGATCTTGGCCTTTCTGATATTGGGGTTGGGGTAAGACCCATACTTTCCGTCATAGTCGGCCCTCTTCAGGATGTCCACCATCTCCAACATCTCCCCAAAGGACATATTTGTGGCCTTAAAACGTCTCCTTCTGGATCAGGACGTGTCCGGATCCGTGCTTTCCTCCTCCTCCTCCTCGTTCCTGTAATTATCACGCACCTGCTGTGACTCCGCCATGTGCTCTTCCCCCACTGCGCCAAACGAAAAGGGGCGGGGAATAGAATAGAAAGAACCTCAGGGGCGGGCGGAGTTACACGCATGTGCAGTGTATTTAAAGCGTAACACACGTGCGTATTACGTACGATCTGTGAGCGGAGGAAGGAGCATTGGACGCGCCAATCGTAAGAACGAAGGTAAGAGACAAACTTGTGCCTATACTGCTTCTACATTGAGGCCTATATTGTAACAAGATTAGAAGAGTTTTGTCTGACATTAGGCTTTGTCTTGTGTTGTGTCTTGCAGTGAACATGGATATGCTAGTGAAAGACAATGACTTCATGTCAGTATTCATAGATATGTTAAGGGAGCTGCCATGTCTGTGGGAGATTAAACACCCCCATTACAAGAACCAAGCAAAGAGGAAGGCAGCACTGGAGCAATTGTGTGAAATTGTGAAGCAGGTGATCCCCACGGCAGACATCACATTTTTGAAGATCTTAATTGGTGGCCTGAGGAGCACCTATGTTAGGGAGCGCAAGAAAGTCCTGGATTCACAGAGATCCGGAGCAGCAGATGACATCTATGTCCCCAGGATGTGGTACTACAACAGGCTGCATTTTCTGGCAGGCCAGACTGAACCCAGGCCATCCCTCTCCTGTCTTCCTTCCACGCTTCCTTCCCCCCCGGCTGAGGCTTCTGACGCCCAACCTGGGCCTTCCAGGCAACATGTGGAGGAGCCCAGATTGAGCCAGGTATAGCATTCCTCTAAATATTGCTGGTTGTCCAATCAATGATATTAACTAGATGTTAGTTGGGAGTACTAATTTATGATTGTGATTGATGATGCAACAACTAAAACCATGTTCCTTTTTCATACACAGGGAAGTCTCATCCAGGAGGTGGCCGGGCCGAGCCGGCTGGCTGATCTGCAGGTCCCTCCACCCCCCCTGGAAAGAGAAAGTGGCAGGAGGGCAGGAGGAGGAGTGCCCTAGAGGAGGCTGCCAGAGGACTCTTTTGGAGGGCAACAGAGGTCCTGGGAGCACCACACACCATGGAGGAGGACATTGCTGCCACCATTGCCTATAAAATGCAGAGGATGGAGGAGGGCCAACAAGCCATGTGTGAGTCGCTCATATTGGAGGCTCTTAACAAAGGTATGAGGGGCCAAATTACAGCTCAGACACACCTTTGCGATGGTCCTCCTCCTCCTCCTGCAGGTCCTCCTCCTCCTTCTCCTCCAGGTCCTCCCAGTCCTCCTCCTCCTCCAGGTCCTACTCCTCCTCCTGCCACATCTCCAACAGCACAGCCACAGCTCGGAAGGAAGCGTGGAAGGAAGACCAGAAAGTGAGGACCCTGGATCCAGTCTGGTCGGCCAAAAAATGCAGCCTCTTGTGGTACCACAGCCTGGGGACACACATGTCATCTGCTGCTTTCCAGATCTCTGCGACTTCTGGACCAGACTGCCCTCCCTTACATATGGACTCCTCAGGCCACCAATTTTGATGTTCAAGAATTGATGTCTGCCGTGGGGGTCCCAGGCTTCGCTAATTTCTCCTGTTGATCCAGTGTTGCCTTCCTCTTTGTTTGGTTCTGATCCCTTAATAAAGGATTTTTGTTTTGAATTATACTCTCCTATGTGTTTTACTTCAAAAAGGACAGTTTTTTTGTGAGGATTCAGGTACATTTCAAATATACAATGTGAAATTAACAAGGGACACCAACAACAAACAATCTTCTTGAGATTAAATAATAAAAGATATCAATGGTGTTGGGGTAACTTGACACACAAAACACACACAAAAATATTCTGGAGTAAAAATAAAAATAACATTGAACAAAGATCAGCCTTGGAAAAAATACAAACATTAAATCTAAAAAAAAAGGCTTAAAATCCCCAAAAAATTAAATAAATAAAAAAACATTCTGTCAGATGTGACAACTAATAACAATATATTCAGGGAATCCCAATAAAAAAACAAAAATAAAACTTTGTGAGAAGTGTGTGTGAATATGAGCAGCAAAACTACTTAATTCTTGTCACATTATAAAGAAGAAGAGAGTGCGCTGTATTAAACCATTTTTGACATTGCAGCGTGACGAAAGTGCTGTATCCATTGCGAACGCTAAGTTTACCAGAACGAGCTGTTCCATGCCGGAATTTCTTCTGAGCATGCGTGACACTTTGTGCGTTGGAACAGGCCACACACGGTTGGAATTGACGCGATCGGATTTTGTTGTCAGAAAATTTTATCTCCTGCTCTCCAACTTTGTGTGTCGGAAAATCCGATGGAAAATGTCCGATGGAGCCCACACACGGTCGGAATTTCCGACAACACGCTCTGATCGGACATTTTCCATCGGAAAATCCGACCGTGTGTACGGGGCATTAGTCTGTGGATGGTATGCAGATGACAAACAGTGTTTAATGCCCAAAGCTTCACATAAGGATTTCCAAAATCGAAAGGTGAATTGTACCCCATGGTCAGAGGTAATGTTAGCAGGAATACCGTGAAGGCGTACAACTTCCTTGATAAACGAAGAGGCAGTCTCTGCAGCAGAAGGGGTGCCTTTCAGGGGCACAAAGTGGGCCATTTTGGACAATCGATCCACAATCACAAAAATGGTGGTGAAGCCTTCTGATGGGGGTAGTTCGACAATAAAGTCCATGGCAATCATGGTCCATAATTTATCAGGGACAGGAAGGGATTCCAATAGACCCCAATTTTTGGTTCTATCAGTCTTGTTCCAAAGACACGTTGTGCAGGATTTAATGTAGTCCCTGCAATCTTGCACCAGGTTTGGCCAACAGAAGGAGCGAAGGACCAGATTTGATGTCTTATGTGCTCCGAAATGACCTGCCAAGGGATGGTCGTGACACATGTAAAGCACTGCTGACCGTAACTGCTCAGGAACGAAGATCTGTTCGTCATGAAAGTAGAGACCTTCTTTCAGCTGAAGGTGGAGTTCTTGAGGTAGAGAATGGTTCTGAAATGCTGACTTGATTTGAGGAATGAGATCCATCTGTAACAGAAGAAAATTTTTAGCTGGTAGAATGGTATCGGGCTCAGAGGGAACCTCAGTGTCTTGGAACATACGAGAAAGGGCGTCAGGCTTCCCATTCTTGGATCCAGGCCGATAGGTAATATGGAAGCAGAACCTTGCAAAAAAGAGGGCCCATCTGGCCTGGCGGGGTCTTGACCTCTTGGATGCTTTTAAATATTCAAGGTTCTTGTGGTCGGTGAACACAAGAATGGGATGTGCTGCTCCTTCAAGAAGATAGCGCCATTCTTCCAAGGCAGATTTGATAGCCAGTAACTCCCGATCACCCACGTCATAGTTCCTTTCTGAGGTACTTAGTTTTCAGGAAAAGAAGGCGACAGGGTGGAGTAAGGATTTTATTCCCTGTCGCTGAGACAGTATGGCTCCCACAGCAATCTCGGAGGCATCAACCTCGAGAACATAAGGCAAAGTAGAGTCAGGGTGTCTCAAAATGGGTGCAGATGTGAAAAGGCCCTTTAACCTCTCAAAAGCAGTTTGAGCTTCTACAGTCCATGTGAAAGTTGTGCATGATCTGGTTAATTGTTTAATAGGGGATATGATACCTGAGAAGTTCTTGATAAACTTCCTGTAGAAGTTAGAAAACCCCACAAATCGCTGCACAGACTTTTTATCAGTGGGAGCCGGCCAGTCGAGTACTGCAGATACTTTCTGTGGGTCCATGGCAATCCCATCTGTGGAAATAATGAGGCCCAGGAACTGGATAGTAAGTCTCTCGAACTCACACTTTTCAGCTTTGGCATAAAGGTGATGTTTCCTTAGTCTATCTAATACCTTTTTAACATGGACTCGATGTGATTCAAGGGAGGAGGAGAAGATTAGTATGTCATCCAGGTAGACAATGGTAAATACGTCAAGGAAGTCCCGAAAAACATCATTCACAAAATGCTGGAAGGTAGCTGGTGCGTTACAGAGTCCGAAGGGCATCACTAAATATTCAAAGTGCCCAAAACGAGACCTAAAGGCCGTCTTCCATTCATGTCCTTCCTTAATTCTAATCAGGTTATATGCTCCTCTTAGATCCAATTTAGAGAAGACATGTGCTTCTCGCAGTCTCTGAAACAGTTCAGGGATAAGTGGCAGGGGGTAACGGTTTTTAATCATTACTTTATTTAAGTCCCGATAATCAACACAAGGCCGGAGTGTGTGATCCTTTTTTTCAACAAAGAAAATTCCCGCTCCAGCGGGGGAAGAGGAAGGCCGGATAAAGCCCTTATCAAGGTTTTCCTTAATGTACTTTCGAAGTTCCTCCAGTTCAAGCTCAGAGAGAGGAAAGATTCTGCCAAAGGGAAATTCAACGCCCGGCAAAAGTTCAATAGGGCAGTCATACGGTCTGTGAGGGGGAAGAGTGTCAGCATTCTTCTTGTTGAAAACATCCAGGTATTCATGATAAATGGATGGCACAAGTTTAACAGTCTCAGAATCTGCACTGATGCAGAGGAGTGGCTCTCCGGAACTGGGTATAGGAGGAAAGCAGTTCTCCCTGCAATAGTTAGAGGAAAAAGAGCCTTCTCCGGATGACCAATTGATGAGAGGATTATGCGCCCTCAGCCAGGGCTGCCCAAGAAAAAAAGGAAAAAGTGGGGATGTGATGACATCAAGACGAAGGAGCTCCCGATGTCCAGAAGTGGTAGAACAGGGAATAGGTACAGTCTCTAAGGTAACAGGTCCAGATTAAATGCCCGTACCATCGGCTAGGTGAACCGAGAAGCTGTTTTTCTTGGTACATAAAGGTAGATCATGCATAGTTGCGAAAGAAGAGTCCACAAAACAGCTACAGGCCCCTGAGTCCACGGAGAAACTGTGAGAGTCTTTCCTGCACACTGGAGAGAGATTGGCAGCAAGATGTGGTTCTGTCCAGGGTTTAGGGAAGCAACCGTATGAGGTGGAGAAGATGATCCCCTAAGGTGTCTTCGGGGACAACATTGCAGAAAATGTCCTTCATCGCCACAGTAAAGGCAGAGTCTGAGCTGGTGACTACGAGATCGCTCCTGTTTGGACAGAGGAGGTATAAAAAAAAATTTAAAAAAAATTTAAATAGCTCAGCGCTGACACAAGGACAATAAAAATAAATGCAGGCAAGCACGAAGGCAAATTCAACAAAACACCTCAAAGATCATATAAATAATAAAAGTGCTGCGCAAATAAATTGTCCGTTCAATATAAATAAGACTAAAATGAAAGATGAGATGAGATCTCCCAGTGGAAAGTCAGAACGCCTAGGGTAGGATCGAAGGTGACCAAAAAATCCCTTCACCATAGATGGATGGCCCCTCACCTGCAATCTTCGACCTGAAACAGGTCACACAGCATGTAAACCAATCAGGTAAGCTGAAAACCGGGCGATAATAACTCCACATAAGCTGCTCTCTCTCTCATTTTTATTAACCACTTGAGCCCCGGACCATTATGCTGCCTAAGGACCAGAGGTCTTTCTCCAATTTGGCACTGTGTCGCTTTAACTGCTAATTGCGCGGTCATGCAATGCTGTACCCAAAAGAAATTTGTGTCCTTTTCTTCCCACAAATAGAGCTTTCTTTTGATGGTATTTGATCACCTCTGCGGTTTTTATTTTTTGCGCCGGTTTCTGTTTCCTGTACCTCCGTTTCCTCCTGTGTCTCCCAAGAAAAACATCAGCACCTCCAACAATTCCTTTGGATGCTTTAACGGCAGCCTCAGCACACTCAGCTAAGCATGAGCTCACCAGGGGAAATTTTAGTGTGTTGCACCTCCACTGCTTCAGTGGAGCAGAAGCAGTGGAGGTGCAACACACTAAAACTTCCCCTGGTGAGCTCATGCTTAGCTGAGTGTGCTGAGGCTGCCGTTAAAGCATCCAAAGGAACTGTTGGAGGTGCTGATGTTTTTCTTGGGAGACACAGGAGGAAACGGAGGTACAGGAAACAGAAACCGGCGCAAAAAATAAAAACCGCAGAGGTGATCAAATACCATCAAAAGAAAGCTCTATTTGTGGGAAGAAAAGGACACAAATTTCTTTTGGGTACAGCATTGCATGACCGCGCAATTAGCAGTTAAAGCGACACAGTGCCAAATTGGAGAAAGACCTCTGGTCCTTAGGCAGCATAATGGTCCGGGGCTCAAGTGGTTAATAAAAATGAGAGAGAGAGCAGCTTATGTGGAGTTATTATCGCCCGGTTTTCAGCTTACCTGATTGGTTTACATGCTGTGTGACCTGTTTCAGGTCGAAGATTGCAGGTGAGGGGCCATCCATCTATGGTGAAGGGATTTTTTGGTCACCTTCGATCCTACCCTAGGCGTTCTGACTTTCCACTGGGGATCTCATCTCATCTTTCATTTTAGTCTTATTTATATTGAACGGACAATTTATTTGCGCAGCACTTTTATTATTTATATGGACAGAGGAGGTCTCAGGAAGCTGGTGTGTGCGACCCTCTTAACATTGGCTGTGCCATTAGGCAAAGTTGCAGAGGAAGGAGGTAACTGGGCCTTGGGCTGTGCAGGCAACAAATTAAGGTTTCCGGTTCTCTCGGACTGTCTTTCACGCAGGCGGCGATCAATCAGAATGCAGAGATTAATCAAGTCATCCAAGGAGGTGGGTGCATCCACCCTAGCCAGTTCATCCTTGATAGCCTCTGACAGGCCGAGACGAAACTGAAAACGTAGTGCAGAACTATTCCATTTGGTATCAGCGCTCCATAATCAGGAGTCCGAAACATAATCCTCCACAGGCCTGGGGCCCTGTTGCAGATGCCTTAAGGTGGTTTCGGCAGTCTGTTGATGGAACGGATCAGCATACAGTTGGGCCATAGTGGCAAAAAAGGAACTTGCAGAAGCCAAGACAGGATCACGTTGCTCCCAGAGTTGGTGAGCCCAGGCCTGGGGTTCTCCCAGCAGCAAGGAGATGAGGAAGCCTACCTTCACTTCTTCGGTAGAAAAGGTACGGGGCAGTAGAGAGAAATAAAGCTCACAGGCATTCTGAAAAGTTCTGAATCCTTTACGGTCGCCAGAGAAGCGCTCGGGCAAAGGTACTCTAGGCTCAGGAGGATAAGAAAGTCCCACATGATTACAAGTTGTGATTCATGCAGCAGAATCCATGACTCTTGTAGACTCGGAGGTGGAGACCGGACTGGATATTGACTGTAGTTGGTCGTGGAGTTGAACAAAGTCCTTATGCAACCCTTGTACCGCATGAGAAAGTATGGTAACAGTCCGGCAGAGGGTTGACAGAAGAGAGACCTCCCTTTCAGACTCCATTACGGGCTGACTGGTACTGTCACATACCTGGTTGGAGACTGAAATGACGAGGTCGGCCTCTCTTGTATCTCCAGTCCAGGTTCCGCTGGAAGTGGAACAGCGGGAGCCGAGGACGAGTAATGAGTCTGCAACTAAGCCCATCTGTTGTAAAAAAAGATTACGCTGCGCTAGAGTGTGTTAAACATGTTACTAAATTATAGCATGATAGAACAACTGTGTCTAAATAAACGCATGTGGATGAGGGAAACAAAATACCTCTACTAGGTAAGCGACCTAATAATAGATAAAATAATAAATTCATATTTGTTAGTATTTATCTCCTCAATAGGCAGCTCAACTGTCTCTCGCTCTGTCCTGGCCCCTCCCCTGCGCGTGTTTGACACAGGGATTACGTGTCATCATCAGGGGGATACTGGTATAAGTATCCCCCTGAGACGCACACCATACACTCACGAAAAGTATCATGCTTGCCATGTTTAGAGCAGTGCACTGACGCACCTATATATTGTGAGTACCCCTTTTGGGGAGAGTATCTATATCTTTTAATAAATTTTAAAACGGTATTATACTATGTAGTTTTTTCTTTCCATCTATATACTCTTTACTGCATTGGAGCCTGGGATCCTGTGATTTACTTAGAACCCGGGGTGGTTCACAAGCGTGGTTTGACTTTGTCTAGCGACTTGGTCACACACTCTGAGGTGAGCGATTAACCTTTGGGGTCACTGAATCGCACCATTGCATGGTCTGTGGCACGTTGAGAGTTACTAGCAAGTTTGATTGTATCACCAGTGGACATCACGTTTAGGCACCTTTTATACCTTTTGTAGGAATTCATAGGGAATTATATTTTTTGATTCCATTGAGGACTTTTTTACACATGAACTGTGTAACACCAAATTATTTTTTGTTTTGTTTTTTGCACTTAGCACTTTTTACTTGCTCATATATATATATATATATATATATATATATATATATATATATATATATATATATATATATATATATATATTGTAATAAGTATGTTTATTTGCACATTTGCACTTTATGCGTTTATATTTTGCACATTTGAGTAATATTATCATTTAGTTATGCATATTGACACATTTGCACTTTGATGCGTTTATATTCATTTATTCATTGCACTTTCTAGTAATGCTGTGATTCAGTTGGTACTTGTGCACTTCGATGCGTTTATCTGTCATATTTCACATTTGAATTCGCATTTATTACTTTGATGCGTTTATATGCATTTGTCATATTTCACATTTGTATTCATATTTATTAGTATTTATCGATTATTAGGTCCGCTTACCTTGTAGAGGTATCTTGTTTCCCTCATCCACATGCGTTTATTTAAACACAGTTGTTCTATCATGCCATGATTTAGTACCATGTTTAACACACTCTAGCGCAGCCCAATCTTTTTTAAATTTGTCATTTGCACGCGTATGAGACGTGTTTAACGCACGCAGCTGAGTAGTGTTTTATTAAGTTTTGTGTGGCTTGCAGGATCTTGCCCATCTGTTGTTATGTGTCCCCTTGGGTGGATGGATCTGTTCTGAGGAGTACTGGTGAACAGATTGCACAAACAATGGATTGGGATAGTTGGGGTAAAAATATTATATCCCTGATAGATGAGGCTTTTATGCACAAAAATAAGGTGGACATGGTTTCTGCTGTGCCAGCAGGAGGGACTGCAAAACAGCTTGTACCGGAGGGTGCGGTGGCTGCTGCAGGGGTTAACCCTCGTGAGCAGGATGAACCAAATAAGGGTGAGCGCACAGCAGAGACATTGTCCGTGACCTACAAAACTGAGGTTGACATGGAGTGTCAAAGTGACGCTGTCACTGGCAATGTTCTGGAGCAGTTCATTGATGCTGAGCCTGAAACTTTGTGTATGAGTCCAGTACCTGGCACCGCTCTGGGTGAGCACCAGGCTGTGGTTACCTCCAGCTGGGAGGATGTTCATTTGAAAGTAGCAACTTCTCAAGTCTCAGCGAATGAGTCTGTCCGCATTCCCAGTGTAATAACAGTCACCAGGAAGGACTTGGGTCTGGGATCAAGGGTCTGGTCTGTAACCAAAGCAATAAAATAGATGCTTGAACTTTGGGATGTACACCCAATCTATACTAGTGTGTCTCCTCAACAGTCTGATAGTCTGGTACTGTGGAGTACCACTGGGTGAAGCACTGAATGGCAGGCCGTACAGAACAAAAAAGAACAGGACAGGAATAGTTTATTCCTGAATTTGCTACTTTTGTTAAAAGTTGCCACTGCGTATGCTTCTGGATTACGTCAGGAAGATATAATATATGAGAGAGACTTTGTAGAAATGGAAAATGAGCCCAAAATGTCTGTGGTTTCACATCTTAACAGCCTGGTGGAAAGCATTTCTGCTGCTATGGTTCAGGGTGGTGCTGGTGTTTTGGATCGGACCACCGAATCGTCCGAGATATTTATACCTGCCACCCGGCCAAATTGGTTTCGATATGGAGTGTGCACACTCTGAAATAATCCACGCTGAGACACAGACAGCTCAGTGTAAAGTTACTTCTGCTTTTTTATTGTTTCAAGGCTTTTTATAATATCAGCAGGACATTTGTGTCACACAAGGCATACACAATACGTAATATTGTGACAGTGTATAAGCAGCTTTAAGCTAGATTATGTCCATATAGGGGGGTAACAATTGATCACAGCTATGTAGGGTAACTTCCTTCGGACAGGAGGCACAATCTTCTTAACTCTTTGCAGTTCAATTTCACAATAAGGGAGGGGTGAGCTTGTAACAAGATGTTTGAGTAAAGTCAAGGCTAATAAGCATAAACAGTAGCAATCACAAATATATGTATATTGAAATAGGCATTTTATCCTGATACTCTAATCACATCTATTACAGTCCCCCCTTGAAATATCTATTTCAATCTGTCCCTGCAAGCCTAGCTCATCTGTCATCATGGGCCTTGGAACTCTTTTTTGGCTGTACGTTAGACGTGTGATCGCTACCCAATCACCCCCCTTGCCACAGGCTTTGCCCATGGGGAAGTCAGATGCTTTCCCTAATGTCTGTATATGGGGTCTCAGGGGTTTAGCTATGGGCCGAGGGGGCTGCCAGTCCGGTGAATTATACATGTCCTTAAGTTGGAACTTCCCTGTTGATCCTTCTGTCCCCCCCCCCGCCAACCATGTTCTCAGAACATATGTACCAGCATCTGTAGGGCTGGGATTTTCTGTGGTTAGGGTGAATTTCATGCTGTGTCCTGTCCTCCCACTATTCAAACATGTACCTGTCTTCAGTAAGGTCATTCTGCTAAGTAGGGATTTTCCATTTTTATCTTTCTTGTCCAGAGCAATCTACGGCCTGTACCCTCAGTCATTCCCTGTATTCCATCCCACGGACCCCCAGTAGTCACAGTTGTTGCCCCAATAGTCATATGTATGTGGACCTGGACCTAGGGGTGTCCCGATACATGTTACATTGCCAGCCAACTGGAGGGCAGGAGACTATAATGTAATAGTCAAATATGAAGGCAGCTACATGTGTGTTAGAAGAGTTATACCAGAATTGTGTTATACCATCTATTTGTCTGATGGTTACCTCCTGCGCCTGAGCAATAATCACAATGAAAAGTATATACAGGATCATGGTTTGGTCCCCTCGGTCTCTTCCTCTGGTACAGGAACTGTCTTGCAGTGGGAGGCGTGTATCCACGAGTTCCTTCCAGCTACTTTTACTGATGTGGTGGTTGTTAGGAGGACCTGGAAAGGACCATCATATCTGGGTTCAAGGGTGTGCTTTTTCACAAACTTCTTTACCAGGACCCAATCACCGGGGACCAGCTTGTGGGTTCCTGTATCTAACTCAGGATCTGAAATGGAAGAGAATGCCTGCGAGCAGATACGGGTTAGTTCTCGAGATAAAGCAGTCACATAATCAGTTAACACATCGTATTGGAGCTGTAACTGTTGTGGGAGGTAAGAACCCAATCTGGGGGCTGAGCCAAACAATATATCATAGGGTGACAGACCATGGTTTCCCCTTGGAGTGTACCTAACACTGAATAAGGCAATGGGCAGGCTATCGGGCCAACTCATTCCTCTTTCCTGAGACATTTTTTGCATTCTAGACTTTATTGTGCCATTTAATCTCTCCACTTTCCCACTGCTTTGAGGATGGTATGGGGTGTGGAAAGCTAGTGTGACCCCCTAAAGCTGTCCATATTTCTTTGGTCACTGAGGCAGTGAAAGCCGGGCCCTGGTCACTCTCTATAACCTCTTGGACACCATATCTGCACACTATTTCTGCTAGAAGTCTTTTTGCTGTGGTCTTTGCTGTCATGTTGGTGACGGTCTCTTGTTTAATTCCATGATTCCTTCAGTTTCGTAGCTCCTTTCTTGATCCACACTTCTTTCTCTTCTTTGCCAAATGCTTCTTGTTGCTCCTTGAGATGGGTCCTGTTCACAGGAGGGTTTTGTAGAACCATGGTAGTTTGTATGGTTTCTTCAGGGGTATCCATTGGATCATCCAGAATGGTTGTATTCACTCTGCTGACCACTTCTCGCGTCCCATCTGCAGCTTGTTTTGTGGTGGTATCCGCCAGGTGATTGCCTCATGCTTCTTGGGAATTCAGTTTGCCGTGTGCCTTCACCTTAAGTATAGCCACTTGTGCTGGGAGGTCCTTGATCAATGCACTGTGTTTTACAGGTGTACCTGCTGCTGTTAGGAACTCTCTGGTTTTCCAGATGACCCCGAAATCGCAGGCAAGTCAGGAGTCTCAAGAGCTGTTACACTGACTGTTGGTAGGGTGTGTTGTTTCCATTTTCATCACTTCGAAGCAGTCATGAGTGGTGAGATGAGGATCTCCATTCTCCAAAGAGCTTCCCTCCTCGAGAAGAGGAAGCAGAGTGGATGGGTTAAGGGTATTGTGACGGGAGGGCCACTTGGAACTCAGAATACACCTTATGTCTAAGTCACCCTGTGCCATCCTGGCACAGGGTGAGTGAGAAAATATATCTTGGACTACTTAAAATGGGACAGTAATATTTGTCCACAATATTTCCCAGGATGTATGTTAATTGAATGAGCTGATCACATTGTCCTCTATACAATGTAGAAGACGGGACGACTCCTATTGGAGCTCATGTTAATTAGGTTTTGTTTGTATTGTTAATTGTAATTAGCTCCAGCTATTGTGTTTATATTACTGTGTGAAGCTCGGTGCCCACAAGTCTGTCATCTAGTCTGGGTAAATTTTGTAGTAAATTAGCTCATGTTAATTAGGTTAGCTTTGAGTCATCCTGGTGTATAAATGTGTGTGCGATCTCAAATAAAACAGTCCATGTTAGCAGTGAAGCAAGTGTCGCCTTGTTTTCTGCTCAGAGAGGTTGGAATATCTGATATCTGTATACAGACTGGGAGGAAGTGGTATATGACGGAAGCACTCAAGGGGAGTGTGGGACGTTCCGTGACATTGGTGGCAGCGGTGGGATAGCTTCCTGCAGTCTGGGAAATTTAAACCTCCACCTGGATCCAAGATCAGGATAGCAGACTTCAGTCACCCCAGCGGAGATATGGACCTGGCATCAGAATTCCCGGGGCTGCTGCGAATCATCCTTTCAACATACACCAGGACTGTGTCTGAGGATGAATACCTGGAGCTTAGGCAGCAAATTCGGGTGGAGCTCTGGATTGCAGCCCTCCGTCTCACTGGTATAAAACAGGGCAAGTGCTTTCCAACCCAAGAGCAACGGGCCAGTGACCAACGGGCATTGCGGATGGCATTCCTGGGAGAGCAGCCCCAGGAGCAATGGGTGACTGAGTTGGACAGGCTGGTCCAGCAGGAGATAGAGCTGGACAATTATTATCGGGCTCTGCAATGGCACGCAGAGGAGGGATATTTAGGGGAGACGACAGAATGCTCTCCAGAGGGATATGACTTTGGCGGCCCTGGATTGCTATGGGAGAACCTTACAGATCTTTTTATGTTTGGCGATGAAGGGGAACCTGACCTTGAGGACCTGAGAGAATATAGAGAGTCTATGCTCGGTCTTGCAGGGGTCTCAGAGCTCAAACCTGATCTGGACCATTCGCTAAGGAAGGAACAGCATCTGGAAAGGGCATACAGGAAACTGCTAGAACAAGTTCAGCAGCATGCCAGAGAATCGGCAGTGGAAAATCCGGAGATTGCCGTCCCCAAACCTGAAGTGCTGACAACAGGGCAGAGCTCTGCTAACCTCTGCCCAGAAATGACAGCATCTTCTGGGTTCCATGGACAGGAGATGGTGAACCTCTATCCCCAGACATCAGTTGCAGAGACATGGGATTTGATAGACTTTTCTGCTGAGGAAAAACAACCTGATGAGCCTCCAGCAGAAGAGCTGCTATCAGGGCCAAAGTTCACTGTGTTCTGCCCAGCACCAACAGTGGCTTCGGCCTTCTTGAGAGAAGAGGTAGTCGGCCTTTCTCCCACAACACTGACAGGGACATGTGATTTTCTGCCAGCAGCATCTATGGAGTTAAAACAAACTTCTCCAGCTGAAGATCTGGTAACTGAACAGAGGGTCCAAGACCTCTGTCCCACACTTTTACCACTTCCAGAGACTGGGGATTTAATAGACATTTCTGTAGAGGAGGAACCACCTAGCAAACCCCCAGCAGAAGTGCTGGCAACCGGACAGAGGGTCCAAGACCTCTGCCCCACACCTGTGGCAGTTTCGGAGGCTCAGGGTGAGAAGGTGGCAATCACTTCCCAGCAGCAGATACAGGGGGAGAAGGGAGAGGAGGTGTGTGTTGTCCCTCCCCAACAGTTGGCCAGGGTGGAGGAAGCGGGCTTTCCTCCCCAGCAAAGATCCATGCACCTGGGAGACAGTACCATCGACATGTCGTCCCAGCAGCCAGATGAGGGAATGGAAAAGGAAGCAGCCGGCTCACCTCCCCAATGGCAGCTACACAGTTTGGGAGTGGAAGAAGCCAGGCTCCTGCCCCAACGGAGTGGAGGATGCGGAGTCCCCAGCAGAAGTGCTGGCAACAGGGCAGAGTGCTACCAACCTCTGCCCAGCACCGGCAACAACTACAGAGTTCCAGGGAGGCGGGGCAGTCGGCCTCCCTCTCCAACAGTTAGCCGGAACAGATGGTGTGGGGTTTCCAGCAGAAGGGCTGGCAACAGGGCTGAGGACGGCTGGACTCTGCCCTCAACTAACAGAGGATGGATTTCCTGTGAAGGTGGATGGGACTTCAGTCTCCACCTGTATACCCCAGGGATGCTGGGCAGTGGGCCCAGATCCCCAACAGCATGACAGAGTGAGCCCAGACACCCTGTCTTCTCTCCAGCGGCAGAAAGGATTCCAGGGAGAAGGGCCAGTCCAGGCCTCTCCCCAACAGCAGATATGTTCTCTGAGAGAGGCAGAGGTTGGCTGGGTGAGTAATGCTTTGTTTGGAACAATTTATTTGGGGTACTGTGTGGGTACAGGCAGTAGAGGACTGGAACTACTTACTAACTTCGGAGTCAACCCGTCTGGGGTCTCCTCCTGTGTTAGTCTTCTGCCGAAAGGGGAGAGATGTGACGGGAGGGCCCGTGGAACTCAGAATACATCTTATGTCTAAGTCACCCTGTGCCATACTGGCACAGGGTGAGTGAGAAAGTATATCTTGGACTACTTAAAATGGGACAGTAATATTTGTCCACAATATTTCCCAGAATGTATGTTAATTGAATGAGCTGATCACATTGTCCTCTATACAATGTAGGAGACGGGACGACTCCTATTGGAGCTCATGTTAATTAGGTTTTGTTTGTATTGTTAATTGTAATTAGCTCCAGCTATTGTGTTTATATTACTGTGTGAAGCTCGGTGCCCACAAGTCTGTCATCTAGTCTGGGTAAATTTTGTAGTAAATTAGCTCATGTTAATTAGGTTAGCTTTGAGTCATCCTGGTGTATAAATGTGTGTGCGATCTCAAATAAAACAGTCCATGTTAGCAGTGAAGCAAGTGTCGCCTTGTTTTCTGCTCTGAGAGGTTGGAATATCTGATATCTGTATACAGACTGGGAGGAAGTGGTATATGACGGAAGCACTCAAGCAGAGTGTGGGACGTTCCATGACAGGTATCACATCCGAGGAGAGTGATGTTATAGGGGAGAAGCAAGGCACACTGGAGTCTGAGGTGTCTTGCTGAGGACAAGTGCTTAGGCTGTATTTGGTTCAGTATGGCAGTTATGTCATGAGGGGCAAGGAGGATAAGAGGGTGGCCCAACATGAGGTCAGTGGTCTTGTCCAGAAGAGCTTGGGCTGCAAAGACAGCTCTGAGACAGGAGGCTCCCCCCTGGCCACTGAGTCCAGTTGGCAGGAGTAATAACCAATGGGTCTGAGCCTGTTGCCATGGGCCTGAGCCAAAACTCCCGTGGCATGTCCTTGTCTCTCTGAGACAAACAGTTTGAAAGTCTTTTCATAGTCTAGGAGGCCCAAAGCAGGGGCCGTAGAGAGGATCTCCTTCAGAACTTCAAAATTGTTCATAGCCTCTGGGGAAATCAGGAAAGGATCAGATTTCAGGGTATCATAGAGAGGTTGCATCAAGAGGGAGGCTCCTGGGATCCAGGAGCGACAATAGGAGATTAATCCTAGAAAAGCATGTAGGGGCTGTTGACCTTGAGGCAAGGGGGTGGCCCTCAATGGGGAGGGTTATTTTTGCAAGAGAGCCTACTAAGTCTCCAGAGGATACCATGGCAGGGGTGAGTGACACAGGCTTGCCAAAATCCTAGCGGAGGAGGTTAATGTGATCCGGAGATGGGCGAGGTGAGGTGTCATGTCTCTGATACTGAGCGTTTTCGTGTGGACCACGGTTGGGGCCTGGTTGTCTGTGGGTAAACTTCCGAGGGCCTCGGCATTCCCTTTTGAGGTGGCCGGGTCTTCCGCAGTTGTAGCAGACACGCGGATTTTGTGTTCATGGAGGCAGATACGGTGTGTCAGAGGCCATCATGAGAGGAGCTACCTTTCTGCTGCTCTGTGAGGATTCTAGGCCTTTTGCCACTAAAAACAACGTATCAAGGGCAACACTCTGTACTCTGGGCGTGATAGGAGCAGACCCTTTTGGATTGGTTCTTTGAGACCTGAGACAAATGCGACAGCCAGCATGTGTGTGTGTGTGTGTGCTTTGTTCCGCATGCTGAAACACAAATCAGTAAACACTTGTGTGATTCTAGTGTGAAATTTCTCAACAGATTCACCCTTGTCCTGTGTAAAATCTTGTATACTAGTCGCTTGGTCTGCCAAGCAGTCTGAAGCCCAGGTTTTCAATTGGGCCACAATTTCACATCCTGAGTCATAGCTATTGTCACTATAAATATACCCATCATTAACGGGGTGGGTTGGGCCTTGTAATATGTTCCGGACTGGTCTATCACAGGAAACATGTGGGTGGGTTTCAGCGGTTCAGGGGGAGGTGGCGTAGAGCGTGTTGCCACAGGGGGAGGAGTCAGAGTGGGAGGTATCAAAGTGGGAGGTGTCGCCTGTGGCAGAGGGGCGGTAGATGGAGGGCGGTACCTAATTCCTGAGGACCAGACGCTATCATAGGGTGGTGGCTGACTGCCTGGCACAGGTTTTGACCTCTTTTCTGGTTTTCTTTACACATATACAATACAACCATTTTGATTAATTTCCTGTTCTGTCCACCCTTCTTCATGAATAGCTTTTGCAACTTTGAACCAAGCGTCTGCTGTATGCAGCAGTCCGTGGTCTGACAACAAACCCCTTTTTCTCCTTAAAAGAATGTGCCATTCTTTCGGCTGTAGCCGTCCACCCAAATGCATAGTGACCCCACACACTTTTGCCAATTTCTTTCCCTTTTTGACAACATCCTCTCCCTCTCGTTCTAGTACCAAGTTACAAGCCAGGCTACCCTCTTTGGGTCTCTCTAACTTCTGTCCCATCGTTAGCTATTGGAGGGTTTTTGTGCGGGCTCAGGGTTTGTATGGCGGTTTTATGAAGCTGTCTTGGACATAAAGGTCCGACAATTCTTCTGACCACCACCTGTCCCTCTTTCGGACCACTCTCCAATATATAAGGCTATAAAAAACTCTAGTGGGGAATGTGGCGCTGTTCAAAAGTGTCTATTATTAAAATGATACCATAAGGAATGTGTGGTGACAATTATGTGAAAAATACTGTGAACAAATGTATAATTGTTAAACAAAACGTGTCATGCGTATATCACAAATGTAAAACATCACATAGTATGAAAACCAAAAGTGCAGATGCGTTGTAAATAGAAAACGCAAAAGAAACGCACAAAGATGCCCAAAAAATGCACAAGTCTCATCAATGGTGTAGTAGATAACTAATGTGGGAGTGCACCAAAAATGTTTTAAAAGTCAAGTCCAAATGGTGTAGGTGTCCAACCAAAATTAAAGTTCTGCATAAAAAAAGAAGAAAAAATCTGTGAAGAGTGTCTTGGCCTTCCAAACAGATCCCATGTAAATTGTTGTGATAGTTGTGTAAACTTTTCTCCTGGAACCCCGGCTTGTGTCCCCACTCACCGGAAGACCCAACCCCTGCAGGGGTAATGGGCAAGTAAAGGTGAATCCACTGGTAGGAATCGATCGGTGTTCCCCTCTATGGTTCCGCAATCTCCTTCCTGGTTGGGTTGTCACTGGTCCTTTAAGAAATTCCACCAGAGCGTATCCATATATATGGAAAAGAGAGGAGCCTCATAGTGTAAATCCGAAAGTTTTTTATTAATTTAGCCAGTCAGTTTACATAAAAATGGAATCATTAAAATAAGTAAAACAAATAAAGTCTGACTAAAACAAATGTACTGTTCCGCCGGCTGGTGGAGAGCCGGTAGTTGAAACAGTAGCGAGGCAGCGGCGTGCGTTCAACGGCCGATCAGCCAAAAACCGGAAGTGAACGAGCAACAGACTGTGTAGCGACGTATGCGTACCAACGTGACCACGCCTTATGCGTTTCGTCATCAAGACGTCATCTGAGGCGCGGCCATCTTGGTACACCATACGTCCATATATATAACAGGGAGGCGCCGCTTATCCAATCAGAATGGTAAAAGAGCAGCGCTCCACCCAGCGGGGAATGTTAATTGTGCTCTAATGGAAAGATAAAGAAGTGACCCACTGCCCCAGCACCCCCTGGTGGAAAGAGATAAAGACTGCAAGAATGATGTAAAAGAATGTGTAACAGCTGTCTCAGGGGGGTGCCTCTGTGCAAACAAAGCAGAAGTAATGGGTGACAGACACACAGATAAAATAGCCATTCGCCCGCAAATGATCACTAAAACAACAAGAAGACAAAACACGTATCAATCACATCATCGATGTATCGACAGTAGAGTTTAATCTCTGGTCTTCTGGTCCCATATATGTAGCGCTCTTCTAGCATATCCATAAATAAGTTCGTCACACTTGGGGCGTACTTTGCGCCCATGGCAACGCCTTTCTTCTGGACATAAAACTCCTTGTTGTACCAGAAATAGTTGCTCTCCATTGCCAGCTCTAGTCCCTCCAATATAAATTTGATTTGTTCATGTCGGAAATCTGATCTCAATATAAGGCCTTTTCAACTCCTTTCAGTCCATCTTTCTGGGAAATGCTCGTATATAAGGAGTTGATGTCTATTGTGGCTAAAAGCCATTGGTGACTCCCTGGAATCGTTCTTAACTCTTTAATCAGTTTCGTACTGTCCCTGAGATAAGATTTCCCATCCACCACCAGGGGTTTCAAAAATTGATCAATGTATTCCCCCAATCTGGAAAATAAGAAATCCACTCCACTCACAATTGGCCTTCCCGGTGGTTTATTGAGCCGTTTATGAATCTTGGGCAGATAGTATATAACCGGGGTTTTTGTAGACCCTGGGACCAGATATTGAGCTTCTTTTTTATTTAAAAAGCCTGCCTCCAACCCTTTCTTAACGAGTTTCTTCAATCTTTTTTTATATTGTGTCTTAGGGTTACCCCTCAGCTTGTTGTAGGTGTTTTCAACTTTCAATAAATTCTCCATCTCTTCCTCATATTCTTCCTTCTTCAATATGACTAGTCCCCCTCCCTTGTCAGCAGGGCGTATCACCACTTGTTTCTTATTACCAATTTCTTTAATGGTTTTCCATATGTGTATGCTTTTAGACTTCTTCTCCATTTTCGCCAGATCACTTTCCACCATCCGTTTGAAAGCCCCTATGCACTGATCTCCTGGGACTCTAGGGTTAAAAACCGAATTGTTTCTTAAATTCGTGTGTGTGTAAACTTCAGATACTGGCGTACGTGTGGTCTTTTTATTCAAAGCATAATGCTTTTTGATTTTCAGTTTCCTAATGAACTTTTGTAGATCTATATATACTTCAAACTTATCAATACTTTTATCCGGTGCGTATTTTAGACCTAAATCCAAAATCTTAAGTTCATCCTTGGAAAAAGTCACTCCACTTAAATTAAAAATGCCTTGACCTAATATTCACTTCGCCTTTTTCTTCCTCCCTCCTCGTTTTCCTCTTGTCTGTTTCTTCCGTTGTCTCTGTAGGTATGTTCCGGTTCTCTAGGTTCCTGCTCTCTCCATTCTCCATATTCCTCCGTAGATGTTGTGGGGACAGATGACCTGAGTGACCATTCGGTCTCTGCGTCCTGTTCCAGCCTGTGGGCACTTCGCCTCTTCTCTGCATGTAGTGAGGGTCTCCTGGTGCCCCTCTCCATCCTGGACACCGATACTGTACTCTCGCATTCCATCTGCCTGGGGGCCTGTCCCTCGGTCTCCCCTGGAAAAAATCCCTCTCTCCTGGGTAGTCTCTCCTGTTCCTAGGTTCTCTATACGAAGGGTATTGTCTTCCTTCTCTAAAGGGAGAAAACCTGTTGTATGTTGGAATATTATAACGTGGAGTTCCGGGAGATCTCCCATAATTGAATACGGGATATTCCTCCCCTCTACCATCCATACGTCCGCGTGGGTAATTGGGTGTTCTTGGTGTATCTACATTCCTCATAGGGGGTATGCCTTCAAATCTCGTTTGTCGGGGGGTGTCTTGGTTCTGCACTGTTGCCCCTTCAATGTCATTACTGGGGTGATCATCCATTGAAATTTCATCAAGATCTTCCTCTATAATCTCGTTCTCTAATTGCCATTTATAGACTTTCTTGTTGGTGTAATCCAAAACATCCCTTTTGTACTTCTTTTGTTTCTTGGCCTGTACCTCCAGGTCATATTTTTTAATGATTTTTTGCAACTCTCTCTCCTTAATTTTATAATCACCTTGGTGACTGTATGGTTGCAGTAGGGTTTTTATTTCATTTATATTGGACTCTATCCCTCTAAGTTTAAGTTGTCTCCTTTTAACTATATTGCCTAAGAGTTCTTTCTCACATTTGGAGAAGAAAGCAAGGTGATTATAAATCTAAGGAGAGAGAGTTGCAAGAAATCATTAAAAAATATGACCTGGAGGTACAGGCCAAGAAACAAAAGAAGTACAAAAGGGATGTTTTGGATTACACCAACAAGAAAGTCTATAAATGGCAATTAGAGAACGAGATTATAGAGGAAGACCTTGATGAAATTTCAATGGATGATCGTTAGACTCGTTAAGAAAGGGTTGGAGGCAGGCTTTTTAAATAAAAAAGAAGCTCAATATCTGGTCCCAGGGTCTACAAAAACCCTGGTTATATACTATCTGCCCAAGATTCATAAACGGCTCAATAAACCACCGGGAAGGCCAATTGTGAGTGGAGTGGATTCCTTAGTTTCCAGATTGGGGGAATACATTGATCAATTTTTGAAACCCCTGGTGGTGGATGGGAAATCTTATCTCAGGGACAGTACGCAACTGATTAAAGAGGTAAGAACGATTCCAGGGAGTCACCAATGGCTTTTAGCCACAACAGACGTCAACTCCTTATATACGAGCATTTCCCAGAAAGATGGACTGAAAGGAATTGAAAAGGCCTTATATGATTATATATATTTCCGACATGAACAAATCAAATTTATATTGGAGGGACTAGAGCTGGCAATGGAGAGCAACTATTTCTGGTACAACAAGGAGTTTTATGTCCAGAAGAAAAGCGTTGCCAAGTGTGGCGAACTTATTTATGGATATGCTAGAAGAGCGCTACATATATGGGACCAGAAGACCAGAGATTAAACTCTACCGTCGATACATCGATGATGTGATTATATTGTGGGAAGGGGACCCTGAGTCATTCCATAAATTTCTCGATGAATTAAACCACAATATATATGGCATCACCTTTTACTGGGAAATCAGATTACAACACGATAGACTACCTAGACTTACAGATTTACAAAGAAGGCGAAGATCTATTTACAAAAACCTACTTCAAAACTTCAGATCGCAACGGATATATACCCATCTCCAGTTGTCACCACCCTAAATGGAAAGAAAACATCCCCAAAGGGCAATTGTTGAGAGTGAGGAGGAATTGTCGGAATGTCGAGGACTACCAGAATCAAGCTGATATGTTGATTAATAAGTTTGTGGATAAGGGTTACCATATTGAACCCTTATTGAAATTAAAAGATGAGATACAAAAAATGGATCAGGAATCCCTGTTAACAACAAACAGGAATAACATCAATACGAATTCCCTAGGGGATGTAGCTTTTATCACTGGTTTTAACAGCCAGTATAGGAATATAGAGCATATAGTGAGGAAATACTGGCCTATTTTAAAGTCTGATAGAGTTTTAGGAAATATTCTTAAGAATAAGCCTCGTTTTATCTACAGGAGGGCACCAACCCTCAGGAACCATCTGGTCCATAATGTGATCGACCCCCCCCCCCCCCCGAGAAATATCAAATTATTTGCGGGTATGAAAGGCTTTTATAGATGCCAAACATGTTTGGCCTGCCGGGTCAGTAAAAAACAACCAAAGAAACGATCTTCATTTCATTCCAGGAGAGGCACAGAGTATGACATTAGAGAACTAATCACCTGCAACACAACGCATGTAACATACGTTATTGAATGCCCGTGCCGACTGCAATATGTGGGCAGGACCACTAGACCCCTATGTGTGCGCATCAGAGAACACATTAACAATATAAGAAAGGGGTTTCCTAAGCACAACCTCTCCAAACACTTTGATGAATTTTATCATAGGGATCTTTCTGGTTTAATTTTTTATGGCATAGATACCATTAAGGACCATTGGGGGGGGGGGGCAGCAAAAAGATACAGATATCCCAGAATGAAACCAGATGGATATACCGTCTAGATAGCTTGGTGTCTAGAGGACTTAACGTGGACATTGATTTAAATTGCTTCTTATCGAATTTCTAGCTCTACCTCCCAACTCCTGTACCAATTTATATCCATAGGATACATAACATATACCAGTGACCCTCCTATATGTACTCGCATATATCTCCACAATGAATTTTGGTTTTCTTACCAATTCTATCCATTTCATGATATATTCCTTTTTTTTTCTCCTGTTTTACAGTTTTTCCAATTTGCACATTTTTAGATGGTTTTACAAGTTCCCACATCCGTTTTACAATAATAGTAGGCTTCACCAGGAATTGGAGTTCCCTCATTTTTATTCATGCATGTCAGATATTGTATATGGATGATTAATGTGAGTTAACATTTAATGGTGCAAATGAATTATTTTATACTTTGCCCATTTACTCACATTTGTTTCTCATATGTAATATTATTTTGGTTTTTACACTTTCTATATAAATTTTTTGATCCAATAATGTCCTCCACAGATGCTTTTTTTCTAAACAATACTTAGCACCTTTTTTAATATAGAACCTTCTTTTTTTAATATTGTACCATACATATTTTTGTATATTTTATTTCCACATATCTCTGCCACCATCTTAATCAATACTTTTTATTCATGAGTGGCGGCATTTGATACGTGTTTTGTCTTCTTGTTGTTTTAGTGATCATTTGCGGGCGAACGGCTATTTTATCTGTGTGTCTGTCACCCATTACTTCTGCTTTGTTTGCATGGAGGCGCCCCCCTGAGACAGCTGTTACACATTCTTTTACATCATTCTTGCAGTCTTTATCTCTTTCCACCAGGGGGTGCTGGGGCAGTGGGTCACGTCTTTATCTTACCATTAGAGCACAATTAACATTCCCCGCTGGGTGGAGCGCTGCTCTTTTACCATTCTGATTGGATAAGTGGCGCCTCCCTGTTGTATATATGGACGTATGGTGTACCAAGATGGCCGCGCCTCAGATGACGTCTTGATGACGAAACGCTTAAGGCGTGGTCACGTTGGTACGCATACGTCGCTACACAGTCTGTTGTTCGTTCACTTCCGGTTTTTGGCAGATCGGCCGTGGAATGCACGCCGCTGCCTCGCTACTGTTTCAACTACCGGCTCTCCACCAGCCGGCGGAACAGTACATTTGTTTTAGTCAGACTTTATTTGTTTTACTTATTTTAATGATTCCATTTTTATGTAAGCTGACTGGCTAAATTAATAAAAAAACTTTCGGATTTACACTATGAGGCTCCTCTCTTCTCCGTATATATGGATACGCTCTGGTGGAATTTCTTAAAGGACCAGTGACAACCCAACCAGGAAGGAGATTGCGGAACCATAGAGGGGGACACCGATCGATTCCTACCAGTGGATTCACCTTTACTTGCCCATTACCCCTGCAGGGGTTGGGTCTTCCGGTGAGTGGGGACACAAGCGGGGGTTCCAGGAGAAAAGTTTACACAACTATCACAACAATTTACATGGGATCTGTTTGGAAGGCCAAGACACTCTTCACAGATTTTTTCTTCTTTTTTTATGCAGAACTTTAATTTTGGTTGGACACCTACACCATTTGGACTTGACTTTTAAAAAATTTTTGGTGCACTCCCACATTAGTTATCTACTACACCATTGATGAGACTTGTGCATTTTTTGGGCATCTTTGTGCGTTTCTTTTGCAATTTTGCTAACCCACACCAATATCACGCACATTTATATACTGGTTATGTTTTACGTTTTTGAGTGCATGTATCCCTTTTCTATTTACAACGCATCTGCACTTTTGGTTTTCATACTATGTGATGTTTTACATTTGTGATATACGCATGACAGGTTTTGTTTAACAATTATACATTTGTTCACAGTATTTTTCACATAATTGCCACCACACATTCCTTATGGTATCATTTTAATAATAGACACTTTTGAACAGCGCCACATTCCCCACTAGAGTTTTTTATTAATTTTTGGATTTCACTTCGGTGCTTTTTCCATTTTCTCTGGGGGCTGCAGTTCTCTTTTAAATATTGTCCGAAGCGCGGAATATTTTAGTTTACAATATATAAGGCTGCCTTGCTACTTTCTGTCTTGATGACTGGGATATTTATGTGTCTGCTCAGGATTTTAGATGGGTCATGAGGTTGCTTTGGATTCTGAAAGGGTCTGGCAATTCCTCTGTTCGTCACCTGGTACCGGTTCAGACTATATCACAGTCTCAAGTTAACAAGGACAAAACAGATAGAGACAGGGTGTGAAAGAGAGAGAGAGAAAGAGGAATGTGTACTGTGTTCGACTGCCACGCAAGTCTCCTTGTGTGCGACTTCCCAAAACGTAGACTAGTCACAGTCCTGTCCACCCGAGGTGGCCGCAGGTGGGGGAGGCGAGTAATATGTGACCACTTATTACTCTCAACAAGACATTTAGCAGACAGATAAGTAGTACAGCAGTTAATATTCAATGCACCACTTCAAATGTCATTTACATCTCCCAGCACCATGCCCAACTTTCTCACTCTGTCTTTCTCCTCCTCTTCAAACTCCTCTGGTTGCTGCGATTGTAATGGGCACCTTGTTACTGTGTGCCCCTTATCCTAGCTTCAGCTTCTATAACCTGCAATGACTTGCCAACACCGGTCTTGACTGGGTAATGAACATTTAATCTGAATACCAACACATCTGTGATTTCTGCTAACAGGGGTTGGTAAACAAGAAATTCCCTCTTATATTTTGGCTCTACAATTTTGACCAGACCCCAGCCTCCTACGTGTATACCGAACAGCAGTCCACAAACACACTCAGGACATGACATAACCACCAACAAGATATGTGACGGCCGTAGTGAAATGCAGGAGTACTCAGATCCTCACGGGATCCCCACGCCGCTGTGCGTGTTCCTGACGCCCCCTCCTGGTTGCTCAGTTTTCATCGCACAATTATTTATTCCTCCAGGAGGAGTTTATCCATTTCAATTATCCTTGTCCGTGACTATATAATCAATCCCTCATTCCCAACAGCCGCCACAAGATCAACAGAACAGAACATACAAGAATACAGGCGGCAGATATAATGCAGGTTCCTTATTATATCAATAGGCTTTGGGCAAGATATATCACCCGTCTTTGCCGACCGTGGGAAGCCGATACGGACACAGAGACTAACCAGTCACGGGTACAGGATAAACAGTAGACAAGATATTGCAAAGTTTCCTACCGTTTTCTCAGAGGTGATCAATCTCCGTCCTGTCCATATTGGTCCGTCCCGGTCTCCTTTGGATTGGCTATCCCCCGATTCGGAGCCCAATGCCCCACGTTGGGCGCCAAATGTTTTGGATCAGACCACCAAACCATACGAGGTATTTATATCTGCCACCTGGCCAAATTGGTTTTGATATGGAGTGTGCACACTCTGAAATAATCCACACTGAGACACAGGCAGCTCAGTGTCAAGTTACCTCTGCTTTTTTATTGTTTCATGGCTTTTTATAATATCAGCCAGACATTCGTGTCACACAAGGCAAGTCATACACAATACGTAATATTGTGACAGTGTATGAGCAGCTTTAGGCTAAAGTACAGTCAGGTCCATAAATATTGGGACATTGACACAATTCTAATCTTTTTGGTTCTATACACCACCACAATGGATTTGAAATGAAACAATCAATGTGTGCTTTAACTGCAGACTTTCAGCTTTAATTTGAGGGTATTTACATCCAAATCAGGTGAACGGTGTTGGAATTACAACAGTTTGTATATGTGCCTCCCACTTTTTAAGGGGCCAAAAGTAATGGGACAGATTAACAATCATCCATCAAACTTTCACTTTTTAATACTTGGTTGCAAATCCTTTGCAGTCAATTACAGCCTGAAGTCTGGAATGCATAGACATCACCAGACACTGGGTTTCATCCCTGGTGATGCTCTGCCAGGCCTCTACTGCAACTGTCTTCAGTTCCTGCTTGTTCTTGGGGCATTTTCCGTTCAGTTTTGTCTTCAGCAAGTGAAATGCATGCTCAATCTGATTCAGGTCAAATGATGACTTGGCAATTGCATAACATTCCACTTCTTTCCCTTAAAAAACTCTTTGGTTGCTTTCACAGTATTCTTCGGGTCATTGTCCATCTGCACTGTGAAGCGCCGTCCAATGAGTTATGAAGCATTTTGCTGAATATGAGCAGATAATATTGCCCGAAACACTTCAGAATTCATCCTGCTGCTTTTGTCAGCAGTTACATCATCAATAAATACAAGAGAACCAGTTCCATTGGCAGCCATACATGCCCACGCCATGACACTACCACCACCATGCTTCACTGATAAGGTGGTATGCTTTGGATTATGAGCAGTTCCTTTCCTTCTCCATACTCTTCTCTTCCCATCACTCTGGTACAAGTTGATCTTGGTCTCATCTGTCCATAGGATGTTGTTCCAGAACTGTGAAGGCTTTTTTAGATGTCGGCAAACTCTAATCTGGCCTTCCTGTTTTTGAGGCTCACCAATGGTTTACATCTTGTGGTTAACCCTCTGTATTCACTCTGGTGAAGTCTTCTCTTGATTGTTGACTTTGACACACATACACCTACCTCCTGGAGAGTGTTCTTGATCTGGCCAACTGTTGTGAAGGGTGTTTTCTTCACCAGGGAAAGATTTCTTCGGTCATCCACCACAGTTGTTTTCCGTGGTCTTCCAGGTCTTTTGGTGTTGCTGAGCTCACCGGTGCGTTCTTTCTTTTTAAGGATGTTCCAAACAGTTGATTTGGTTACACCTAATGTTTTTGCTATCTCTCTGATGGGTTTGTTTTGTTTTTTCAGTCTAATGATGGCTTGCTTCACTGATAGTGACAGCTCTTTGGATCTCATATTGAGAGTTGACAGCAACACATTCCAAATGCAAATAGCACACTTGAAATGAATTCTGGACCTTTTTATCTGCTCCTTGTAAACGGGATAATAAGGCAATGACCCACACCTGGCCATGGAACAGCTGAGCAGCCAATTGTCCCATTACTTTTGGTCCCCTAAAAAGTGGGAGGCACATATACAAACTTTTGTAATTCCTACACCGTTCACCTTGATTTGGATGTAAATACCCTCAAATTAAAGCTGAAAGTCTGCAGTTAAAGCACATCTTGTCATTCAATCATATCTTGTCATCCATTCATTTCAAATCCATTGTGGTGGTGTATAGAGCCAAAAAGATTAGAATTGTGTTGATGTCCCAATATTTATGGACCTGACTGTATGTCCATATAGGGGGGTAACAATTGATCACAGCTATGTAGGGTAACTTCCTTCGGACAGGAGGCACAATCTTCTTCAAGATCTTTGAGTAAAGTCAAGGCTGATAAGCATAAACAGCATCAATCACAAATATATGTATATTGAAATAGGCATTTTATCCTGATACTCTAATCACATCCATTACACTGGTCAGTTGTCGGTGATGGTGAAGGGCGAGTATACAGCACCAGTGGACAAACTACATGAGATGGAGGGGCCAAGCATGGACCAGGAAACAGCAGAAATCTTGACCGGGACTCAGACAGAGGTGGTTAAGGAGATTGGGGTCCCCAGTCCCATAATAGGTTCTTGTGACAAACCTGATAAGGTCCCTAAAACAGGGAAATGGGTAAAAAGTGAAGTAAGATTTGTATGCGGATCAGACGAGAGCTCGTCTGTTCCGGTTTTGGATGGAAATCCAGGTGGTGTTAAATGTCAGGTTGTCACAGCAACCAGCAATGCCGTTGCACACGCAATCCGCACAGACTGTGCGCCGGTGAAGCTATGTCAGCGTGCGCGCAGTCTGTTAGATTATGCGCCGGCTTACATCGGCCCTTTTGGCTTAAGGGTTAAACTTTGGATTGTGTGCCTGTTACATCATGGGGGGAGTGTCTATGTCAGGGCTGCTATTGGTCTTTTAGATAGGCCCTTCTAGGGTGTTCAATACACTTCTTGGAAACACACCAGCTGTGTCCAATTAACCAGCAATTGCAACACAGTTATAAGCCAGATAGTCTCACTGCTCAGTCTCTTTTGACCCTGCAGCTGACTGACCACACACCTCTGCTCCATCCATTAAGGCAAGTTTTCTTACCACAGTAGACTCTTTTGGGCTAGCACTATGGGGTCATTTTTGCTGGCCCCAAGATGCTCACTTTTCTCCTTATATATTTATGTCTTCTATCTCTCCACCGCTTGATATGAGAATCCTTTCTGGATGTGATACACCTTCCAGGAAATATACATATATGAACTAAGCTCCTAATATTAAGGTATGAGTCCACTTTGTGGTAATCAAATATTAGCTTTATGTAGGATTTTCTAGTTTCTGATTGCAATGCATTTTTTTTTTATTGCCACATTCAGTTGGACATTATCCTGACACTGTTTAAACACAACTCCCACAAAAGCGACTAATAGCAACCTCTTGGAGTATGGGTGAATTCAGGATGTCCTGTGGATGGCGCTTCTTGGTCTGACATGGATGAATGTTCCATTCTCACTATTTAAAGTGTGTCTCTTCAGCTGCTGGTGAAATAACTGTATTTGCGGTAAGTATACATATTTTCCCCTAATCTTCTTTCAGGACAGCCACCTGAGAGCTTGGCTCCTCCCTTCTGTTGGAAACACCTGCGCCAACTTGTATAAATTTCCTCCTCCCCTGCTGGCTCCTCAGTTATTTGTGTTTCCTCAAGAGGGGAGACACCATAGGAACCAGCCAGGAGAGCCAGAGGAGGCTCAGGCAACATGTCCTGAAAGAGAGTGGGGACTCCTAGGACAGACCAGAGAATTTCGTGTAAAGACCACTGCGGTTTACACTAACCTGGTCAGAAAGAACTTTCTTCTTATTGCCACCCCCGCATCCCTGAGCACAGGTTGAGGTCGGGGGGGCGGCCTTTTCATCGCTGAGCGCAGCTCCTGCAGTCACATACCCCCAGCAGCATGTGGAAACTAACATGCCGGGTACTGGGACTGCGCGGCCTGTGGCGGGTGACGTCATATCCGGCCAAAAGGGGCGTGTACTTCCGGGTTCACGGCTTCCGGTTCCAACCACGAACACTGAAAAGGAGCCAGGCATGGGCTGGAGAGGAGCCATACAAGCTGTAGAGACAGCAGAGGCTCCAGAGGTGACACGAGGATGGCGGATGCAGAGGACCTAGACCGCACTGCTCCAGCAGAGACCAGCTCCAGCCACATGAAGGTAAGGGAAACCTAGGGTGGAGCTCCCCTGGCCTGAACCACTACCCCCCCTCCCCCCCTCCTATCAACTAGGGCTAAGGGAGGGAGGGAGTAGGTTAAAGACCCTCATGTGTCAGAGGGTGGATTCATAGGGCCCCTGGTGAGGCAAGCCCGAATGAAAGTGTTGCACTCCTGCAAATGTGCGGGGGAAGGGTACTGTGTATTAATGATTATGGGGTTTTGTCTTATGTCTTTTCAGAAAACAGCAAAAACCAGGGTCCCTCATGTTTCAAAAAAGAGGTCCCCTTCCTGTAAGGTTACCCATAAAGATACCTGGGAAAAGACATTATGCAAAGAGTGTATTAGTAAACTAGTACAAGAACACTCTTCAGAGCAGGGTGAGCTAGCGGCATCGGTTAAGGAATTGTCCAATACTTTCGAATCCTTCAGAACCTTTTTTGAAGGGTTCCAAATGCCACAGCTTCAGACTGCTCCTCCGACAACAACGTTACCAAAAACACAGGCAATACCCTTCACAAGTGCAGGCTCTTCAGTAGTCCCTGACAGTGCAACATCTGGCTCCCAAGAGTCTGAGGGGGAAGCCCTGGATGGGGATTCCAGGAAGCCATCCCGATACAAGCTCTCATTAGATGAGGTAGATCATCTTTTAGGGGCCATCTATACCACACTAGGTATACCAACAGAGAAGAAGACATTGTCACTACATGATCAAATGTATGAGGGCCTAGGGGAACAGGAAAAAAAGAATTTTCCTGTTCCTGAGGTCCTTATAGAGGCTATTAAAAAAGTGTCAGGAACCTGAAAGAAAGCCATTTTTTTTCTAAGGCCTTAAAAAGACGATTTCCCTTCTCAGAGGATCCAGCATCAGTATGGAACAAGATTCCAAAACTAGATGCGGCCTTCTCACAGGTGTCGAGGCACACGGACTTGGCCTTTGAGGACATGGGGGTTTTATCCGAGCCAATGGATAAAAGGATGGACTCCCTGTTAAAGTCATGGGACTCAATCGTGGGTAGCCTCAAGCCAGCTATGGCGGTCCCGGTGGTAACTAGGAACGTAGAGTTCTGGTTAAACCAATTACAGGCTCACATTGAGGAAGGTACTGCGAAGGAGCAGATCCTAAATTCATTTCCCACGCTGCTGCGAGGTCTTGCGTATATCGCAGACGCATCCGCAGAATTGGTTCGAAAGGTCCTCCGCCCTAGCCAATTCCACTAGAAGTGCATTATGGCTTAAGACATGGCAGGGTGACTGTGCGTCCAAAGCCAAGCTCTGTGGAATTCCTTTTACAGGGGATCTGCTATTCGGACCAGGGTTAGAGAAGGTGCTGGACCGAAGGGCAGATAAGAAGGCATTTCCACTGAAACGTAAGGCAAGTTGGAAACAGCCACAACAAAATAAGAGGCAAAGAGGGAATACAAGACCCTGATTTACAGCTCCCAAAATGGAAACCCAGAAGAGACCTTGGGTTCAGAGAGGGAAAGGCAAAGGGGGGGGGGGTGATTTTTCGTCCTCAGCAAACCCAAAAGAAATGACAGAATAGTCGCAGTGGGGGGAAGACTGGGGGCCTTCCTCCCGCAATGGGAAGAGATATCTTCCAACAATTTTATTCTGAGAACAATAAAGGAAGGATATCGTTTGGAGTTCTCAAGAGCACCCCCAAACAGATTATACATCACCAAACCCCCAAAAAACAAGGAGAAGGCCAGAGGATTAATGAGATCCTTAGAGGATCTCCAGCAACAAAAGGTGATCATCAAAGTACCAAAGGGAGAGAGAGGGCAGGGTTTCTACTCCCACATATTCGGAGTGCAGAATTTATCTATAACCAACAAAAGGTTCAGAATGGAGTCCATATATTCAGTAAGGGCCCTATTGCCCTCAAACTGTTATATGGTATCCCTAGACCTAAAGGACGCATACCTGCACATCACGATACAGCAGGAGTGTCAGAAATTTCTAAGGTTTGCGATAGAGATGGGAATAGGAACCAGACACCTTCAATTTCAGGCTCTACCCTTCGGCCTCTCCTCATCGCCCAAAATTTTTACCAAGATTCTGGCCGAAGCTCTGGCACCATTACGGGTCAAAGGCATATCTATCATTGCTTACTTGGACGACCTTCTCCTGTTTGCAGAGTCAACCCAGAAGTTACTAGAAAACCTCAGCTACACACAGACGTTCTTAGAAAGTCTGGGTTGGCTGGTAAATTTGGAAAAATCCACATTACAACCCAGTCAGCAAATAATATACTTAGGGTATGTCATAGATTCAGTGCAACAAAGACTTTCTGCCCGAAGAAAAAATAGGGAAGATTCAGAAGGAAGTAAGCTTATTACAAGCCAATATACCGTGTGCCATAAGGCAGATAATGTCAACACTGGGACTGCTAACATCTGTGATTCCAGCGGTCCAGTGGGCAGGCCTGCATTTCCGGCCACTACAGGTGTTCCTGTTAAAAATGTGGGATCACAGGCAGGAGTCCTTAGACACCAAGGTTCTTTTATCAGCAAGGGTGAAAGGAACCTTATGGTGGTGGAGGACAATAAAGAACACGAACAAGGGACGGCTGTGGAACCTACCCATTTCCAGAATCCTAACCACAGACGCGAGCGGCGTAGGGTGGGGAGCGCATTTAAGTTCTCATATAACACAAGGGACTTGGGAAAAAGAAGAGAGGAGGAGATCATCCAACTGGAAGGAATTGAGAGCAGTATGTTATGCACTTCAAACCCTCCAGACAGAGTTGAAAGGTCAGCATTTACAGGTCAGGTCCGACAATGTGTCAGTGATCGCCTATATAAACAATCAGGGAGGAACAAGAAGCAGAACCCTGTGGACCTTAACAGAGGAGATCTTGAAATGGGGAGAAAGAAACCTACTCTCTTTATCAGCAATCCATTTGAAGGGGGATTTAAACAGGGTGGAAGATTTCCTCAGCAGGAAAAGAGTGAGAGAAGGCGATTGGGCGCTGAAGCAGGAGGTATTCGAGCAGATTGCTCACAAGTAGGGAGCACCTCAGGTGGATTTGTTTGCCTCAAAGGAAAACAGGAAAGTCAGAGCGTTCTTCTCCCTGGAAAGAGAGGACGGAGCGCTCAGGGTATATGCACTGGCACAAACATGGGCATTCAACAAATGCTATGCCTTTCCCCCACCAATACTTCTACCAGCAGTAATAAGAAAATTACGTACGGAGAATACAACACTAATTCTCATAGTGCCCTATTGGCCCAGGAGACCATGGTTCTCTATGCTCAGAGAACTCGCGGTAGAACCCCCCTGGTTTTTACCAATCCAGGAAGATCTACTCTCCCAGGGTCCAGTACACTGCCCCCAAGTGGAAAGATGGAACTTGGCAGCATGGTGTCTGAGGAGCAGTTGCTAGAAGCGAAAGGGTTCTCAGACCGTCTAATAGACACAATGCTGAAAAGCAGGAAGATTGAGACACGGAACATCTACCAAAAAGTATGGAGGTGTTTTAACAGATGGTGTATAGACAAGAAATTCAATACACAAGGCTCAGTGGCAGGCCTGGAGTTTCTACAGGACGGGATAGACAAAGGACTAAGTCTTAGCATGCTTAAAAGTCAAGTGTCAGCACTTTCTGTTTACCTGGAGAAGAGATCTGATCCATGGGTAATCAGACTCTTTAGATCACTGAGCAGACAAAGACCGATACAGGGTACAGTTTTTCCAAAGTAGGATCTGTCATTAGTGCTGCAAACTATGACAGCACACCCCTTTGAACCATTGGATAATTGCAACCTGAAAATGCTGATGTTTAAAGCAGTTTTCTTGGTGGCAATTACTACAGCTAAAAGGGTCTGTGAGATAGAGGCCCTATCAATCAGGCCCCCCTTTTTTCAGATTTTTCAGGATCACATAATTTTTAGGATGGATCCGGCATTTCTCCCTAAAGTGGCCTCAAAATTCCACAGAGGCCAGGAGATTGTGTTGCCATCGTTTTGCCAAAATCCTTCTAAGGAACAAGAAGTAAGGTTCCATAATTTAGACGTAAGGAGATGTGTCTTGCATTACTTAGAAGCAACCAAAGATATTAGGAAGACGGATTCCTTATTTATTTTGATTTCTGGAGTAAGGAAAGGGCAAAAGGCCACAAGACGTACCATAGCCAGATGGCTAAAAGAAGCCATTGAACAGGCTTATAGGTTAGGAGGTATGCAGGTCCCAGAGGGTATCAGGGCACACTCTACCAGGGCAATGGCTGCGTCGCAAGCAGAGAGAGCTGGAGCAGTGCCGGAACAGATTTGTAAAGCGGCAACTTGGTCCAGCTTTGCTACCTTTGTAAGACACTATAGAATGGATCTTTGGGCGGCTAAAGATCAGACCTTTGGACGCAAGGTCTTACAAGCTGTGGTCCCGCCCTAGGGGTAAGTACTGGTTTATTCTCTCAGGTGGCTGTCCTGAAAGACGATTCGGGGAAAAACGAAGTTACTTACTGGTAACGTTCTTTCCCGCAGTCTTTCAGGACAGCCGGGTACCCACCCAATTGTGTATCAAGACATAGAGATTTCCTTACAGGAAGTGTGATATAATGAATTGTGTTTATCATATATTCTTGTGTCTCCCCAGCGGACTGGAGGTGCTCTTTAAAGAACTGAGGAGCCAGCAGGGGAGGAAGAAATTTATACAAGCTGGCGCAGGTGTTTCCAACAGAAGGGAGGAGCCAAGCTCTCAGGTGGCTGTCCTGAAAGACTCCGGGAAAGAACGTTACCAGTAAGTAACTTCGTTTTTTTAGCTTCTAAAGAAAGATTCTTTGAACTTGCTCATTGAACTTGTTCATCTAGTGCATGATTTTGATGGCATATTTTTGTTATCCTTGTAGAACTACAGCATTCGGAGTGGTGCAAACTGTTAAAGTCCCTGAGGAAGATCCGCACTTCAGAGTGCATTTGAAACGCGTCAGCCTATTCTTTTGCGAGCCCCCTCTTTTTTACGCTGTTTTTTTCCCCTTATATAGATGTATTTTATCATCAGTCATCTGTTTACATTCATATTTACATTGTATTACATTTGTTGATTTATTTATTGTTTGTCCAATAAATTTTGTACTTTTTTAATATTACTGCCTTGCGTCCATTTAAAGTCCCAAACCTTGAGGAATCTTGTTCTTTATGATATGCCAGGATGGGACACATAGGCAACCTAGTCGGCTAGATGAGGCAAAGCTCCATCATTACTTTCCACTACCAGGGTAGCAAATACCCAATCCTCAAACATTTTTGCATTATATACCTGACCTAAAAACCTTTTTTCTTTTTTGACTTTGCGCACATGGGCTCCTTTACTTGGGCCCTGGTAGGTGAATATTTGTATACTTTCTGCCTTAATTAAAAACCTTTTGACTATGGCTAACTATGCCGGTCAAAATTGGGAGACCCTGATGACAGGGTTTTTTAAGGACTTTTCACTCAAAGAAAAGAGACACTGAGTTGACATCTACTTTTTTCAATCTGAGTAAACTCCTTGAAAAAAAGTCCTCGCTACACTGGCATACTCACTCTTTTGACCAATATATTAAGAACAATGTAGCCCTATTTGGCCTACGCCCACAAATTTGTTCAACTATGGAAAATATAAGTCCCTCTTTTAAAAAAAGTGTGGGAAGATAATTTGCTCCTCTGCTCTAGGGGCATGATGAGCCTATTAAGGGATGAGTATGCCAGTAGGGCTAGGGACTTGGATAAGGAGCTTGATTCTATTTACAATACACTGTCCCAATATTGCAAACATCCAGCGTATGCACAATTAGATAAAGATCTGCAACATCTGCAAAACTTTAATCGACAGATTCTTATCAAAAAATATAAAAAGATGCAGAGGGATATTATGGCATTCCGTGAGGGGAAAGCATTCTCCTGGAATGTTTCTCAGCCCAATAGAAAAAGCTTTCCAATTAATCATCCGGTTAGACCTAGGAAAAGTGATGTCCATTTATCAGATGCTTCCTCGATTTTCATCCATGTCTGCCTCTTCTTATACTTCCTCTAGGACCAGAAAACCCAAGAAAACAAAAAGAAATTCTCATGGTGGTGGGTCTCAAGAAAAAATACCCAAGAAACGCACTTTGGATCAGGGTCAAAAAGATTAAATTACTAATCACGTGGTGACAGGTACCCTATTGGTGATGGTTCTACTCCTTCTACCTCTAATATGTAACCCTCTTCTCATTTCACATCTATGGTGAGTACTGTACCTATGCCTCGTAAACTGTCCTTACATATACAACCAACTCAAGGCACTTTTTTAGTACCAGGACAGGAGCTGGAGACAGCCCCTTCACCGACTTAAGGGATAACAGTCATTATAAACAAATGACACCAGAGGATATATCCTTAAATGTTGTAAATCTATCTCAATATCCCCTTACTAATGCTGAAAAAGACATTCTAAGCAAAGGTCTCAGCTTCTGTCCCAGTGAGGACATCGACAAGTTCGATGTGATCAAGGATATCCAGCTTTTTGCACGTAAACTAATTCTCAAACAGCTTTATGATAAAAGTATCAAAGATGGAACACAACTCAAACCTCAGGAGGCAAAAGCTATTGATACTCTTGTATCCCTTCTGGATGAAAATGATCTGGAATTGGATCTAATTGATCACATCGATATTGAAGATATCCTCCGGAGACTCGATAAACCCTTACTGGATCTAAAAACTTTAATAAAATAAAATAAGAAAAAATCAGATAAGTTTCCAGCGCTCGCACCTAATACCAGTGCTCAGACCTTTGTCCATCTAACTACTGACCAGATAAAACTTTTAAAGGTTAATCATTACAATAGGTAAAACCTTTCCAAAGAAGAACAGGAACTACTTCAAAATCTTTCGAATAATCCTATGATTACCATTAAGCCCTCCGATAAGGGGGGCAATATTGTAATCATGGATAATGATCAATATGTGTCCATGTGCACCAAGATTTTGAACAATAGAAACTGGTACGCTCAGATAAATTCCACAAAGATCGACCATTTCCAAAAAAAATTCTATCTACTTGTAGACAAAGGTTTCCAACTAAATATCCTTGATCGAGACGAATGGAACTATATCCGTACCTCGTTCCCAAGAACTCCTACATTCTATTACCTGCCCAAACTGCACAAGAGTCTGACGCACCCATCTGGGTGCCCCATCGTTTCAGGAAATGGGTCTCTGACCGAGAACCTTAGCAAATTCATTGACGGCCACTGACGCCCTCATGTCCTGACCATTCCAAGCTATGTAAAGGACACTATACATTTACTTAGACAACTGGATGGATTACAGGTCCCACCCAACTCCATTCTGGTGGCTATTGATGTGGAAGCATTATACAGTTCCATTCCACACAAACTGGGCCTGGCCTGCATAAAATGAGTTATTTCGGGGAAAAGTGGTCTGGAAGTTAAAGTCAATGACTACATTGTTGAGGCTCCTGATTTTATTTTGAACCACAATTATTTTGCTTTCAATGGTTCCCACTACCTCCATGTACAGGGCGTGGCAATGAGCACCTGTTGTGCCCCTGCCTACACCAACCTGTACCTGGGGAGTGGGAACATATGATCAACAGATCAGACGACATGATTCCTTTCATGGATCATGTAATCATCTGGTTTCATTATATTGACGACATCTTTATTATTTGGAGTGGCCCGGATGGGTTGCTTCAGACTTTTGTGCAGAAACTGAATGAGAACGCCTTCAATCTTGCCTTTACCATGACATCCAATATCAATCAGATTGAATTCTTGGACGTTTACATCCATAAGGACGACACTGGTATGATTACCAGTAGTCCTATATAGGAAGCCAACTGCTGGCAATGGCATTTTGCATGCCAGCAGTTTCCACCCTGAGAACCTTATTAGTTCCATACCTTATGGGCAATATTTAAGAGTTAGATGGAATTGTTCCGATGAGAGTACCTTTAAGAGCGAGGCTGACAATCTGAGGACTAGACTTCTTGCACGTGGTTATTCAAAGAAGTGCCTCAAAAAGGCTTTTAAGAAAGCCCAAACGAGGCAGCAATTACTATATGGGGCCAAATCACCAAAAAATGATGACAATCAGATCAGGATCATTACCTGTTTTTCAAACCAACAAGAACTTTCTAAAAAAATCGTCCATAAATATTGGCATGTTCTGGCTCTGGATCCCATAGTTGGGTCCATAGTTTCGGAACGTCCGACCTTTACTTTTCGTAGAGCCAGTTCACTAAGAGACAAACTCGTCTCTAGTGAATTTAAAGGGGGACAAAAGGACCCATGCAAAATACCGGGTACGTTCAGATGCGGTGGCTGCCCATAATGCCAGTATATGGATATTACCAAGTGTAGTCTACTTCCCAACAAAACAGCATTCTTCATCCCAAGACACTTTGCAAATTGCAAAACCGTGGGTTTTGTGTATCTGCTCAAATGTGAATGCCAATGCTTCTACGTCAGGAAAACCAAAAATTAGCTATGGCGTAGAGCATACCGACATATAGCAAGCATGAAGACGTGCGATCCAGACTTACCATTGGGCCGTCACACTTCAGTCTTTCATGGCGGTGTTTTCTCTCGTATCAAATTTTTAATACTTGATAGAGTACATCCAGGAATAAGGGGGGGGGGGGTTGGGACAAAATATTATTACAGAGAGAACAAAGGTGGATATTTAGATTAAATGTGACTACCTTCCCAGGCTTAAATGAGATGATTACCTACAAACTGTTTTTGGAGGGTTTCGTTTCATGACGCCCTGAAATACCATGATCCATAATTGGCTCTATTCAGGGATAAATTATCTCATCTCTATAATTAAGAGTGTTGGTCTCTGTGATTATTTAAAAAACCCCCCCCCTTTTTTTTCAGGTACCAATATGCTGTCATTTAGGGCCCCTCTTTATAGCTCCTTTTTATTCTGTATTGTCTTGCTGATGTTGCCATATTGTGTAGAATGCTAACTTTTGGAACATTGCTAAAGCGGGGTTCCACCCAAATTTTGAACATTATCTCTATGCATTCTCTTCCTTGCCTAGATGCTGACATGCTATGTAAAAAAATTTAAATCGCCGTAATTACCTTTTTTTTTTTCTAATCTTCTTAGCACTTCCTGGTTTTCCTCCCATGGGAGTAGGCGTGTTTCTAGCCTCTCCCAGACCTCCCACAGACCCCTGGGAGCTAGTCTCAAGCTTCCCAGCATGCATTGTGCAACAGCGTCATCACAACATCTCGGTGAATGCTGGGAGCACAGCATTCACTGCATCCAGGAAATACATGCTTGTGGGCTTCAAATGCCCACAATGAAGATGGAAACCGCCTTCAGTGAATTTTATAAGTTATTCTTTACAACGAAATCTGACACAGGCGGACTTATTACACAGAGCATGTGAGTAGATAATCATGAGAAGAAAAGTTTGTGAATGAACTCCAAAAAAAAAAAACGATAGATAGGTGGACCCCCGCTTTAAATACTTACCAAAATGTTTCTTTTCGCTCCTTGATTGTCAGTATTTGCAGCTCAGATGCCATTATGGATGTTCCTCCGTGCCATTCTTTGAAGTTTCGGACTTTGGACACTGGATTGACCCTGCTCCATCATATTTTTTACTTCTACTTTTTCACTATTTTCTTAACCACTTCAGCCCCGGAAGGATTTACCCCCTTCCTGACCAGAGCACTTTTTACAATTTGGCACTGCGTCGCTTTAACTGCTAATTGCGCGGTCATGCAATGCTGTACCCAAACGAAATTTGCGTCCTTTTCTTCCCACAAATAGAGCTTTCTTTTGATGGTATTTGATCACCTCTGCCGTTTTTTATTTTTTGCGCTATACACGGAAAAAGACCGAAAATTTTGAAAAAAAATGATATTTTCTACTTTTTGTTCTAAAAAAAATCCAATAAACTCAATTTTATTCATACATTTAGGCCAAAATGTATTTGGCCACATGTCTTTGGTAAAAAAAATGTCAATAAGTGTATATTTATTGGTTTGCGCAAAAGTTATAGCGCCTACAAACTAGGGTACATTTTCTGGAATTTACACAGCCTTTAATTTATGACTGCCTATGTCGTTTCTTGAGGTGCTAAAATGGCAGGGCAGTACAAAACCCCCACAAATGACCCCATTTTGGAAAGTATACACCCCAAGGAAATTGCTGAGAGGCATGTTGAGCCCATTGAATATTCATTTTTTTTGTCCCAAGTGATTGAATAATGACAAAAAAAAAAATTACAAAAAGTTGTCACTAAATGATATATTGCTCACACAGGCCATGGGCATATGTGGAATTGCACCCCAAAATACATTTAGCTGCTTCTCCTGAGTATGGGGATACCACATGTGTGGGACTTTTTGGGAGCCTAGCCGTGTACGGGGCCCCGAAAACCAATCACCGCCTTCAGGATTTCTAAGGGTGTACATTTTTGATTTCACTCTTCACTGCCTATCACAGTTTCGGAGGTCATGGAATGCCCAGGTGGCACAAACCCCCCCCCCCCCAAATGACCCCATTTTGGAAAGTAGACTCCCCAAGCTATTTGCTGAGAGGCATGGTGAGTATTTTGCAGCTCTCATTTGTTTTTGAAAATGAAGAAAGACAAAAAAAAAAATTTTTTTTTTCTTTTTTTAAATTTCAAAACTTTGTGACAAAAAGTGAGGTCTGCAAAATACTCACTATACCACTCAGCAAATAGCTTTGGGTGTCTACTTTCCAAAATGGGGTCATTTGGGGGAGTTTTGTGCCACCTGGGCATTCCATGGCCTCCGAGACTGTGATAGGCAGTGAAGAGTGAAATCAAAAATTTACGCCCTTAGAAAGCCTGAAGGCTGTGCTTGGTTTTCGGGGTCCCGTACGCGGCTAGGCTCCCAAAAAGTCTCACACATGTGGTATCCCCGTACTCAGGAGAAGCAACAAAATGTATTTTGGGGTGTAATTTCACATATTCCCATGGCATGTTTGAGCAATATATCATTTAGTGACAACTTTGTGCAAAAAAAAAAAAAAAAAAAAATTTGTCTCTTTCCTGCAACTTGTGTCACAATATAAAATATTCCATGGACTTGACACGCCTCTCAGCAAATAGCTTGGGGTGTCTACTTTCTAAAATGGGGTCATTTGGGGGGGGGGTTTGAACTGTCCTGGCATTTTATGCACAACATTTAGAAGCTTATGTCACACATCACCCACTCTTCTAACCACTTGAAGACAAAGCCCTTTCTGACACTTTTTGATTACATGAAAAAAAAATTTTTTTTGCAAGAAAATTACTTTGAACCCCCAAACATTATATATTTTTTTAAAGCAAATGCCCTACAGATTAAAATGGTGGGTGTTTCATTTTTTTTTCCACACAGTATTTGCGCAGCGATTTTTCAAACGCATTTTTTGGGGAAAAAACACACTTTTTTACATTTTAATGCACTAAAACACACTATATTGCCCAAATGTTTGATGAAATAAAAAAGATGATCTTAGGCCGAGTACATGGATACCAAACATGACATGCTTTACAATTGCGCACAAACTTGCAGTGGCAACAAAATAAATACATTTTTAAAAGCCTTTAAAAGCCTTTACAGGTTACCACTTTAGATTTACAGAGGAGGTCTACTGCTAAAATTACTGCCCTCAATCTGACCGTCGTGGTGATACCTCACATGCATGGTGCAATTGCTGTTTACATTTGACGCCAGACCGACGCTTGCGTTCGCCTTAGCGCGAGAGCAGGGGGGACAGGGGTGCTTTTTTTTTTTTTTTTTTTTTCTTTATTATTTTTTTGCTTTTTTATCTTATTTTAAAACTGTTCCTTTCATTTTTTTTTTTTAATCATTTTTATTGTTATCTCAGGGAATGTAAATATCCCCTATGATAGCAATAGGTAGTGACAGGTACTCTTTTTTGAAAAAATTGGGGTCTATTAGACCCTAGATTTCTCCTCTGCCCTCAAAGCATCTGACCACACCAAGATCGGTGTGATAAAATGCTTCCCCAATTTCCCAATGGCGCTATTTACATCCGGCAAAATCTAAGTCATAAAATGCTCGTAGCTTCCGGTTTCTTAGGCCATAGAGATGTTTGGAGCCACTCTGGTCTCTGATCAGCTCTATGGTCAGCTGGCTGAATCACCGGCTGCATTCTCAGGTTCCCTGTTGAGACAGGAGAGCCAGAGAAAAACACGGAAGACGGTGGGGGGGGCATTCTCTCCCACTGCTTATAAAAGCAGTCTAGAGGCTAATTAGCCACTAGGATTGCTTTTACATGAAAGCCGACCGCAGGCTGAAAAGAATGATACCAAGATGATACCTAAACCTGCAAGCATCATTCTGGTATAACCACTTAAAGTCGTGAATGGTGTACCTGAAGACAAAAAAATGGTTAACGATAAAGCACAGTAAACGGTAAAGTATAAAAAATTGCATACCTGAAAAGCAAACATGATAAAACATAATAACAATAAAACATTGCAGAATAGAATACAGTAAAAAAGAGCAGAACAATAGAGAGAATAGAGAGAGAGAGAGAACAATAAAACGACAACTATTATTTTTTATTTTATATTTTTGTTTGTGTTTTTTTTTTTTTTTTACACTTTTTTTGTAACTGTAACTTTTATAACTGTAACCGGTTCCAGGTTTGGGTCTCTCAAAATGCGATGGCATCTTGGGAGACCCTGTGAAAGTGTGCCTAGTCTGTGCAATGCTGTACCCTATGCTAATACTCAACTAGTGAATGGTAGCGTTCAAAACATTCACCAATGCAAAGACCAGGATTGACAGGAGGGACAATAATAGTGGGTGTCACGCCTATATCCGCGCTTGCTGCAGACACAACATCTTTTTTGGGGGGGTTAGTTGGGTAGGGGTACTCGGGAGGACATAAAAATGCCTCTCATGCAGCCGACTGCATTTGGTTGGGGATGTGAATGGGGGAAGTACGGGCGCTGCAGAAGTGGTGGGTTCCCAATTAGGATTGGCGAATGCAGCAGGAAGGGCATTATGGGCACGACGGGCCTGTGTTTGTCTTTTTGGTGGCAGCGGGACACTACTTGGGGGCGGCACAGTGGCGCAGTGGGTAGCACTCTCGCCTAGCAGTAAAAAGGGTCGCTGGTTCGAATCCCAACCACGACACTACCTGCCTGGAGTTTGCATGTTCTCCCTGTGCCTGCGTGGGTTTCCTCCGGGTACTCCGGTTTCCTCCCACACTCCAAAGACATGCTGGTAGGTTAATTGGCTTCTGTCCAAAATTGGCCCTAGTATATGAATGGGGACCTTGTATTGAGGGTAGGGACTGATGTGAGTGTGCGATGTACAGGGTTAGGGACAAGAGTCAGGGTTGTAGACACACACTCACTCAGGTTGAACTGGATGGACTGGTGTCTTTATTCAACCTTACTAACTATCTAACTATGTAACTATGTAACTTGTGCTTGCCACCTCACCAGCTTGAACTGCACTTATGGGACTCGCCACGTCACCAAGTGTTACTTCAGTGCTGGTTTGACTACGACCGGGGTGTACTAGGCCGCTGGCGCTTGCCAGTTCACCAAAACGCTACCAAAAAACCTGTTAGCGATCGCAGGGATCAGGCCTGACTCTGCGAACGCTGCAGTTATGCGTTTAGTGTTTTGTAAGTGACAGTGATCGATCGATACTGCACTTGGGTGGGCTGGGCTGGGCCGAGTGGAGGGGCAAAACGCAGGTGCTAGCAGGTATCTGGGCTGATCCCACTAACACTGCGTTTTTGGGAACCCTAAACTGCTGGGGACGCCAGTATAGATCTGATCGGATCAGATATTGATCAGTTCAGATACTATACCACTAAGGGAGGTGTACGGTGCGTGCGTGGGTGTTAGCGGTACTGTCGCTAACCTGACGCTGCCTGGGGCTGGTGCTTGCCAGTTCACCAAAACGCTACCAAAAAAACTGTTAGCGATCGCAGGGATCAGGCCTGACTCTGCGAACGCTGCAGTTATGCGTTTAGTGTTTTGTAAGTGACAGTGATCGATCGATACTGCACTTGGGTGGGCTGGGCTGGGCCGGGTGGAGGGGCAAAACGCAGGTGCTAGCAGGTATCTGGGCTGATCCCGCTAACACTGCGTTTTTGGGAACCCTAAACTGCTGGGGACGCTAGTATAGATCTGAACGGATCAGATATTGATCCGTTCAGATACTATACCACTAAGGGAGGCGTATGCTGCGTGCGTGGGTGTTAGCGGTACTGGCGCTAATCTGACGCTGCCTGGGGCGACGCATATCACCGCCGGGCGATCAGGGGGCTAAACCTTTATTTGGTAATAAACGGCGGGTGCCCTGACACTATAAAAAATAAACGAACTAACCAGCGTCACCCGTAATGGTTATACGGTGATCAGTGGTGAAAGGGTTAACTAGGGGGCAATCAAGGGGTTAAAACATTTATTAGATAGTATATGGGGGTCCCTGACGCTATAAAACGCTGACGGCGAACCTAAATATTTACGTCCCTAACTAGCGTCACCAGCGACACTAATACAGCGATCAGAAGAATGATCGCTTAGTGACACTGGTGACAGGGGGTGATCAAGGGGTTAAAACTTTATTAGGGGGGGTTAGGGGGGTATCCTAGACCTACATAGGGCTAACACTCACTGCCCTAACACTGTAACTGTCACAAACTGACACCAATACAGTAATCAGAAAAAAAAAAAAAAAAACCTGCTTGGTTCAGTTTGTGACGGGGGGGTGATTGGGGGGGATCGGGGGGGCGATCGGGGGGGGGATCGGGGTGTTGTGTGCCTGGCATGTTCTACTGTGTGTGTGTGTGTTGGTGCACTCACATTACAGTCTTCTCTCCTCGGCCCGGAACGGAAAATACCGAGCCGAGGAGAGATGACATCATTTCCTCTGCCTCTGTGTACAATACAGAGGCAGGGAAATGATCCCATTGGCTGGGAGCGACCGCGAGGGGGGGGCCACAAATGGATGGCCTCCCCCTCACCACCGATCGCCGGGGGAGATTTGCCGACCGCCGCAGGCACCGGGGGGGGGTCCGATCGGACCCCCCACCCGCGGGCAGGCAAGGATGTACAGGTAAGCCCTTTGCCTGCCCGTGCCGCTCTGTCGACGTACATCGTCGTGCGGCGGTCGGCAACTGGTTAAAATCTATCCCAGTAAATCCAGTAACTTATTGGTTTTGCATAAGCCATCAAAAGTTTCCCTTATTTAAAGCTTGGGTTTGCAATAACAACATCTTGCGGTGTTTATACATCCATAATTCTTTTCTCTCCTGACGTTTGGGGTACTGACCCCTATGAACGCTGTCTGCAATGTATGTCATTGCATGCTGTGGCGCGGTGATACAGCCACGCTATGTGACGTCATTATGGGGTATATTATTTCCCCAATGTTAGAGCCAAGCTTTTCCGTTGTCACAGCAACTAGCAATGCCGTTGCACACGCAGTCCGCACAGACTGTGCGCCGGTGAAGCTATGTCAGCGTGCGCGCCGTCTGTTAGATTATGTGCCGGCTTACATCGGCCCCTTTGGCTTAAGGGTTAAACTATGGATTGTGTGCCTGTTACATCATGGGGGGGAGTGTCTATGTCAGGGCTGCTATTGGTCTTCTAGATAGGCCCTTCTATGGTGTTCAATACACTTCTTGGAAACACACCAGCTGTGTCCAATTAACCAGCAATTGTAACACAGTTATAAGCTAGATAGTCTCACTGCTCAGTCTCTTTTTTGACCCTGCAGCTGTTGGACCACACACCTCTGCTCCATCCATTAAGGCAAGTTTTCTTACCACAGTAGACTCTTTTGGGCTAGCACTTTGGGGTCATTTTTGCTGGCCCCAAGAGGCTCACTTTTCTCTTTATATATTTATGTCTTCTATCATCCTTAGGTGCTAACAATTGCCACTCTACAAGCAATTGTCCTCAAGGATGTGGACTTCAGGATCTCATTGTATATAGTTGCAGGTGGTATATCTCTCCACTGCTTGATATGAGAATCCTTTCTGGATGTGATACACCTCCCAGGAAATATACATATATGAACTAAGCTCTTAATATTCACTTTAATAGTCCACTTTGTGGTAATCAAATATTAGCTTTATGTAGGATTTTCTAGTTTCTGATTGCAATGCATTTTTTTTATCGTCACATTCAGTTGAACATTATCCTGACACTGTTTAAACACAACTCCCCCAAAAGCAACTAATAGCAACCTCTTGGAGTATGGGTGAATTCAGGATGACCTGTGGATGGCGCTTCTTGGTCTGGCGCGGATGAATGTTCCATTCTCGCTATTTGAGTGTGTCTCTTCAGCTGCTGGTGAAATAACTGTGTATTTGGGGTCAGTATACATATTTTTTAGCTTCTAAAGAAAGATTCTTTGAACTTGCTCATTGAACTTGTTCATCTAGTGCATGATTTTGATGGCATATTTTTGTTGTCCTTGTAGAACTACAGCATTGGGAGTGGTGCAAACTGTTAAAGTCCCTGAGGAAGATCCGCACATCAGAGTGCATTTCTAACGCATCGGACTATTCCTTTGCAAGCTCCTCCCTCCTTTTTAAGATGTTTTTTCCCCTTATATAAATGTTTTTGTCATCTGTTTACATTCATATTTACATTGTATTACATTTGTTGATTTATGTATTGTTTGTCCAATACATTTTGTACTTTTTTTAATATTACTGCCTTGCGTCCATTTAAAGTCCCAAACCTTGAGGAATCTTGTAATTTATGCTATGCCGGGATGGGACACATAGGTAACCTAGTCGGCTAGATGAGGCAAAGCTCCAACATAAGGAGTAAGGAGGGGATGGGCGGGAGGACGTAACGCCCGTCACGGAGGGAGAGATCAGAGCGTGTCAGGCGGCGCTCCCAGGCTCCATGCCGTTCGTCTCCTCCCCCCCAGAGTGATGAGCCGTGTGTAAGAAAACCTGACACGGCTGAAGGACAGGAAGGAAGACTCCCGGAAGCAGCAGACGAGTGGACCTGAGAGGAGGAGGAGAACGGGTCTCCGCATGCCACATGCCACCGCACACCGCCGTATACCGCCGCCGAACGAACCTGTGGAGGAGGTAGGAGAGGTGCCCGAGCACACAGGCAAAGCGCTGGACGGCGAGCGCGGGAGGTCGGGCTCATCTCTGTCTCCCCCCCCCCCCCTACACCCCTCCTGAGTGGGGACTCCGGTAAAAGGAAGTGCAACCCTATGACGAGAATTCCGATCCCAGGATACCGGTAAAGTACAGGCATTTGGTTTTCTTGTATGTGTTCTCTGCCTCTCCTCCCTGGAAGCCTACTGCTTGAGTTGATCAGGAAGCAGGACGGAGGTGAGCAGAAAGGGACAAGTGAGAGTAAAGATATACCAATGTTTTACTGCTGATGATTTAAACGAGAGGAATTCCCACACAGCTAATGCAGAAAGAAAGGATATGGTGAAGGGATACTGTGAATGAGCAAAAAGTGTAAAGTGTACTGCATATACAGGAGAGTTGCTATACCATCTCTTAATAATCATAACGTGAAGGGAAAACACAATTGAACGGTACACAGGGCCACACTCCCGGAGGGATTGAATAAAGGAGTGAGGATGGATGGACTATAGACATCTTAATCTGGAAGTGGAGAAGTGAGACTCCAAAGTTGGACACTTTCCAAATGTTTGGGGACACTTTTTTGACCTAAAGCGGTGTCACTGCTAGATATAAAACCGCTATCCTTTGGTACATGCTGGCTGCAGTAAGGAGAGGGACAGGCGGATCGGCGTCTGGGGTTCGAGCTGTTTAAGAGACCTCTCGGGGTTGGGAACACCCCCCTCTTCTTCCTTTTTTTTTATTTTATTTTTTCTCTTTTTTGTAGATTGGTCCCTGCCCCCTATATCTGGTAGACCCTCCAACGGGCGGAGGGACTAGGTTAAAGTAAAACGGGGGTACAAACGAGAGGGGTAAGGAGGAAGGGAGCGATGAATAAGGCAGCAACCAAGGCAGGAAAGGGGGGAGTATCTAAAACCCCGAAAGATAAGACCTCTAGCAGTACAATAAAACAATATATGTCCCAAGGAGCTAGTCCAAGAGGGGGGGACCCAGAAGCTCAAGAAGGATTAAGGACAGAGAGAAGAAGGGGATCCCCAGACAAAGGTGAAGAAAGGATGACGCAATCAAGAGAGACTTCCTTTATGGAAGGCGAGACGGAAAGGAGTCGGGGGGAAGATAGTAGAATGAGCGTCCAGATTGTCTCTAAAGGGGAACTGAGCGACATGCTACAAAAAATGGAGAATGCAATAAAATCAGAAATTGGCCTGGTGAGAGCAGATCTTGGGAGCCTCCTGGAAAGGGTAGAAACAACGGAGAAAAGAACAGATGAATTAGAGCTGGAGATGAGTAATTTGAAAGAGCAGTTAAAAATTTCAAGACAAAACCAGAAGAAAATTCTCTATAAGATCGAAGATCAAGAAAATCGAGACAGAAGACAAAACTTAAGACTCCGTTACGTTCCAGAAAATAAGGAAGAGGATCTGAGGAAGATTGCATCCATAATTCTGGGCCCACTCTTTGGAGAGGTGGCGGTAGGGTCCCCCAAGATAGAAAGAATCCATCGAGTTGGAAGATTATATAATAGAGAAGCTCAGAGGCCTAGAGATGTGATAATCAGATTTAGCTTCTTTGAAGAAAAAATGACAGTCCTATCTAAATTGAGATCTAAACCCCCTCTAAAATTTGAAGGATCGGAGATCCAGGTGTTTACAGACCTTGCGCCTGAGACGTTAGCAAGGAGAAGACTTCTGAAACCTTTGTTAACCCAGATGAGAGATCAAAATGTAAAATATAATTGGGGGTTCCCAGCCTGTTTAATGGGTTATAAAGACGGAAGATCAGCAAGACTAAGGTTCCCCGAAGAACTGAAAGATTTCTGTGACAAACTGGACATACAAGAGCCAAACCTGCCGGGTTGGGAGGAAGAGTAACCGGAGCTATTCGGGGGGTGGGGGGGGGTGGGAGGGGGATGGTGGAGGTGGGCTGGTGGTAAGAAAGGGAGATATAAGAAAGGGTCACTCTGGGGGGGGGGGAGGATGGGGCGGTGGGAAAAGTTAGTGGAAAGCCAATGTGGACGCCGGCCTATTCCTTCCTGCTAGTACTATCACGCAGGAGGGGGTAGGGGGCACGCTCGAGATCTCACCTCAACAAAAAAGAGATTCGCACACGCTCTATGGAATCCATGGGGCGGGGCGAATGGGGGGCCAAAGGGTGGCCGAGAGGGATGGGAGAGGGGGAGGGAGGGGAGGGAGGAGGGGAAAGGGGGAGGGAAAGTAATCTGTGCACAGAGTCAAAGATAAAGGAAGGAAAGAAAGGAAGGGGAAAAGAAAAGAAGAAAGATCAATGGTCAACAGGCTTCAATCTAAGAAAAAAAGTAATGAGATGAGGAAGCTAAATTTTATGACCTATAATGTTAAAGGTCTCAATACGCCCGGGAAACGACATAAGATTTTGGAGGAATTGGGGAGACATAAAGCGGAGGTGGTGTTTCTTCAAGAAACCCACTTGACATACGGTTCTAGTATAAAGTTGTGGTCAAAAGCTTTTCCAAACTGGTACTATGGGGATTCCCTCACTAAAAGAGCGAGAGGAGTGGCAATAGGAATAGCAAAAGGGTTAAACTTTAAAGAGGAGGAGAGATTAATTGATCCGGGTGGAAGGTATATCTTCTTGAAAGGCTCCCTTGAGGGATGGCAATGTACATTGGCTAATGTATACGCCCCAAATAAGGAGGCTAGCGGTTTTTTAATAAGTACATTGGAAAAACTAATGGATTTTAAAAGGGGGGGTGTGGTTTTGATGGGGGATCTAAACCTCTGTATGGAGCCGGAGGTAGACAGTACGTCGCGTGCGCTGGGGAAGATGAACGGGAACCTGAGAAAATTACAAAGAAAGTTTCACTCCTGCCAACTGGTGGACTTATGGAGGATAATGAATCCTAAATTGAGGGATTACTCGTTCTACTCCCCAGTGCACGGGACGTACTCCAGGATTGACTACATCTGGATTGACCACTCACTCCTTAATAGAGCCGCGGAACCCAAAATAGGGGCCATAACACTGTCGGATCATGCCCCAGTTACTATGGAATTGAATGTCTCTAATACCCAAAGAACTCCAATAGCATGGAGATTAAACGAAGACCTAATTCAGGATGAAACAAACATAAGAATTGTAGAACAGGAATTAAAACAATACTTTCTAACAAATGACACAGGAGAGATCGCCGGGTCCTCCCTGTGGGAGGCCCATAAGGCCTATATTAGGGGGATTCTAATAAAAATGGGAGTAAGGAAGAAAAGGGAAACAAGGGAAGAAATCAAAAAACTAACTGAAGACTTACATCAATTGGAGCAGGAGCACAAGAAAGGGCTAGGTCAAAACAAGAGGGTGTACCAAAACTTAATCCTAAAAAGGGAAGAACTAAAAAATCAGATTGATAGAGAAACTAAAAAAGTATTCTTTAAAGTAGCAAAAGAAAGATATCTGGGTAGGAATAAGAGTAGCCGATTTCTGGCCAAAATTATGCGGAGAAAGAAAGCTAGAAACTATATAGAAAGAATTCAAAACAGTAAAGGAGATATGGTGTATACAACAAATGAAATAGGGGAATCCTTCAGGAGTTATTATAAGGACTTATATACAGCTGGGAAAAATAAAATCCAGGACAGATCCCATAAAATAAAGGTAGGAGAATTTTTGAAAAAAGCTAACCTCCCTAAGATCACGGAAAACTGTAAGGATGACTTAGAAAGGCCTATAACGATTGAAGAGATTAATATAGCATTGGGAGAGTCAGCTCCGGGGAAAAGTCCGGGTCCTGATGGATTCACCTCCCTTTATTATAAAAAATTCAAAGACATACTAACACCTAGACTCTGTGATTATATGAACGGGCTGGGCACGGAGTTTGAGCTTAGTAGGGAGGCGTTGAAAGCTGAGATTACGGTTATTCTAAAAGAAGGGAAAAATGCTACGATCTGCTCTAGCTATAGGCCAATATCACTAATTAATACAGATGTTAAACTATATGCTAGAGTCTTAGCTAACCGGTTGAAAGAAGGGATGAGCGAATGGATACACCCTGACCAAGTAGGGTTTACTCCAAAAAGAGAAGGTAGGGACAATGGGGTGCGTACTCTCCTTCTCTTGCAGAACATCAAGGATAGGGGGCCCCCAGGTCTACTCTTGTCTATTGACGCAGAAAAAGCGTTTGACAGAGTGGACTGGGGGTTCCTGTTCCAAACCCTTAAACATCTGGGATTGGGTCCGAAGATGATGGGATGGATTCGTGCCTTGTATAATCACCCTACGGCCTCGATAAAAATCAATGGGTCCTCTTCGGCCACTTTCGAAATGGAAAACGGGACAAGACAGGGCTGTCCCCTGTCCCCCCTTCTCTTTGTTCTGTCCTTGGAGCCTTTGCTCGCGGTGATCAGAGAGGACCCGGACATAAGCGGATTCTGGGTTGGAGATGAGGAGCATAAGGTCGCGGCATTCGCCGATGACGTGCTGCTCTTCATAGCCAACCCTAGAATCACAATGCCAAATGTGCTGAAAGTATTTAGACAGTATGCGGAGGTGTCCAACTTTAAGATAAATTTGGCAAAATCCGAAATACTGAATATTAATATAGACAAAAAAGAAGAAAGTAAACTGAAAAAAGAATTTCAATTTATATGGAAAAAAGAAATAAACTATTTAGGCATAAAGTTAGCAAACTCATTAGGGAAAATCTATAAATTAAACTTCATCCCATTACTCAACGAAATAAAAGCTGAGAGTAAAAGGATAATGACTAAGCCTCTCTCGTGGTTTGGCCGCATTAATGCTATAAAAATGACTCTGTTGCCAAAAATTATCTATAAGCTACAGATCCTCCCATTGGCAATACCTCAGTATTACTTTAAGAAACTTAATTCAATCATAATAAAAACAGTTTGGAAGGGTAGAAGGGCCAGAGTCTCTTTTAATATTATAAAACAGGAGAAAAAAAAAGGAGGTTTGGCGGTTCCTGACATCCAGGGATATTATAGGGCAATATTGGTGTCGAGAGCGATCGAGTGGGCCAGAGAAAATAAACACAAGAGATGGGTGAATATAGAAAATAAATTAAGTAAGACACATTTAGGGCACATAATTTGGAATCCCCCACATTATAGATTATTAGACGGATGTACACACACACTGACGAAGGTGGTTATAAGAGCATGGGACATAATATATAAACAAATAAATAAGACATTTAATTCTCCTTTAATTTCACTGAGGGAAAATGATTATTTTGCACCGGGGAAAATTATAATAGGTGGTCACTGGATCAAGAAAGGAAATGCACAGCTAAGAGATATAATAAAAGGGGGAAAGATTGTTACGTTTCACGAATTAAAGCACAATAGAGAAGCCTGGGCGATAGATGAATGGAGATATCTCCAGCTAAGCCATTTTGTTGATAGTCTGCCATGGCCAATAAGGTCTGGAAAAGAGCTCTCAGAGTTGGAGAAGCTGTGTCTGATAAGCAATACGAAGGGTATAATATCAAAAATCTACAAGATGGGGCTGAGGATGGGTAGGCTGGAGGTGCCTCCATACATCACAAAATGGGAAAGGGAATTGGGATCACAGATAGATAGTAACACTTTAAGGAAAATGCTAGAACTGGTACACCGTTCGTCGATCGACACCAATGTTGCCGAAATGAATTACAAAATATTGACAGGGTGGTATGATACCCCTGACAAAACATGTAAATACCAAAGGGATAAGACACCGGAGTGTTGGAGGGGATGTAAAGGAGTGGGCAATATGGCTCATGTATGGTGGAACTGCCCACAAATTAAAAGATACTGGGAAAAAATTCTGGGGCTCATTAAAGAAATAACAAAGATAGAAGTAAAAGCTGATCCTTGGGAGGTATTACATCATGCAGTAGGAGGGGAGGTCAAAAAATATAAAGAGTCATTGGTTCCACACTTGCTGAATGCGGCAAAAAAATCTATACCAAAAAAGTGGCAGAAGGTAGAAACCCCATCAATATGGGACTGGGTCAACGAAGTTGAAGGTATCCGTCTGATGGAGGAAGAGAACTATGAGATAGAGGGTGATACAATGGGAGAGAATAACATCTGGCAGTGTTGGAATGAATTTAAAAAACAGTGGAGTATTTCTGAGGGATTGAAATTTAGATTTAACTAAAGAGAATAAAGTTGGCTTGGGGTGCACAGATGATGGGGGGGGGGGGGGAGAGGGGGAGGGAGGGGGGGGGTTGTGGTGGGAGGGTAGGGTTTGGGGAGACATATAGGGTAAGGTAGAGGCAATAGGGAAAGGGTTTAGTCCCTGAGTATGAACCTTATACGGTTCCTCTTCTTACGTATTGTATTTATCTTTCTGTTTTTTTTATTGATAATAAATGTTTTGGATTCTTGTCAATTAAGCTACAATGATGTGAAAAGCTGAAGGGACGTGGATGACACTGATAAGGTGGATTAAGTCTCTTATAAGATTCACTGAGGTAGCAAGAAAAAACAAAAAAAAAACAAAGCTCCAACATTAATGTCAGGTGGTAGGACAGCTGCCTGCTTAGTGGGTAACACCAGGGGAGGTGGCATCTTGTGAGGTTCTTGTGGAGGATTGCCACCCTCTGGTGTGTGTGCCCTCTGCAGGCACCACCCTAACAAATGCTGAGAGAGGTGTTGGGAAACCTGGGAACCTGAAGCGTGGAGGCAGAAGGGTTGGTAGAAAGGCCAGGGGTAACCCATTAAAATTTCAGGAGAGGAAGTGCTTATGGAAATGCACTCGTAAAAAAAGTTGGGAAGGTCACATCAAAGCTCATAGCAGAGTGACAGTGAGGCTTAGAGGGAGACACCAAAGGAGGCATTGGGTAGAGTTCCTCTTTAGGAGAAGTGAGGCCGAACAGGATTGGACTCCTGTAAATGGTAGCTGGGACAGAGGTGCCAAAAGAAACTTTTGTGTGTTCCACCCTCTGGGTTGAAACAAGGGGGGGGGGATGTGGTGGTGTGGTACCCCACCAGTGTTTGGACGCAGGATTTTCAACCAGGCAGGTTGAGGTGCTCCAGTTTATTTGCTTATTTGGGAGGAAACTGGCTTTTCAGTTTCCCATTGTTTACTAAAGTCCACTTTGGGACCTGGAGTCCGGGTATTTCGTAGCGCTCTAGGTGGGATGAAATCCCCAGTCCTGGGTCTGGGTTTTGAGATCCACCAGCATACTGACTGGTCAGGTGTGTGCTGAGCTATTTGTAGACACCTGACCATAGTTCTGGGCTTCACCCTCCCGAGGAGTCCAGGAAAGCAAGGGAGAAGTGTGCATGTCTGCACAGTTCTGTCTGTCAGAGCAGACAGAGGGTCCAAGCCTGTGGGCTGGAACAGCAAGGAAGCTGGAAAAGAGTGCTGAGGTACAGGGTGTACAGGAACTCGGTTATAGAGCCAAGAGGTCTGAAGCGTAAGCCTGAGCAGCAGTGCTGCTAAAGAGAGCCAGGTGGATTGGTATTTTCTGTTTTACTTACATTGTTGCTGTGGAAAGCTGAAACCCCTGTGTGGGCAACTTTTCTGTTATTGGACTTGTTTTCTTTTTCCTTTAATAAACGTGGGCCAACAAGCCCTTAAACGGCACAACTGACGTGGACTCAGCTCACTGGTAGCTCTACCGTTAAGCTAAAAGAACCCCCGATATTATATGGATAAGGAATCATAGTTACATTGTTGGTGAGGTTGAAAAAAGACCATCAAGTCCAACCTGTATGTGTGCTTTTATGTCAGTATTGCATTGTATATCCCTGTATGTTACGGTCTGTAAAAATGTAGAGAGGGTGTAAAAAACATTCTCTTCTCACAGACACGTGTTATGTCAACAGTGTCTTAGGCGTTTTGTTCAAAAGTTCAGTAGCCAGACTGTCTTAAAACAAAGTGTGAGTTTATTTGGTCACACTTGGCAACAACTTGAAAATATATACAAAGTTAAATTCTTCTTACAGCTTGATGTAGTAAAACAAAAGATGATAGGAACAAAAACTTGTATCAAGAGTTCAAGAGATGTTTTCAGCTCCGTTTGTTCCTCTCTATGTCAGAGAGGTGTCCGCTCTAGCAGCTGTTTGTGACGTAGGCTGTGTATAGGCCTAATGTAAACAAAATGCCTTCTGTAGTATAAGGATGCGTGTGTCCTTCCTTGTATATGTGAAAAAGTAGTGAAGTCCTTCTGTGTGTGAGTAAAGGACATGTGTTGTGTGTGTGTAGTGTAGTGAAGTGTGTGCGCCTTGCGTGTGTCGTGCGTCCTGAAGTGAAGTGTCACTCTGTTTTTATACTATTTCAAATCAACTAGTCAGCAGACTATAGCCATAGCCATATACGGCTAGAACTAAAAATGAAATGATCATATTCGTGATTCTTCTAAATATTCTCTTTTCTATGAGCTAACACGTCTCTTAAACTTCTTGATTGTCAGTAACACACAGCAGATTCTTATAAAAAACTAAAGGTTAATGACCTTTCCAAATGGCCAAATTCTTGTAATGGATATCCTTTAAGCTACAGAAATGCAATTCTGTACCAAACCTTACAAATGCATATTAAACTATAATTGGATGCATATATAAATATATATTACTTCACACAAACTCAATCTAACTAATTAAATAACTATATCAAATAACTAACTATATTATAGATAATATATGTTTTTACCTTTAAAAAGATCTTTACAATAAAGTCTATGACAGATATACTGAGTATATTCTTATCTGTGAAACCACTGACCTTTAGTCATTAACTTTGCACATGAAGAACAACTGGTACAAAAATGACATGCACACAACCTAGCTATTTCAAGATTCGTCTTATGCTGAGTTGAGTGAGCTTTTTCAAAGTCAAAGCATAAAAGAGAACTCAGAATGCATACTTACAGATCTTGATTATAAAGCCGAATTAAAATGATTATTCTACACGGTCGTTTAGGTGCCTATCTAATAGTTTTTTTAAATGATCTATGCTCCCCGCTGAAACCACTGCTTGTGGAAGAAAATTCCACATTTTTACTGCTCTTTGCCATGTAGTTGCCCACCCCATTAATTTGTTCAGATCTTCTTGCAAGGTTTCCGCATCCTGCAGAGAAATTATTGCCCTGCATAGCTTAGCATCGTCCGCAAATACCGAGACTGAGCTGTTTATCCCATCCTCTAGGTCGTTTAAGAACGAATTAAATAGGATTGGTCCCAGGACAGAACCCTGGGGGACCCCCTTTTCCACACCGGACCATTCCGAGTACTCAACATTTATCACTACCCTCTGAACTCGCCCCTGTAGCCAGTTTTCAATCCATGGTCCATGCTGACAGACCTTAGTTTGTACAGTAAACGTTTATGGGGAACTGTATCAAATGCCTTTGCAAAATCCAGATACACCACGTCTACGGGCCTCCCTTTTATCTTTTTTTTTTTTTACAAGAAATGGGCCTCCCTTTATCTAGATGGCTGCTCACCTCCTCATAGAAAGTTAGTAGATTGGTTTGGCAAGAATAATTGTTCATGAATCCATGCTGATTACTGCTAAAGATACCATAGTCATTACTAAAATCTTGTATATAGTCCCTTCCTGTGACGTGTCATGAGGATAAACCTTGCAGTTTTGGTTACTGAACCTCCCCCCCCCCCCCCGTTTCCCTCGAAGATTGAGGAGAAGAATAAATTCAAAACCTACTCCATCTTTCCATCCTTCGTAACCAGATTCCCTTCATCATTCTTTATGGGGCAATATGATCTGACCTCCCTCTTTTACTAATTTATATACTTAAGGAATTTCTTGGGATTTTTTTTACACTCCTCCGCTATGTGCCTTTCGTGTTCTATCTTAGCCGCCCTGATTGCACCCTTACATTTCTTATCGCATACTTTGTAAAGTTGAAAAACTTGAACATGACCCCTCAGCCTTATATTTTTTAAAGGCCTTCTCCTTTACTTTTATATGCATTTTTACATTGGAGTTAAGCTACCCAGGACTTTTATTAGCTCTTTTAAATTTATTTCCCATTGAGATGCACTGGCTAATACCCTTATTTATTATGCTCTTGAAGCACACCCATTTTTCATCCGTGTTCTTTGTTCCTAAGATTTTATCCCATTTATTATCTCCTAGCAAGGAGCGTAGTTTATGGAAGTTGGCTCTTTTGAAATTTAGTGTCTTTGTATTCCCATTATGTTTCCTATTTGTGTGATTTATACTGAAACTAATTGACCTGTGATCGCTGTTTCCTAAATGACCCTGTATTGTCCTGCAAGACATTTAGGAAATGGCAAGCTTTAGACGAATGTGTGGTTCCTTCCGCCCAGTCTATGTCTGGATAATTAAAATCCCCCATTATAATGACACTTCCCATCCTTGCCGCCATTCCAAACTGTGATAGGAGGTCCACCCCCCCCCCCACCCCCACCTCCCTCTGGTTAGGGGGCCTATAGCATACTCCCAGTATTATAAATAAGAACCAATGACTAAAAAATCACTTATTCACCTTTGCGCTCAGGATAAAATTACCTCTAAGTGAACAAAATAGCAGTTACTTATAAATAAATAAAATGTAAAAATATCACCTCAGAAAAACTAAAGTGATCAGCAGCGCTTATAAAATGATAAACAATAAGAACACAGAAAAGTGAAGATGAATGGAAATTCAATGACAAAAGTCCATATAAAAACGATAGAAATGCCGAAAATTGTCCATAAAGAGTGAGCAATCAGCTTTATCAGCTAAAGGATGATAAAGTCTTCACACAACACCATGCGTGTCTCACAACCCACTCCCCGTCAGTGTTGAACTCACCAAAAAATATTGCCTTACACTCTCGTGTTCGGCAACAGCATATTACCAATTAAAGGGTTAAACCAACGATCTGATCATCTCCACACAGTATGGATGGGTGGATGCAATAGCATGGGAAGAGATCACAAAGAAAATCTCCACTAGTGTGATAACGTCAAACACACCAATGTTTATTCAAATAAAATCTTCATCCATTACACTTACAAAGTATATAAACGGCCTGCTGTAATTTTATAAAATAACAATCTACTGCTATAAACTAACAAAACAGACCTTAGTTTACAGACTAACTTTACTAGAATACATTAAGCTTGTGTATTATAGCAGTATTTTTATTTAAAAAGTATAATTTCGGCCAGAACACCACTTTAAGCTATCTGCAGTATTGCACTATGTGATTATACTTCCTTTTTGGGAGCTTCTAATACCTATCTGGAGGAAGAATTATTCTGGAGAGGAGATAGAGACACAGAGGAATATCTGCATTGGAGTGTTATGGAAGGCTTTGTTTGAGAAATCTCAGGGTAAGAGTACATACAGTACCTCACAAAAGTGAGTACACCCTTACATTTTTGTAAAAATTTTATTATCTTTTCATGTGACAACACTGAAGAAAGAACACTTTGCTGCAATGTAAAGTAGTGCGTGTACAGCTTGTGTAACAGTGTAAATTTGCTGTCCCCTCAAAATAACTCAACACACAGCCATTAATGTCTAAAATGCTGGCAACAAAAGTGAGTACACCCCTAATTGAAAATGTCAAGGGTTTCATGACCACAGAGGACGCTGTTGGAGCTTTTGGTCTACATTGGACTTGGAAAAAAAAAATAGAACTTTTTGGAAAGACATTTATATGGACTGGGACTTTTAGGATTGCTGGTAGTGAATGCTGATTATGTGTGTATGGTATCTCCCCACTGGGATTCTGTGGTTCTTTCAGCTGCTGCTAAAATATTGGTGAAGACATTGGATTAGCCCCTAGTGCGCTAAAGTGTACATTAGTGTTTTGGACTACTTTGGAAAGTAGCTATTTTTGGCTGCCTGCGGGAAACAAAAAAAATGTGCACATAATGGATGCTTTTAATTTTGTGAGCATTAGGCAAGTTGACCTGGATGAAGTTTTCAATGCTACTCAGAGCCCAAATGAGGGTGAGATGGAAGTTATCACTTAGTGCTCCTAATTTAGACAAGTACATACTATAGAAGGATATTCTTTGTTCATATTTCATGTCTGAACAGTGTTCCCTTATAGTCAGTGAGATGATGTTGTGGCGCCATACTTGTCAGGCGGGAGAAACTTACTTTGATTTGTGTTACAAGGATGTGAAACTTAGAAGCTCAAAGGAGAAATCCTGACCACACTGTGTGAACCTTGCTGCGAAAGCTCAAAATTTACATTCCTGGTCCTTTTTGGAGAACCAACCAGTTCAGTTCCAGATGACTTGGTTCCTCTACTTAAGTGGCTCCGCCTTGAGCAGAAAATTTTTGAAAGCGTTGTCTTGGACAAGTGTTTGAGGTTTCTGCCCTCAAAATCCAGAGATGGATGGGACAAAGTGACCTATATCTACGGAACAGCATGTCAGCCTACAGGTCAACCCTGATGGGACAGCACCCCCACAGATTGGGGAGACTGTTCCTGTTACTAAAATTGGCAGGGAGCACCAATGTCTGGGTGAGCCAGTTTGTCACATGTCAGAGAAACCCAGACCATGTAACCCTTCTGAGACTGTACTGTTAGTGTTGGGGTCCCTGGACTCCGTGGTAGACATGTGCAGAACAAAAGGTTTTTAAAACAATCATTTTTTTAAAATAAAAATGATAAAAAATTAAATGCCCAAATATTCAAAAATAGTGTTCAAGATAACTATGCGAGTGCATCCATAAAGTGCTGTGTGCACACGAATAAAGAGAATATCCACAGTAGACAAAGTCAATGTGAACAATATCACATGATATATGAAGTGTCTAATAAATTAGGCATAAACTAACATCTGCTAACTGATGTGAAAATACTAAATATTCAAATATAGTATGTTGGTGTGTTAATAAAGTGCAATATGCACACAACAATACACAAATAATGTGAAAATGGTCACATAATCCAATCATTTAAATAAGTAAACCGTGAACTGACATCAGATAAATAATAAATGTGAAGATGATGCAGTGATGCACTCCCAAAAAATTAATTATAAAGTGCAATGTGCAGATAATTCATGAATAATAAACTGGCAGAGAAAAACCAAAATACTGTCAGTGTTCTGCCCATATTGTTCATAATAATATGTGCTATGTACTGTTATGCCCCGTTCACACGGTCGGATTTTCCGACGGAAAATGTGTGATAGGACCTTGTTGTCGGAAATTCCGACCGTGTGTAGGCTCCATCGGATTTTCCGACACACAAAGTTTGAGAGCAGGATATAAAATTTTTCGACAACAAAATCTGTTGTCGGAAATTCCGATCGTGTGTACACAAATCCGATGGACAAAGTGCCACGCATGCTCAGAATAAATAAAGAGATGAAAGCTATTGGCCACTGCCCCGTTTATAGTCCCGACGTACGTGTTTTACGTCACCGCGTTTAGAACGATCAGATTTTCTGACAACTTTGTGTGACCGTGTGTATGCAAGACAAGTTTGAGCCAACGTCCGTCTGAAAAAATCATGAAAAAATGTTGTCAAAAAAAATGTTGTTGCCATCTAGTTGTCAGAGATGGTTATTACTTTGCCAGAGCTTGAAGGAAGTATGATTCTCCTCATAGTAAAGGCAGTAACCTTTAACCTGGAACTGTATTTCCTTCATTTCATTACTGCTTCTGGATCTAACAGACTGCATGCAGAAGAGCTCTTAAACCATTCCTGGACTAATGATGGGATTGTCTGTGAGTACTCTCACTGATAGAGTGAGGCTGTTGTATAATGTTTAATGTACTGACACATGTGTTTTGTTTATGCTTATGTTGTAGTTTTACAAAGTTATTCGGGATAAAGAATACATACAGATCTGATGTCTCACGTTTCTTGACTTCTGAATTATTGTTAAGCTGCCTGACTAGTGTTATACAACAGTTCAATAACGCGAAGCAGAACAGTAAAAAGACAACCACGTGGCAGTCTGGAATAACTGAGACGCCATTACTGCAGCATGAGTCTCAGATCAGGAACAAAGTACCAGGCTTATGACATGGTGCCTGAATCCAGCTACAGTACGCAGAAAAAGAAGCCATGATGATGCAGGAGTTAGCAGCAAAGAAAGCTGCCATCGCACAAGAAGAAGCAAAGAAAGCTGCCATCGCACAAGAAGAAGCGGAATTAGAATCAAAATTGCTCATCCTGCAGCGACAGATTGCTGCTGAAGCAGAGGCCGCTGCCTACATGGGGACAAGTCGTTCTGGAAGTGAAAAATCATATAAAGACTCAGAGGTTCCAGGAAAACCTCTATTCTCTGCAGATCGTACAAGTGAGTACATCCAGAACCTTACTACTGCGCATGCAAAGGAGCAGTCTCTTAAACCTGAAGCAAAGGAATTCAGGCCGAAATCAACAAACCCCCTGAGCAGGCCCAATCAACCACATGAGGTCAGTGGCTGCCAGCAAATCAAGAATAAAGCACCAGAAACCCCTAAGAACAAAAAACAAGTGTTCCCATCACCTCAACCTATAGATTACATGTGCGAACAACAATGTGCAGTGGATGTCGCCAAATATCTCATCCGCAAAAAAATGGTAAGCTCAAGCTTTCTCCAATTTGATGACTGTCCTGAAAACTATTGGGCATGGAAATCTTCCTTTCTGAATGCCACTGAAGGTCTGAACTTTTCACCAGCAGAAATGCTTAATTTAATGATAAAATGGCTTGGTACCGAGTCAGCAGAGCATGCTAAGAGGTGGAGAAGAGCAAACCTGTTCAACCCTGCAGCAGGACTCAACATGACCTGGAAAAGACTAGAAGAAACGTATGGATCCCCAGAGGTAATAGAAGGAGCACTGTTGAAAAAACTTGAAGTCTTTTAAAAGGTGGGCTACAGAGACAACGTGCGGTTACAAGAACTAAGTGATCTTCTACTAGAGATAGAATACACCAAAGAGGATGGCTACTTGCCAGGACTTTCATACCTAGATACAGCTAGAGGCACTAATCCCATAGTAGAGAAACTACCCTCAAATCTGCAAGACAAGTGGATGTCTGTGGGAGGTAAATTCAAAGAAGATTATGGAGTCGCTTTCCCCCCTTTCTCTGTGTTTTCAAAGTTTGTCCGTCAGCAAGCGAAAATCCGAAGTGATCCCAGTTTCGCCTTCACCACCAGTGGCAATCAATCACACAGACCTGAGAAACCTCACGGTAAGACCTCTGTATCCACACACAACAGCTGTACCTTCAGAAGTCAGACTATCAAAGCACCCACAAGGTACACACCATAGAAAACCCTGATAGACATTGCCCAATACACAAAAAACCACATCCACTAAAGAAATGCAAAGGCTTTAGAAGCAAACCTATTGCAGAGCGGATGTCCTTCCTTAAACAGAACAGCATCTGTTTCAAATGTTGCGGATCTACTTATAACGTTGCTAAAGACTGCAAAATACCAGTAGAATGTACAGAATGTGGCAGTGAGAGACATATTGCAGCTTTGCACCCAGGCCCTGCTCCTGCCCCACTAGAGACTTTAGAACCCAAGAAAGATCAGGGCAGGGAGCAACAAGAGATCCCACTCTCCTCAGTAATGTCTAATTACACTGAAGTATGTGGACAAGGCAAGAGTGCATGTTCATGCTCTAAAATCTGTTTAGTGACTGTGTATCCCACTGGCAAAAGAGAAAGGGCAGTGAAAATGTATGCAGTGCTAGATGAACAAAGCAACAGATCCCTTGCAAAGTCAGACTTCTTTGATATCTTTAACCTTAAGGCAAGTGCAGTTCCATACACTCTAAGGACATGTGCGGGGACAATTGAAACCACAGGGAGAAGAGCTTCTGACTTTACCATTGAATCCTTCAATAAGAAAGTGCAGTTTCCACTTCCTACCCTAATAGAGTGTGGCATGATACCTGACGACAAAACTGAGATTCCCTCTCCAGAAGTAGCCCATCACCACCCTCATCTCCGCTAAATTACTCACCTTATCCCAGCTGTTGAGCCAGATGTATCTATCCTTCTACTTCTTGGGAGAGACATCCTTCAGGTTCACAAGGTGCGCCAGCAAATCAATGGACCTTATAATGCCCCCTATGCACAGAGACTGGACCTGGGGTGGGTCATTGTAGGAGAAGTTTGCCTGGGGACAGTGCACCAGCCTGACAATATTACCACTTTGAAGACATCTGTGTTAACAAATGGACGCACATCCCTTCTCAGTCCCTGTCACAACAGCTTCATTGTCAAGGAAAGCTTTGGCAGGTCGACACAACACTGTGACTCCTCTACTCTATATGGTAAAGAAGAAGTCAATTCCAACATTGAGACAGACAATCTAGGGATTACAGTGTTCCAGAAAACTAAAGATGATGATAAACAGGCCCTCCTCTATAGAGGATCAGACCTTCTTGCAGATTATGGATAGAGAGGCTTACCAAGATGACAATCACAGTTGGGTGGCCCTTCCCTTTCGCACACCCGGACGTGTTTTGCCTAGTAACAGGGAACAAGCCATGAAGCGTTTGCATTCACTTAGCAAAACTCTGCAGAGGAAGCCAGAAGTGAAAAGAGATTTCACTGAATTCATTAAAGGGATGCTAGACAATGATCACGCTGAAGTTGCAGTACCACTTAAAACAGACAGGGAACACTGGTATCTACCAATGTTTGGTGTTTACCATCCACACAAACTTGACCAAATCAGAATAGTGTTTGATTCCAGCACAGAGTATAAAGGAGTCTCTTTAAATGACGTACTGTTGAGTGGCCCTGACCTAAACAATACCTTGCTAGGTGTCCTCATGCACTTCAGAAAAGAGCCCGTTGCTTTCACAGCAGATGTGCGCCAAATGTTTTATTACTTTCTCGTCAGAGAAGACCACAGAGACTTTTTACGTTTTCTCTGGTACAAAGACAATGACATAGACAAAGAAATTGTCGAGTACAGAATGAAAGCGCACGTATTTGGTAATAGCCCCTCTCCTGCTGTCGCTATATACTGCATGCAAAAGGCTGCCCAGAAAAATGCAGAGTGCTATGGACAAGAAGCCAAACACTTCGTATTAAGGCATTTCTATGTAGATGATGGACTCGCTTCTGCTAGCACACCCAAAGAGGCAATTTCCATCCTCATTAAAGCAAAGCAAATGCTGTCAGAATCCAACCTGCGTCTTCATAAAATCGCTTCCAAAAAGTAATGGAAGCCTTCCCTGTAGCAGACAGAGCTAAGGACCTTAAAGATCTTTGCCTCCAACGGTCTTTCTTAGCACAGATGCCGAAAAAGCATTCGACCGGGTTAACTGGTTGTTTATGTTCGCAACGTTAAAACACATTGGCCTAGGAAATAATATGCTGAATTGGATTTCAGCAATATATTCCTCACCGTCCGTGAGGGTTAGGGTTAATGGCGTGATGTCAGAAGCCTTTCAAATTGCGAACGGCACGCGCCAGGGCTGCCCGCTCTCACCCCTTCTTTTCGAACATACTCAATATAAGGTATCAGCATACGCTGACGATTTGATGTTCTCCCTATCAAACCCGATAATTTCCCTCCCTAACCTACTAAAAGAATTTTCCACATATGGAGCTCTCTCTTATTTGAAAATTAACCTAAGTCGGCGCATGCGCGAGATCGGGGAAGATGACAGCCTAGTCTCCCTGCTCCGCGCCATCGGACCGCTGAATCTCGGCGAATAAGGCAAACTAAGCTCCCTGACGCCACCGCACAAGCTCCCGAAGCAGCGGACATTGCCAGGCACCCGGCGGGTATGTACAATACACCCCGGAACCGACAGCGCTACCGCTCCCAGCAGAAAACCTCTCCAGCAGTGGGGAAGGGGAAGGGCAAAATGGCGCCCGAACCTCCGGAGCCGGATGACACTACGCAGCATTCAGAAGACAGCATGCTTCAGTTCCCATCTAACCTAGTAAGCCCCACTGACACTGTCTCTGATGCACTGCTCCAAAAATTCCGCAGTATAGTGCGGAATGAAATAACTGTAGCCTCCCGTAAGCTTTCAGCAGATCTGGTCAGGGGTCTTAAAGAACTAGGCCACCGCACCAACCAGTTGGAACAGCGGATGGATTTAGCAACAACGGTGCTGGAGGGACATGAGGAGGAAGTGGAGAGGTTGAATGCTGAACTTGTAAGTCTACAGGATAAATTAGAGGACTCTGAAAATAGGGCCCGCAGGGACAACCTCCACATCCGTGGGCTCCCAGAGGCTATCACTGATTTGCAGGGGACAGCTACAGCTTTCTTCCAAGAGCTAGCGCCTGAAATCCCAGCGGAGCGCTTGGAATTTGATCGCATTCACAGGTCCCTCGCCCCCAAACCCACCGAGGGCCCCCCCAGAGACGTTATAATAAAATTCCATTTTTACAGGACCAAGGAAAGGCTTCTACAGGCTGCGAGGGACCACCCAGACCTCTCCTTCCAAGATAATCCCCTCCAGCTATTTGCAGACCTCTCCCCTGTCACTATAGCCAAAAGACGGAACCTGAAGCCCTACTTACAAATCCTGCAAGCCCGGAATATCCGATATAGATGGGGGTTCCCCTTTAAGCTTTCCTTCTACCATCTTGGTCGTCAGTTCCACGCCTCCTCTTTGCCTGACCTGCGGAGACACTTCCAGGATCTGCAATTTGATCTCCCTCCCAACCGGAGTCTTCTTCGGCCCGCCCAAGATCTTCGCGGTCACCCCTAGGGTCCTCACAGATGTCCCAACAGGGGTCCCAAGCCCTTCGATCACTGCAGGCACAACGATTTCAGAATGTTCCTAAATAAGGACAGTACTGACCCACATTTGACGCCTTGGAGGCCTTCAGGAGCTCACCTACCTAGAGCCGGTTATCCTGGTTAGACAATCATCACCCCGGTTTGTGAACTGGCTCCTACATATCATCCTTAACCTCACCCAACAAAGACCCAGTTGAAGTATATGGACGTTTTTGCTCCTAAACGAGCAAGACCTCAGGAATGCCCCTCCCCCCCTTTTTTTTTTTTTTTTTTTTTTTTTTTTTTTTTTGGGGGGGGGAGGGGTCTGGTAGCCTTTTCCCATCCCCCCTCTTCCGTTCATGGGCACACTGAGATGATCCCCTTTCCCTGTGCTGCCCCAACTGTGTGATGGCAGCAATGGAAAGCGTAGGATCTCTGAGACACTGACGCATTACTGTTGACATTTTGTACATCCTGGTGTGCATTCCATGTTCCCCTTCCCGCCCCCCCCCTAAGTGTGTGTATATGTGTGCGTATGTATGTATGTGTGTGTGTGTGTGTGTATATATATATATATATATTTATATTGTGTATATGTATATATGTCTATATTTTCCCTTATCGTCTTTCAGGACAGCACATGAGAGAGAGGCTCCACCCACTAGGAAACAGGAAACACAAACTCCACCACATTTTAAAAGGAGGCTCCTCTCCACAGCTCGTCAGTTTTTGTGTTTCCTCCGGCAAGGGAACACCTAGTAGGGGCCAGGGTCTCTTATGGTGCTAACCTGAGAGGCCAGGCTGCCTACCCCACCATACCTATTTTTTCCTCCAAGAGAGTCCGATCCTCCCACACCGCGCCACAGGGTTGCTGGTAAGTGGGCTCCTTTTTTCTCTTTCTTTGCTCATGATGAGCTGAACCGTTCCTGGAGCCGCTCCTTAGGCGGCGGCAGCCGTTCGCGGGCTTTTTTTTTTTTAAACCGCATGTCGGCGTTACTGGCCGCCGCCATCTTGGGAGAGTACAGACTCGACCGGTCGGAAGTGAGGTATCCGACGAGGGGAAGGCACTAGGAACGGGCGCATCATTTCCGATCGGAAGTGGCGCAGAGTGAGAAGGGAGGAGCGGTCCTGGTGCCTATATTCCGGTTCCGGTCGGGCGCAATGGCGTTTTTTGACTCCGGAACCGACGTTCGTAAGAGCCACCGATCGGTGCAGCACCACTATGGATTCTGTGGCAGCTGCATGTGGGACAGGCACAGGCACCAGCAAGGCCCAGGTAAGAGGCTATAGTGAATATTCTGATTACTTTGGTGCCCCTCTCACAAATGTTTTTTTCCCCCTTGGTGGCTGGGGCCTGTCTGGGCACATGGGGTTAACTGTTGTTCCTCCTGTGCACCTGTGGTGAGTCCGTTAGGAGGAAGCTTTGGCTTAATGAATGCTGGTGTTTTTTTCTCTTTTGTCATTTTTTTCTGGCAGGCTAAGAGCTCTGAACCAGCTATTAAAAAGAGATGCCCCTCATGTAAAGCAAAGTTACTGGAGGGTTGGAAGAAGACTTTATGTCAAATTTGCATTGACTCCTTAGTCAAGGAAGAGGCTTCTTCTGCGTGCAGCGACATAATCGCATCAGTTAAGAAAGAGCTAGATGCTACTATACAGGCTTTTCGCTCTTCTCTTGTAACACCAGCATTAAGTCAGGCAACTACCTCAGACCCCTCTCAGGACTCACACTTAACCCCAACGGTAGAGGCTGAGGCTGGCCCGACTACCCAAAAGGGGCATTCCCCCTCATACTCTGGAGAAGAGGAGGAGGAGGAGGAAGAGGAAGAGGCAGATGCACCTTCTAGATACAAACTGTCCTTGGATCAAGTAGACAGTCTGTTGAAAGCAATTTATGCAACATTGGGAATGGAGGAAGAAAAAAGAGAATTATCGCTGCACGATAGAATGTATGAAGGGCTTGGTGAAGCAACAGGTCGCACTTTCCCTGTACATTCGGTAATCTCGGAGACCATTAAGAAAGAATGGGCTGACCCAGAGAGAAAACCCTTTTTCCCAAGAGCTCACAAGAGGCGTTTCCCATTTAATGATAATCCCGAGTCACTTTGGAATAAAGTCCCGAAGTTGGATGCAGCTTTTTCCCAAGTATCTAGATCAACGGATCTGGCATTCGAGGACATGGGTACTTTGAAGGATCCTATGGATAAGAAGGCGGACCAACAGCTTAAGAAAGCCTGGCAGTCCATTGTAGGGAATCTCAAGCCTGCTATGGCTATGACCTGTGTCTCCAGAAATATTGAGTTCTGGCTGAATCAGCTAAAAGCACATATTATAGCTGATTCACCCAAACAGGAGATTCTAGATTCCTTCCCAACCCTTATAGCAGCTGTATCATATATCTCTGATGCCTCTGCAGATTCTATAAGAATGTCAGCTAGGTCAGGGGCCCTGACCATTGCAGCCAGGAGAGCGTTATGGTTGAAGACATGGCCTGGGGACGCAGCTTCCAAAAATAAGTTATGCGGAGTGCCATTTTTGGGAGATCAGCTTTTTGGTCCCGATCTAGAATCTATTTTGGATAGAACAGCTGATAAGAAAAAATCCTTTCCTGTTAAAAAGAAAAAGCAGCCGGTTAGGCGGTTTTTTCGACCTCAAAAAAATCAGGAAAAGAGTAACAGGCCCCAAGAAAAAAGAAGGAATTGGGCGGCGCAGAGAGGAAAAGGCAAAGGGAATGTCCTTTTCAATCCTCCTACGCAGGCCAATAAAACACAATGACTTGGTGGTGCCTGTGGGAGGAAGGCTTCAAAAATTCCTTCCTCTCTGGGCAAACATAACAAAAAACCCTTTTGTTTTGGATTTAATAGCCCAGGGTTACAGGATAGAGCTGTTGAACCTTCCTCCAGAGAGGTACTGCATAACAAATCTGCCAAAGGACACAACAAAAGCCCTAGCCATGAAGAACCTGTTAGGGGATCTGATAAAACAGGGTGTTGTGGTTCCGGTGCCTCCGGAGGAAGATTGCCAAGGGTTCTACTCCCATATCTTTCTGATAAAGAAACCATCAGGAAGCTTTCGGCTCATCCTCAATTTAAAACCGTTAAACAGATCAGTCCAATACAAGCGATTCCGCATGGACTCCATCTTTTCGGTAAGAAATCTCTTAGTCAGAGGATGCTTTATGGCATCAATCGACTTAAGGGATGCGTACCTGCATGTACCTATAGCTGTTCAGTCCCAGAGATATCTGAGGCTGGCAGTGAATATGGGGAGGGAGGTTCTGCACCTTCAATTCAGGGCCCTCCCGTTTGGTCTATCTTCCGCCCCTCGAATATTTACCAAAATTATGGCGGAAGCCCTAGCTCCCCTCCGGCTACAAGGGATTGCGGTTATCCCTTACCTGGACGACCTCCTTTTCTTTGCCCCTTCCAGGGAAAGATTACAGGAGGATCTGATCAAGGCTCGCAGTCATCTGGAGACCTTAGGTTGGATTATAAACATCCAAAAATCAAATTTCAATCCAGCACAAAGAGTCCAATTTCTGGGGTATCTAATAGACTCAGTGGATCAAAAGATCTTTCTTCCAGAAGAGAAGAAAGTGAAGGTATTGCAGGCAGTATCCAGCCTTCAGACGAACCTGGAGGTATCAGTCAGAAGGATTATGTCAGTACTGGGAACTTTGACCTCAACCATGCCGGCCATTCAATGGGCCAGACTCCATTTCAGACCCCTTCAGAGTTATCTCTTAAAGATCTGGGATCACAGTCCAGAAGCTTTAGACTCAAAGGTAAAGCTTCCCACCAGGGTAAAAAAGACCCTTTGGTGGTGGAGAAATCAGGCAGTGCTGTCAAGGGGTTTACTCTGGTCCTTCCCAACAGAGAGAAGGATGACCACAGACGCCAGCAGTTTGGGATGGGGAGCACACTTGGGTCAAGACATAGCTCAGGGAGTTTGGTCCCCAGTGGAAGCAGGAAGGTCATCAAATTGGAGGGAGTTAAAGGCAGTCGCCTTAGCCTTGGTTGCCTTCTCTCCAAGCCTTCGGGGGTCCCATGTGCAGATATTGTCAGACAACGCCACCACAGTGGCATACCTGAACAAACAAGGGGGCACAAGGAGTGGGACTCTTCTATTGCTATCTTCAGAGATCCTAGGATGGGCAGAGAGTCATCTACTTTCCCTGTCAGCAGTTCATCTCAAGGGCACGCTGAATGGAGTAGCAGACTTCTTGAGCAGACAAAGGATTCAGGAGGCAGAGTGGAGTTTGAATCCAGAAATATTCACTCTAATAACCCAGAAGTGGGGATGCCCACAGGTGGATCTATTCGCATCAAGAGAAAATGCTCAGCTCCCTCAGTTCTTCTCCCTGCACCGAGACAACGGATCGACAGGGATAGATGCCCTGGCACATTCTTGGAATTTCCAGCTGGGTTATGCCTTCCCCCCTTTTCAGCTGATTCCTTTAGTATTGAGGAAGATACAGAAGGAGAAGGTGTCGGTAATCTTGATCACCCCGTACTGGCCAAAAAGGGCCTGGTTTTCCTCCATTCTACTAATGTCAGTCAAGCCATTCTGGCAGCTTCCCCTCAGACAGGACTTACTAATTCAAGGTCCAGTGTATCATCCGGATATAGCAAGACTAAGTCTCACAGCTTAGTATCTGAGGAACAGCTGTTAAAAAACAAGGGTTTGTCAGAGCCTCCAGTATCTACCTTACTGGCTAGTAGAAAGAAGGTGACTAGAGATATCTACGCTAAGGTTTGGAAAGTCTACAACTCCTGGTGTCGCTCGGCAAACCAAAATTTAGAAGACATTGTGTCGGTTCTGGAATTTCTGCAGAAGGGGGTGGACAAGGGGCTGGCAATTAGCACTCTCAAAGTGCAAGTGGCTGCCCTAGGAGTATACCTGGATCAACCTATTTCCTCAGTTCCGTTGGTCAAGAGGTTCTTTAGGTTACTTACTAGATCCAGACCAGTTCCCAATAGACACTTTCCAAAATGGGACTTGACAGTGGTCTTACAAGTTCTCACAAAAGATCCTTTTGAACCATTACAGTCAATCTCGTTAAAGAATTTAACTCTAAAGACAATATTCTTAGTGGCAGTTACGACTGCGAGAAGAATTGGAGAACTTCATGCTCTTTCAGTTAAAGAGCCCTTTATGTCAATTTACCCAGACAGGATTGTGCTTAGAACAGATCCTGCGTTTTTACCAAAAGTGGCATCAGTCCATAATAGGTCGCAGGAAATCATCCTGCCAACTTTTTGTTCAGATCCTTCAGGAAGTAAGGAAGAATTATTTCATAAGTTAGATGTAAGAAGAACTTTATTACATTACTTAGAGAAAACAAGGGACTTCAGGTCTTCGGACTCTTTATTTGTTTTGTTTTCTGGCAACAGAAAAGGAAGGCAAGCTTCAAAGGGATCAATTGCCAGATGGTTAAGAATGGCCATTTCAGAAGCTTATGCCCAGTCGGGGTTGTCTCCTCCTCAGGGAGTACGAGCACATTCTACCAGAGCTCTAGCCACTACATGGGCAGAAAAAGCTGGTGCCACCCCATACCAAATTTGTAAGGCGGCTACGTGGTCAAGTTATCTTACGTTTGTCCGTCACTACAGATTGGATCTTCTGTCAGCTGATGATCAGGCATTTGGCAGAAAGGTCCTGCAGGCTGTTGTCCCTCCCTAGTTGGTAAGTCTCGATTATCCTCTCATGTGCTGTCCTGAAAGACGATAAGGGAAAATTCAAGTTAGACTTACCGGTAACTTGTTTTCCAAGAGTCTTTCAGGACAGCAAACTACCCGCCCTTCATGTTTATATATACATATTTATACGTATATGGAAGTGTGTGTGTGTGTGTGTGTGTGTGTGTATATATATATATATATATATATATATATATATATATATATATGCTGTGAATTAACCGTATTATGCTTATGTGTTCCAGCTTGGGCCGGAGGTACTCTACTACAACTGACGAGCTGTGGAGAGGAGCCTCCTTTTAAAATGTGGTGGAGTTTGTGTTTCCTGTTTCCTAGTGGGTGGAGCCTCTCTCTCATGTGCTGTCCTGAAAGACTCTTGGAAAACAAGTTACCGGTAAGTCTAACTTGAATTTTTTTTTTTTTTTTTTATCAACATCATTATTATAGTTAACTAACTAACCTTTTTTATTGTTTGTCTATATGGGTGAGTGTTTTGGCTTGGAAATTCGAGAGTCCCCCTTGTGCGGTGCTGGACATTCCCATTTGAATTTTGGGGGTGCCCGGCCCGTTACGGGACACGGTTTGTAGCCTTTACGCTCCTGGCCGTGGTCGGGCAATCAGGGATCCTGGGGCCTGATGTTACTGTTAGTAAACTAATAGTATGAGCTATTTCTGTTTTGTTTTTGTTTTTTTTTGGATGGGTCACGGTTGTTACAACTGCTGTGGGTCGGTCTTTCGCTCTGGACCCTCCTGACTGTGGACGGGGGGTTCCGGAGCATGAGGTTGATCTCAGCCTACAGTTTACAGTTTAAAACGATACGTTATTTAGAATAGGCTACAGGCTGTTCCAATCCCTAATCAAGTGGTGTCTATTAGATACATCTGTCTGTTTACTCAATGCCATTGTTGATTCTAAACTTCATGTTCAGTTTACTTTTAAAAAATAACGCCGAGTGGTTTCCGATGGACCACTGCTCCCTCATGTGCCGGAAATTGGCCCGAACTAAAGTTCTGGCCGACTTCCGACCCTCCAGTGGGTTTTCATCCCCACTACCAATTGCAACCTTACTGATTGAAATGTCTTTATCACTTAGTCATTTTGCTCTTCTTGATCTGATTTCTTTAGCTCACTTACTTGCTGTCTCTTGTTTTTCTAACCCTTTCTCTCTTCGCTGGGTCCACGGGGTGTGGGCGTTGGGGAATAGCTATCTGCGGACTCTCAAATCTGACATGACACTAAATTGGTTATCCCTGAATGTTCAGGGTATGAATTCCCCTCAGAAAAGGGTGAAGGTCTTTAAGTATCTTAGGAAGCAGCGGATTGACATCGCTTGCTTACAGGAAACCCATTTTTTGGCTGCTTCCTGCCCTAAATACTTTGATGCTCAGTTTCCTCAGGTGTTTTTGGCTAATGCCCCAACTAAGAAAAAGGGGGTGCTCATAGCTTTTCGCAGATCGGTCCCATTTAATTGCACTAGACAGATTGCAGACCCTGATGGTAGATATTTACTACTACAAGGCACTATCCAAGAAACGGAGGTCACTATTATGACCTACTATGCTCCAAATTTAAACCCAGGACCCTTCTTGACCCATGTCTGCGCCCTGCTAGCATCCCACCGCAAGGGCACCCTCTTCCTTTCGGGTGACTCGAATTTAGTCTTGAACCCCTCCTTGGATAAGTATCCTTCGGAGCGAACTGCTCCTTCACCTGACTCTAAAAAATTTGCTCGCTCCCTACAAACACATGACCTGGTCGATCTTTGGAGGGAGCATCATCCCCAGGGCAGGGACTATACGCATTACTCCCATCCTCATCAGTCTCAATCCAGAATAGATCACATGTTTATGCTAAGACGCAATCTGCCCTTGGTGGTAACGGCCTCTATTCTGGCCGCCCTGTGGTCAGATCATGACCCTGTTCTAGTTGTCTGTCACTCCATTCTGGATAGACCCCAATTCTCACCCTGGGTGATGAATGATTCACTCCTATCGATCAAGGAGATCCATGATGATATCTTGAAAGCGGATTATTTTAGCGATAATGTAGGGACGGTTGAATCGCCTGTAACACTCTGGGGGGCATATAAGGCGGTTCTTCGAGGTCACATTATTCGGCTGGCGTCGACCCGTAAACGGGAACGGAATTTGAAACAGAGGGCCATGGAGACCCGTCTGGAGACATTATCAGAATCCTTTAAGCAATCCCCCACCCCTGGCAACCGTAAACTCCTGGAGCAGGCTCGCTCGGAGTTAGATCTCTGTCTTACTGAAGGGGCTGAACGCATCTTGCGTTGGTCCCACCAGAAGTGGTATGCTAGGGCGAATAAACCGAACCGAATGCTGGCCAACAGGCTCTGGACCTTCGCCCCTAAATTCACTCCCATCTCCCTGCGTAACTGCCACAACGTCCTCAGCGGTAATCCAATGCATATATTGGAGGAATTTCGATTCCGCCTCACGAAATTATATTCGGCCCCGGAACAGTTTAATGAACAGGACACTACTGACTTCCTCAACCACCTTTCGACCCCGACCTTGACAGAGGCGCATGTTACCCTTATGGACAAAGACATACAGGTTTCGGAGGTCCTCCAGGGTATTAAGGACCTAAAGGTGGGAAAACGACCGGGACCAGATGGCTATACAGCCCTTTATTATAGAAAACTGGCTACCGTGGTAGCACCACACTTAACAGCCATGTATAATTCGGTAAAAAACGGTCGTTCCTTTACCCCGGACCTCTTAACAGCAAAAATTGCGATGATCCCTAAACCAGATCGCGACCACTCCTCTTGGGCCAATTTTAGGCCCATTTCCCTAATAAATGTGGATATGAAGCTACTAACTAAAATTTTGGCAAATCGACTAAATTCCTTTCTCCCTCGGTTGATCAGGAAGGATCAAGTCGGCTTTATACCACAGAGACAGGCGGGAGACGCCATCAGGCGTATACTGCAACTCCAACATATAGCTCACAAGCGCTCACTGGAATCCATGCTTTTGTCCCTGGATGTGAATAAGGCCTTTGACACTCTGTCATGGCCTTATCTTATGTCAGTTCTTTGGCATTACGGATTTGGGTCTTCATTTATGCGTTGGATCTCAGTATTATATGATTCCCCCCAGGCAAAAATTAAATATTATGGATTTGAATCTCCTCTTTTTAAGATTAAAAGGGGCACCCGTCAGGGATGTCCACTCTCGCCTCTACTTTTTGTATTGGCTCTTGAACCCCTGGCGGAGGCGATTCGTACACACCCAGATATTCGGGGCATTGAAGTATCGGGTTGTTCCCATAAAATCTCCCTATTTGCCGACAATATCCTTCTTACTTTAACCTCCCCTAGAATTTCCTTACCAAATTTACAATCCCTTTTGGGTACCTTTGCTTCCCTGTCGGGGCTCCAGGTTAACCCTACCAAATCTAAAGCATTGTCGGTCAATCTCTCTCCTGGTTTGTTAAAGGATTTACAGTTGGCATTCCCCTTTCAATGGGTTACCTCGCTGCCCTACTTGGGAATCCACCTTACCCCTATGTACTCCGGATTGTATCAGGCTAACTTTCCACCTTTGTTCAAGAGGCTAACGGATACACTGTTGTCTTGGTCCCATCTGTCTCTGTCATGGTTCGGCAGGATAACGGCTATCCGTATGTCCTATCTCCCAAAACTACTATATTTTTTTCGTGTCTTGCCTATTCCGGTTCCTTCACATATCCTCCGTATCCACCAAGGCAGGATTTTACAATTCATCTGGGGATCGACCCGCCCTCGAATTAGCAAACAAATTTTGTATGCTAGGCGAATCAATGGCGGTCTTTCGGTCCCTAATTTACGGGCCTATTATATAGCGGCTAATATAGCCCCACTCTCACATCTTCACGAGACATATCAGCTCCCGCTATGGGCGACGATTGACATGGTCGACACCGACCCTATCTCTATCTCCTCACTGCCGTGGCTCCCTCCTGTGCACCGCCCGGCGGTAATAGGGCCCTGCTTGGCCCACTCCTTGCGATTATGGGATTCGATAAAATATTCAGCAGGATTGATTTCTCCCCATCTACCGCTTTTACGACTATTACACTGCCCATTGTTTCTCCCGGGCTGTGACAACCCCACCCAATTCTCATGGTGGACTGTGAATGGCTTCATAGATGTTCATTCACTGTTCACACCGACTAGAATTTTGATGTTTGACGCTCTACGTTCTTCCCATGATATCCCCTTGCGAGAGCATTATAGCTATTTACAACTTCGTCACTTTCTCCAAAGTCTTATTAAATCCCAACCCTCCCCCTATACTTTGACCCCTTTTGAGAGCCTCTGCAGAGCTAGGCCCCACTCCACGGGACTGATATCACTGATATATTCGGCCGTGATATCCATAAAGAGACCCCCTTTGAGACCCCACCACCTTCAATGGGAGAAAGAATTGGGGAAGCAATTGGACCCTGAAGACTGGCAGGCAATGACAACGGCTTTGTCCAAACGCTCACGTAATGTCTTAATTTTGGAAAATGCCTATAAAGTATTGTACAGGTGGTACTACACTCCGGCAAGATTGGCGCGCTTCATTCCAACTTATTCCCCGCTCTGTTTTAGGGGTTGCTCCCAGGAGGGATCCATGGCACATATTTGGTGGTCATGCCCGCGGGCATGCAGACTATGGGTCAGGGTATACACCCTTCTTCGCAATCTGTTTCAGATTAACATTAAAAGGGACCCTTATGAAGCTCTCCTTGGTAAGCCTATTGTTGAATTACTACGTCCGGAACGGCAACTAGCCCAACATCTCTTTACTGCAACTAGATTGACGATTGCGAGAGCATGGAAAACCCCCACACTTAGCTTTGAAGCAGTCAAAAATCGCCTGAATGATGTCATGGTCAATGAGAAACTGACGGCTATTCTTTCTGACACGCATGACAAGTTTCTCAAAGTCTGGCAACCTTGGATTGCATATCACCACCCTTCAAGATTTGACGTAACATTACTATCAATATAGGTTTCCCCCTGCCCACACCCCCTGGACCCTCCTACCCCTTTCCTCTTTCTACCTCTATTCATCTTCTACCCTCCTTTTCATTTTGCTCTACTCTATCACTTTTTCCACTCCTTTATCACGTCTTTCTTTTTTAGTTATCCTTTCTCTCTTCTCGAGGATGCTAAACTTCAGGTTTTACTGTAGCGTATTGTATACCCTTGTTACAGGTTTACAAGCAACCGGGCTAGGCCCGGGCTCTGCACCAAATGGTTCTTAGAACTTTTTCATTTGAGTCTACATAGGATCATGGTTCCAGCCTCCATTATACTGGAGAAGGCATCGGGGCCCTGATTTGTTCTGTATATTATATGCTATAATGCTCTATTGTTAACCTGTATTGTTGGTTTGTACGACAATAAAACTTTTGTAAAAGAAAATTAACCTAAGTCAGAAGCAATGAGCATAGGGGTCCCACTAACACAGCTCACATCCCTCCAATCCAGTTTTAAACTAAAATGGACAAACAAAGCTTTGAAATATCTGGGCACCTATATCCCCCAAACATTTGCAAAACTATATGAAATCAACTTCCCACCACTACTAACAAAAATCAAAACATTACTAAACACGTGGCAATCTGGCCTATATTCCTGGCTAGGGCGCTGTAATATCCTACCGAAACTACTGTACCTAATGCAAGCCCTGCCAATACATATACCTCTTAGCTTTTTCAGACAAGTGCAATCGACATTCACTGAATTCGTCTGGGCTAAGAAAAAACCCAGACTCCCAAACAAACTACTAGTGCTCCCAAAGTCCTCTGAGGGGTTGGCATTACCTAACATTCAAGCTTATTATCAGGCGGTACACTTAGGAAGACTTATAGACACCGGGAGACCAAGTTATGGTCCCAAATGGAACAATCCCATACCACAATCCCACTAGGGGGTACCCTGTGGTGTTACCAGGGTCTACCAATGGAACTTAAACGCCATCCACTAATAGGCAACACGGCCCGAATTTGTGCAAAACTAATATCTGAAACGACCATCTCTTCTCCGAACTCACCCCTATATCCAATAATAGGTAACCCCCTGTTCACACCAGGCTTACAAGATGGAATCTTTCGGAAGCTAGGGGAAGCAGGCGTACAATTGGCATCCCACTTTAGTTCTGGAGGACGTTGGAAAACACACTCGGAGCTTTCTGATCCCACAGGTGGGTTCCGCCTAGACTTTATGCGGACACTTCAACTAAGACATTTCCTTAACTCTATCCCACCCCCCACAGACAGTGATCAAAGCCTCACGACACTAGAAGAACTTTGTACCGATACTGGTGTTCTACCACATACACTCTCACTGACCTACAACCTCCTGAATACACCCCCCTTGGACTATGTACCGCCAGGCTTACTTAAATGGGAGGAGGAACTAGACTGCAGATTTAGCTCCACAAAAAGGCAACACATACTTCGTTTCACACATAGTCTTTCATTTGCGCCAAGACCCAGGAAACTAATTATAAAGTACTTTCCAGATGGTACAGAACCCCAGTACGCCTGCATAAAATATTCCCCACAACATCAGACATGTGCTGGCGTTGTCAAATGGACAAGGGAACTTTGCTACACATATTTTGGTCTTGCCCCAAACTCACACACTTTTGGAAAGTGATATGAGAGACTGTACAACTGTTCACTGACTGGACAATTACAAATGACCCAGCATTCTTTTTGCTACACGCTTACAGACACTCCCGACAAGATATACAAAAAATCAGTCATACGTCACTTGCTGGATGCAGCCAGAGCTTGCATTCCACTTTGTTGGAAATCTGCCCTTCCACCGACAATTGATATGTGGCTAGGGAAAGTAGAAGACCTCAGAAGACTGGAAGACCTCATCCACACGGCACAACACAGAAGAAATATTCTCTAAGACCTGGCAATTGTGGTCTATGTTTATTTACTCAACGGCAGGACAGTTTTGAGAAGAGCTGATTGTGTCCCGTGAACAAGCGTGTGGCAGTGGGATATCGCTGATAACTCATATAACAGTGACATAGCACCCTATGGGGAAAGGCTACGGGATCCTCCATGCTCGCGAGATATACCCCTTCCCACCCTTCTCCCCGATTCCCTATACTCTGATACTCTCCCCCTGTTCAATCTTCTCCCCTCTCCTTCTATCTTCTCTCCTCTTCAGTTCTCACCAACCTTTTTCTAATTTCTTTATTAATGTTTATCTGGAAAAAAAAAAAATAGGTTCGACGCAATGGGCCATATTATAACATAATATCACCTGTTCAATAAAGATTCCTCATTTAACATACTACCGGTTTATCCGGGGTTAGGTATCATCTTTTCAGTATTAGGACAAAAGACGATGAGACATTATAAAACATATGTGAAAAAGTTTTTGTCTTTTATAATATACTTTGTATGTTACACGATACATGTGATGCTCTGTAACCTGTTGGTCCATGTGGGCTGTGTTCTTTTCATAAATAAAAAATTAAAAAAAAAAAAAAAAAAAAAGATCTTTGCCTAGGTACAGACACCCTTCCCCTGCAGAAAAGCCTAGGCCTAAGTTGGGATCTAGAAACGGATAGTTTTGTCTTCAGAGTTTCCTCAAGGGAAAAGCCTTTTACACATAGAGGCATTCTATCTACCGTAAGTAGCCTCTATGACCCCCTAGGGTTTGTATCACCTGTGACAATAAAAGGCAAGGTCTTAGTTTGAGAACTGTCATCTGGGAAAAGTGAATGGGATGCAGTGCTTCCACAGGAGAGACTAAGCGAGTGGGTTCAATGGACAGAATCCTTGCAAGCCGCTTCAAGCACCTAAAGATAGACAGATGCTATGTGCCCTTATCTCTATCATCAGCTTGCAGGAAAGAACTGTGCATCTTCTCAGATGCATCCACCACAACTATAGATGCGGTAGCTTACTTGAAAGTAATTGATGCAGAAAATGTGTGTCATGTTGGATTTGTCATTGGAAAGTCCAAATTAAGCCCTAAACCAGCCCACACGATTCCTCGTTTAGAGTTGTGTGCTGCTGTACTTGCAGTCGAAATGTCTGAGCTAATCACAGATGAACTAGACACTGACTTTGATGCTGTGAAATTCTTCACTGATAGCAAGACTGTCCTAGGGTACATTTGCAGCACCACTAGGAGGTTCTATCTGTATGTCTCCAACAGAGTGAATAGAATCAGGCTATCTTCACACCCAGATCAGTGGTTCTATGTATCTACAGAGCAAAACCCTGCAGAATATGCCACTAGACCTACTCAAGCAGCATGCCTTCAGAACTCTATATGGTTTTCAGGCCCATCCTTTCTGTACCAACCACACTGTGAGCAGATAGACACTGCTAATGTTTATCCACTCATAGAGCCCGAAGCTGACCCTGAAATCAGATCAGAAATTACGAGTTTCAGTACCAAAGCTTCTGAAGCCACACTTCACTCACATTGCTTTGATAGATTTTCTTGCTGGAAGATATTAGTTAAGACTCTAGCCAGACTCATCCATGTCGCTAAAACCTTCCGGAGAGAAACCAATAGCGATCAGGTCAGGAGGTGGGAAAGTTTCCATGAATAGGTCAATCTAGTAGAACTTGCTCAGGCAAAGTCTGTTATAATTTCTTCTGTTCAAAACAAACATTTCCAGAAGTAATTGACTGCATCAAAAGACATTCCCAAAACAAAGCCGTCTTAGGAGGCTTAGTCCCTTTTTAGACAAGAATGGGTTGTTGAGAGTAGGTGGACGTTTGTCTCTTGCTGAACTTTCAGAAGAAGAGAAACAGCCTGTCATTATACCTTATGATCACCACGTTGCGACACTGCTTGTTAGGTACCATCATGAACAAGTAGTTCACCAAGGGCGACACATCACAGAAGGTGCAATTAGATCCACAGGTCTCTGGATTCTTGGTGGCAAACGCTTGGTATCAGCTGTTATACACAAATGTGTCATCTGTCGCAAACTGCAAGGAAAATTACGAAGTTAAAAGATGGCGGAGCTACCAGGGGACAGAGTAATTGCTCAACCTCCTTTCACCAATGTGGGCCTAGATGTATTTGGTATATGGTCTGTTTTAACCCGTCGCACTAGAGGAGGCAGCGCGGACAGTAAACGATGGGCAGTCCTTTTCACTTGTTTGTCCACCCGAGCTGTACACATAGAGCTACTTGAAGCCATGTCAACATCAAGCTTTATTAATGCCTTGAAGAGATTCTTCTCAATTCGTGGCCCAGCAAAACTGCTCCGTTCTGACAGAGGGACAAACTTTGTGGGAGCCTGCAAAGAACTCAACATTTGTGACAGCAAATCACAATTGCAAGACTTTCTCCAAGACAGAGGATGTACATGGGTCTTTATTCCTCCACACTCCTCACATATGGGGGGTGTCTGGGAGAGACTTGTAGGTATTGCCAGGCGAATCTTGGATGCTATGTTGCTACAAACCAAACCTGCTCACTTGACCCATGAGACTTTAAGCACCTTTATGGCAGAGGTTACAGCTATTATGAATGCCAGGCCTATAGTTCCTGTGTCCTCAGACCCAGATACACCTATGGTCCTTACCCCAGCAATGTTGTTGACTCAAAAGATGAACTTTGTCTGCTCCATCTGGGACCATAAGTACAACAAAAGTTCATGCAAAACAATGGAAGCAAGTACAATGCTTGGCAGACACCTTTTGGAAAAGATGGAAGAAAGAGTATCTGTCAAATCTGCAACGCCGTAGGAAATGGACGGAGGATCGCCCAAACGTAAAAGTGGGTGATGTTGTTCTGTTGAAGGACAGCCAAGAGGGCAGGAACGAGTGGCCCGTAGGACTTATTGTCAATGCTCTACCAAGCAGGGATGGCAAGGTTAGAAAGGTGGAGGTCAAAACTGTAAAAAAATGAGACCGCCAGAATTTATCTCAGACCTATAACTGACATTTTAGTTTTGATCTCGGACTAGCTAGGATTTATGTTTTTTTTTCTGCATAGCAGTAGTTATTTAGGTAATGGCATAATAAATTATGCCAGACAAGGAGTGTTCTGCCCATATAGTTCATAAAAATATGTGCTATGTACTGTTACAGTTTATACTGTAATGTTTATGTTGTTGCCATCTAGTGGTCAGAGATGGGTATTACTTTGCCAGAGCTTGAAGGAAGTAGGATTCTCCTCATAGTAAAGGCAGTAACCTTTAACCTGGAACTGTATTTCCTTCATTTCATTACTGCTTCTGGATCTAACAGACTGCATGCAGAAAAGCTCTTAAACCATTCCTGGACTAATGATGGAATTGTCTGTGAGTACTCTCACTGATAGAGTGAGGCTGTTGTATAATGTTTAATGTACTGACACATATGTTTTGTTTATGCTTATGTTGTAGTTTTACAAAGTTATTCGGGATAAAGAATACATACAGATCTGATATCTCACGTTTCTTGACTTCTGAATTATTGTTAAGCTGTCTGACTAGTGTTATACAACAGTTCAATAACGCGAAGCAAAACAGTCAGTATTGCCATAAAAATGATACGTGTCCAAGCAACTGAACAAGTGAAAAAAAGACTCCCAAAAAATTAATTATAAAGTGCAATGTGCAGATAATTCATAAATAATAAACTAGCAGAAAAAAATGACAAACAAAAATGAAGTGAAAATAGTGCAGTCCAAAACCATGCAATGCGACTTCCAATGTGACTGATTCTCAATGTCAGCAAGCGGGGATCTTCTAAAAGTGAGAAAAGTGCAAGTGCAGTGGCAGCAAAAAATGTCTCTACATAATTCGTCCAATCTTGCTCCGATGTGCGGCGACTATTTCCCCCAGCCTCTCACCTGTAGTAGTGGCCCCCAATGGGCCGAATCACGCTTAGATCAACAAATAGGCAGCAGTGCATCCACAGGATCGGCTCCCAATCCAAGTTCCAGCTCCCGGGAGGGGGGGGGTGAAACTGGCACTCTCCCACACTCGGCCGGTGTTTTTCAGATGGACAATAAGAGGAAGAAAATGGGCTCCATAGTGTAGTAAATTTAGAAGGATTTTATTAAAAAATGCTAATAGTGACTTAAATATAATACAGATTAATCAGCGATAGGATTAAAAATATTCCGGGGTTCGGCCGTACCTGAGAAGCAGCGGTATCTGGCTCCTCCCACCCTGGCGCGTTGCATCGTGCCACACATGACTTTATCAAAGGGATGAGGAGTCGGGTGCCAGGCAGTGTATATAGCGGCCGTTGTCACAGCAACAGCAGGTAATTGCATCGGCTAGTGTCCTGGTAAATAATATGTATTCAGGGACATCTTCACAAGGTATCATACAATCTATATTAAAAAACCTACTAAAATTGCATAAAAAGTAGTACACTCTTCTATCAAATATCAACAAAGGATAAAGAATAAGAATTTTCAGATAAATCTAATAGGCAAATGCCATCTAATGGTAAATCAATGTAACTGCTGGGAAAAGCTATAATTAAAGAACATGAAGAAGGAAATGATCTCAAGTGCCAAGTGATAAAATACAAAATAGAAACAAATAAAAAATATTTTAAATAAAATTAAAAAATATAATCAAAAGTAAAGAATATATATGTACAAAATATATACTCCAACAACAGCTCAGTGGTGGCATTTAGTGAGCACAAAGCATATCTTCTATATAAAACCAGGGAGAGAATATAGGTATCCAACACCCCCAACGCTACTGGGATATTGACATACAGAAAGGAGGAATCCATACATCTAGAATATGTCAAAGTAAAGGAAAACTTGTGCAGCCTATTCCACTACTCAATTTCAGGTTTCTAATTGAAGTAGGCTTAATCTCACTGACGTATTTAACCTCAGGAATAAAAAAAAACATTATCAGTATTTGTATTCTAGATATATTAGAAACTTAGAAATTAGAAATAAAACAATTAAGGTTGAAATCTACGTCATGTCCTAGTGGTGATAAAGTACGCAATTCACAGATCCATCTCGACTCAGCTTGACTAATCTTGACAATTTTATTATCTCCCCTCCAATGGGGTTTGTATTTTTCAATTCCACAAATTCTTAATGAGGGGTCGCTATTATGATATGCTATGCTTATCAAAGCTCTTTTTGATGTTTTGAACATGCTCCCTCAATCTCTTCCATAGTGCTCTCTTTGTCCTACCCACATACTGAATGTGGCAGGGGCACTCTAATAGGTAGACAACTCCCTCACTCCGGCATGTGATGAAATCCTCTATCACGTAATTTTGCAATGTTACTGTTGAGGCAAAGTTTAATTTCTTTATTTTATTTTCTTTCGTATGTCGACATGCAAAACAACTTTTACACGGATAATATCCCTTACCCTCAAAAAACGAGAACTTTTTCTTCTCTGGGGGGTCCAGGACATTTTTCGCTAAACGATCCCTCAAAGTAGGGGCTTTTCTATATACAAATTTGGGTTTATTTGGCAAGACAGTGCCCAGATGTCGATCTTTTTTAATATTATTCCAATGTTTTCTAATAATTCTCTCAATCTGTTTATGCTGGATATTGAAGTCCCTAATAATAGGTATATTATCCTGATGGGTGGAATTCTTGATACTATCTTGAATTAATTTCTCTCTATCAAGTGATGCAACATGTTTTATTTTTTCTTCAGTAAATTCAGCCTGATATCCCTTTTGGACAAATCTCTCTCCGATCATTTTGGCCTGTTCAAGAAAAGTATCCTTTAAAGTGCAATTTCGCCTTAATCTGACCAGCTGACCCTTCGGTATATTGTCTAGCCAAACCGAATGATGACAGCTGTCCAGAGGCAAATAGCTGTTCCTATCAACAGCTTTGAAGTGGGTCTGAGTAATTAACTTGGTGCCTTCTCTCATTATTTCAAGGTCTAGAAAGTTTATTTTCTCGTCACTAATTTCCCAAGTCAATTTTATATTTTTATTGTTGGTATTGAGATTGAAACAGAAGTCAATAAGGCTCTCTCTTCTCCCACTCCAAATTACGATAATATCGTCTATACAAACTGAGGGGTGATTCGCTTCTCTAGGTAAAAATTGACAGTGCCACATCCAAAAAAACATTCATATACAAAAACGAGATTTCCCCTGGATGGACTTTAAAGGCACTTGCTCACAAGTATTTAGGTACCAAATATATATGACAGAGTATAAAGAGTAAACCAATTTTTATTTCAACAAAGTATAGGTTAAAAACATGCTGTATCATACATTCAACGGAGCATATTACAAAATCATTAGTTTTTAGTAATCATGAACATGAGTTATATGGAAGCTCTTTTTCTTACAACTAACTCGTTTTGGAATAAACACCAGGCATTTTTAACCCATTCCAGACCTTTTCTGTTCCTGCCTGCCTTCTTCCTATCTGCTCATAGAGACCACTGCCCAAGCAGACCACCCACGTCGAGTAATGTAAGGGGCTGTCCGTATTTTATGGTAAGTATTGAAGAGAGAAAAAAAGAGCGCACATCTTCTGACAAGACCCCTTCTATCAGTCCTTCCAGGTCTGAATCAAGACGCAATGAGAGATCAAGCCATACCTCAAGCAGAAGATCCCGCAGAAGCCGATCACGCGCCTCATCTCGTCATAGGCACTCACGCCGTAGCCATTCTCGTCATGGCCACTCACGCCACAGTCATTCTCGACGTAGCCGATCTCATCATAGAAGATCACCTTCGTCACGTCGCAAGCAAACCCAGCACACCCGTCCCGCAGCCAATTGCTGCTGGGTATGTGGCGCCACTGCTTTGCCAGATAAATTAGCATGTCGCTCGTGCTTCAATGAGGCTACGAAGGATAGAGAATCAGACGTCAGAGAGGTAACTGACCTGATTCGGGAATCAGTCAGAGAATCTATAATGGAGTCAACTGCACCCCTGCCGGCCAGGTCAGAACCAGGTACTTCCATGGCTCCTCCTCGCTCAGCGATCGAAGTAAGGGCAGAACCAGAATCCCCTTCAGAGAACGAAGATCCAGAAGTGCCAACAGGTTTTGACTTCACCTTGGTCGAACCTTTTGCAAAATCTGTCAAAGAGGCCATAGGTTGGGGAGAATCTGAGGAAACTCCTCAAAAAACGCGGAAATATTTTCCGAACCTGAAGAGGGATCCAGAAACCTTCCCTTTCATTGAGGAGTTAAATGATTTGATCAAAGATGAATGGGAAAGAGCCGACAAGAGGCCTAACCTAAACAATAGACTTGCAAAAATGTATCCTTTAAGAGAACCTAAGGTCACCTCCTTAATTAATGCCCCAGTTGTGGATGCCTCTTTGATGCGTTTGACAAGGCATGTCACCCTACCCATTGAAGATGCCGTCTCCTTCCGTGATGTCCTGGATCGGAAAATCGACCTAGAACTCAAAAAAGCCTACTCCACAGCAGGGAGGGCTTGCATAAAGCACTACTGATAACAGAACCTTACCTAGTCTTCTATCCCGATAGAGTGGTATTGAGACCCTCGGAACGTTTCACTCCCAAGGTATCATCTTCTTTTCATTATAATCAAGATATCAACCTTCCATCCTTTACTAATAACCAGGGTGAACCTCATGCCTTGGATGTTAAAACTATCATTACCAGCTATTTGGAAGCTACAGCCTCTTTCAGAAAATCAGATACTCTTCTCATAATTCCTCACGGTCCTAGGAAGGGTCATCCAGCAACTTCCCGAATAATCGCATCCTGGCTGGTCAACACCATTAAAAAGGCATATTCGTCTCAGCAGCTAGCCATCCCAGAAGGCATCAGGGCACACTCAACCAGGGCATTGGCAACTTCATGGGCAGCATACTGCAGAGTTTCACCGGAGACAATCTGTAAGGCAGCTACCTGGTCGTCAAGACATACATTTACTTCTCACTATAAAATTGACTCTGCGCAACTAACTACAGCGGACTTTGGCAGATCCATTATTACAGCCAATTCCACAGCTCTTTAGAATAATACAACTTTAATTTGCACCCTCCCGACTGGCGAGTTATTTCCCAGTGTGTGCTGCCATGAAGGCGTCAGGAAAACGGAAAATTGTATACTCACCTTTCCGTAATTTTCCTTTCCTGACGCATCTTCATGGCAGCACACAGATTCCCACCCTGTCTTAGATGATATATACAGAGAATGGTGGGGGTCATCTCTCCAACTTTTATAGATAGACCAATCCTGTCAGGTTGTGGGGGCGGAGTCACAACCCAGTGTGTGCTGCCATGAAGATGCGTCAGGAAAGGAAAATTACGGAAAGGTGAGTATACAATTTTCCGTTATCTATTCAAATAAACTGTATAAGTTTAGTATTAGAATAGTGTCTAGTAGCATCTAAAAATAAATAATCATAGGATAATTAACAACAAGATCGTTGAAGAGTCATTTAAATGATACTAGATTAATTATAGTGCATATTCCAAAAGTGATTTACCTGTTTTTGTTCAGTTAAAAGTATGCCAGCCACACATCCCAGCATCAAGCTTGTGTAACGCCTGAGCTGGGAATGGGAGGAACTGGCTTTATATGCTGATGGATTCACAGTCAGCTGGCGTTGATAATTGCGCTCAGCTGATCTGTGTAGTTCTGAATGGAGAAACCTCATATACGCCCCCTGGGAGGTGTGTGCGCGGCACCGCCCCTACCGCGCATGCGCGAACGCACTCATGTTGGGGCAGGGTCACGCACACTCATCCCACCGACACGGAAAGGCTACGCCGGCGGACTACGCATGTCCGTTGGAGTAGCAAGATGGAGGACGTGGGCGATGATGTTAACGCCCACCTGACCTCCATGGATGCCGCCCAGATAAGGTATCTGGGCGGCTTTCCGTGCCGGGCAACCGCCTCGGCTGACCGCATCAGGGAGAGACAAGGGGGAGGGAACATTTGAAGATAAAGAGCAGTGTCCAATGATCAACCTGTAATGGGACAAGGGAAACAACAAGGATGAGATATACAAGAATATACATGGAGGCATATATGTAGAAGAAAAAAATAAATACAAACATGTATATTTCAAAATAGAATCACCACACATAACATCGACTTAATTATTGTTGTATAGCTGCTAATCAATCAATATCGATCTATTTCATTCGTATTTAGCAGTGTATAAATAACATGATTAGTGATATTTGTTATAATGAAGAATAAAAAATACTACCAAGAACAAGGCAACAATGTCAAAACATTTAAGTGGCTTCACATTCATAGTATAATAGACAAAGTATATTTCAGTTGTTACAATAGTAGTTGACAGAATTGGATATCAGCAGAATCAAAATTTATTTGCCACTTGCATCATAGTCATAAGTCGTACTGTATGTATGCATCTAGAACATACTATATCCATATCAACAAAACGCACGACATGCATAGCATGCAGAGTTTGAATTCAATTAATATAGTCCGTATGGCATCTACTATTGTTGTATTTATTTTACAGATATCTGTAGATTAATTATTTAATGTAAAAAAATCATAATTAAATTCATACAATAAGGGCTGTATTTACAAATGCATGTTACTACATATTTGCATGTCGTGCATTATGTCTTACTATAGTTCTGTATGTCATAAAATCGCAGCAAATTCCAAACAAGTTGCCTTTGAGTGTATATAACTAGGCATTTAGCATATGTCATGTTTAGTTTTAATTTATGCATCATAGAGAGTTTGATAATGTATATACAAGGGGGGGGGGGGGAAGAATTTATATCCTTACATTGGTAGTGCATGGGATTAAAGTAAACGGTTGTCAAAAAGAAATTCCATAGCCCGGGGGGGGGGGGGGAGAAAAAAGAAAGAAGGGAAAGCGGGTGTTTGTTATTTCTCCATTCCCCCGGAGCTGAAGCCCTCGAGGAATGGTTTGAAACATACCGCTTCATTTAGGCCTGGAGGCAGTGTGGCCTTTAGTAAATAGATCCACCGTAATTCTCTCTGCAGGAGGGTTTTATTCCAGTCACCCCCCCTGGGGCTAGGATGTATGCGATCTAGTATCAAGAATTTGATCTTTGGAAAAATTCCTCTATGCACTAATGAAACATGGCGACCTAAAGGAAGATCAGGGTCGCATGTTTGCATGGAGAGTATGTGCCTGTAGGCTCTTCTCCAAAACTCTAGCTTAGTTTTGCCTACATAAAAGCAACTGCAGGAACACTGGAGCAGATAAACCACTCCAGTGGTCCTGCAGTTGGCAAAATGTTTTGGGTAGAATTTTTTTCCGTTTGGAAGAATGGGATTCCTCTGTGTAAGCATGTAACCACAGTAACAACATGATCCACAGATGAAAGTCCCCTTATATTTACAGTGTGTTCTCGTAAGTTAATTTTTAAATTCACTGTTAACAATTCTGTCGCTAATGGAAGTTACTCTTCTAAATGTAAATTGTGGTTTTTCTGGTACTAGGTGACCCAAAGATGGATTCAAAGTTAACATATGCCAGTATTTTTGAATAATTTTTTTTAACTTGAAGATGTTGCTAATTATAGGTTGTAATAATGCGAAATTGATTGGTATCTTTTTGTTTCTGAGTTTGGAAAAGTGTGTCCCTAGGTTTTTGTGATACGTTCTTGAAAGCTCTTTTTAAAGTTTTATGGGTATAGCCTCTTGCTAGTAGTCTATCTCGCAAAAGGCCTGCTTCTCTTAGGAACGTGTCATTATCTGTACAATTACGCTTGATTCTCAGATATTGTGAATAGGGTATTGAGTGGATAAGGGGTTGGGGATGAAAACTAGTAGCATGGAGGATTGTGTTTCCTGCGGTAGTTTTTCTAAATAATTTGCTTCCTAGTTTGCCCTGTTCACTTTTGTAGATCTTTGTCTAAGAAGGTTATCCGATCTTTATCGGAAGACATAGTGAATGTCAAGTTAAAATCATTTTTGTTCATTCTTAATAAACACTGCTCGAGCACATCCATGGGTCCATTCCAGATGACCAAAATGTCATCTATATAGCGATACCATTCTATGATATGGGTGGTATACTGAGTGAAGGCTTCCAGGGCCGTCTTTAAGGCAGGGCAAAAGGGGCAGCTGCCCTGGGCCCTGTCATTGTTGTGGGGCCCAAATCAGCTGCCTCATACTTGCCAACTATCCAAGTTTAGATTCCCTTGTCCTTTGAAATTTTAGTAATGTGCTGTGTCCCAATATCTCATTGTGAGGCGCTGGTACTAATGCTGCCCAGCTCTGTCTTATTGTTGTGTACAGATGACTCCCCTGCAGACCCTGTGTTTACATGTAAATAACCGGCATTCATATGTAAATAGCGGCGGCATTCATAAGTAAATAGCTGCAGCCGGCAGGATTGATATGTAAATAAAGGTGGCATTCATATATAGATTATGCCTCCTTGCAGTGAGGAGATGATGTGCTGTAACCTCTAGCAACCAATCAGTGAGCAGTAATGCCCCGTACACACGGTCGGACATTGATCAGACATTCCGACAACAAAATCCTAGGATTTTTTCCGACGGATGTTGGCACGAACTTGTCTTGCATACACACGGTCACACAAAGTTGTCGGAAAATCCGATCATTCTGAATGCGGTGACGTAAAACACGTACGTCGGGACTATAAACGGGGCAGTAGCCAATAGCTTTCATCTCTTTATTTATTCTGAGCATGCGTGGCACTTTGTCCGTTGGATTTGTGTACACACGATCTGAAATTCCAACAACGGATTTTGTTGTAGGAAAATTTTATAGCCTGCTCTCAAACTTTGTGTGTCGGAAAATCCGATGGAAAATGTGTGATGGAGCCTACACACGGTCGGAATTTCCGACAACAAGGTCCTATCACACATTTTCCGTCGGAAAATCCGACCGTGTGTACAGGGCATTATACTGTACAGTAATCTCTAGCAATCAATTAACAAGCAGAAATCATTTGCTGTAACCTCTAGCAAGTAATCAGTGAGCTGTAATGTGTGCTGTAACCTCTAGCAACCAGTCAGTAAGCAGTAATGATATGCTGTAACCGCTGGCAACCAATCACAATTGCTGCCTGATCTGATACAGTAAACTGATTTTAAGTCTAGTTGCTATTTATTGTATGTCTCAGAGCAGATGGAGAGTGAAATTGCATTGGGGGGGGGCCAAGAAAATTTTTGCCCAGGGTCCAATCAATATTAAAGACGGCCCTGAAGGCTTCATCTGAAAGGAATGTTTTCTCCCACTCCCCCAGGTACAGGTTGGCATACGATGGGGCACAACAAGTCCCCATCGCCACCCCCTGCACCTGGAGGTAGTGGGAGCCATTGAAAGTAAACACATTGTGAGTAAGGATGTACTCGAGCAGTGTAAGCACAAATTCATTGAATGTGGGATCAGTGTCTGGATTTTGCTGCAAGATGTGTCGGATAGCTGCTAGTCCACGTTCATGTGGAATTGAGCTATAGTGTTTCCAGATCAATCGTTAGTAAGCTTGCTCTGGTACATATATTTGGTCCAAAATCTGTAAGAGATGACTTGTATCTCTCAAATATGACGTTGTTTATTTTCTTCCTTTTTTCTTTTTCAATTCTATTTATTTATTTAGTACTCTCCTTGTTATATAGGATACTCAATATGCTTTTCTCCCATACGTATACTTATCAAATACTTATCCTTCTGTCACATACTCTTTGATTTTTAGGGGTTCCTCACTTTCAGCCTCATATCACTTCGGCCTGCACGCATCCGGGAGGGACGGGGGTAGGTGAGACACTTTGCCCCATACAATGGGACTATTATTAAGTAAATGTGCTTAATATTAACCACAACTGTTCCAATGTAAACAACCTTACCAGCAATAACGTCCCACGCTTTTCCAATTTTGGAGTTTTTCCTTTTTTTAAAATATTTCAACGAACCATGTTATAAGTGAGTGATTTATTGTTTAACTATATATTGGATTATTATATCCATGTGTATATTCTATGATAACCCCCTCATGTGTATATATTATAATTATTCTAGATGAACTGCTCTTTTCTTCTATATCCCTGAAGAAGGACATAAAAACATTGTTTATTCTGAAACACGTCGGATGTAAGAAAAAGAGCTTCCATATAACTCATGTTCATGATTACTAAAAACTAATGATTTTGTAATATGCTCTGTTGAATGTATGATACAGCATGTTTTTAACCTATACTTTGTTGAAATAAAAATTTGTTTACTCTTTATACTCTGTCATATATATTTGGTACCTAAATACTTGTGAGCAAGTGCCTTTAAAGTCCATCCAGGGGAAATCTCGTTTTTGTATATAATATCGTCTATAAATCGTTTAAATGTCAGCTGCTGCGGTAAATTATTGTATAATGCTTCTTCCTCCCATTCTGACATTTATACATTGGCAACGCTGGGTGCATACCTAGCACCCATCGCAATTCCACAAGATATATATGCACCGATTATTTTATGGTTAGTATCAATACTACAGGTTAAAGAAAGGTTAGTAACATAAAGGTTATGCAATAATGTTCACCCCATTGATACCGCTGGGGAGTAGATAATTTCCCTAGTTAAGTGGAGAACTTCTAGTCAGCCATCCAAGGCTTCCAGTTTTTGAAAAATGTGGGCATATTTAGGTGAGTCTTGGCAAACATATATTCCCATTGGAAGTGTTGATTTAGAATTGCTATGAGATGCGATACAGCTGGGGGTGTGGCAGATTTCCATTGCCAAGCAAGGGAAAGCCTGGCCGCAATAAAGATGTGTGGTTTGAGTGGATGAGGCCAATCCTCTAGTCCAGTCCTCAGCAATGCCAACTGTGGTGTGACAGCAAGTGGGGGGATGAGATGGGAAAATTTTGGACCGCTTTTTCAGGCGTGTAGTACCAGAAGCGTAGTAATTTTTGGGCTGATTCCCAATGAGTAAGGCACTTGGAGAACCGTAGGGTGGCGTGGGATGCTTGGTAACGGGGGGCGGGGGCCGAGAAGTTGAAAGCGTGTTCTCATTTACTCATCGCAGGGAGTTTCTGTTCTGGAGGGGGGAGTTTAGAAGCTTATAGAGTTGTGAGGTCCCCTTTTGGGAGGAGGATCTCACTCTTGGGTGTTTACTGTCCCATATACAATAAAATTGTTGAGGATATGTTGAATTGAAGGAAGTTGTGATGAGAGAAAAGTGATTGGTAGAGTCTGAAAAAGATATAAGATATCATAAAAAACTACGAAAACCCCCTATCGGGGCTTTAAAGCAGCCAATGAAATGCAATATAGATAGTTGAAAAAATTAGTTTTATTGATACAAAAAGTATAAATAACATGTTAAAAAATCGCTAGATATATTCTGACTGTTTGAGTCAGGACATGAACTGGATATAGCATACAATTGCAACGGACTCTGCCGATGATTTGAACCAATGCAAAATGCAATGTATTATAAGGCAACCACAGTTTCTTCAAATATTAAATCCTTAAAATTGGTTAACAGACAATGCCTATAGATAAGGGCAATATACAATGCAGTATAGATGGGACAACAGGAGTGGTATGTATGAATTCTGACACGTTTCGACCCTTGCTGGGTCTTCTTCAGAGGATAGTTGTCCACTGTGGAAAGGTCAACATATATCAAACATAGCATCAGATTAAACAATAACAGACCTATACCTATATTTTGCATTGGTTCAAATCATCGGCAGAGTCCGTTGCAATTGTATGCTATATCCAGTTCATGTCCTGACTCAAAAAGTCAGAATATATCTAACGATTTTTTAACATGTTATTTATACATTTTGTATCAATAAAACACATTTTTTCAACTATCTATATTGCATTTCATTGGCTGCTTTAAAGCCCCGATAGGGGGTTTTCGTAGTTTTTTATGCATTTTATGGGGTGTGCAGCCTATCTGTCTACACTCATGTGAGTGTCTTTTGTTGCTGGATATAAGATATCAAGAACATTTTAGTAGGAGCTATCTTGCCAGCCCAGGAGGTTCTTGCTTTGCAGAGTTTGGTGCAGATGTTATTAAGTTTTTTCAGCAGGCGTTCATAATTAAGTCTTAGTATATAAATGGAGGGAACTGAAAGGTTAATGCCTAGGTAAGTAGTAGTTGCAGCTGGGGCCCATGGGAAGGGGGACGAGTGTGAGAGGGATTATTTAAGAGAGTTATCTAGGCATATGCCAAGCATAGTGGATTTAGTACAGTTGATTTTATATAGTGATATTTGTCCAAAGAGCAGAAGTAGATCATAGAGAGTCGGGAGAGATTGTTCAGGGTTAGTCATGATAACAATAACGTCACCCGTGTATAATCCTAATATATGGGTCATGTCACCTACTTGGAGGCCAGTGATCAGCGGATTACTTCTAATCGCTTCTGCTAAAGGTTCCATTACTAGGGCAAATATTAGTGGTGATAGTGGGCAACCCTGCCTCGTACCATTTAAGATATGAAAGGACTTGGAGACCATAACAACAAAGTGCGAAAATAGGAGTTTTGAGGTACAAAATTACTCAACTTGAAACAAAATCAAAATTTACAAAATTTTATTAAATAAGCATTAAAATTTTTAAAATCAACATATGAAAATTCATATGATCGTGGTACACAGAATTTTCAGCTCTACATGTTTTGCCATCAGCATGACTTCCTCAGGAGATTATTATAAACCTTGTGTACGATTTCACTATAAGTAAACAAAGAAAAACAATAAGTATAATCAATCAACATAAAATACACAATTTATGAGGATCCTAGAGGTCTAATAATGATACACAAAATATAATACAATAATTTTACATAAATCATCTGATGAATGAACTCTCACCTAAACTGCAAGCACCACTCCAAAGGACTACCAAAACCCCCAAATGGACAGTCTTAGCAAAGTATCAGTATATCACGGAGGGGATATATACCCCTTAATTGAACGTGCAGGGAGACATCACCAATTAGGCTTGGACAAACTAGATTGAAACAAGAAACGAGGCTCCTGTAAATAACAATATAGTCGATTAAAGTTTGGCAAGCCCAGGTCCTATGTCTGCTTTTCAAAGAAACAACTTGCCATGGATTGGCTTACCTTCCATAAAAAAGAAGAACCTTCTCCTGCAGGGATCAAACAAGTGAGCGGCTGCATCAGCATCACTGCCGCCATGAGGGTGTTTAAATACCCCCTCCATCACCACGGCGTCTGATGTCGCCGCCGGAATGTGGATGTCCATTGGCTGTCCCCCCTTACCTCCCCCTGTCTCAATTAGGACAAGGAATGGGATCTCGCAACACACGTGATCAAAACACGTCGGCCGCGGTGTTCTGAGCATGCGCGAGACAGCCGCGGCCATTTTGGAAAATCCTCATCCCCTTAGACACTTATCGCCGCTGATCGCGCATGTGCCAAACATAGGTCCCCCGCAGACAATAAGATGGTTTGGGGAGGCCATAGGGAAAAAAAGCAATATTGGGCAACCTATTAAAGGGCAACCCCACCTATAAATAATCAATCTATGCCTATACCTTTATCTATATTTTTAAATAAGAGAGAAGGCTACTGATCCAAATGGGGGCTAAAAGATAAATAAGAGAGAGGGGGAACAGAATTGGCGCCATCCACGCGCAAAGTGAAACCACAGGGTTTTCTAACCCCACACCCATGGTGACGCCCTAGGTGCGTCCGTGTGACAACCCACTCCACCCAAATGACCAGGGGCCCCAGCAGTCCACAAGGAGCCCAGGAATACAATTAAGGACAAGTGTCAATCATCAGAGGTCCTTCACATCACTTTAGTTCATTTTATAATTGATACATTTTAAAGATGCAGGTAACTAACCACAGAAATAGAAAACCCCCTTATCAACAAGTGAAAAAACAACAATGAAACAAATGACAAAAAATCTATTCAAAAGCAACTCCTAGGGTAAACAGGATCAAAGAAATGGTTTGAAACTGAGGGCAATCATTAAGCCCTGGATGTTTTGTAGCAGACAAATTAAAAATCCATTCAGTTTCTCGTTGTAGGAGTAGCTTATCTGCATCCCCTCCCTTTTCATTAATAGGGATATGCTCCAAAGCAAAAAACTTAATTTTTGTACTATCGAATTGGTGATACCTGAGGTCCATACTCTGGCAGATGATGAGAAATAAAGGGCAAGAGCTATGGATATGTGTCCTGTTAAACCAAAGTTTTGTAGAACTGCCTTTAGATAAATCCAATGTACTCTGTCGAACACCTTCTCTGCGTCCAAAGATAGGCGTTCGATGATGTTCAGCCCATTGTATCAGGTCAATGAACCTTCTAGTTCCATTGGTTGCTTGCCTATGAGGGACAAACCCTACCAGATCAGGGAGGGGCTGTAATGGGAGATACGGGAGGCTAGGATTTTCGTGAATAATTTGATATCGCTGTTTAACAAAGAGATGAGCCTATAATTTGCCGGGTTGTCTAGTGGTTTATCTGGCTTGGGGATAGTGACGATTAGTGCTTCTAGAGATTATTCACTGATCTCTCCAGATGCGTTGAAGTGGTTGAATGTGTGGGACAAGTGTGGAAGAGTAGGTTTTAAAATATTCACTAGAGAACCCATCGGGGTCTGGTGCTTTGTGCAATGGAAGCGATTGTATTGCTTTTAGGATTTCAGTTTCAGAGATTTGTTGATTAAGTCCATGTACTTGGTCTGGTGTGAGATTGGGGAGATGTATTGATTACAGGAATTGGTCAATTTGGGCAGGATCTGGGGTGGGTTCCAAACCGGAGATGCGCAGGTTGTATAATTTGGAATAGAAGTCACTAAAGCAGACCACGATATCTTTAGGGTTACTAACTATACATCCTTGTGATTTGTGCATATAGGGGATTTTAGATAGCGCTGCTTTTTTTTTTCACTTGTTTAGCTAGGAGGGCTCCAGGTTTGTTGCCATGTGCTTACTAGTCTTGTCATAATTTCTTTATGTGGAGGTCAAAGGAGTGTAAATAGTTATGAAGGTCTTCCCTAAGAGTATGGAGGTGGGCGGAATCTTTGTTGGGACAAGCTTTATTACTCTGCTCAATTTTACAAATTTGTTCTATAAGGGAGTTCATTTTCTCTGCTCGTTTTTTTTTTTTCTTCTCATGGGCACCCAGCTTGATAAAAATCCCCCTAACAACCGCTTTGTGGGCATTCCATAGTAGTGAGGTATTGGTTACAGAACTTTAATTTAGACTAAAGAAGGACTCCAACTCTGTCTTAACCTGTCCCTGATACACGGGATGAGAAAGTAAGGAAGTGTTCATACGCCAGATTGTGCACCGCATTTTTGGTTGGGTTAGCAGAAATTGTTAAAGTTATTGGGGCATGGTCCAACCATGTTATTAGGCGTATAGTGGCTTGAAATACCATCTGGAGAGTAGATTTGTGTAGCAGGAACAGATCAATTCTAGAATAGGACTCCTGGGCAGCTGAGTAGAAGGAATAATCTTTTTCCGAGCCATGCAAGCACCACCACGGATCAAATAAGTCCTCAAAGAGCATGAAGGAATAAAGAGCTGTTGGGGTCCTTCTGTCAGGAGAGGAAGTATCTAAAGTGGCGTCAGCAATATCATTGAAGTTGCCACATAGCACTATGCTGTCTGTAGGATAGTGTGAGATTTTTTGTTTGGGATCATATGGTAAAATCGCTTTTGATGTGTATTTGAAGCATATAAATTAACAATGACATAGGGGACATTATCAAACAAGGCGGACAAAATGAGATATTGGCCCATAAGGTCACTTTCTGTATGCTGGGGCTGAAAAGATATAGATCCGCGGACAGTGATCATGACCCCTCTAGTCTTTTTGATTATGTTAGCAAAGAATTGATGGGGAAATAGGCGATGGTGGCAGGAGGGGACTTTCTCTTGTGCAAAATCTGTCTCTTGGACGCATAAGATATCTGTTTTTAGAGATAGGGTCTCTTTCCACAGGCTAGATCCCTTAAAGAGACTATTAGGTCCTTTAGCATTGATAGTGGTTACACAAAGCGTCATTATAATACTGATCCTGCTGTGTTTGCCAGGCAGGAGGGAGACTAAGGTGCAACCTAGGCAGGTAGAAAATGAGCGATCAAGTAAAATGGGGTGCAGAATAGTAAGTCAAACTTTATGGGCTTAATGTTGAATCAGGTGCCAATACAAATTTCAATGCTCTACAAATAATACCTACCTTGAGAGAACAAAAAAATAGAGAGAAAAAAACCTGAGATTTCGTATCAACGTATCGGGGTGCGTGTAAAGTATAACAGGTATAACAATATAACACAGTAATTTACACTATGAGGATGATGTATAGCAAGTTGCTTAGGCGTTTATAAGGCCTATAGTGAAAGAAGATCTTGAGAGCCACAGATGGGTTAATGTCTCTAAAATAAAACCCTCAGTGTTAACAGCTGCAAACACTAATCACGTTCCATATCTCGTGCAAATAACAATGTAATAAAATAAATGTGTCTGCGCTAGAAAAGCTAAAATGAATATAAAAATCAGTGTATAAAAAAACGTATATATCTGTGCAATAAATGAACAACAATCTATCACCATATACTTAAATAATGAATTGCAATATGTGACAAATTAATGATATAATCAGCAAAGTGCAAGGTGCATATAATCACTAAAAGTTTTCGTTTATAAGGCCTACTGCCAATCAGCATATAGTCACCACATGTTACAGCCTAAGTGCCTATTACCTATGAGCCAGAGTGTCTCAGGCCTCTTGAGATCGGTTGTCTCCTGTTGCCATCTGAGGGGCTTGCTTGGTTATACCCCAGTTTTTCTGCTGCTTGTAGCCATCTTTAAAAGAAGTGCTGACCAGTTGATGAGATTGGTAGGTAATCATAAGCTTAGTCGGGAAACTCCATCAGTAAATGACATTACGCTCCCTTAATATAGCAGTTATGGGTGCAAACTCCTTTCCCCTATGAGAAGTCGCAGCTGAGAGATCTTGGTAGAGTAAATTGTTGGCATAAGGGGAGGTAGTGATCGGTTTGATCCTGTTGCACGTAGCAAATGCTCTTTGATGTGATTAAAATGTACCCTCACCAGTACATCCCTGGGGACAGTGTCAGGGAGATGGGCCGGCTTGGGAATTCTGTGTGCCCTGTTCAGTAGAATATCCCTTGGTGTTAGGTCTGGGATGAGTTTAAGGTATAGTTGGTGTAAGTATGCGACTAGATCATTCTGCTTCACTGCCTCGGGGATACCCCTATTATACCCTTATTTCGGTGGGAGCGATCTTCAACATCTGCCACTTTGAGTTGAAGCTTATGAATCATTTCAATTTGTTCATCATGTGTGTCTACTAGTTCATAATGTGCTTTGACTACCTCTCCTATTTGGGATTCTAACATATCAGTGCAATCCTCAATGGAGTCAATGCTATTGGTAATCTGAGAGATAAAGGAACGCAATTCTTGCTGCAATCCAATCTGCAAGGATATTAGCATTGCTTTCAATGAGGTTTCTGAAGTTGGAGCGTCAGAGACGGGGAATGCTGCTAATGGTGTTGTGTGCACTACAGCCATGTCAGCATGTGGGTGTGAGGCTGTCCAATGGTGTTTCTTTGAGGAGGTTTTTGGGGCGAGTGTGCTGGAGATAAAGCCACTCTCTTACCTCTATCAGCCGAGGAGAATGTGGAGGAATCTTGGGCTGTTTCCTCCATCACTTCTGAATCCTCCTGATTTGTAATAATCACACTATATCAAACGGTCAAAGGCACCGTCATCCTGGGTAGGTTAAAACTAGAGACTGGAAAAATTGGAATTTTAAGGTGCCACAAAAATTAATACTGATGTTTGTAAAAATATTTTATTAAGCATTAATTCAGTAAAAAATATAAACAAGTTATACTCAAAACTGAGCAAACAAATATAACATTTCTACAACATGATAATACACAATAAATGCATATGAATAGAGCTAAATAAATGCCTGTAGGCTCAACCTGTTTCACAAACTGCTTCTTCATTAGCGATAAAGGCATATTATTGACTAGAAAAAGTACAAAGAAAATATTAATTAACAATAAAGACACAAGGGAGACAGGATATAGCAGTCAGTTAAAATCATAATATGACAAGCAATATATAATAGTTAGGATGCATATAGAATCCCAAACGACCAAAATCAAGGCATTGGTAAAACTCATCAGGGCCAATGTGTAATTGTGAAAAAAACTCACCTATTATGTATGTATAAAATAGATCAAAAATAGAGTTCTGTCAATGCAGAGGTTAGGAGGAAGAGGGGCAGATATTCAGTCTAACAGTGGAGATCCCAAGGTGAGCACCAAAGTACTACAGAGTTATATCTATAATACATGATAATAATATACCAATGAGGGTAATTCCCTCAAAAAGGGTAAACAATTCTCTTTAGGAGGCATAAATAACAAGGAAGCAGAGTAAAATTATTGAGCAAGGAGAAGTCACACAGGTAAATGGAATAGACAGATAAGTTACCTTAAGACAGTGTCCGGGTGTGAACCCTAATTGTATATAGATACAAACGCTGTCAATACACTTTTAAAAAGATATACCATATGTAAGTCTCCAAATGAGATATCCCAGAGTGAGACACTAAGGCTACATGGATAGATAAGGTCCCATCTGCAAAGCAGAGAAGTCCGGTTGGTAACAATAATAATAATAAAGTAAGCAGTCCCAAATTTAAATTCAGCCTGAACAGGCAAGACTCCTCTGCTTCATACAGACGCGGTGGTGTTTCCACCAACAGCTCTGTATATATAGGGCTCACCCCAATCAGCTGGCGTCTGAAGTCACCAGCTGATTGTGGATGCTTATGGTCCCATAGCACATGCGTGAGCATCACAACGTGACGTCACACGCAAGCATGCGTAGTCCAAAACCACCATCTTGGAAAGTCCATCTGAGGGTGGACCAGCCAGACAATGATAATAGACACCACAGCCTGGACATGATGTTAAACAGAGCCAAAGGGTCACACATCTGTAATAAACATCACAGTGGTGAGCCATAGGCTTAATACAACAGGCAGAGAGGTGACCAAATCCCCGATAGGGGCCCAATGGAGGTGGGCTCTATTCCTCTAATAGATGGACATATCAGTGCCTGGGATTTCCAAGTGGCTGGGACTAGAGGGAAGGGGAAAAAAAGACCAATAGGGAAACTAAGGCAAGGGAAATGTGGTGCCCAAAAGGCGGGATAGGCTCTACGTGAAACAACGAGAACCCTCCCGCCCTGAGGACACCCCCGCGTCCGTATGATTCCCCGATAAGCAGACAGGGCACTACCCCTAATCAACTCCATCACCTCAAAGACCGTGACACAAGGTAAAAATTCACAAATCTACCTGCACATTATTGAACCATGATGAGAGAAACAATGCCATAATGGGTCGAACAAGAAATACATGGTACTAAAAATTTGAAAAAACTAAATATATGTAACATATAGATCCAACAACAAGCAATGGTGTCTACTGAACAGAACAGAAACAGCACAAGAATCACTAGAGCGGAGGAGATAGTTTAAACCAGTGGTCATCAACCCTGTCCTCAGGGCCCACTAATAGGCCAGGTTTGCAAGATAACTGAAATACATCACAGGTGATATAATTTGCTGCTCAGTGATTGCAGTATTCTAGTCTGCATCTCCCCAAGGTAATACATAAAACCTGGCCTGTTAGTGGGCCCTGAGGACAAGGTTGATGACCACTGGTTTAAACACAGAACAACATTTACAAAAAAGGTTTGAAGCTCATGATATTTAGTAGCGGGTAGTTGGTATATCCATCTGGCCTCACTTTTTAGTAATATTTTATCAATATCTCCCCCTCTTTCATGGGGAGGAATATGATCAAGAGCAAAGAAATTATTCTTGGACAAATCGAAACCATGGTGTAGGCCACTGTGCCTACTTATAGGAGTCTCCATCCTCTTTTTCCTAATCAGTGATATATGATCCCTGATCCTGTGGAAAAAAGGTCTCTTGGTTTTTCCTACATAATAGGCATAATACGACATAATAGGCACCGCAGGTACATTGCATAATGTAGATAAATCCTATTGTCTGGCAATTAGTGAAGAAACAAGGTTTCCAAGTTCTACCATTAGGCAGTTAAATATGACAGGCATTAGTAACAAATGTGTAATAGTTGGCCCTGCCACAAGAAGCCGTGCCCAATTTTCTGATTTTACAAGGGGGTTTACCCACATGACTGGGGGTTAATTGATCTTTTAAAGATCGGGACCTACAAAAAGTGATTTCGGGGAATGTATTGATATATTTAGAGACCACCTCATCAGCAGTAAGCAGGTGCCAATATCTCTGCATTATATGTCGAATTTTCGAATGATGCCCTGAATAGCTAGTAATCAGTCTAGTAGTGGTAGTGGATGATTTGAGATCTATTTTTATTTGGATTAATTAATTAGTCTCTCCCCAGAATTTGGGCCCGGTGATAGGCCTTCTTCAGGCAGGACCTGCTATAGCCCCTGTCCAGAAGGCGCAGATAGAGGGCTTTGGATTCTATCTCAAAGAATGCTGTGTATTATAGGAATGGGATGTGAACTAGTTGCATGAAGGTGAGTATTTCCAGATGACACCTTTCTAAATAATGTGGAACCCAGACTATGATCCTCGATGAAAATGCTCACTTCGAGGAAATTAATAACCTGCTGATCACACTTGGTGGTAAATCTAACAATGAAATCATTAGGTTTCAACGAACTCAAAAATGAATTCAGCTCCTCCCACGTGTCGGTCCATTCCATAAAGATATCTTCAATATATCTTTTCCAAATCAAAATCTTATCCAAAATATCATGCAAGGATTCAAAGAAAATACTCTGCTCCCATCCCCCCAGGTACAGGTTTGCATAGGAGGGGGCACATTTGGTCCCCATAGCGACCCCCTGCACCTGGAGGAAATAGGAGACTTGAAACATGAATAAATTATGGTTCAAGAGAAAATCAAGCAAACCAAGAACAAATTGATTATATGGCTCTGCCAATGTGTTCCTCTGGGAAAGGAAGCCCTCCACAACTACAACCCCCTGATCATCTGAATCCTCCTGTTCAGGCTGTGGCAGCGGGTATGAGGGAGAGGAAGAACGGCCATTCTCCTCGGCGCCATCTTTGTCCTTATCTCCTGCTTGCAGCATGAAATAGTGTGTGAGTCGGCGTAGCGCTGCGGTTCGGTTCTTTCTGCGGGACATAGCCTGCTGGATGCCAGCTGTATTCCCCTTCTAAACGGAGGTATTTTTGGCAGTATTGTTTGCTGCTGGCCACTGCTATCACCCTTAGTAGTGCAGAGGAGCCGAGTCAAGCAGCCATCACGCTCTGCGGCTAGGACACGCCCCTACTCTATTATATTCTATTCCTTTATTTTCTATTCCATATAATGAAAAAAACATTCAAATTTCAATTCGGAACGAGGTGATCTGCACGTCTACTCTGTGGTAAACTGGTCTTTGGCACCAGAGGATATCATTTTATGCCAGGACAGTGTTTGCAGTAGAGACATCACAGCAGAACTTTATTGCAGCTGTGAACAGTGGCCCAATTCAGGTCTTGCTGGAAGTTTGGTCACTCTGGCCCACACAAGTTTTATGAACCATATTGATCGACAGATAAATTCCGTACATGGTAACTACAAAAGTTATTAATCCTGTGCCAAAAATGGGAATACTGAGGCTTGAGTAATTCAGTTGTTTCTACATAAAGCAATAGTGGGACACGATTTTCCGTTGTTCTGGGACTTGTAAAAGTGGCAAACAATGCCCTGTAATGGAAAAAAAATGCTGTACCATCTGTTACAGACACTGCCATCTCTACCTATGAGGCCCTAGTATATTACAAAAATATGTCCTTTGGTTTGCACAACGCCCCTGCCACATTTCAATGCATGATGTAGAACTTACTTCAGCCCTACTATAAATATAAATAAAATGTAAAACTTATTTTGATGATGTGGTCATCTTTAACGTTCTGGTCTTCAGGCTCAGGGATGGGGGGGGGGGGGGATGAGGAGCTGGGAGAGGGCTCTGCAGACACACAGGCTGCTGCTCCCTCCACCATTCAGAGCCCTGATCTAGCTGCATTACAATCTTCAGATGAAGGGCAAATGGATGACAGAGCAGATCCTGGGGCGGGAGAGGAGCGACCCACTATAGGGGAAATCCTGAAAAGTGAAAATCTGTACTGCCACAGTTAAATCAGTTTAATCACAGCTCGGAGGGCTGCAGGAGCAAGTAATCTGCCCGGCCGGTGAGAGTAAAGGGGTTGTTAAGGCAGTACACACAAGCACTGCCAGCCCCACTGCTAGTATAACCTGTAGTATTTACTGTATGCCATTTTTTAAAATTCAAATTCTAAATACCTTATTCTTTCTCCCCGATCAGCGGTCGTGTGACCTCCCATTGCTCTCTCCCTTTGATGTATGTACTAGGAAGGGAGGGAGCGAGGTCTCCCTCTGATGTCTGCCGGGCGGTAACGTGACCTCACTCCCTAGTGTATACATCGGGGGGGAAGAGCAACGGGCAGTCACAAGACCGCGGATAGGGGAGAAAAAATAAAGAAGGCAAAAAACCCCAGCAAAGCATGATCCAATTTGCTACAGCAGGGGAAAAAATTCCTTCCCGATCCCCCGAGAGGCAATTGGATTTTCCCTGGATCAACTTTACCTATAAATGTTAGTACTAGGGATCGACCGATTATCAGTGCGGCCAATTTTCACTTTTTTAGAAGTATCGGTCAAAAAACTGACCGATTATTACTTCAAGGGGTTTTACCGGGGTGATGCATGCAGCTGCATGCATCACCCCAGTACCTATCTGTAAAGCGGAAGGTCGGCTTTATTGTAATAACTGATGTGGCTCAGCAGCCGCTCGGCTGTTATTACAAGCAGCGGGAGGGGATGTTCCCCACTCCCACTGCCTTCCGCTGCTCACCAGGGCTCTCCCGTCCCACTGGGAGGCCTGAGCAACCAGCCGACACATCTGCTGGCTGGCCGAAGACCCGAACAAAGCTGATGCTTTGTTCGAGTCTCGGATCTAGTAATCCGGAATACAATGAAGTACAGAGGGGGGGTTTGGGGTCTTATAGAACCCCGATCTCTCCATAAAGAGTACCTTTCACATGCCTATTACTTTTACAAGGGATTTTTACATTCCTTGTGACAGCAATAACGGTGATAAAAAACAAAAAAAAATGTTAAATGACAGTGTAATTTTATTTTTTTTTTTTAAATGTACAAAATATCAGCAAAAAATATTGGCTATTGGCAGGATAGGTGGCCGAAATATCGGTATCGTATCTGCACCATAAAAACAATATCAGTCGATCCCTAGTTAGTACCCAGTTACAATATCTCACAAAAGTGAGTGCACCCCTCACATTTTTGTAAATATTTTATATCTTTTCATGTGACAGCACTACAGAAATGACACTTTGCTACAATATAACGTAGTGAGTGTACAGCTTGTATAACAGTGTAAATTTTGCTGTCCCCTCAAAATAACTCAACACAGCCATTAATGTCTAAACCGCTGGCAACAAAAGTGAGTACACTGCTAAGTAAAAATGTCCAAATTGGGCCCAATTAGCCATATTCCCTCCCAAGTGTCATGTGACTCATTAGTGTTACAATGTGAAGAGAGAGAAATGCCCCAAAAGGGATACTATGGGCAGAAAACCAACACAGGATTATTATTATTATTATTATTATTCAGGATTTATATAGCGCCAACAGTTTACACAGCGCTTTACAATATAAAAGGGAGACAATACAGTTATAATACAATAAAATACAAGAGGATTAAGAGGGCTCTGCTCAGAAGAGCTTACAATCTAATAGGGTGGGGTAGGTGGTACAAAAGGTTGTAACTGTGGGGAATGAGCTGGTGGAAGTGGTAGGAGATTAGTTGGAGAAGTGATAGGCTTTCCTGAAGAGATGAGTTTTCAGGGATCGCCTGAAGGTAGCAAGAGTAGGGGATAGCCGGATAGATGGAGGTAGGAGGATGGGAGAGGCTCTGGAGACAAGCATGGGAGGAGGAGATGAGAGAGCTTGAAAGCAGGAGGTCTTGAGAGGAGCAGAGAGGTCGATTTGGATGATATTTGGAGACAAGATAAGTGATGTAGCTCGGGGCAGAGTTGTGAGTGGCTTTGTATGTTGTGGTTAGTATTTTGAAATTAATTCGCTGGGTGGTTGGGAGCCAGCGTAGGGATTGGAGTAGAGGGTTGGCAGACACTGAGCGGTTGGTAAGGTGGATAAGTCTAGCAGCAGCATTCATGATAGACTGAAGAGGGGATAGCCTATGAAGAGGTAAGCCAATGAGAAGGGAGTTGCAATAGTCAAGGCGAGAGATAACAAGTGAGTGAATGAGGAGCTTGGTGGTTTCATTTGTTAAAAAGGGGCAAATTTTAGAGATGTTACGGAGGTGAATTCTACAAACTTTTGACAACGATTGGATTTGAGGCTGAAATGACAAGTCAGAGTCTAGGATTACACCTAGTACCCTGGCGTGAGGGGAGGGACTGATGTTTGCATTGTTGATTTTGATGGAAAAGTCATGGAGGGGGGCACGGGTGGGGGGGAGTATTAATAGCTCAGTTTTAGAGAGATTTAGTTTAAGGAAGTGGTGCGACATCCATGCTGATATGTCAGTTAGTAAGTTAGTAATGCGAGAGGAGACTGAAGGAGTGAGGTGAGGAGTAGACAGATAGATTTGGGTGTCATCAGCGTATAAGTGGTATTGGAAGCCATGGGCAGTTATTAAGTGACCGAGGGAGGAGGTGTAGATAGAGAAGAGAAGGGGTCCAAGAACCGAGCCTTGGGGGACCCCCACAAAAGGGGCAATGGAGAGGAGGAGACAGAGTTATAGGTGACACTGAAGGAGCGCTGTGATAAATAGGCAGAGGACCAGGATACAGCAGAATCTCGGAGGCCAAGGGAATGTAGCTTATTGAGAAGGAGCGGGTGGTCAACAGTATCAAAGGCCGCAGAGAGGTCAAGTAGTAGGAGTATGGAGTACTGGCTGTTGGTTTTAGCAGTTAGTAAATCGTTAGTGAGTTTTAGTAAGGCAGTTTCCGTGGAGTGCTGCGAGCGAAAGACAGACTGTAAGGGGTCAAGAAGTTTATTTTCATTGAGGTAGGAGCGAAGACGGTTATAGACTAAGCGTTCTAGAAGTTTAGAAGTGAATGGGAGCAGTGAGATGGGTCTTAAGTTGTTCAGGTCGGTAGAGTCCAGTGAGGGCTTTTTAAGAATGGGAGTGATCTGCGCATGTTTTAGAGGGGAGGGGAAGATGCCACTAGAGAGGGAGAGATTGAAGATGTGGGTGAGGGAGCATAGGATAGAAGAAGAGGGTGACCGTAGTAGTTGTGAGGGAACAGGATCCAAAGGACAATTGGTTAGGTGGGCATCCGAGAAAATTTTTGTAACCTCTTCCGTAGTAGCCAATTCAAAAGAGGAGAGTGTTGACTGTGCTGCTAGGCAAGGTATGTTGGGTGGGGAAGACGTGCGCACAGTGGAGATGTCCTCACGAATTGCATCGATCTTGTCTTTGAAGTGATTGGCAATCTCTTGGGCAGTGAGTGAGTTAGTGGGTAGAGGGTGTGGTGGACCAAGCAGAGAGTTAATGGTTGAGAAGAGCCGACGGGGACTGGATGACAAGGAATTAATAAGAGAGACAAAGTAGGCTTGTTTGGCAGCATGGAGGCATGAATTGTATTTTAGAAGGGCAGATTTATATAGGGTGAAGTCTTGCAGGCATTTGGATCAAAGTATGTTTATTCAATATACAAAAATGACAAATACCATTACTAAAAGCATTGGATAGAAAATGAAGAACAGGAGTATTGCACAGTTTTACACGCTGCAGCAAAAACCACTTCTGAAAACTGTGAAACAGTGACCAGAAATGGCTGCATAAGGACCCAACATGTTTCAGAGAGCATAAAAAGAAAAATTTCCTTTTTATGACACTATATTTCCTTCTTCAGGGGTTCAAATAAAGCGTGCTGTTGTGTTTTTAACAAACAAAGAAAACATATATATATATATATATATATATATATATATGCATATAATAGGTATTGATTCCATACTTGTAATAATTAATCTGGCATTATCCAGAAAGACAGACATAAAAAGCATGTATCATTTACAATGGTAATAAACGCATGTTCCTCTGCAATGACAAGATACACAGCAATATTGATAATAGATGGTTAATTTATCAAGTTGGAATAACCCAGATAGGATTAACGTAACGCAGATTGGCATAGCCAGGGGCACGACAGGTGCCCTGGCTACGCCCTGCACCTGGAGGAAAAGCTGACCATCAAAAAAAAAAAACACATTATGGTTAAGTATGTATTCTAGTGCAAGGAGTATGAACTCGTTAAATGAGAACTCATGGTAGCTCGTTTGGGATAGGACCTTGCGGATGCAGGCTAGCCCTCTACAGTGTGGCATTGAACTGTAGAGGGCTTCTACATCAATGGTTGCAAGGATACATTGGTCAGGAACTGAAACATCTTCTATAATTTGCAAGAGATGGATGGTATCCCGGATATAGGAAGGATTTGTAAGAACAAAAGGTCTAATGTGCTCAGCTATCAGCTTAGATAAATTTTCAGTAATAGATCCATTCCCGGAGAGAATAGGTCTCCCCGGTGGATCAACAGCATTTTTATGTAATTTAGGCAACGCATAGAACGCTGCTGTTCTTGGATAGGGAGTATGGACAAAGTCCCATGTCTGTATGGAAATAGTATTGTTGGAAAAAGCACCATCCACAAACAGATAAAACTTTTTGTTAAAAGCCTCTACAATATCTGCACCCACTGGACGATACCTATCGCGATTTTGTAAGATCTTAAAGCACATTTTCCTGTATTGTTCATTGTCCATAAGGACAATGTTCCCTTCTTTGTCACTGGGTTTTATCATGATGGTGTGATTTTTAGATTTTGTAACGCCAACTTCACATTATAGGTAAGTGTACAGTTAAGGGATTTGATCACTTGAGAGGTCATTTTCAGGAATGTTGCGACACCGTGGTTGGAACTAGGGGCAGGATACATAGAGGAGGCCTTTTTTAAAGAAGATTTTTTAGCTGGAATATTAGTGGGTGGATCTTCAATCTCCTTCAATAGGGATTCTAAGTCAATAGTATCGATGAGATCCTTTTGGTCGCTTTCTTCTAGAAGAGAATTTAGGTTATTTAAAGATGGTCGTTCGCTAAACGTGCGACAATCTTCATATTCAGGTTTATGTTTTTCAAATATACTCTTGAGTAGCAATTTGCGAGTATAGAGATGAAGATCCTTTATAGCTACAAACTTGTCCAGTCTGTTATTTGGACAAAATGTAAGACCCTTGGAAAGAACTGAAGTTTCATCTTGGGTAAGATTGTATGCCGAAAGATTGACAACATTAAGTAAGGAAGAGGAAAAAAAAGTGCTCAATGGGATATCAGATTGCTGGGTACAGGGGGATTCCGCTGTTTTTTTGGGAAAAATATTGCTGGAATTTTGGCAGATGGTGTGGCTAAAGCATTTCAGCTGACACTGATCCCATGACCTCGGCACCAGAGGGTGGTGCCGGCGTCGTGGAGCCTGGAATTGCAGCAACTGGATTCTGCAATCGTGATTTGGGAAAGGGTCTGTTAGTACTACTGGCTAGAGGGTGATCTCCTTGACGTCTTTTGGGTTTCCTAGTTCGCCTGGTTTGTTTGGAAGGGGTGTGGGAGACATAAGATGATACAGATGACGAATCAGAAACATCTGAATATCTCACATGCTGTACAGATTTACGTTGGAAGTTTTTATTGCCACTACTTTGAGACCATTTGTAGGCCTTGCCCTCCTCAAAGGCTTGTTTATCTCGCAAGTATTTAAATTCTTTTTTTAGAGAGGATTGTTTTATTAAAAAGTTCTAGATGTACCTTTAATTTCTCATTGAGATTTTGGAAGGAGGGATGGTTTTGTAGTAGTTTGATTTTTGAATAGATTGAATCTATGTTAGCATCTATGTCAATCATATGCTTCTGATACTCTTCTATGAGTAGTGTCATCATTCCCGCCAAGCATAGTTTAAGATTTTTTTTCCCATGCTGCTTTGAAAGTGGAGCTCAGATTGTCAAATGAGGGGAAAATTTGGACACAAAGTCCCAAAGGAATAAGATCATCCTTAATATATTCCTTGAAGCTTTTTATGTGTCAATAGGTGTGCGATTTTTTCTTCTCGAGCCATTTGGTAAGTCCCGAGAAAAGAGAGCTCAATTCAGAGTCTCGGGATTCGTTCTGACCGTAGTCCTGTTGGAGTTTGGTCATGAAGTCATCCCAGGATTGGCTGTACAGTTCCGCCATTACTGGGAATAGCTCTTTAAGAGAGGAGTCCACCTAAACCGCCTAAAAAAAAAATATTAAAAGCCAGCAGCTACAAATACTGCAGCTGCTGACTTTTAATAAATGGCCACTTACCTGTCCCAGGGTCCAGCGATGTCGGCAGCCGACGCCGAGAACCCGCTCGGTTCTCGTCAGCTGCCGCCGCCATCCTAGGTAAGGGAATCAGGAAGTGAAGCGTTGCGGCTTCACTTTCCGGTTCCCTACTGCGCATGCGCGAGTCGCGCTGCACATCGTAACTGGTCCCCGCTATCTCCTGGGACGTGTGTTTCCCAGGAGACAGCGCGGAGGGACAGGAAGAGGCATAGACTCCCATGGGAGTCTATGCCGGAAGTGGGTGCAAATACCTGTCTTAGACAGGTATCTGCACCCCCCTGAAAGGTGCCAAATGTGACACCGGAGGGGGGGAGGGTTCAGAAAAGCGGAAGTTCCATTTTTGTGTGGAACTCCGCTTTAACAACAAAATAGCTCAAACTAGTTCCAAGAAAGAGGGGACTAAATAGGTATCTACTACCCAAAACAATGGAACAATATAGAGAAAGGGGAGCTAGTTAGGAAGCTAGTCCTGAGGGTCTCTGCCACATCCCAAAGCCTAATGTGAAGAGAGAAATGCCCCAAAATACTATGGGCAGAAAACCAACACAGGATCAAAGTATGGTAAATAGAAAAACAGATACAAAATATATGAATTTTATTCAATATACAAAAATAGTACAAAAATGACAGCTACCATTACTAAAAGCATTGAATAGCAAATGAAGAACAGGAATATTGCACAGTATTACACGCTGCAGCAAAAACCACTCATGAAAACTGGGAAAAAGAGACCAGAAATTACTGTATAAGGACCCAACATATTTCGGAGAGCATAAAAAGATGAATTTCCTTTCATGACACTATATTTCCTTCTTCAGGGGTTCAAATAGAGCGTATATATGCATATAATAGGTATTGATTCCATACTTGTAATAATTAATCTGGCATTATTATGCAGAAAGACAGACATAAAAAGCATGTATCATTTACAATGGTACTCACAATAAACGCATGTTCCTCTGCAATGACAATGGCAAGATACACAGCAATATAGATGATAGGTGAACTCCCACATCCAAAAGTCCACCAGGTTGATTTATGAAGTTGGAATAACCCAGATAGAATTAACTTTTTACTGCCCGCTTGGGTGCAAAATAAGTGGGACATGCGTCAAAACATAACTTGGAGAGACAGGTGAGCTGGACCCCAAGAGAGTGGAGCTGTAAGTCAGAGCTCACAGGAACCACCAAGAAGATAAGGAGGGTGCGAATCTAGCAAATAAAAAAAAATTGTAATTTTTGATGCGGTCCGGTCTGACGCGGTGACGACCTAGGCTATAATAAGATTGCCAAGACCCTGAAACTGAGCTGCAGCATGGTGGCCAAGACTATACAGTGGATTAACGGGACAGGTTCCACTCAGAACAGGCCTCGCCATGATTGACCAAAGAAGTTGAGTGCACGTGCTCAGCGTCATTTGCAGAGGTTGTCTTTGGGAAATAGATGTATGAGTGCTGCCAGCATTTCTGCAGAGGTTGAAGGGGTGGGGGGGTCAACTTGTCAGTGCTCAGACCATACGCCGCGCACTGCATCAAATTGGTCTGCATGGCTGTCGCCCCAGAAGGAAGCCTCTTCTAAAGATGATGCATAAAAAAGCCCACAAAGTTTTCTAAAGACAAGCAGACTAAGAACATGGATTACTGGAACCATGTCCTGTGGTCTGATGAGACCAAGATAAACTTATTTGGTTCAGATGGTGTCAATCGTGTGTGGCAGCAACCAGGTGAGGAGTACAAAGACAAGTGTGTCTTGCCTACAGTCAAGCATAGTGGTGGGAGTGTCATAGTCTGGGGCTGCATGAGTGCTACCGGCACTGGGGAGCTTCAGTTCATTGAAGAAACCATGAATTCCAACATGTACTGTGACATACTGAAGCAGAGCATGATGCCCTACCTTCGGAGACTGGGCCACAGGGCAAGATTCCGACATAATGACCCTAAACACACCTCCAAGATGACCACTGCCTTGCTAAAAAAGCTTGGGGTAAAGGTGATAGACTGGCCAAGCATGTCTCCAGATCTAAACCCTATTGAGCATCTGTGGAGTATCCTCAAATGGAAGGTGGAGGAGCGTAAGGTCTCTAACATCCACCAGCTCCGTGCTTAGAAAAAGTTCTGCAAGCAGCATCTTTTGGGGCGGTTTGGTCCCTGTCCATTGCAATGAACGGGCAGTGTTTCCGAAGCGCCACAACACGGGTGTTTTTAACCCCTTCTTTTTGCCGAAAAGCGCCGCTTAAACAGCGGTAAAGCGCCGTTAAGACGAGCGTCGCTTTATCGCTAACGCACGGGCAGCCCCAGTATGAAAGGGGTCTTATAGGTAAAGTTGATCCAGGAAATAGCCGATTGCCTTGGGAGGGGGGGGGGGGATCGGGAAGGAGTTTTTTTTTCCCTGCTGTAAATTGGATTATGCTTTGCTGGGGTTTTTACCCTTCCTCTGGATCAACTATGGGTATGGGATTGTACTATTTAGACTAGACGTGTATTAACTAGATGAACATGTATCTTTTTTCAACCTGACTATGTAACCATGTGTAATTTTAACTGCACCTTCCGTCTCCATCTGGTTTATGGTTCCTGACATTACGAAAGGGCCATGAATCCAGAAGATGCAGGCAATCCACCTATTTGTAATATTTTTTCCAGATTGGACCAGCAGGACCACCGCATGGATCAGTTTGCCATGGCGTTACAAACGCTCCTGATTCAAACTGCTCATCTGGATCTTCCTACTCCGGCTGCTCCGGTACAATCAGTGTTGCAAGCCAAGCTGCTCCTGTCTCTGTTCAGGCAGCCACCTCTGACACTACCACTGTAAAAGGTATGACTGGTTCTGCTCCGCTTCCCCAGAATTTTGGGGGCAATCCAGCTTAATGCAGAGGGTTTCTCAACAAGGTTGGAATATATTTTGAGATGTTACCCCAGGCTTTCCCTACTGACAGAAGCAAAGTAGGCTTCATTATTTCTTTGCTTTCTAACAAAGCCTTGACCAGGGCAAACCCACTATGAAAGACACAAAAAACCCGTTGTCCAGAATTTCCCTGACAATTATAGAAATCTGAGTAAAGTTTGGGACTTTTCATGTACTTCCTTGAGTTAATAACCACTGAGCCAACACGGTATATAAAATCATTTGTATATAACTTTTTTTAGAACATTCTACAATTCTTAAAAGAAAGAGGTTTATTCCATAAAAACAAGTTAACAAACTGCTTGTCCAGGGTGATGTAATCCTGGATTCAACATCCGGTTTTGTATATCTTTTAGCTAATGCTTTTCGTGGGCTGACCCGTTTTGTCAGTCCATCAAGTCCAATCTATATGTGTGATTATATGTCAGTATTACATTGTATATCCCTGAATGTTGCGGTCGTTCAGGTGCTTATCTAATAGTTTTTTGAAACTATCGATGCCCCTTGCTGAAACCACCGCCTGTGGAAGGGAATTCCACATCCTTGCCACTCTTACAGTAAAGAACCCTCCACGCAGTTTAACCACTTCAGCCCCAGAAGAATTTACCCCTTTCCTAACCAGAGCACTCTTTACAATTTGGCACTGCGTCACTTTAACTGGTAATTGCACGGTAATGCAATGCTGTACCCAAACGAAACTTGCGTCCTTTTTTTCCAACAAATAGAGCTTTCTTTTGATGGTATTTGATTTCCTCTGTGATTTTTATTTTTTGCGATATAAACGGAAAAATACCGAAAATTTTGGAAAAAATTATATTTTCTACTTTTTGTTATAAAAAAAAATGAATAAACTCAATTTTAGTCATACATTTCGGCCAAAATGTATTAAGCCACATGTCTTTGGTAAAAAAAATGTCAACAAGAGTAGATTTATTGGTTTGCGCAAAAGTTATAGCGTCTACAAACTAGGGTACATTTTCTGGAATTTATGCAGCTTTTAGTTTATGACTACCTATCTCATTTCTTGAGGTGGCAGTACAACCCCCCCCCCCCCCAATGACCCCATTTTGGAAAGTAGACACCCCAAGGAAATTGCTGAGAGGCATGTTAAGCCCATTGAATATTTTATTTTTTTGTCACAAGTGATTGAAAAATGACAAAACACAAAAATAAAAATTACACAAAGTTGTCACTAAATGATATTGCTCCCACATGCCATGGGTATGTGGAATTACACCCCAAAATACATTCTGCTGCTTCCCCTGAGTACAGGGATACCTCATGAGTGAGACTTTTTTGGGAGCCTAGCCGCGTACAGGACCCCGAAAACCAATCACCGCCTTCAGGATTTCTAAGGGTGTAAATTTTTTATTTCACTCCTCACTACCTATCACAGTTTTGAAGGCCATAAAATGCCAAGTTAGCACAAACCCCGCCCCAAATGACCCCATTTTGGAAAGTAGACACCCCAAGCCATTTGATGAGAGGCATGTTGAGTCCATGGAATATTTTCTATTTTGCCACAAGTTGTGGGATTATGAATTTTTTTTTTTTTTTTTTGTACAAAGTTGTCACTAAATGATATATTGCTCAAACATGCCATGGGCATATGTGGAATGACACCCCAAAATACCTTCTGCTGCTTCTCCTGAGTACAGGGATACCACATGTGTGAGACTTTTTGGGAGCCTAGCCGTGTACAGGACCCCGAAAACCAATCACTGCCTTAAGGCTTTCTAGGGGCGCAAAATGGTGATTTCACTTCCTCACTACCTATCACAGTTTCGGAGGCCATGAAATGCCCAGATAGCACTAAACCCCCCAAATCACCCCATTTTGGAAAGTAGGCATGTTGAGTCCATTGAATATTTTATATTTTGCCACAAGTTTCGGGAAAATTACTCTTTTTTTTTTTTTTTATTTGCACAAAGTTGTCACTAAATGATATATTGTTCAAACATGGCATGGTTATATGTGGAAATACACCTTTAAAATACATTCTGCTGCTTCTCCCGAGTAACTTTTTGCAAATAAAAAAAAAAGTGTAATTTTCCTGAAACTTGTGGCAAAATATAAAATATTCCATGAACTCAACATGCCTGGGGTGTCTACTTTCCAAAAAGGGATCATTTGGGGGGGGTTGAACTGTCCTGGCATTTTATGCACAACATTTAGAAGCTTATGTCAAACATCACCCACTCTTCTAACCACTTGAAGACAAAGCCTTTTCTGACACTTTTTGTTTACATGAAAAAATATTTTTTTGCAAGAAAATTACTTTGAACCTCCAAACATTATATATTTTTTTAAAGCAAAGGCCCTACAGATTAAAATGGTGAGTGTTGCCATTTTTTTTCACACAGTATTTACGCAGCGATTTTTCAAACACAATTTTTGGGGAAAAAACACACTTTTTTAAAATCTTAATGCACTAAACACACTATATTAACATGAGGTAGTGACAGGGACTTTGTGGAAAGAGACAACCAGCCCGCATCCCTGTATCAATACACGATAGGAAGTTTTCCTCTTAGTGGGATTTTATAGGGCAGAAGTCTCAAATTAATGCGTCAAAAAGTATAAAAATAGTAATTTTATTTATCAAAAGGTTAAAAAGCATAGCAAATGATAATAAAAAAAAGGGGGAAAAGGTGGATGCCAAAATTACAAGTGATGATGATACAGCAAATATACAGAACAAATCAACAAAAATACACTTAACCCCACAAGAGCTGTTACAGCAAGAAGCTGGTTTACAGTAAAGCCCAACGTGTTTCGAGGTTTTATAATTCTTGAGACCTCTAAATACACTATATTGCCCAAATGTTTGATGAAATAAAAAAGATGATCTTATGCCAAGACCATGGATAACAAACACGTCATGCTTTAAAATTGCGCACAAACATGCCGTGGCGACAAACTGCATACATTTTTAAAAGCCTTTACAGGTTACCATTTTAGATTTACAGAGGAGGTCTACTGGTAAAATTACTGCCCTTGATCTGACCTTTGCGGTGATACCTCACGTGCATGGTGCAATTGCTGTTTACATATGACACCAGACTGACGCTTGCGTTCGCTTTTGCGCGTGAGCACGGGGGGGGGGACAGGGGTGCTTTTTTTTTTTTTTTTTAATTATTTATTTTGCTTTTTTATTATATTTTTAAATATAATGTTTATATTATATATAAATGTTCCTTTCATTTTTTAAAATCATTTTTATTGTTATCTCAGGGAATGTAAATACTCTTTTATGAAAAAATTGGAGGCTATTAGACCCTAGATCTCTCCTCTGCCCTCAAAGCATCTGACCACACCAAGATCGGTATGATAAAATGCTTTGCCAATTTCCCAATGGTGCTGTTTATATCCGGCAAAAACCTAAGTCATGAAATGCTCGTAGCTTCTGGTTTCTTAGGCCATAGAGATGATTGGAGCCGTTCTGGTCTCTGATGAGCTCTATGGTCAGCTGGCGGAACCACCGGCTGCATTCTCTGGTTCTCTGTTGGGACAGGAGAGCCAGAGAAAACCATGGAAGATGGAGGGAGGGGAGGGGAACGTTCCCTCTCACTGCTTATAAAAGCAGTCTAGAGGCTAATTAGCCGCTAGGATTGCTTTTAAATGAAAGCCGAAGGCTGGCTGAAAAGAATGTTACCAAGATGATACCTAAACCTGCAGACATCATTCTGGTATAACCACTCAAAGTCCAGCAATATACTAGTACGTTGCTGGTCCTTGTTGGGCATATATTGTAACGTTCTCTTTTTTCATGCAGTCTGTGGGTTGAACAAAAAAAAGAGATTGATCGGTGGGTATGCCCACCATTAGAATACCACCCTTCATCCACCATACATGCACCATTTTTTTTTAACTGTGGTGGTAAAATCACCTCCTACAGCGCTAGAGTCGCTCAGTTATGTATCGTGGGAGCAAACGCTGTTGCTGTCAAGATAAAGAAATCAGTTCTGCAGCTGAATGGCGTACCTGCTAAGCAAATGATGGTTAACAATAAAACAAAGTAACATTACAGTATAACAGTAAGACTTACCACACCTGCAAATCAAATACAAAAAACATAGTAAAAATAAAACATTTTTTAACGCAATATGTGCCTAAAAAATATACGCTGAAGCATGGAGGCATCCGCCCCTAATGTTAGGAGCAAATCGCTCCTCCACCCCTGCCCCCATGCTTCGGCATATATGGCTCTTTTTTTTAACTGTGGTGGTGAAATCACCTCCAACAGTGCTGGAGTCACAGCTTTACATATCGTGGGAGCAAACGCTGTTGCTGTCAAGATAAATAAACCCGTGCTGCAGCTGAATAGTGTACCTGAAAACAAAAAAAATGGTTAACAATAAAACACAGTAAACAGTAAAGTATAAAAGAATTACATACCTGAAAAGCAAACATGATAAAACATAGTAACAATAAAACATTGCATTGTAGAATACAGTAAAAAAGAGCAGAACAATAGAGAGAGGAGAGAGAGAGAGAAAGAGAGAGAGAACAATAAAACAACTATTTTTGTTTTTTTTATTTTTTATATATATATATATATTTATTTTATTTTTTTTACACTTTTTTTTTTGTAACTGTAATGGTTGTAGTGGTTGTAACTGTAATGGTTCCAGGTTCGGGTCTCCCAAAATGCAATGTTATCTTTGAAGACCCTGTACCCTACTCTAAAACTCTACTAGTGAGTGGTAGCGTTCAAAACATTCACCAATGCAAAGACCAGGATGGTCAGGACAGGAGGGACAAAAATAGCGGGTGTCACGCCTATATCCGCGCTTTCTACAGACACAACGCTTTCTTTGGGGGGCTCGTTGGGTAGGGGTACCAGGAAGGACAAATGGAAAATGCCTCTCATGCAGTCGGCTTACTGCATTAGCATTGGGAAGTTGGGCCAAAGCACCGTCTAGAAACAGAAGGGCTCTGATCTCTTCCTGGAATTTAAGGAAGGATCCAATTCGTCCTGAAGCTTTGTATAGCACAAAAGTATTCAGCAAAGCCAATTGAGGGAGGACAGAACAAAAACATTCTTATTATCCCTCCACTTCACAGTGAGCAAGTTATTACACTTCAAGCAGGCTCTCTCCCCCCAGCCTATGACGGGATTCTACAAGCCGCTGGGGAAAGCCCCGGCGATTAGATCGCACAGTGCCACATGTTCCAATTTGTTGATCAAACAAGTGACTAAAAAGCGGCACGCTCATGTAATAATTGTCCACATACAAGTGGTACCCCTTTCCAAATAACGGTGACACCAAGTCCCACACAATCTTACCAGCACTCCCTATGTAATCTGGGCAGCTCTACGTAACTATCACTTCCCTCGTAAACCATAAAACTATATGTATTGCCTGTGGCCCTGTCACAGAGCTTATACATCTTGACCCCGTATCTGGCACGCTTGCTGGGAAGATACTGTTTGAAAGACAAGTGGCCAGAAAACTTAATCAGGGACTCATCAACGCAGACAACTTGATGGGGAGTAAACAAGGCTGCAAAACATTGGTTGAAGTGGTTTACGAGGGGCTGAAATTTGTAGAGCTGATCGTATCCAGGGTCACCCCGAGGATGACAGAGTTCATTGTTGTTTAAGTGCATGAACCGCAAGATCTGCTCATATCGTGCCCTGGCCATGGAAGCAGAGAACAGGGGCGTATGGTGAATTGGGTCAGTGGACCAATATGTCCACAACTCACTCTTTTTAGTTACGCCCATGAGGAGGGATAGGCCCAGAAAGGTCTTAAAATCAGAAACTGTAATTGGTTTCCATTCTCTGGCAAGGGTCAGCTGGGGATTAGCAGAGATGAATTGACCAGCATACAAATTGCTTGGTCCACAATAGATCTATAGAGATCTTCGGTGAAAAACAGCAAATAAAAATCAAAAGACGCAAAATCAACTGTTTCCACCTGAATTCCGGGATGGCCAGTGAATGGGGGAAGTATGGGTGCTGCAGAAGTGGTGGGTTCCCAATTAGGATTGGCAAATGCAGCAGGAAGGACACTATGGGCTCGACGGGCTGTCTTTGACTTCTTGGTGGCAGCGGAACACTACTCGTACACAAATACGTCGATTGATTAGTGACACTAGCGACAGGGAATGAAAGGGTTAACTGGGGGCGATCAAGGGGTTAAACCTTTATTAGGGGGCTTTAGGGGGTAACCTAGACCTAACAGGGGCTACTACTAACTGCCCTAACACTTACTGAAGTCACAAATGACACCAATGCAGTGATCAGTGAAAAAATCTGAAAACTGCAAGTGGTGACAGTGACAGGGAGTGAAAGGGTTAACTGGGGGTGAAAAGTGTACCTATGTGTGCTGATAGGGTAATTCATGGTTAGATGTCTCCACTCTCACTGGAATCGAAAAGACTCCACGAGGAGAGGTGACATCACTTCCTCCTGCCTGTGTTTACACTTAAACAGACAGGGGAAGGTTTTCATTCGTTGGGAGCAATCACCAGGGCCAGACCATAAATCATTGGTATCTCCCTGGAGACTGATCGCTCCTCTAACTAACCCAACCGCCCACGGGGAGGGAGGGACATACAGGTACGCCCATTTGCTCACCCATGCCATTCTGCCGACGTACATCGGCGCGCGGTGGTCTGGAAGTGGTTAAACCTCTTTTCTTCTAATTTTAGTGAGTGGCCACGTGTCTTATTAAACTCCCTTCCGCAAAAAAGTTTTATCCCTATTGTGGGGTAACCAGTATGGTATTTGTAAATTTAAATCATATCCCCTCTCAAGTCTCTCTTCTCCAGAGAGAATAAGTTCAGTGCTCGCAACCTTTCTTGATAACTAATACCTCTAGACCCTTTATTAGCTTTGTTGCCCTTCTTTATACTCGCTCCATTTCCTGAGGACTGGTGCCCAGAACTGGATAGCATACTCCAGATGAGGCCGGACCAAAGTCTTGTAGAGTGGGAGAATTATCGCTTTTTAACCACTTCCCACCTGGCCACTGCACATAAATGGCCGGGTGGGCTATCTCTCCTTCTGAGTGGACGTTCAGGAACGTCCCTCAGAAGTAGCGGGATCGCACGTGCCTGTGCAGCGGCGCATCTCCGATCGGCAGGAGGGCTCTGCGATTGGCCATCCTGATCACATGACGGTCGTGTCGAATCACAGCCGTCATGTGATGTAAACACAGAGCCGGTTGCTAGGCAATTGGCTCTCCTCTCCTCATACGGAAGTTGTCAGTGAGGAGAGGAGAGCGGATCGCTGCAGCCGGCTGGTGATCAGTGAGTATGAGCTGTTTTTTACAGCTTTTTACTCACTGGTCACCAGTCTAGTGTCCCCACACACATGTAAAAACACAAGGTAAACACACAATGTCCCCAAAACACATGTCCCCACATAGTAAAAACACCTGTCCCCCACATATGTCCCAGTAAATTCACATGTCTCAATGATTATCTGCACACATGTCACCTGTACATCTGTACATGATCATTTGCGCACATCCGTGCCCGTGATCACACGAATCAATTATTATACACTTAACGGGATTTTTTTTACCAAAAACATGTAGCAGAATACATTTTGGCTTAAATTTATGACAAAATTCGATTTTATTGGATTTCTTAAAAAATAGAAAAGAAAATATTGTTTTTTTTTCGAAATTTCAGCTCTTTTTTCGCTTATATCGCAAAAAATAAAAAACGGAGTCGTGAATAAATACCACCAAAAGAAAGCTCTATTTGTGTGAACAAAATGATAAAAATTTAATTTGGGTACAGCATTGCATGACCGCGTAATTGTCATTGAAAGTGTGAGAACGCTGAAAGCTGAAAATTGGTCTGGGAAGGAAGGGGGCGAAAGTGCCCAGTATTGAGGTGGTTAATGCATGCCAATATTCTGTTTGTTTTGTTAGCAGCAGCTTGGCATTGCATGCTATTGCTGAGCCTATCATCTACTAGGATCCCCAGGTCCTTTTCCATCCTAGATTCCCCCAGAGGTTCACCCCCTAGTGAGTAGATTACATTCATATTTTTGCCACCCAAATGCGTTATTTTACACTTTTCTACATTAAACCTCATTTGCCATGTAGTTGCCCACCCCATTAATTTATTCAGATCTTCTTGCAAGGTGTCCACATCCTGCGGAGAAGTTATTGCCCTGCTTAGCTTAGCGTCATCTGCAAATACAGAGATTGAGCTGTTTACCCCATCCTCCAGGTCATTTATGAACAAATTAAACAGAATTGGTCCCAGCACAGAACCATGGGGGACCCCACTTCCCACCACTGGCCATTCTGAGTATTCCCCATTTATCACCACCCTCTGAACTCGCCCTTGTAGTCAGTTTTCAATCCATGTACTCACCCTATGATCCATGCCAACGTTAATGAGGAACTGTGTCAAATGCTTTTGTAACATCCAGATACACCACGTCTACGGGCCTTCCTTTATCTAGATGGCAACTCACCTCCTCCTTGAAGGCTAATAGATTGGTTTGGCAAGAACGATTCTTCATGAATCCATGCTGATTACTGCTAATGATACCGTTTTCATTACTAAAATCTTGTATATACAGTCAGGTCCATAAATATTGGGACATTGACACAATTCTAATCTTTTTCGCTCTATACACCACCACAATGGATTTGAAATGAAACAAACAAGATGTACTTTAACTGCAGACTTTCATCTTTAATTTGAGGGTATTTACATCCAAATCAGGTGAACGGTGTAGGAATTACAACAGTTTGTATTAGTGCCTCCCACTTTTTAAGGGACCAAAAGTAATGGGACAATTGGCTGCTCAGCTGTTCCATGGCCAGGTGTGTGTTATCCCCTCATTATCCCATTTACAAGGAGCAGATAAAGGGTCCAGAGTTAATTTCAAGTGTGCTATTTGCATTTGGAAACTGCTGCTGTCAACTCTCAATATGAGATCCAAAGAGCTGTCACTATCAGTGAAGCAAGCCATCATTAGGCTGAAAAAACGAAACAAACCCATCAGAGAGATAGCAAAAACATTAGGTGTGGCCAAATTAACTGTTTAGAACATCCTTAAAAAGAAAGAACGCACCGGTGAGCTCAGCAACACCAAAAGACCCGGAAGACCACGGAAAACAACTATGGTGGATGACCGAAGAATTCTTTCCCTAGTGAATAAAACACCCTTCACAACAGTTGGCCGGATCAAGAACACTCTCCAGGAGGTAGGTGTATGTGTGTCAAAGTCAACAATCAAGAGAAGACTTCACCAGAGTGAATATAGAGGGTTCACCACAAGATGTAAACAATTGGTGAGCCTCAAAAACAGGAAGGCCAGATTAGAGTTTGCCAAACATCTAAAAAAGTCTTCACAGTTCTGGAACAACATCCTATGGACAGTTGAGACCAAGATCAACTTGTACCAGAGTGATGGAAAGAGACGAGTATGGAGAAGGAAAGGAACTGTTCATAATCCAAAGCATACCTACCACCTCAACAGTGAAGCATGGTGGTGGTAGTGTCATGGCGTGGGCATGTATGGCTGCCAATGGAACTGGTTCTCTTGTATTTATTGATGATGTGACTGCTGACAAAAGCAGCAGGATGAATTCTGAAGTGTTTCAGGCAATATTATCTGCTCATATTCAGCAAAATGCTTCAAAACTCATTGGACAGCGCTTCACAGTGCAGATGAACAATGACCCGAAGCATACTGCAAAAGCAACCAAAGAGTTTTTTAAAGGGAAAGTGGAATGTTATGCAATGGCCAAGTCAATCACCTGACCTGAATCCGATTGAGCATGCATTTCACTTGCTGAAGACAAAACTGAACGGAAAATGCCCCAAGAACAAGCTGGAACTGAAGAGAGTTGCAGTAGAGGCCTGGAAGAGCATCACCAGGGATGAAACCCAGCATCTGGTGATGTCTATGTGTTCCAGACTTCAGGCTGTAATTGTCTGCAAAGGATTTGCAACCAAGTATTAAAAAGTGAAAGTTTGATGGATGACTGTTAATCTGTCCCATTACTTTTGGTCCCTTAAAAAGTGTGAGGCACATATACAGTGTGTTGTAATTCCTACACTGTTCACCTGATTTGGATGTAAATACCTTCAAATTAAGGCTGAAAGTCTGCAGTTAAAGCACATCTTGTTTGTTTCATTTCAAATCCATTGTGGTGGTGTATAGAGCCAAAAAGATTAGAATTGTGTCGATGTCCCAATATTTATGGACCTGACTGTATACTTGTTATATAGTCCCTTTATAATACCCTCCAAGAGCTTGCATACTATTGATGTTAGGCTAACTGGTCTGTAATTCCCAGGGATGTATTTTGGCCCTTTTTTAAATATTGGTGCTACAATGGCTTTTCTCCAATCAGCTGGTACCATTACAGTCAGTAGACTGTCAGTAAAATCTAGGAACAATGGTCTGGCAATTACTTGACTGAGTTCCCTAGGTACCCTCGGGTGCAAGCCATCTGGTCCCGGTGATTTATTAAGGTTACATTCTCCAAGTCTATTTCTAATTCTATCCTCTGTTAGCCATGAGGGTGCTTCCTGTGATGTGTTATGAGGACAAACATTGAAGTTTTGGTTACTGAAGCCCCCCGATTCCCTTGTAAAGACTGAGAAGAATAAATTCAATACCTACGCCATCTCCCCATCCTTTGTAACAAGATGTCCTTCCTCATTCTTTATGGGGCCAATATGGTCTGTCCTCCCTTTTTTACTGTTTATATACTTAAAGAATGTTTAGGGATTTTTTTTTGCTCTTCTCTGCTATGTCTTTCGTGTTCTATCTTAGCCGCCCTAAATGCACCCTTACATATCTTGTTGCATTCTTTTGTAAAGTCTGAATGCTGATGATAAACCCTCAGCCTTGTATTTTTTGAAGGCCTTATCCTTTGCTTTTATATGCATTTTTACATTAGAGTTAAGCCATCCAGGACTTTTGTTCGCTCTTTAAATTTATTTCCCAATGGGATTCACTGGCTATTACCCTTATTTAACATGCTCTTAAAGCAAACCCATCTCTCCTTCGTGTTCTTTGTTTCTAAGATTTTATCCCAATTTATATCTTCTAGCAAGGTTTGTACTTTAGGGAAGTTGACTTTTTTGAAATTCAGCGTCTTTGTGTTCCCCTTGTGTTTCCTATTTGTGTGATTTATACCCTGTTCCAAATTATTATGCAAATTCTATTTCAGTGTCACAAAGATTAAATATTTTGTTTTTCAGTTTAACCCTTGGATGGCATTGTGTCTCAGGGCTCTTTTGATCACAGAAAACAATCTCAGGCACCTGTGATAATTAAATTGCCAGGTGAGCCCAATTAAAGGAAAAACTACTAAAGGAGGGTGTTCCACATGATTAAGCTTAGCACCATTTTCAAGCAATATGGGGAAGAAAAAGGATCTCTCTACTGCCGAAAAGAGTGAAATAGTTCAAAGCCTTGGACGAGGTATGAAGATATTTCATGAAAACTTAAGCGTGATCATCGCACTATTAAGAGATTTGTCGCTGATTCAGAGCACAGATGGGTTTAGTGCAGATAAAGGCACATTGAGAAAGATTTCTGTCAGATCCATGCATCAGATCAAGAGAGCAGCTGCTAAAACACCATTACATAGCAGCAAACAGATATTTGAAGCTGCTGGTGCCTCTGGAGTCCCACAGACATTAAGGTGTAGAGTCCTCCAGAGTCTTGCAACTGTGCATAAACCTTCCATTCGGCCACCACGAACCAATGCTCACAAGCAGAAACGGCTGCATTGGGCAGAAAAATACATGAATACTGATTTTCAAACAGTCCTGTTCACTGATGAGTGCCGTGCAACCCTGGATGGTCCAGATGGATGGAGTAGTTGATGGTTAGTGGACGGCCACCCTGTTCCAACAAGGCTGCGACGTCAGCAAGGTGGTGGTGGAGTCATGTTTTGGGCCGGATTAATGGGAAGAGAGCTGGTCTGCCCCTTTAGGGTCCCCGAAGGTGTAAAGATGACCTCTGCAAAGTATGTGGAGTTCCTAACTGACCACTTTCTTCCCTGGTACAGAAGGAAGAACTAAGCTTTCCTAATAAAATCATCTTCATGCATGACAATGCAGCATCTCATGCTGCAAAGAATACCTCTGCATCAATGGCTGCAATGGGGATAAAAGGAGAGAACGTCATGGTGTGGCTTCCATCCTCCCCTGACCTCAATCCTATTGAAAACCTTTGGAGCATCCTCAAGCAAAAGATCTATGAGGGTGGGAGGCAGTTTACATCCAAACAGCAGCTCTAGGAGGCTATTCTGACATCTTGCAAACAAATTCAAGCAGAAACTGTCCAAAAACTCACAAGTTCAATGGATGCAAGACTTGTGAAGCTACTATCAAATAAGGGGTCCTATGTTAAAATGTAATGTGACCTTTTAAAATGTTTAAAAAGTTAAAATGTTGTTCAAAGTTTGATTGAAATAGCTTTTGATTTCAGTAAATATGCTGCAAACAAAACAAATGATTTTAAGTTCTTTAAACCTATAAAGTGTTTTGAAACTAACTGTGCGTAATAATTTGGAACAGTGCATTGTACGTTTTTTATTTTGAAAAATAAAAACTGTTATCATTAGGAGGTTTGTAAAAAAAAATTGAATTGTACTCTTAATAGTTGATAACATGAGAATTATGCTGACTGTTGTTTACATCAATTATTTAGGTAAATGGGAAAAATATCATTTTTAATTTGGAACAGGGTGTATACTGAAGCCAATTGACCTGCGATCGCTGTTTCCTAAATTGGCCCGTATTTCCACATCTGTGATCAGGTCTGTATTGTTGGTAATCAGGAGATCTAGTAACGCCTTGTGCGTCTACCATCTGACCCATGAAATTGTCCTGCAAGACATTTAGGAACTGGCGAGCCTTAGACGAATGCATGGTTACCTCCGCCCAGTCTATGTCTGGATATTTAAAATCCCCCATTATGATAACACTTCCCATCCTTGCTGCTAATCCAAATTGTGATAGGAGGTCTGTCTCCCCCTCCCCCCTCAGGTTAGGGGCCTATAGCATACTCCCAGTATTTTTCCCTTAGCTTCATCCCTTTGCCAGGGTATGTAAATTTATGAGCACAACTGTATCTGGATGTTGGCAATATGTACTGTAGTGCTATAGTGCAGGGGTCCCCAACCACCAGGCCATGGCTTCTCTGCAGCCGGGCCACGGCGGGCGGGAGTCACGAGAAAGCCAGGGGCCAGGCGGATGAGAGGAGGGGGTGGGCAGTTTTACATGAGTAAGCCGGGGGCCGGGTTAGATGACAGGGCCGGGTGGATGAGAGAAGCGAGCGGGTAGGAGAGCAGAGGTGACATCTCTCTCTGCCCTCCCCGCATCACCGCTCTTCCACTCTCACAGCCGTGCTTCTTCAATGTCGGAGGTGCGGCGGCGGGAAGCAGGGAGATTACATCACCGCTCTCCTGTCCTCACTGTGCCTGCCTCTGTGTCACAGGTCTGTCTCTGTGTTAAATGGACCAGTGCTGCACCAATACAGTGACAACCCACATCTGGTGGCCCTGGCAGGTGACGTGGCAAGTGACAAGCTGCATCTGGTGGCAGGCGACATGGCAAGTGACAAGCTGTATCTGGTGGCAGGCGACAAGCTGCATCTAGGTGGAAGGTGATGTGACAAGCTGCATCTGGTGGCAGGCGATGTGGCAAGTTGCATCTGGTGGCAGGTGATGGTGGCAAGCGACAATCCGCATCTGGTGGAAGGCGACATGGCAAATGACAAGCTGCATTGCGCAGCAGGTGACATTTCGCATCTGGTGGCAGGTGACGTGGCAGGTGGCAATTCGCATCTGGTGACAGGCAACGTGGCAAGTGACACACTCAGGGCTCCCACTGATTCTGCATTATGGTGAGTTTAACTATTTTATATTACAATGCAACAATAGAAATAATGCGCTTTAATCATCCTGACACCATATCAACCATTGTGCCATGATGACTTAAGCGCTAACATCAGCCATTGCCCCAACAAATATCCCACAAAAAATCACTTGCCCCCCACGCATTATATGCAAGGTTGATTTCCCTGAGGGAAAACACCTGGAGTGTCCCAACAGCTCGGGTGGTGGTGGCGGGCTCCTCTCCCCAGCTTGCATGACAGATCCTACTGAGTGGGCATTGGGGCTAGGTTCACATTAGTGCGATGTCAGACATAAAATGCGATTGGCACCGCATGCCACAGCCGTGCGATGCAAATTCAGCCACAGAGATTGCATTGCCGAACCCGCAGCGCATTAAAAAAGAAACACAAGGGGTCCTGTGTGGTTTTAGTCCGCACCGGAATTGCGCCGGCTTCGGCATATCATATGTGTGAACCATTCACACATGGGTTGACACATATGCGATGCGGGAGCCATCGCGATTCCAGTGCGGGTTTCTGCGTCGCATAGGATTCGCAGGCAGTTTATGGTGCGCTATGGGGGCCGCTGCAGGTGTCAATAGAAAGTTGGTGGCTCCCCCAGATCGGTTCGCATGTCGCGATGCGAGACGGGTTCGGCCATGCAATCTCTGTGGTTGAATTTGCATCGCAGTGACGTCACATGTGATGTGCATGGCCACGCGGTGAGGATTACATGCAATGTCTGGCATCGCACTAATGTGAACCTAGCCTCAATGCCCATTCGTTAGTAAAGATCTGTCATGCAAGCTGGAGAGAGGAGCCTGCCTCCGCCCCCACCCCCTGAGCTGTTGGGACACTCCAGGTGTTTTGCTTTGGGCAGAGGCGGCGGCCTCAGGGAAATATCCCCCTCCTCTTAATTAAACCACACACGATACATCACACCAAGTAAAACCATTTGCATACTAGTGGTTTTCTGGAAGACAGTCCTGGACGATATTAACTCGGTGGGCAAAATCAGGGTCCCCTACAGTCCTCTCCCCTCCTGCTGGGCATACGTGACTCTCTTGAGGCCCCCAAAAGGAAAAATGTATTTGTTTTTTATACTGCAATGTATGCCAGAAAGGCGATTCTTCCTTTTTTTTTTTTTTTTTATAATCAACATTTTTTCACAATTCACAATTAAACATCCTTAATTTCATATTATACAGTAATTACACAGGATTAACATATTAGACATTAATAAGAGACCAATTGGTAACATCGCTCTCTTGCAACTGACCCTATCCCCTCCCCCAAAAAAAAAAGAGGAATGAAAAACCCGCTGCTTGTCTCAACCCCCTCCCACCCCCGACATGTGTTCAACAACCAAGTATATCCTGTGATTGATGAGATTCCAAATATTTGTGCGTATCGGTCTGTGTATCCAATTCCACATTGACACTCCCAACACCTACAAACCAACATATTAAACAAGCCTAAAACATACCACCAAAAAAAAAAAAAAAAAAGAAAAACCCCAACCCCGTCCATACATTCCCCGTGTTTATTATTATTATTCCATAATTGTTCCTAACTTCTGAAAGAAAAAAAAACAAAAAAAAAACCACCACACCTGTACATACCCTGTGGTTATTGTTAGTTACTCCATAATTGTATTTATTGGCCAATCATGGCCTATTTCCTCACTTCTATTAAGTAATTTATTTAAAGTGATCCAATTAATCCTAAAATACCTTCATGTGTTACCAGACCCCCTATTGTGTAAGGGGCCACTAACGGCCATTAAATATCACATCTATTAAAAAAAAAAAAATTAAAACCCTAGGTGATTAGCATAATTCCCATTGATTGTGTGTTTCAATCTTCATATCCCCTTCCTTAGTGACGTTCCCAACACCATGCGCTTACAAACCAGCACATTAAACAACAATAAGAAAAAAAAAAAAAAAAAAACTAAGAGACATTCACCTTACCACCTCCCTCCCCCCTTTCACCAAATCAGGTATCTCATTATACGGGTAAAAGGGACAGGGAGGGGGGGAGAGTCTAAACGAAACAAAAAACAAACAAAAAAAAAGAATATAAGAAAACCCCAATTCCTTCCTTTTCTTCCCTGGCTAAACCCCTATGCAACTAATCCAAGGTATTTATATGGCCCTGCACCTTCTCGTTCCATATTTCCCTCTTGATCTATCCCTTGTACACACTGTATCCAGCCTGCCCATATGTCCTCAAATTCCCCTTTTTTTGTCTTTAACTACATGAATCCATCTTTCCGCTTCCATTGTCCGGTTGACCTCCCTTTTCCAATCCTCTAATGTTGGGCAGGTAATCTGCTTCCAAAATCCTGGAATTAATATTTTGGCTGCATTTAATACATGTGGTGTAATGCTCCTCCTATAGGCCTTGATTGTGCCAGTTGTTCTATAAAATAAAAAGTCCAAAGGTGTTCACTCTATAGGTCTAGGGGCTAACCTCTTGATCCATGGTGCAACTGCTTCCCAGAATTCTTTAATCCTGGGGCACTCCCACCACAGGTGAAGAAATGTACCCCTTTGCTCGCACCCCCTCCAGCATCGGGCATCTGCTGTTGGATATATCCTATTTAATCTTGCTGGTGTCCTATACCACCTTGTCAAAAATTTATAGACCATTTCCTGAGAATACGAGCTTATGGATGTTGAATAAGTTGATCGGATCATTTTTTTAATTTGTTCGTCTGATAGTACTTTATTTCGTTCTCTTTCCCATTCCCTGACAAAATATGGGATTGTTTTCTTTTGGGTACTAAGTATCAGGCTGTACATCTGGGACAGCATATGTCTGCCTTCCCCCAGGTGTACACACCGGCTCTCAAACCTAGTTATTGTATTTAATGGTCTTAGAATAGGTTTCATTTTTTTAAAAAAGCTTTTCATTTGATTGTTTCTCCATCCTGATATGGATATATTCCCTAGTGTTGTAACCAGCTCTGAGTAAGTTGCTAAGGTCCCCCGTGGGGCAACTTGCCACAGGTGACATCTCCGTCCCTCCCCCATGCCCCCAGGAATCCTCCTCCCTCCCCCAGTGGGAACCATGGGAAACCCTCCAGTGGAACTAAGGGGGACACCCGGGGGGGAGTACTCTCCTGTTTTATTTAAATTATCCCATGTTATCAGTTCGTTCCAGGTCAGGGGGGATGTCCATTTCGAGAGTCCTCTTTCTGTGTTCGGAATCCAGGGAGCTCCTGCCAGGTTCCTTCCCGCTATAGCTTTCTCTAATGGGACCCACATTTTACTAGGGGAATCATGACACAAATTCAAAATACGGACCAGCGACATTGCCTTATAGTAAGTTGATATATCAGAAAGGCCCGATCCTCCTTCAGCCTTACTTCTATACAGGATGTCATATGTCAGCCTTGGTCTTTTATTATTCCACACAAATGCTGTAAAAGCCTTCCGTATCTGTTTAAAAAAGGTTCCTGGTAACTTAATCGGAACTGTATGTAGCATATAAGTAATTCTAGGTAGTATACACATCTTAATGGCACTCACTCTTCCAAACCATGTTAAATATTGTCCTGTCCATTTCTTTAAGTCCTCCCTTAACCCGGCTATTAGGGGAGTATAATTAAGATCACACAACGTTTTTTGATCTGAGGTGACATGAATCCCTAAGTAAAACAGCGAGTCTTTCTTCCACACAAAGGGGTATTCCCTCTTCAATATCTCTGCTATCTCTTGAGGGACATAACTGGGAAGAAGTATTGATTTTTCATAACTGATTTTAACCACTTCAGCCCCGGAAGGTTTTACCCCCTTCCTGACCAGAGCACTTTTTACAATTCGGCACTGCGTCGCTTTAACTGCTAATTGCGCGGTCATGCAATGCTGTACCCAAACGAAATTTGCGTCCTTTTCTTCCCACAAATAGAGCTTTCTTTTGATGGTATTTGATCACCTCTGCCGTTTTTATTTTTTGCGCTATACACGGAAAAAGACCGAAAATTTTGAAAAAAAATGATATTTTCTACTTTTTGTTCTAAAAAAAATCCAATAAACTCAATTTTAGTCATACATTTAGGCCAAAATGTATTCGGCCACATGTCTTTGGTAAAAAAAATGTCAATAAGTGTATATTTATTGGTTTGCTCAAAAGTTATAGCGTCTACAAACTAGGGTACATTTTCTGGAATTTACACAGCCTTTAATTTATGACTGCCTATGTCGTTTCTTGAGGTGCTAAAATGGCAGGGCAGTACAAAACCCCCACAAATGACCCCATTTTGGAAAGTAGACACCCCAAGGAAATTGCTGAGAGGCATGTTGAGCCCATTGAATATTCATTTTTTTTGTCCCAAGTGATTGAATAATGACAAAAAAAAAAAAAAAAAATTACAAAAAGTTGTCACTAAATGATATATTGCTCACACAGGCCATGGGCATATGTGGAATTGCACCCCAAAATACATTTAGCTGCTTCTCCTGAGTACGGGGATACCACATGTGTGGGACTTTTTGGGAGCCTAGCTGCGTACGGGGCCCCGAAAACCAAGCACCGCCTTCAGGATTTCTAAGGGCGTACATTTTTGATTTTACTCCTCACTGCCTATCAGTTTCGGAGGCCATGGAATGCGCAGGTGGCACAAACCCCCCCCCAAATGACCCCATTTTGGAAAGTAGACACCCCAAGCTATTTGCTGAGAGGCATGGTGAGTATTTTGCAGCTCTCATTTGTTTTTGAAAATAAAGAAAGACGAGAAAAAAAAATTTTTTTTTTCAATTTTCAAAACTTTGTGACAAAAAGTGAGGTCTGCAAAATACTCACTATACCTCTCATCAAATAGCTTGGGGTGTCTACTTTCCAAAATGGGGTCATTTGGGGGGGTTTTGTGCCACCTGGGCATTCCATGGCCTCCGAAACTGTGATAGGCAGTGAAGAGTGAAATCAAAAAGCCTGAAGGCGGTGCTTGGTTTTCGGGGTCCCGTACGCGGCTAGGCTCCCAAAAAGTCCCACACATGTGGTATCCCCGTACTCAGGAGAAGCAACAGAATGTATTTTGGGGTGTAATTTCACATATTCCCATGGCATGTTTGAGCAATATATCATTTAGTGACAACTTTGCGCAAAAAAAAATAAAAAAAATAAAAAATTGTCTCTTTCCCGCAACTTGTGTCACAATATAAATTATTCCATGGACTCAACATGACTCTCAGCAAATAGCTTGGGGTGTCTACTTTCCAAAATGGGGTCATTTGGGGGGGTTTTGAACTGTCCTGGCATTTTATGCACAACATCTAGAAGCTTATGTCACACATCACCCACTCTTCCAACCACTTGAAGACAAAGCCCTTTCTGACACTTATTGTTTACATAAAAAAATAATTTTTTTTTGCAAGAAAATTACTTTGAACCCCCAAACATTATATATTTTTTTAAAGCAAATGCCCTACAGATTAAAATGGTGGGTGTTTCATTTTTTTTTTACACAGTATTTGCGCAGCGATTTTTCAAACGCATTTTTTGGGGAAAAAACACACTTTTTTACATTTTAATGCACTAAAACACACTATATTGCCCAAATGTTTGATGAAATAAAAAAGATGATCTTAGGCTGAGTACATGGATACCAAACATGACATGCTTTAAAATTGCGCACAAACGTGCAGTGGCGACAAACTAAATACATTTTTAAAAGCCTTTAAAAGCCTTTACAGGTTACCACTTTAGATTTACAGGGGAGGTCTACTGCTAAACTTACTGCCCTCGATCTGACCTTCGCGGCGATACCTCACATGCATGGTGCAATTGCTGTTTACATTTGACGCCAGACCGACGCTTGCGTTCGCCTTAGCGCGAGAGCAGGGGGGACAGAGGTGCTTTTTTTTTTTTTTTTTCTTTATTATTATTTTTTTATCTTATTTTTAAACTGTTCCTTTCATTTTTTTTTTTTTAAATCATTTTTATTGTTATCTCAGGGAATGTAAATATCCCCTATCATAGCAATAGGTAGTGACAGGTACTCTTTTTTGCAAAAATTGGGGTCTATTAGACCCTAGATTTCTCCTCTGCCCTCAAAGCATCTGACCACACCAAGATCGGTGTGATAAAATGCTTTCCCAATTTCCCAATGGCGCTGTTTACATCCGGCGAAATCTAAGTCATAAAATGCTCGTAGCTTCCGGTTTCTTAGGCCATAGAGATGTTTGGAGCCACTCTGGTCTCTGATCAGCTCTATGGTCAGCTGGCTGAATCACCGGCTGCATTCTCAGGTTCCCTGTTGAGACAGGAGAGCCAGAGAAAAACACGGAAGACGTTGGGGGGGGGGGCATTCCCTCCCACTGCTTGTAAAAGCAGTCTAGAGGCTAATTAGCCGCTAGGATTGCTTTTACATGAAAGCTGACTGCTGGCTGAAAAGAATGATACCAAGATGATACCTAAACCTGCAGGCATCATTCTGGTATAACCACTCAAAGTCGTGAATGGCGTACCTGAAGACAAAAAAATGGTTAACAATAAAGCACAGTAAACGGTAAGGTATAAAAAATTGCATACCTGAAAAGCAAACATGATAAAACATAATAACAATAAAACATTGCAGAATAGAATACAGTAAAAAAGAGCAGAACAATAGAGAGAGAATAGAGAGAGAGAGAACAATAAAACGACAACTATTTTTTTTTTTTTTTTTATATTTTTGTTTGTGTTTTTTTTTTTTTTTTTTTTTTTACACTTTTTTTTGTAACTAACTTTTATAACTGTAACCGGTTCCAGGTTCGGGTCTCTCAAAATGCGATGGCATCTCGGGAGACCCTGTGAAAGTGTGCCTAGTCTGTGCAATGCTGTACCCTACGCTAATGCTCAACTAGTGCATGGTAGCGTTCAAAACATTCACCAATGCAAAGACCAGGATTGTCAGGACAGAAGGGACAATAATAGCGGGTGTCACGCCTATATCCGTGCTTGCTGCAGACACGACATCTTTTTTGGGGGGGTTCGTTGGGTAGGGGTACTCGGGAGGACATAAAGAAAATGCCTCTCATGCAGCCGACTGCATTTGGTTGGGGATGTGAATGGGGGAAGTACGGGCGCTGCAGAAGCGGTGGGTTCCCAATTAGGATTGGCGAATGCAGCAGGAAGGGCATTATGGGCACGACGGGCCTGTGTTTGTCTTTTTGGTGGCAGCGGGACACTACTTGTGCTTGTCACCTCACCAGCTTGAACTGCACTTATGGGACTCGCCACATCACCAAGTGTTACTGCAGTGCTGGTTTGACTACGACCGGGGTGTACTAGGCCGCTGGTGCTTGCCAGTTCACCAAAACGCTACAAAAAAAACTGTTAGCGATCACAGGGATCCGGCCTGACTCTGCGAACGCTGCAGTTATGCGTTTAGTGTTTTGTAAGTGACAGTGATCGATCGATACTGCACTTGGGTGGGCTGGGCTGGGCTGGGCCGGGCGGAGGGGCAAAACGCAGGTGCTAGCAGGTATCTGGGCTGATCCCGCTAACACTGCGTGTTTGGGAACCCTAAACTGCTGGGGACGCTAGTATAGATCTGATCGGATCAGATATTGATCCGATCAGATACTATACCACTAAGGGAGGTATACGGTGCGTGCGTGGGTGTTAGCGGTACTGGCGCTAACCTGACGCTGCCTGGGGCTGGTGCTTGCCAGTTCACCAAAACGCTACCAAAAAAACTGTTAGCGATCGCAGGGATCAGGCCTGACTCTGCGAACGCTGCAGTTATGCGTTTAGTGTTTTGTAAGTGACAGTGATCGATCGATACTGCACTTGGGTGGGCTGGGCTGGGCGGAGGGGCAAAACGCAGGTGCTAGCGGGTATCTGGGCTGATCCCGCTAACACTGCGTTTTCGGGAACCCTAAACTGCTGGGGACGCTAGTATAGATCTGATTGAATCAGATATTGATCCGTACAGATACTATACCACTAAGGGAGGCATATGCTGCATGCGTGGGTGTTAGCGGTACTGGCGCTAATCTGACGCTGCCTGGGGCGACGCATATCACCGCCGGGCGATCAGGGGGCTAAACCTTTATTCGGTAATAAACGGCGGGTGCCCTGACACTATAAAAAATAAACGAACTAACCAGCGTCACCCGTAACAGTTATACGGTGATCAGTGGTGAAAGGGTTAACTAGGGGGCAATCAAGGGGTTAAAACATTTATTAGATAGTATATGGGGGTCCCTGTCGCTATAAAACACTGACGGCGAACCTAAATATTTACGTTCCTAACTAGCGTCACCAGCGACACTAATACAGCGATCAGAAAAACGATCGCTTAGCGACACTGGTGACGGGGTGATCAAGGGGTTAAAACTTTATTAGGGGGGGTTAGGGGGGTATCCTAGACCTAAAGGGGGGTAATACTCACTGCCCTAACACTGTAACTGTCACAAACTGACACTATGCAGTAATCAGAAAAAAAAAAAAAAAATACTGCTAATGTCAGTTTGTGACGGGGGGGGGGGTGATTGGGGGGAGATCGGGGGGGGATCGGGGGTGTAAAGTATGCCTGGCATGTTCTACTGTGTGTGTGTGTGTGTGTGTGTGTGTGTTGTGTGCACTCACTTGTCTTCTCTCCTCGGCGCTGGGACGGAAACTGCCAGACCGAGGAGAGATGACATCACATCCTCTGCCTGTGTGAAACGACACACAGGCAGAGGAGGATTCCCATTGGCTGGGAGCGATCGCGAGGGGGGGGCCACGATCGGATGGTCTCCCCCTCGCCTCCCGACGCTCCCAGTCAAATGCCGACCGCCGATGGCACCGGGGGGGGGTCCGATCGGACCCCCCGCCCGCGGGAGGCAGATCACGTACGGGTACGTGATTCTGCCTGCCCGTGCCATTCTGCCGCAGTATATATGCGGTAGGCGGTCGGCAAGTGGTTAAAATTAGATAGCCTACCATATTTACCTACTTCCTGCATGAGTGACACTAGGGAAGTCTGAGGTGCTGAGAGGTAAAACAGCAGATCATCAGCATAGGCTGATACCTTATGCTCCACACCCCCCACACCCATTCCCATTATCTCCCCATTACCTCTAATCTTAAAGAGAAATGGTTCTAACATTATAGCAAATATTAGCGGGGAAAGTGGGCACCCCTGCCTTGTTCTGTTTCGTGTGTTGAGATAGTCAGAGATTGTACCATTCACTTTAACTCTTGCTCTTGGATCTGCGTAAAGGGCCATTATCCATCCCATCATACGGTCACCTAAACCCACTCCCTTCAGAACTTCCTTCATAAAGCCCCAATTCACCCTATCGAAGGCTTTTTCTGCATCCATTGATATTACGATCCTTGGGGCTTTCTCTGGACCGTGTTGTATCCAGTGGAGCAGATGAAGTGCCCGGATGGTATTATCCCTTGCCTCACGTCCTTTTACAAAAACCGTCTGATCGGGGTGCACCAAATCCCCTATATGTTCTTGCAATCTCATAGCTAAAATTTTGGCAAGCAATTTAGTGTCTTGAGCAGAGAAATAGGCCTATAATTGGCACAGTATTAAGGGTCTTTCCCCTCTTTGGGGATTATGGTTATATACGCCACCAGGGCTTCTGGGGGCAATGAATTAACTGCATTAATAGAGTTAAAATAGTTACATAGCGGTTTTATCAACTCCGAAGAGAATCTTTTATAGTAAGCATTTGTCAGGCCGTCCGGGCCAGGACTTTTCCCCGCTGGTAGGGCCGCTATTGCTCTGCTCAACTCATTCACCGTAATTGGCTGGTCCATTTCCGCCTTAATCATCTCAGATATGGTCGGCATAGATGATTCCCTGATATATTCTCGTATTTCCTCCCTTCTTTGATCTTCTTTATTTCCCAATTGAGCTGTCTCTGGTGTCTGAATGTTATATAGGGTCTGGTAGAATTTATGAAATTCTTTCGCTATGGCCTGTGTTTCCACTACTTTCCTGTTGTGAATTAATAGATTATGAACATGTCTAGAATCTTGCTGCTTTTTAAGTTGTATAGCTAGTAGTCTCCCGCATTTGTTACCCTGCTCATAGAACCTATGGGCAAAATATCTATATTTATTGTTTATTTTACGATCCAGACATTGTGCGAGTTCTGTTCGAAGGTGCCCTAATTGTTGGATATCTGAGGGATCCAAGTTTTTTTTATGTTTAATCTCTAATATATTAATTTTCTCCAATAGCTCTGTCACTTCCCTTTTCCTTTCTTTCTTAATATAGGCTCCATAAGCTATTAGTTCTCCCCTTATAACTGATTTATGAGCTTCCCACACTGACTGCTCAGACACCTCTCCTGGCGTGTCCCTTTCAAAATATTCCCGTATTTTTACTATTAACTCTTCAGTTATCTTTTTGTTATTCAGTAGCGATTCGTTCAATCGCCAGGTTCGTTCTATATGCCCTGTCTGGTTCGGGAAGAATGTTAACGTTATTGGGGCGTGATCTGAGATAGTTATAGCTTCAATAGTACAATCCCGGACACTCTCCAGATAGAATTGATCTACCATGAATACATCAATACGCGAATACATTTTATGTGCTGTAGAGTAGTAGCTATAATCTTTTGCTTCATTATGCAATGCCCGCCAGCTATCAACCAGATGGGTGCGTAGGCGTTGTTTTAAATATTTTAGGGCTCTAAAAGATATGGAGGTTTTCCCTGATGTTGTGTCTAGACCCGGGTCCAGTACCATGTTGATGTCTCCACCCAGGATCAGACATCCTTCCCTGAATTTCTCCAGCGTCCTTAGCATTTCGACAAGAAATTTAATTGTCCCCATATTTGGAGCATAAATAGCAGCAAATGTATATCGTTGGCCATATATTGCCCCCTTGACAAATAAGAAACAACCTTCTCTATCTGCTTGAACAGACGTTAATACCCATGGGCAAGTTTTTCTAAACGCTATTGTGACCCCTCTCGCCCTTGCAATCGGTGATACTGCATGATACCAGTGGCTGAACATATGTCTCGGTAGGTTAGGTATTGATCTCTCCCTAAAGTGCGTTTCTTGAAGAAATGCTATGTCCGCTGCATAATGTTGTAGTTCATGCCAAAGTTGGCCCCTTTTATGTTGTGAGCCCAGTCCCTTCACATTATAGGATACAATGGTGCAGCCATCCTTCAAGAGAAACCAAAAAAAAAGGGAGCCAATACCATATTTTCCATTTGCCTGGAGGAAAGAAAAACAAAACAAATAAAAAAACAAAAACAAAAAGCCCAAAGAAATTCCAACCCACCCTTCCACCCCCCCCCCAGACACTCCAAAAGTATCTCCCCATTCGGAGTATCCAATCTAACTGGTGGAGGGGTCCGGGCGCACCCCCTGTGCCCGATCCCCTCCATCCCCTCATTAGTACCAGTTCAACCAGTCCCATTATATCGGGACCTACCTAATGGAACAGTATAACCCCGCGGGTCACCTTCTAATTCCCTCCTCCCCGAACTCTTTCTCTTATATTCTCCCTGTGTCTAAATCTTAACTATATCAACTAAAAATCCTATTTTCCTTTTTCCTTCTCTTCCTTCTCTCTTCCTTCTCTTCTTTTTAATATTAGTGATTTCTTTGTAGCTGCTTCCTATACTATGTCTTACACTCCAAAGATCTGCATATGTTCCCCTCTTCACTCTTACAGTAATGGCTAATTTCCTCCTTTACCTATCACCCTTGTATCACCTATTACACCTATCTTATATATTAAGTGTCACTCCTCATCCCATTCCTTAAACCCGTTCACATAGCATTGAGTTCCGTATACTTTATACAGTTAGGTTATCTTCTAATCTTCTTTTTCCTCTTTTCTTCTTCCTTTCTTATTCCTTCTCTTCCCCTTCCTCTTCCTTTTCCTAAGCGGGGTCATGCCTTCCATAGCGGTTTCTACGTTGGGCCTTAGGGGAGACTTGATGCCATTGTTCGGGCCGCTGTAGAAGAGTCCCCTTTTTTTGAGTCCTCCAGTCTATGAAGTCTACTGCCGGGAGGTCCAGTGTTTCCACAAATGACTGTAGATCATCCTTCGTACGTAGAGTTGCTGTTCTACCATTTCTTGAAGCTGTCAAGCTAAATGGAAATCCCCACCGATACTTTAACTCCTTTAAACGCAGGGCTTCAAGCAGAGGCCGGACAGCTCGCCGTTGGAACAAAGTCCTGCGTGTTAAGTCTGGATATAGCGATAGAGTCATGCCATCAAATAGGATTTCAGGGCTACTGCGGGCCATTCTCATTATGGTTTCCTTTATTGTGTACTTATGTAATCTACATATATAACGTCCCTAGCTTTCTCCCTGTTCTGAGTGGAGTATGTGGGGACTCGGTGAATCCGATCTATCTCAATACTTTCAGGTATGGAGGTCCCCATAATTTGACAGAAAACTTTTTGGGCCACTGAGGTTAAATCAGTTGTTTGAATTGTTTCGGATAGCCCTTTTATGCGGATATTCTGCCTTCTGTCTCTGTTCTCGTAATCATCGAGCTAATCCTTATATAGATTTAGGACATCCTCATGCTCCTTGATCGAGTCCTGGACCTCCGTCACCACTTGTATCGTTGCCTCATAGTTCTCTTCCAAGCTTTCCACCCTATGCCCTAGTGCCTTTGTATCTTCTTTTAGGTCCTCTACCGCCTGCTGGAAAGCCTGCTCCACTGTGCTGATTAGTTGCTGGATATCAGTGTTTTGTAGGGAGGGCCCTTAGTAGATCTTTAATTTCCTTAATTTCTTTCTCTGCTTCCCCCGCCTCTCCCCTTGGAGCTGGGGACCGTATCTCCCTTTTTTCCCAGGGGGGGTCTGTAGAGTAGCTGCGGCCTGCCAATGCTTGCTTTTCCTCTTTTGTTACTGAATCTCCCTTCAGAGGTGGGGTTCCTCTCTCTATCATAGCCGAGTTTCCCTTAAGGGGTAAAGCATCCAGAGCCTTACTATTTACGGGTTCGGGGGGGTTGTGTTCCACCATCAAAGTGTCCCCTTTCTGTGTGTCTCCTTTATTCTCGCCCTTTCCTTGATCTTTTTCCATCCTTCCCATATTAAGCATCTCCACTTCAAGTCCCAGACTATCTTGTCCCCCTCCTATTATTATAGCTTTTCCCGTGCTTGGGGAGTGTTGCTTAGTATTAGGGATATTTCTTTCAGGTAGCTTCCTCCCTCGCCCTATTGTAGGGGATCCCCTTCCTTGTTCTATGTAATTTCGTCCAGCCACCTGTGCACCGCGTCCTGATGTTAGCGACTTACGTTCCATTTGCTTTCCGCTGTCTTGCTTAGTCTCTATTGTCCCTCCACCTCTCTCTTCCAGCCCCCCCAGATGGTATCTCTGCTCTGCACTCAGATTTCCTTTTGCTGGTTGCTGCGCAGCTTGTCGGCGTGTAGTCATTATCAATATCTATATCTCATGTGTAGATTTTAGGAGGGGAGGGGAGGGTCATTAGTCCATAGGAGTCTTATAAAGCTATGTATTTTACAGTTGGGCAGAGGTCTAGATCTCTCCCCTCTCTATCTTCTGACCTTTTGGGGGAGATCCCCAAAATACAATATGGATCAGTCCGATTACTCCTGTTCACAATGGGATGTTCCCCCCTTTTCAGTTTTGCAGGGGGGTGTATGTGGAGATGCCCTTGTGAGATTGCAGGGTATATGCGTTTAGCTTTTTTCCTTATACAGGTCCTCTCAAAGGTCCTCTCAAGGGGGGGGAAGAGGAGATTTCTTGTGGGGTTAACTGGAAAATGGGCAAATAAAGTCTTTTAAAACATTCTAGTAAATCATTTTCTCAGTCCATTAAAGCTCATCCAGCATCTTTCACCTTGTGATGCTATAGGTCAGAGAGGATCAGTCAGAGCAGACAGTTTTTCAGTTATATTAATAGTCCTTGTCCCTCTGATCCTGCTCTACCTGACCAGCTTCTTTATCAGCTCTATACTTTCCAGTACAAAATATACAAGTACTCTATACTTTCAGGTACAAGATATATGTATAAGTGCACATTTAAGGTGTTAATTTGGCTGGTCCTACCCGGATTCCAGGAATATCCATGCACTTCATCCTTCCACGATTCACCTCCTAGCGTCTCTGATGCTCAGCTGAGCGGTGTGTGGCTTCTAAGGGCTTATGCAGGAGCTGCCGTCCCATTTCCCTCATTTTCCCTACCGCTGTTTGTTGGTGGTTCACCCGTCCTTCGGGGATCCAGGCTTCTCCTGCTTCTCCTCCGCGTCCTCTCACCAGCCTGGCACACAACAGCGCACAGTAGCGGCTCTCCATCCACCTATCACAGCCGCTCGCTAGACTGCTCACTGCCGCTGCCCCCCTATAAACATAGAGAGACGCCAGCCGACCCTCAGCCAGCCAGCTGAGCGATGAATGTCTGGAGCGTGACGGAGAAATCAGCAATTTGTTCCGGGTAGGTCTGCATTTTCAGGGCTTTGACATATTCAAACACAGGAGCTCAGAGTCAGACGTCTGCTTGCTAGCTCAGGGAGGAGCCCATGAACACTCACAGCCCAGCCCATGAACACACACAGCCAGAAAGGCGATTCTTCTTAACTGGAAGGCGATTCAGTCTCAACTACCTACTAAACAACTATGGCTCTCTGGGTGGGCGGGTTGGGTGGAGGCCAAACACCTGACTATTCCATAGATAAACTAAGTACTAAGACTTACACTCTTGGCTGTCCACCCATCCCTGCTTTAAGTAATTTTGCCCCGGGCAAGGCCTCCCCAATACACGGTTGATATATAGCTAAGCTTGGAGGACCCCTGCTGGGCCTTCCTACCCCAGTCTCCCCCCCCCATGGGGGCTTTTATAGCAACTTGGATTTGAAGTTTTACAACTCTATTTTTGCCATTACTTGTGCGGTTGAACTATATTATCTGCACTGTACTTGTTGATTTGCTATGGTATGAACAGTCATTGTACAATATCTGTCTTGAGATAATGTAACTTGTTTTGTATTCTGTTTGTTTGGAATAACTAAAAAAACTTTATGTTAAAAAAAACAAAAAACATTTGCATACAAATCCTTTACACTGTTCCAATTTAATTCAACTTTTATTTAGAAAACCTGTTGAGACCTGAGACATACTACAATTATGCCTTCACAGTTTGTGATATCCATCATTTCTTGGACACTCTATAAGGCAACACATGATATAAACTCTGTAGGTAAGCAATCCTGTTTTCACCTGCACTTTTCCGCTCATCCCATTTTCTTCTTTTCCCCTCTCTCCTCTTCCCTTTTTTTTCTCTTCCTCTTACCCCATTTTCCTCTTTTTTTTCCTATGCCCCCTGTGGTGCACTATAAAACTACAATATATATTTCCAACATCCAGATATATGGTATTGTCCTTGCTCCTATGTGGGTGTTTCCTTTTTGGGGTTTTGGAGACGTTCCCCATTGGCTCCCCAGGCTACTTGCCACCACTCTCTGATGTAATACTATACTGTTAATTTTGCAATATATACATTTTTAATATAATGATTTATACCATGAAATATAATTTGCCCCGCTATGTGAAATGTCGCGATCAATGTAGAAAATATATGTAAACTTTTTCTGATAACAAAAGATGATGCTCGTGTAAAGAAATGAATTTGTGATTTTGCTACATGAAACACTGATGGTCATATCTTGTACATGTTGTTACAGTATTTGACAGGATCTGAGGCCCTGACGAATCAGGTCAGCCCATGAAACGCGTTGGATAAAAGATAAAAAAACTGGATTTTGAATCCAGGGTTACATCACCCTGGACAAGCAGTTTGTTAACTTGTTTTTATGGAATAAACCCCTTTCTTTTAAGAATTGTAGAATGTTCTAAAAAAGTTATATAAAAACGATTTAATATAACCCGTTGACTCAGTGGTTATTACCCAAGGAAGTACATGAAAACTCCCAAACCTGGTATTTCCTTAGGGTGTGTATTAATTCACACTCTACCCCCATACACAAGATGTTTTAGAAGTACCCTGAGTTTGTGGCCTCCTTTAAAAGGGTATGTGATATTCCAGCTTGCTCCACCTCTGCTGCCACAAGCCTCTTGTCCATTAAACAGAGTATGAGAACTGTTGACTACTCTATTGAATTCTGTATTCTGGCAGCAGAGGTTGGTTGGAACAATGAGGCTCTCATGGTTGCTTTTTCCCATGGCCTCTCTGATAACATTATAAATGAGATTGCACAATGGTGAAGGGTTGTGGGCATACACAGGAACTAAGACGATTCTCCCAATCCCTAATGGGAACCAAATACAGCAAAGAATTTTTTCTTATAACAAGAAAACATGGGATTTTTGTAGGGAGAAATTACATCTATTGACAGTAGGTACTAACAAAACAAGTGTTAAAAAAGTATATTTTTATTAGAATTACAAAGAGGAAAAAACAAAAAGAATATACAAAAAAGTTGTCAATACACATAGACATCAAATAAGACCATCCAGTAATATGTTCAAATTCTATTCATGCCTGTCAGCCAACATGTTTCGCAAAAGAAAAGTTGCTTCATCAGGGCATAGATCGGCATCATTGGTTCATTTAAACTACAGGAACAATAGATAGGTATACTAGAGTTAGAATTGTATGGTGGTCATATATATACAGATGTCATAAAGAACATAATGATTAGTCTAAACATTAAACCTGGTAATCTCACCTACTGGTATAAGTCTGAGGTTAAAAGCATACTCCACCATTGCCAGACATCGTCAGTTGTGCCAGCTGGTGCAAATACTCCAGGGGTGCCAGATCCCACCGGATAATGCCAATAGAGGGACTGGACCGCACAGTTGCAGGACAAGAATCTAATAAAATATATAGAAATCAAAAATATCGATATGAAATCGGGCTAGAGCAATACTACATGTATAGTTTATTCAGAAGAATAATTAACAAGACATATAGTTCATATCGCTTAGCAACAGCATAGTACGGACAGGTAAAATAAGTACATGGCCATACATGCTAAGACATGGGTCTTTAAATGGGCGGTTGGCACTAAATTCCAATATGCTACAAGCAATATATAATGCCCTTGATGATCATGTAAGTACATGCCTGGTAACATGGTCCCCACATAGCCTCTAACAGAGGGCTAGAGAAGAGGGTTATTTAAATATTAATACACTTACTATTTAATATTTAAATAACCCTCTTCTCTAGCCCTCTGTTAGAGGCTATGTGGGGACCATGTTACCAGGCATGTACTTACATGATCATCAAGGGCATTATATATTGCTTGTAGCATATTGGAATTTAGTGCCAACCGCCCATTTAAAGACCCATGTCTTAGCATGTATGGCCATGTACTTATTTTACCTGTCCGTACTATGCTGTTGCTAAGCGATATGAACTATATGTCTTGTTAATTATTCTTCTGAATAAACTATACATGTAGTATTGCTCTAGCCCGATTTCATATCGATATTTTTGATTTCTATATATTTTATTAGATTCTTGTCCTGCAACTGTGCGGTCCAGTCCCTCTATTGGCATTATCCGGTGGGATCTGGCACCCCTGGAGTATTTGCACCAGCTGGCACAACTAACGATGTCTGGCAATGGTGGAGTATGCTTTTAACCTCAGACTTATACCAGTAGGTGAGATTACCAGGTTTAATGTTTAGACTAATCATTATGTTCTTTATGACATCTGTATATATATGACCACCATACAATTCTAACTCTAGTATACCTATCTATTGTTCCTGTAGTTTAAATGAACCAATGATGCCGATCTATGCCCTGATGAAGCAACTTTTCTTTTGCGAAACATGTTGGCTGACAGGCATGAATAGAATTTGAACATATTACTGGATGGTCTTATTTGATGTCTATGTGTATTGACAACTTTTTTGTATATTCTTTTTGTTTTTTCCTCTTTGTAATTCTAATAAAAATATACTTTTTTAACACTTGTTTTGTTAGTACCTACTGTCAATAGACGTAATTTCTCCCTACAAAAATCCCATGTTTTCTTGTTATAAGAAAAAATTCTTTGCTGTAAATGAGATTGCACCTTGAGATATACCTGGTAGTCTTAAGGAGTTGATCTTGTTTGTCATTCTCGTTGATACCAGACTTCGAGAGAGACCTTCCTTTAAGGAGGGCTTGCAGAGGCCTCCTGTAGGTTTAGCTCCGAGCTTTGCATTCCCATCCATGCCTCCCGGGTCCGAGTCCTTTAGTGAAGTAGAGCCCATGAAGCTGGGTCTTCACATGTGTCTGTTGAAGAGAGGGCCTTTAGAAGAAGGGAGAGATTGTGCCTTTACTGTGGCCAAGCAGGTCACTTATTTAAGTCTTATCCAACCCATCCAGGAAACGCCCGCACCTGAGGTCCTGTAGGGGACAGACCTAAGGTGGCGTCTTTGCGTCCCCAGCTATCCAGAAAGATAAGCCTCTAGTTCCGGTTATACTTTCCTGGTCTGAGTTTTCCATCGATACCTAGGCACTAATCGATTCTGGGGCTGCAGGATTGTTCATAGATGGTGCCATCGTGGTGAAGGCATGCTTCAATACCGCTGTAGCCTCGTGCCTTGCCATTGAGGCTAGTGATGGGAAACCTCTACACCATGAGATAATCCAATTCCAAGTAATTTCCTCACCCTATTACCCAGTTGTCATCCATGGTTACTGAAGCAAAATCCTTCATTTGATTCGGGTTTACACTCTGTCTTGGAGAATTAGGCTATGGAAGAATATGTTGCAGATACACTATCCCAGGGGTTCATTTGCAAACCCTTTTCTCCTGCCAGTGCTGGCTTTTTCTTCATGAAAAAGAAGAGAGGTGAACTGAGACCCTGTATCGATTATAGGGGTCTTAAATCGCATTACTATTAAAAATGCTTATCCAATTCCACTGATAACAGAATTATTTGACCGCCTCAAAGGAGCAACAGTCTTCACCAAGCTCGATCTGAGAGGGGCCTACAATCTTGTGAGGGTTAAAGAGGGCCACAAAGGTAACTATGCATTTAATACTAGGAGCAGACACTCCAAATACCTTTTGGTCTCTGCAATGCTCCTGCAGTTTTCCAGGAATTTATTAACGACCTTCTCTGACATATGCTGCAGCAATGTGTGGTGATTTTCCTCGATTGACATTCTCATACATTCTAAATCCCTAGAGAATCACCACACAGACCTCTCCCGTGTGCTACAGAGATTGAGAACAACCTGTACTGCAAGTTGGAAAAGTGTGAGTTTATTCGTGAACAGGTTAATATTTTGGGGTATGTCATATCGGATTTTGCGATGAACCCAGAGAAACTATCTGCAGTCTTACAGTGGCCTCGACCCATGGGTCTACGTCCTCTATAACGTTTTCTTGACTTTGCCAATTATTATCAGAAATGTATTCGTAATTTCTCTTTTCTGGTCAAACCCGACTGATATGACCAAAAAAAAGGAAGAAAAGGGCAACCCACAAAATCTGGCCTCAGATTCCATTAAAGCATTTAAATCCCTCAAGGCCGCTTTTGCTGCAGCTCCAGTGCTGGCACATCCTGATCCTAAGTTACCCTTTATTCTTGAATTTGATGCTTCTGAGACTGGAGTGGGTGCTCTCTTGTCTCAAGTCCCATCTCTGAGAGCTCTATGCATCCTTGTGGCTACTTTCCGAAAAAAATTGTCTCCAGCAGAATGCAATTACGAAATTGGGGACAGAGTATTATCAGCCATCATTTTAGCTCTTAAGGAATAGAGGCATCTCCTCGAGGGTACTACTGTGCCAGTCCTTATTTTGATTGACCGTAAGAATCTCACATTTTTGTCTGAGGCTAAACGCTTATCACCTAGGACTTGCTGGGCCCCTTTTCCGTGGAGCTTCAGTTACATATATTCTTTGAACCAGGTAAGAATGAGGCATTTTGGCCACTATTCGTACTAGTCTCATTTCACCTTTGGGTGAGAGAATTCTGGCCACTCAGATGCATTCTCCTCCTGGAAAACCTCATGACCGCTGCTTTGTCCCCGAGAATCTCTGCACCACTTTGCTCCAGACCTACCATTCTCCTAAAGCAGCTGAATCAACTTGAATGGTCTATGTCTCAACAATTCTGGTGGCCTAGTCTACACTCTGATGTAACAGCCTTTGTAGCCACTTGTCCTGTGTGTGCCCAGAATACAACACCCCGACACCTTCCAGTGGGCCTCCTACAACCTATACCCAGTGGAGAGAGGCCTTGGACCCACTTGTTTCTTGATTTTTTTTTTTGTGGATTTACCCAACACCCAGGGCAACAGTTATTCCCATGAAGGTTGGCGGGTTTTCGAAAAGGTCACATTGCATTCCGCTAAAGAAGTTGCCTACGTCCAAAGAATTGGCATTCATTTTCACTTGGGAAGTCTTTCGGTCGCATGGGTCACCCGATGTTATCATCTCGGACAGGGGTAGCCAGTTTGTGTCCAGGTTTTAGCGAGCCTTTTGTGCACAATTGGGAGTTCAGCTTGCCTTCTCCTCAGCCACAGTCCAATGGGGCCGTAGATCTAGATAATCAAGCCTTGGAGCTATATTTCAGATCACCATAACAACTGGTCGGACTTGTTACCTTGGGCGAAATTTGCTCACAATAGCACCATCAATGCCGCCTCCCGATTATCTCAGTTTATGGCGAACTATGGGTTCCAGCCATCCATGTTGCCTGACACATTTGTTCCGCAGGAAATTCATGCATTGGAGGAACATCTTCAGGAACTCCATTCACTTGGGCGCAGGTCCAAGAATCCTTGCAACACTCCAGGGAGAGGTACAAACTCCATGCTGGCCGCCGACGCCTACCTGCTCCCTCCTAGAGAGGGTCTGGCTGTCTTCCCGTAACCTCCGACTCTGTGTTCTTTCACTAAAACTGGCACCTCTGTATATTGGGCCTTTCCACATATTCTGTAAAATTAACCCAGTGGCCTACGCATTAGATCTTCCTTCCAACATGCGTATTTCCAACAAATTCCAGGTTTCCTTATAAAACCTTTGGTGTGTAACCACTATAACACCTCGGTACCACGCCCTTGCCCAGTTCATGTTGACAATCATGAGGAATATGCGATAAAATCTATCATTGACACCTGTAGGTTTCATGGATGCATACAATATCTAGTTCACTGGAGGGGTTATGGTCCGGAGAACCGCTCTTGGGTCCCATCCTCGGACGTACATGCTCCTGCCCACCTCCATGCTTTCCATATATGTTTTCCCCTCAAGCCTGGTGCCCCCCGATAGGGGAGGGGTTTTTGAGGAGGGGGTACCGTCAGGGCTGGGCTCCTGCTACTTAACAGGCAGCTCTTTTCTGTCAGTGCTCAGAAGTCAGTTAATTAGCAGCCACAAATTGTTAGCAAAGTGCCTCACCTGGTTACCATTAACTTGGCTCAAGTCCAGGCTACAGCCAGCCCGTTTTTGCTATTTAACAATCAACTGTGTTTACTCTTTTTAAATCATAATGGCATCAAAAACTACCCAAATGACCCTGATCAAAAGTTTACATACCCTGGTGATTTTGGCTAGATAACATGCTCAAAAGCTGACACAAAGGGATTTGAATGGCTATTAAAAGGTAACCATCCTCACCTGTGATCTGTTACTTGTATTTAGTGTGTGTGTGTGTGTGTGTATAGACTATATATATATATATATATATATATATATATATATATATATATATATATATATATATATATATATATATATATATATATATATATATATGTCAACGAGTTTCTGGACTCCCGACAGACTATTGCATCTTTCATCCAGTGCTGCACTGACGTTTCTGGATTCTGAGTCATGGGGAAAGCAAACGAATTGTCAAAGGATCTGCGAGGAAAAGTAGTTGAACTGTATAAAACAGGAAAGGGATATAAAAAGATATCTAAGGAATTGAGAATGCCAATCAGCAGTGTTCAAACTATAATCAAGAAGTGGAAAATGAGGGGTTCTGTTGAAACCAAACCACAGTCAGGTAGACCACCTAAAATTTCAGCCACAACTGTCAGTAAAATTGTTTGGGATGCAAAGAAAAACCCACAAATAACTTCAGAAATACAGGACTCTCTAAAAAAACACATGGTGTGGCTGTTTCAAGATGCACAATAAGGAGGCACTTGAAAAAAGATGGGCTGCATGGTCGAGTCGCCAGAAAAAAGCTGTTACTACGCAAATGCCACAAAGTATCCCGCTTACAATACACCAAACAGCACACACAAAAGCCTCAAACCCTCTGGCACAGTCACTTGGAGTGATGAGACCAAAATTGAGCTTTTTGGCCACAACCATAAATGCTACATTTGGAGAGGCGTCAACAAGGCCTACAAGGAAAGGTACAGAGGTGGCTCGCTGATGTTTTGGGGATGTGTGAGCTACAAAAGGCACAGGAAATTTGGTCAAAATTGTTGGCAAGATGAATGCAGTATGTTATCAAAAAATACTGGAGGAACATTTGCATTTATCAGCCAGAAAGCTGCGACTGGGACGTACTTGGACATTCCAATATGACAATGATCCAAAACATAAGGCTAAGTTGACCTGTCATTGGCTACAGCAGAATAAAGTGAAGGCTCTGGAGTGGCCATCTCAGTCTCCTGACCTCAATATCATCGAGCCACTCTTTGGGATATCTCAAACGTGCAGTTCATGCAAGACAGCCCAAGAATTTACAGGAACAGGAGGCTTTTTGCCAAGAGGAATGGCCAGCTTTACCATCTAAGAAGATAAAGGGCCTTATCCACAAATACCGCAAAAGACTTCAAGCTGTCATTGATCTCAAAGGGGGCAATATACGGTATTAAGAACTGGGGTATGTAAACTTTTGATCAGGGTCATTTGGGTAGTTTCTGTTGCCATTATGATTTAAAAAGAGTAAAGGTGTAGGTATGGCGCTGCCCTACTGTGATATGATTTGTCACAGTTACCTTATATGATGGCTTAAGAGGTCTCTTTGCTGACTACATATATTATTTGCAACATGTAAGCTAAGAAATCCTCAAAATTGAAATAGTGCTTTAAAAGCTATTTCTTTAGAAGTGTAACTCAAAATCATAGATTAACAGTGACACATAATATGGCCTGTAAGGCCAAATATTAATGAATTAATCATGCAAATGAGTGAGAAAATATGTGAAAAATAAAAATCAAATATACAAAGATGTGCAAAAGTATGCAAAAAATATATATAAGGAATATATATATATATATATATATATATATATATATATATATATATATATATATATATATATATATATATATATATATATATATAGAAAAAGAGTCCAAGAGGTTGCTGCACTTAAAAATTTATTTGCTTTATTTCACAAATTGTTCAGTAGGGATTTACAAAGCAAGTATAATCCAAAATCACAGGCACGAAATGCCTACACAGTTTCAGACACGGGTAGATTCAGATATGGATGGATGGATGGATTACGTCTCGGGCTAGTCAGCTTACGCCCTTCCTAAGATCCATTGAAGCACATCTGAGGGTTTCAATCCAATCATTCATTTAAATACAGGTTAAGTGAAGTACTTCACATATGGAATCAATATGGCTAATTAGTTCAAATCGCATACCATTTAACATCTATATATGCATATATTTATCTATAACATGCCATTAAAACAAGGATAAGCAACAGGTGTCGAATCTCTCATTCTCTTCACTCTCATTATAGAATATTTGAAATACCTATAAAAACGCAGGGAAATGTTGCATTCATGAGTAAATACAAAAACAAAAAGAAAAAACAAAAAAGATATCCCCATCATGAAGTTATTTTATCTGGCTACTTTCATATACTTATTCCAACAGTTAAACAAATAAATAAAGATCCAAATCAACATTTAAGCCATATGGAGCAATTGTATTCAAAAAATGTATCCAGTATACTTCTCTTTTTCTTAGAATCAATTCACGGTTGCCCCCTCTCCTATTTTTTTTTTCAATACCTTCTAGGACCATATACTTTAGTTGTGATACATTGTGACCAAATTCCAAAAAGTGTCTCGCCAGCGGTAATTGGGTTAATTTATCTCGTGTGGGGTATATGGTCTCTCTTATCTCTGTCACACAAAAAACGTTTTATATCATTTTCCACTTTGTCTATATATACCTCTACAGCAGCACATGAAGTGGGTGGTACTTAAATTCAACAATGGGCAGATTACTACTGACTTATATGTGAAACCCACAGATCGTAATCAATTGCTACATTTTAATAGCTTTCACTCCCCAAACGTGTTTTCATCCATCCCAAAAAGTCAGATGATGAGGGTGCAGCGGATCGTGAGTGACCCGCTGTGCCGTGATCAGAGACTTGATGAAATAAAAAACAAACTTATTAGTAGAAGATATCCGCAAGCTTTAGTTAATATCGATCATCCTAATACGGATAGTAATCGATCACCCCGAAAAGAAAACAAGAGAATCCCCTTTATTATGCAGTATCATCCCTTCTCCAACAAAATTAATCAAATTATCAAAAGACATTGGAATCTTTTAAGATCCAGTTACCCCATGGTACAGGAATTCTGGAATCCACCCATGTCCTCCTATAGAAAAGGTAGAACAATACGAGATCGATTGATTAAATCTGATCAACCTGTGGCTGCAGCAGCCAAACTAACCTTCCTGGGACCTAAAAATCTGGGATCGTATCCCTGCTTGTCATGCATACAATGTAACTCTATGATTAAAGGTAAATACTTTACACATCCACATAGGGGTTTCAACATCCCCATACGGGGTTACTACACATGCCAATCTTCATATGTAATTTATGCCATAAAGTGCCCGTGCGGTTTAGTCTATGTAGGGGAGACTACACAAAAAATCAAAGATAGGATAGCGAGACACAAATACTCAATACGAGATAAATTAACCCAATTACCGCTGGCGAGACACTTTTTGGAATTTGGCCACAATGTATCACAACTAAAGTATATGGTCCTAGAAGGTATTGAAAAAAATAGGAGAGGGGGCAACCGTGAATTGATTCTAAGAAAAAGAGAAGTATACTGGATACATTTTTTGAATACAATTGCTCCATATGGCTTAAATGTTGATTTGGATCTTTATTTATTTGTTTAACTGTTGGAATAAGTATATGAAAGTAGCCAGATAAAATAACTTCATGATGGGGATATCTTTTTCGTTTTTTCTTTTTGTTTTTGTATTTACTCATGAATGCAACATTTCCCTGCGTTTTTATAGGTATTTCAAATATTCTATAATGAGAGTGAAGAGAATGAGAGATTCGACACCTGTTGCTTATCCTTGTTTTAATGGCATGTTATAGATAAATATATGCATATATAGATGTTAAATGGTATGCGATTTGAACTAATTAGCCATATTGATTCCATATGTGAAGTACTTCACTTAACCTGTATTTAAATGAATGATTGGATTGAAACCCTCAGATGTGCTTCAATGGATCTTAGGAAGGGCGTAAGCTGACTAGCCCGAGACGTAATCCATCCATCCATCCATATCTGAATCTACCCGTGTCTGAAACTGTGTAGGCATTTCGTGCCTGTGATTTTGGATTATACTTGCTTTGTAAATCCCTACTGAACAATTTGTGAAATAAAGCAAAGAAATTTTTAAGTGCAGCAACCTCTTGGACTCTTATTCTATATACAAGGTCAGTGGGAAGACCTGATTGCTGGCACTAAATCGTAAGCAGAGTGCGGTTCTCCTCCACAAGTGAATATATATATATATATATATATATATATATATATATATATATATATATATATATATATATATATATATATATATATATATATATATATATATATATATATATATATGGAAAATAAACCACTAATGAATATCGCATAATTCAACTACATATATAAATAAATACATATATCACATGCCATTTAGTTAAAGTGCAAAAAACGTGCTATTTATATTAGATTGTAAAGTGAATGGTGCTTGAACTGTGAACTCAGTGATTTGTGCTTCATAAGCCCAGTACTTGCTGTATAAGTCCGTATTTTATGGTGGAGGGATCTTTTTTTAATCTTTTTGAATTGGTTCGGAAAGTCTTTTAAATATATGGTTTGGAAAGGGTTAAAATTTTCATTGGAGGGTGATATTTGTAAAAATCATTCCTCATTCAAGTGCTGGTCTTGTGATGGCTCTCCTTAACCGAGGTCTTATTGTGCTTGCACTCACCGAATAGGGACACCCCTGCAGGGGTATAGGCAGTCACAGTGTTTGCCACTGTGTACAACCCCTGGCAAAAATTATGGAATCACCAGTCCCTGAGGATGTTCCTTCAGTTGTTTTTTTTTGTTGTAGAAAAAAAAGCAGATCACAGACATGGCCACTAACACCTGCATCAGATTAAATCTGCTTGTTAGTATGTAGGTAAAGAGGGTAAATCATCACGCAGTGTTGCACAAGATGTTGGTTGTTCACAGTCGGCTGTGTCTAAAACATGGACCAAATAAAAACAACATGGGAAGGTGGTTAAAGGCAAGCATACTGGTAGACCAAGGAAGACATCAAAGCGTCAAGACAGAAAACTCAATATGACATTGACCTTATGTGTCTTTCTTCAAGGAATTTTTTCACAGTTTTTGCTCTATCGCAAGATGCATTATCATCTTGATAAATGATTTCATCATCCCCAAACATCCTTTCAATAGATGGGATAAGAAAAGTGTCCAAAATTTCAATGTAAACCTGTGCATTTATTGAAGATTTAATGACAGCCATCTCCCCAGTGCCTTTACCTGACATGCAGCCCCATATCATAATTGACTGTGGAAATTTGCATGTTTTCTTCAGACAGTCGTCTGCATAAATCTCATTGGAACGGCACCAAACAAAAGTTCCAGCATCATCACCTTGCCCAATGCAGATTCGAGATTCATCACTGAATATGACTTTCATCCAATCATCCACAGTCCACTTTTGCCTTTCCTTAGCTCATTGTAACCTTGTTTTTTTGTGTTTAGGTGTTATGCCACGTACACACGGTCGGACTTTTCGTCTACAAAAGTCCGACGGACTAAAGCTAGCCGACAATCCGATCGTGTGTGGGCTTCCCGGACTTTCAGCGGACTTTTCCAGCCTCAAATCTGACGGACTTTAGATTTGAAACATGCTTCAAATCTTTACATCGTAACTACGCCGGACCCAGAAATCCGCTCGTCTGTGTGTTAGTCCGACGGACAAAAACCCACGCTAGGGCAGCTATTGGCTACTGGCTAAACTTCCTTACTTTAGTCTGGTGTACGGCATCACGTACGAATCCGTCGGACTTTTGTGTGATCGTATGTAGGCAAGTCCGTTCGTAAGAAAGTCTGCCGCAAGTCCGCTAAAAGTCTGTCGGACAGGCTGTCGGACTTTTGTAGATGAAAAGTCTGACCGTGTGTACGCGTCATTAGAGATGGCTTTCTTTTAGCTTTTCTGTATGTAAATCCCATTTCCTTTAGGCGGTTTCTTACAGTTCGGTCACAGATGTTGACTCCAGTTTCCTCCCATTTGTTCATTTGTTTTGTTGTACATTTTCTGTTTTTTAAGGCATATTGCTTTAAGTTTTCTGTCTTGACGCTTTGATGTCTTCCTTGGTCTACCAGTATGCTTGCCTTTAACCACCTTCCCATGTTGTTTGTATTTGGTCCATGTTTTACTCAGCACCAGGCTGAACTTTATTAGCGGCATTTGATGCTAGACTATAGCTCAGCAAGTAGTGCATTTATTTAGTACTTCTGCTTTTGTGCTCAGGACTATGCCTCCCAAAAAGGACTGTGAAAACACCTCAAAAAAGGTACCTAAAGCATCACCTCCAGGTGCTGAGGACTCTAGTCATGCTTCCACATTGTCATCTTCTGCTGAAATACCAGAAGTGGCTAGCCAGGGTGAGACCTTGGAACCAGTGGGTGTTGCAACTTCTTCTAACATCTCAGCCCCTGTATACGTGACTGAAGATGCTTTTTCCCCTGCCCCGTTGGGGCTAGAGGATAGACTAGCGGCTTTAATCGCATCTTCCCTCCAAAGGGATAGGAAGCGTGGAAGATCCCCCTCCCCCACCTCAGACCCCTTATCAAGGGAACAATGGGTGGAGGATGAGGTATTACCCTCAGGAGGATCAGGAGGAAAGGCAATCCAATGATTCCTCCTCTGAGGAATCAACGGTGGAGGAACTCTTTTCAGCTTCGCAATCTGAAAAGTTGCTGGTACAGTCTCTTAAAGAAATGGTTCGTTCTGCTTTTAAGCTGCCCCTAACTGAGTCAGCCAAAAGTTCAGTTTCTTCTTTGGGTTCCTTAAAACCCCCGCAGACTTTGCATGCGTTTCCCGTCCATGCATTACTGGAACAGCTTATTTATGCTGAATGGGATCATCCGGATAAGCATTTTCTTCCTCCAAAAAGGTTTTCAGTGCTTTATCCCATGGAGGAGAAATTCACCAAAAGATGAAATATACCAGCAGTTGACGCTGCTATATCCAGTGTGAATAAAAGTCTTACTTGTCCAGTAGACAATGCTCAAATGCTTAGAGATCCAACAGATAAAAGATTGGAATTCCTATTAAAATCCTTTTCTTTGGCAGGTGCAGTTACTCAGCCTGCAGTCGCTGCAATAGGCATCTGTCAATCCTTGAAGGACCAGTTTAAACAGGCCCTTCTGGAGATTCCTGTGCAACAGGCCCAGGACTTGGCCGAACTGCCAAGGGCATTATGTTTTGCCATCGACGCCGTTAAGGATTCTATTCACCAGACGTCTCGTCTTGTGCTTATGCTCGTGCATATGCGTAGGATCCTGTGGTTGAAGAATTGGTCAGCCGAAGCGCCATGCAAAAGCCTCTTGACTGGCTTTCCTTTGCATGGGGATCGGCTATTTGGCGATGATTTGGACAAATGCATCCAAAAGATTTCAAGTGGGAAAAGTACCCTCTTGCCAGTTAAGAAAAGGAGTAAACGTCCTTCATTTAAACTGACCTCTTCTCCAGGGTCAGGGGCATCAGTCTCTAGGCAGTAGCGACGGCCTCCGCCGTCAGGGTCTAGAAAGCCTCAGGGTCAGCCCCAGGGTCAAAAGAAGACCTGGGGCGGAAACCTACGAAACAGAATTCCCAGTCCTCTCTATGAGCCAACGGCCACATCACCCTGAAAGCGCCTGATCTCGGAGGCTAAGCAGGGTCGGGCCTGGTTAGTACCTGGATGGGAGGCCTCCTGGGAGTTCCAGGTGGAGTTGGTTGTGGAAATTCCTGCAGAAGAGCAAGGTTTGGGGTTCTATTCAATCCTCCTCCCGGTACCAAAGCTGAATAGAGATGTCAGACCCATTTTAGATCTCATAAATCGGAATCAATTCCTGAAGGTCTGCACTTTTCACATGGAGTCGGTCAGGTCAGTGGCTTCTATCCTACAAGGAGGGGAACTTCTGGCGTCTATCGACATCAGGTATGCATATCTGCATGTTCCTATATTTCCCGTTCACCAAAGGTTTCTGCGGTTCGAGGTAGAACAGAATCATTTTCAGTTTGTAGCCTTGCCCTTCGGGCTGGCTATAGCACCCCGGGTATTTACAAAGGTTCTGGCTCCACCTCTAGCCAGGCTAAGGGCATAACAGTCCTGGCATACCTGGACTATCTATTGCGAATAGACCGGTCGGTGGCCCACTCGGAGCAAAGTGTGCGCATTACAACCAAATACCTGGAAAGTCTAGGTTGGATTCTCAACCTAGAAAAGTCTTCCTTAAAACCACTAAAAAAAGGATGGAGTACTTGGGTCTGATCATAGACAGAGCCCAGAAAAAGGTGTTTTTGCCAGGCAAAGATCAATGCCATAAGAGAGCTGGTGCAGATCGAAAAAAGATCCCTCCATTCGCCTTTGCATGAGGTTGCTAGCAAAGGTGGTGGCTTCATTCGAAGCGGTTCCCTATGCCCAGTTCCATTCGAGACTGTCTGCTTGGAACAAAAGGGTCCAAGCTCTAGATTTGCCAATGCGGCTGTCCACAAAGGTGTCCCAGAGCCTCAGTTGGTGGTTGGTAACCCGAAGTCTGTTGAAGGGAAAAACCTTCAGACCAGTTATCTGGAAAGTGGCAATGCCAGCCTTTTAGGTTGGGGAGCAGTACTAGAAAAGACAATTGTCCAGGGACAGTGGTCAAGAACCGAAAGAACCTTGCCCATCAACATCCTAGAGATTCGGGCAGCGCGTCTGGCTCTGAAGGCCTGGACTTTCAGGTTACTGGGTTGTCCTGTCAGGATCCAATCCAACAATGCCACAGCTGTGGCCTATATCAATTACCAAGGGGGCACCAAGAGTCTCACAGCGCAGAGGGAGGTGAACCATACTCTAACCTGGGCAGAAAGGAATGTTCCTTGCCTATCGGCAGTCTTCATTCCGGGAGTAGAGAATTGGCAGGCGGACTACTTGAATAGCCAGCAGTTGTTCCCGGTCCCTTCACCCTGACATTTTTCTGGCCGTTTGCCAAAGATAGGATTCCGGACGTAGATCTTTTGGCGTCCACGTTCAACGAACAGATGCATTGGTGACCCAGTGGGATCAGTTCTCACTGATTTATGCATTTCCCCCTATTCAGTTGCTGCCACGACTTCTTTGCAGGATCAAGCTGGAAAGAAAGCTAGTAATTCTTGTAGCCCCCACATGGCCTAGGAGGTCCTGGTATGCAGAAATTGTAAAGATGGCGGTGGGGGTTCCAAGGTCCCTTCCACTGCGTCCAGACCTACTCTCACAGGTGCCGATATTCCATCCTACCTTACAAACTCTAAATTTAACAGCTTGGCTATTGAAACCCACATTCTGAAGAAACGTGGGCTATCTGGGTCAGTCGTCTCTACTTTGATTAATGCAAGGAAGCCAGCCTCCAGAATCATATATTATAGAGTCTGGAGGGCTTATGTTTCTTGGTGTGAATCCAAGGGTTGGGACCCTCGGAAGTATAGCATAGGCAGAATTCTTGCCTTTGTACAATTAGGGATAGAGATGAAGCTGGCCTTGAATACTATTAAAGGCCAAGTCTTGGCTTTATCGGTCTTATTTCAAAGGCCGATTTCTTCGCATTCGTTGGTCCGGGTTTTTATGCAAGGAGTGATGCGACTTAATCCGCCAGTTAGGTCACCTTTGAACCCTTGGGACTTGAACTTAGTTTTGTCAGTGTTGCAAAAACAGCCTTTTGAACTGATACAGCATACCCCCTTCTGACAAGGAAATTAGTGCTCTTGGTTGCTATATCCTCAGCAAGGAGGGTTTCGGAATTGGCTTCTCTTTTTTGTAAAGAGCCATATTTGATTATTCATGAGGACAAGGTCGTGTTGCGTCCTCGTCCAGGTTTCTTGCTTAAGGTGGTCTCAGGTTTTCACCTGAACCAAGATATTGTCCTACCATCATTTTTTCCTAAACCAAGTTCTAGGGAAGAGAAGTCACTACATTGTCGTGATGTGGTGAGAGCGGTCAAGGTCTATTTGAAGACGACTGCTCAGATCTGGAAGACTGACGTCTTAATTGTGCTGCCAGAAGGTCCTAGGTAAGGACAGGCAGTGCTGAAATTCACTATTTCTAAATGGATTAGGCAAGTTATATATCAGGCCTATGGTTTAAAAATGTAAGATTCCACCTTTTTAAGTCAAGGCACACTACCAGAGCAGTGAGTGCTTCTTGGGCAGTGCATCACCAGGCCTCCATGGCTCAGATCTGTAAGGCCGCAACTTGGTCTTCAGTACATACATTCACCAGGTTTTATCAGGTGGATGTAAAAAGGCATGAGGATATCGCCTTTGGGCGCAGTGTGCTGCAAGCAGCAGCATAGGTCCTCAAGTCTATTGGCGCCCTGCGGGTTGTGGCTCCCTCCCCTCAAACAGCATTGCTATGGGATGTCCCAAATATTTACTACTATGGCTCTGTGCCCCGTGATGTACGATAAAAAAAAAATAGGATTTTTATAACAGCTTACCTGTAAAATCCTTTTCTTGGAGTGCTGTTAGGGCTGGCTCAAACCTTCTTTCTCTGAGCTGGCCGCTCAGCTGTCGGCTAATTGCCAGCTCATATCTCTCTCCAGAGTTAACCAGCTGTTGTGGATCTGCTCATCAGTCCCACCTACTTAAAGATCTCCAGCTCACTTCTTTCCTGCCTTTGCCTTGGTCACATCCCAAGAAACCATCTCCTGCATTCCTGTTTAAAGACTGGCTTTGCTGACATCCCTTCTGGCTCCTTATCCTGCTTGCTGTTCCTCTACTTGGATCCCTGACTTCTGGCCTGGCTGATTACCCGATCTGGTTACTGAACCTTGGCTGACTACCCGACCCGGTTACTGGACTCTGGCTATGCTTTGACCACGCTTACTCTATTTACCTTTTTATTTTTATTAGTAAACAAGTGTGATATTACTATACTTCTGTCTCAGACTGATTTCATGGGTTCTGATAAGTACATCACGAGACAGAGGTTCCATCGCTCTTTTGGGATTTATGTACAGTCAGGTCCATAAATATTGGGACATCGACACAATTCTAATCTTTTTGGCTCTATCCACCACCACAATGAATTTGAAATGAAACTAGCAAGATGTGCTTTAACTGCAGACTTTCAGCTTTAATTTGAGGGTATTTACATCCAAATCAGGTGAACGGTGTAGGAATTACAACAGTTTGTATATGTGCCTCCCACTTTTTAAGGGACCAAAAGTAATGGGACAATTGGCTGCTCAGCTGTTCCATGGCCAGGTGTGTTTTATTCCCTTATTATCCAATTTACAGGGAGCAGATAAAAGGTCCAGAGTTCATTTCAAGCGCGCTATTTGCATTTGGAATCTGTTAGTGTCAACTCTCAATATGAGATCCAAGGAGCTGTCACTATCAGTGAAGCAAGCCATCATTGGGCTGAAAAAACAAAACAAACCCATCAGAGAAATAGCAAAAACATTAGGTGTGGCCAAATCAAGCCTTAAAAAGAAAGAACGCACCGGTGAGCTCAGCAACACCAAAAGACCCGGAAGGCCACGGAAAACAACTGTGGTGAATTCTTTCCCTGGTGAAAAAAACACCCTTCACAACAGTTGACCAGATCAAGAACACGCTCCAGGAGGTAGGTGTATGTGTGTCATTGTCAAAGTCAACAATCAAGAGAAGACTTCACCAGCGTGAATACAGAGGGTTCACCACAAGATGTAAAGAATTGGTGAGCCTCAAAAACAGGAAGGTCAAAAAGCCTTCACAGTTCTGGAACAACATCCTATGGACAGATAAGACCAAGATCAACTTGTACCAGAGTGATGGGAAGAGAAGAGTATTTAGAAGGAAAGAAACTGCTCATGACCCAAAGCATACCACCTCATCAGTGAAGCATGGTGGTGGTAGTGTCATGGCGTGGGCATGTATGGCTGCCAATGGAACTTGTTCTCTTGTATTTATACTGCTGACAAAAGCAGCAGGATGAATTCTGAAGTGTTAAGGATGTTCCAAACAGTTGATTTGGCCACACCTAACAAGAAAGAAAGCACCGGTGAGCTCAGCAACACCAAAAGACCCGGAAGACTACGGAAAACAACTGTGGTGGATGACTGAAGAATTCTTTCCCTGGTGAAGAAAACACCCTTCACAACAGTTAGCCAACAGTTAGCCAAATCAAGAACACTCTCCAGGAGGTAGGTGTATGTGTGTCAAAGTCAACAATCAAGAGAAGACTTCACGAGCGTGAATACAGAGGGTTCACCACAAGATGTAAAGAATTGGTGAGCCTCAAAAACAGGAAGGTCAGATTAGAGTTTGCCAAACATCTAAAAAAGCCTTCACAGTTCTGGAACAACATCCTATGGACAGTTGAAACCAAGATCAACTTGTACCAGAGTGATGGTAGGAGAAGAGTATGGGAGAAGAAAAGGAACTGCTATTTATTGATGATGTGACTGCTGACAAAAGCAGCAGGATGAATTCTGAAGTGTTTCGGACAATATTATCTGCTGATATTCAGCAAAATGCTTCAGAACTCATTGGATGTCGCTTCACAGTGCAGATGGACAATGAAAAGGGAAAGAAGTGGAAAGTTATGCAATGGCCAAGTCAATCACCTGACCTGAATCCGATTGAGCATGCATTTCACTTGCTGAAGTGAAAATGCCCCAAGAACAAGCAGGAACTGAAGACAGTTGCAGTAGAGGCTTGGCAGAGCATCACCAGGGATGAAACCCAGCGTCTGGTGATGTCTATGCGTTCCAGACTTCAGGCTGTAATTGACTGCAAAGGATTTGCAACCAACTATTAAAAAGTGAAAGTTTGATGGATGATTGTTAATCTGTCCCATTACTTTTGGTCTCTTAAAAAATAGGAGGCACATATACAAACTGTTGTAATTCCTACACCGTTCACCTGATTTGGATGTAAACACCCTCAAATTATGCGGTGAACCCTCTGTATTCACTCTGGTGAAGTCTTCTCATGATTGTTGACTTTGACACACATACACCTACCTCCTGGAGAGTGTTCTTGATCTGGCCAACTGTTGTGAAGGGTGTTTTCTCCACCAGGGAAAGAATCCTTCGATCATCCAACACAGTTTTCCGTGGTCTTCTGGGTCTTTTGGGTGTTGCTGAGCTCACGTTCTTTTTTAAGGATGTTCCAAACAGTTGATTTGGCCACACCTAATGTTTCTGCTATCTCTCTGATGGGTTTGTTTTGTTTTTTCAGCCTAATGACGGCTTGCTTCACTGATAGTGACAGCTCTTTAGATCTCGTATTGAGAGTTGACAGTAGCAGATTCTAAATGCAAATAGCACACTTGAAATTAACTCTGGACCTTTTATCTGCTCCCTGTAAATGGGATAATGACGGAATAACATACCTGGCCATGGAAAAACTGAGCAGCCAATTGTCCCATTACTTTTGGTCCCTTAAAAAGTGGGAGGCACATATATAAACTGTTGTAATTCCTACACCGTTCACCTGATTTGGGTGTAAATACCTTCAAATTAAAGCTGAAAGTCTGCAGTTAATGCACATCTTGTTTGTTTCATTTCCAATCCATTGTGGTGGTTTATAGAGCCAAAAAGATTAGAATTGTGTAGATGTCCCAATATTTATGGACCTGACTGTATATTGCTTTGCTACAAAAAGTGAGGTACTCCTGGTAAGGGGAGTGGTTATATAGGGAGGCAACTTCCTGTATTGGATGTGCCAGTGCCCATCACCTGAAGGTGGCCTATATACCCATATAGTTACTACTATGGCTCTGTGTCCCGTGATGTACTCCAAGAAAAGGATTTTCCAGGTAAGCTGTTATAAAAATCCTATTTTTACTCACTGTCACATTGGCAGAACTGAGGCATGTGGAGTAGCCTCTGCAGCTGGTGTGGAAGCCCGCTTAGCAAAAGTTAGAGGCAGCACCTAAATTAGAAACCATCTGTCTCCACCAGACTACAATCCTGTCAAAATGCTCACCTTTTACATCAATGTACAAGCACAGCAGAAGGCTACACAGACCTGGGCATTGCTGCATACCCTTTTTGCAGACCCAATTTGAGGGGTGTGGAATTATTGATTTGCAAACAGGCTGTGAAGACAGAAATTGCTAGCAGTCTCATGTAACATCCCCCAGGGCTGTATCCTGCAGTATGCCTTTAACATCTACAGATAGGCAGCAGTTATTGAACATCTCTAGTTTGCAGTTTGACAGTTCTTCTGTTGCAGAAGGACTATAATGATACATAGTATGTGTGGACCTTCAGTGCTTTTAGGAGCCACATGCTGCAGACTTCTGAAGATTTGGGCCCTGGTTCCTACATTTTAGGAATATGTACAGATGATCCATGTATAGCATATTACTGAAATGCTGGGGGATGGTAGTAGTAACTGAAAGGATTAAAAAGGCATTTATCCTTTAGGACTGGTACTGAATAGTTTTCTTCACCATTTTTTTTTTAACTTCAAGATTATGGGGGTTATTTACTAAAGGCAAATCCACTTTGTGCAGTTACTATAGATCCGAGGGGGACATGCAAGGAAAATAAAAACAGCATTTTAGCTTGCACATGATTGGATGATAAAATCAGCAGAGCTTCCCCTCAGATCTACAGCGACTGCACTTACAAGTGCACTTTCAAGTGTACTTGCAATGGAGAGTGGATTTGCCTTTAGTAAATCAACCCCAATGTCTCTGCAAACAAAGTTGCCTGAAACAGATCTAAAGTTAATGCCAGCTCCTTAAAAAAAAAAAAAATGCACTTTTAATTCAGATCTTTAAAATTACATGGTCTCTATAGGCATGTACAAAAAAAACAAAAACAAGCAAACTAAGTCGCCATCTTAATTGAAGATATTGTGTTCCCTTCACTGGGGTCTGAAGGTTTGGGATGCCATCATCCTGCTGGAAGAAGCAGCTCACAGAAACCATTAAAAAGGGAGCAGAAGGCTCGATTCACACTAATGCGTTTGATGCATTTTGCACAAATGCAGGGAAATGTTTAAACATGGGTTCCTATGGAACATGTTCACATCAATGCATTTTTGTGCCTCTGCGTTTTTGGAAAGGGCCGGGGACTTTTTTTTCCCCGCAAAATGCAGCATTTTGCATTTAACAGACTTCAATAAACGCACATCCAAAACGCAAGTACCGCATTTTTACTGCGATTTGTGTTTTTTTTAGCTGTACATTCACTGTATACAACTGATTGCTAAGGAGGGGGCCAGGAAGCCTCCTCACTGAATGTAAAAAAACAAACAAAAAGAAAACAAAAAAAACTGCGTGCGCTCCCCCCTCCCGGTCCATACCAGGCTCTAGTATGGATTCGGAGGGTACCTCCCCCGCAAGAAAAAATAAAAAGTGTAGGGTCCCCCCAAATCCATACCAGACCCTTATCAGAGCTCTTACCGACAACCCTTGCCCCCGATCCCCCCCCTATGTGAATGAGTATGGGGTACACTGTACCCCTACCCATTCACCAAAAAGTAGTGTAGTGTGAAAAAATACAGTAGACAGTTTTTGATAAGTCTTTTATTAAAAATATCTTCTTCCCTGCATCTTCCTTCTCCCACTGCTTTTTCTTCTGCTCGTTTGTCCAGTGTTCTCCTTCCTCTGCCGCCACCGACACTCCTCTGAAGTCCTGCTGGGGGGGGGTGGTCATCGTAGGAAGTCACCCGGAGGCTCCGCCCATTGTGACGTCACAGACCCATCATGCCCCGGGCTGTGACGTCACAAGGGGTGGGGCCTCTGGATGACAACCTATGATGGCCATGCCCCCAACATAATCTAAGACATGCTTGAAATCGAGGTGGATGCAACATCGGAGGAGGGTCGGCGGCGGGAGCGGTACTCAGCAATCGGAGGAAGGTCCTCGGCAGAGGAAGGAGAACACTGGATTTTTTAACACTACACTACTTTTTTTTTTTGGTGAATGGGTAGGGGTACAATCTACCCCATACTCATTCACATAGGGGGAGGCCAGGATCTGGGGGTCGCCTTGTTAAAAAGGTGGCTTCCAGATTCCAATAAGCCCCCCCGCCCGCAGACCCCAACAAGCACCGGGCAAGGATTGTCGGGAAGAGGCCCTTGTCCCCATCAACATGGGGACAAGGTGCCTTGGGGTGGGGGAAGCAGAGCCCCACCTGTCCCAAAGCACCCCATCATGTTGAGGGCATGCAGCCTGGCATGGTTCAGGAGGGGGGCGCTCGCTAGTCCCCTCCCTTTACTGGCCTACATGCTCGAATAAGGGTCTGGTATGGATTTTAGGGGGGACCCCACGGCATTTAAAAAAAAAAAAAAAAAAAAAATTTTTTTTTAGCTGGCAAATCTTTTTTATATATTCAGCGAGGAAGTCCGCTGACAGCTGATGACTCATCGGTTGTTAAGAATGTGGCGGCTGGCTTCCCGGCCCCCTCCTTAGAAACCAGCTATATACGGTGTAAAAAACAAAACAAAACGCAAAATCGCGGTAAAAACACGTCTCCAAAAACTTGACAAGCACCGCAAAAAGCACTGCAGTAACGCTCAAAAGCAACATGCATAAATGTGAATTGGGCCTCAGGCAAGGAATGAGTCAAACTTTGTTCCCCTTTCTCAACACAGCAAGCTGGGGCAGTTTCTTGCTTAGCACAGCAAAATGTTACATGAAAACCTCTTTAAAAAGCAGTTTCCCAATTAGTTTTAATACAGACTGCAGAGACAGCAGCACAATATGAACTGAGAGTGAAGTTTTCCTTTAATATCTATAGGTCTACAGGGGTTTATGCAATATTAAACAAAGTCGATTTTGGAAAACCACAGAATGTTCGTGAACAATGACAAGTGTAACAAAGTTAATCTTTTTGGACCACATAATTATTAGGGTAAGAATAAATATAAACCAAAAAATTATGTGAGATCTATTAGTCATACACAAGAACACATTTATGTTTGTAAAAAAGTATAGCAAAAAACGAGTAAAATTCCCTTTTCCGAGCAGTTGGGATGATGGAAAAACTTTTTTGTCTGTTGAAAGCATTATTCATGGTTTCATGTGTGTTGGCAACTATATCAATCCAATGTGCCTAGAAAGAGGGGAAAAAAAAACAATTTAAAAGCTGAACTGGTCAATCACTTCTTTTTGATTTTTACAAACAATTAAACTCGTACAGTTGTACGTTGCTCTACAAAGCAGGTGTATAGCAAGACACATATTCCTTGATTTTGGAATTCATTTCATACCCAAAGTAGTTATTTTCCAAGTGCAACATAAAAGGAAAATTGAATCAGTTACTAAAGGGGGAGATTTACTAAAACCAGTGCACACAAAATCTGGTGCAGCTGTGCATAGTAGCCAATCAGCTTCTAGGTTTTAGCCCATGTTAACACTGAGGGCAGGTTTGAAATCAGCTGAACTCGCACAATTTCAAACTGTCATTTCATTCCGACTTCGGGGGCGAGTCTACAGACACCTGTGTGGGTTCATGCACAGACGTCTATTGAAATCGCAAAAGAACAAAAAAGGCACCACCAGATTAGGACCAGTTACATTTAATGAATACACAGGTGCTTACATCCACTTATATGTGATAAAGAGTTACAGCACAGATAGTCCTCTTTTTAGTGGCATCCATGAGAGAGAGTGGAGGGTCCCGTCCAGCAGGATTCCTTATTCAGTCTCTAAGGAAGCTGAAACCAAGGCTTGGCTCTGATCAGCTTGGAAACACAGGCATCCGGCGCTCCGAAATGTCATAGCACTGATAGTGACGTCACCGCGCCAGATGCCTGTGTTTCCAAGCTGATCAGAGCCAAGTCCAAAGTAGTGCAGAAACTAGTTTTGGGGAACTGAATCGGTGCTGCACCGCAAAGTTGGTGTCTCACTGATTCAGACAGTGCCATTGCCGGCAATAGGCTCAGATTTGACATGTTAAATTGGCCCAATGTGAACGTGGGCTTAGGCTGGGTTCACACTGGTACGACAAACGCTCCGACATTGGGAGCACATGTCGCATGACGTCTATAAAATCAATGGTTCCCTATGAGAGCTGTCTTAACTGGTCTGACACAAAGTCCTACGTCGGCAAGTCCGATCGTGTGTACACAAAAACATCAGACTTTAGTACAAAGTACAAACACGCATGCTCAGAACCAATGCAAAAGATCAGACAATACAGAAGTTGACCAAAGGGTGGCGTCAGAGAATTGGATGTCCTCTTTTGAAGTGTTGTCAATACGTTGAAACGTCACTACGTACGTGTTTGTTGCCTAAAAAGTCCTGCCGTGTGTATGCAAACCAAGTTTACGGCCAACGCCCTTTGGACAGAAATCCACAGAAATAAGTTTGTTTAAAGTCCGATTAGGTGTACGAGGCTAGATGCACTAGAAGATGTAGATGGACCTGACTAACAAATTAAAGCTGAAAAAGGTTCCTGCACTACTTTGATCCTACTTCAGCCCATTGAATATCATTGAAGTCGGATAAACGTCTTAACTGATGCGACTTACTACTACTAGTATTACAGTGGGAGCGAGCATCAGGAGAAGATTAGAGGAAGAATAGAGGGAGAAGATGGCGGAGAGAGGAGACAGGATACCCGGCAGAGGGACATGTCGCCAGAGGGAGAGGAAATTAGTAGAAGAGACGCCGGAGCTGCTTTAAAAAAATTACTAAACCTGTGTACGGTTTTTATTTTTGACACTTTTTTTTGGTGAATGGGTAGTACTATGCACCCCATACTCATTCACATTGGGTGGGGGCGCCCCCCCTGCCCAAAAGCACCCACCTACTCATGTTGAGGGCATGTGGTTTGGTATGGTTCAGGAGGGGGAGGGCGCGTTCGCTCTTCCCCACCCCCTTTCCTGACCTGCCAGGCTGCATGCTCGATAAGGGCCTGGTATGGATTTTTGGGGGGGACCCCACACCATTTTTTTGGTGTGGTGGTTCCTCTTAAAATCCATACCAGACCAAATGGTTTAGTAGAGTCTTGGAGGGAGAACCCTATGCCTTTTTTTTGTTTTTTAAACTTGGGTGTGGTTTCCCCTAAAGATTCATACCAGACACAAAGGGCCTGGTATTGTCGGGATCAAAGTCAGATCCCATTCATTGAAGTCGGATGAAAGTTGGACTTCAAGTCGCAGGTAAAAGTCGGATACAGTGTCGTACGACTGTTGTGTCATACCAGTGTGAACCCAGCCTTATTGTCAAATCTTAATTGAACAAGCTGAAGTTTGAAGCTGATTGGTACTATGCACAGCTGTAACAGATTCTGTGTGCACCAGTTATAGTAAATTCCCTGCAGTGTCCTTTTAACATTGCCTCCAACCAGGGCCTCGCCTTTTACTAATCACCTTCATTGTATGTAACATCACTGCCAGAGCAGTTTTTGCATTTTTTCCACACATTTAACCACTTCTAAACAGGGCACTTAAACACCTTCCCTCCCAGACCAATTTTCAGCTTTCAGTACTCTCACACTTTGAATGACAATTACTCTGTCATGCTACACTGTAGCCAAACATTTTTATCATTTTTTCTCACAATTAGAGCTTTCTTTTGGTGGTATTTAATCACCGCTGGGTTTTTTCTTTTTTGCGATATAAGCGAAAAAAAGAGTGAAAATTTTGAAAAAAAAACTTTTTTTTAGCTTCTATTGTAAAATTTTGCAAATAAGTCATTTTTCTTCATAAATTTGGGCCAAAATTTATACGGCTACATATCTTTGGCAAAAATTACCCAAATTAGTGGATATTATTTAGTCTGTGTGAAAGTTACAGAATCTACAAGTCAGGGTGCAAATCACTGAAAATAGATCACATCTGATCACACCTGATGTACTAAAGGCCTATCTCATTTCTTGAGACACTATCAAGGAAAGTACAAATACCCCCCAAATGACCCCTTTTTGGAAAGTAGACATTCCAAGGTATTTAGTAAGAGGCATGGTGAGTTTTTTGAAGTTGTAATTTTTTCCCACATTTTTTGGGAAAATGAAGAGTTTTTTTTTTTTTTTTTTTTACACAAACTTATTGTATTGACAGGTTATTTCTTGAACACAGCATGCATATACTTGCAACTACACCCAAAAATACATTCTACTACTCCTCCTGAGTATGGTGATACCACATGTGTGAGACTTTTACACAGCCTGGCCACATACAGAGGCCTAACATCCAAGTAGCACCTCTAGGCATTCTAGGAGCAAAAAATTACACATATAATTTCATGACGACCTATCTCCCTTTTGAAGGCCCTGGAGCACCAGGACAATGGAAACGCCCACAAAATGACCCCATTTTGGAAAGCAAACACCCCAACGTATAATCTATGAGGCATAATGAGTCTTTTGAACGGTTCATTTTTTTCCAGAAGTTTTTGGAAAACGTGGGAAAAAAATGAAAACGCATTTTTTTTTTTTTACACAAAGTTGTCGATTTATAAGATATTTTTAACACATAGCATGTACATAGCAAAAATTACACAAAAAAATACATTCTGCTACTCCTCCTGAGTTTAACGATACCACATGTGTAACACTTTTACACAGCCTGGCCACATACAGAGGCCCAACATCCAAATAGCACCTCCAGTCGTACTAGGAGCATAAATTACACATATAATTTCATGACTACCGATCATATTTATGAAGGCCCTTCATATTTCTAATACATAACATGTACATACCAAATAACAAAAGATTACCTGTGGTTTTAGTAGTTTAGTGGTCCACAGAGGAGAGCATTGGTCCAGGCAGCAGGCAGGGATGTGGTCAGCGACAGCAAAAGCAATCGTCCAGGCAGCAATACTGTCCATAGTTAGTTCAGGCAGAGATACTGTCAGCACAGACAAAGCATTGGTCCAGGTAGCAGGCAGAGATGTCCAGGCAAAAATACTGTCTATAGTCAGAGGCAGCAGGCCGACATATGGTCAACACAGCCAAAGTATTGGTCCAGGCAGCAGAAATAAACAGTCTATAAAGTCCTGGGTCATTAGAGGCAGCGATATGGTCAGCATAGTCAAAGTATTGGTCCAGGCAGCAGGAAGGACCATCAAGCTTAGGGCCAGGGGGACAGGGGTAGAGGCTTCTCCCACCCAAATCTCTTTGAAGCCTCCGGGCAACCAGACCCTGTTCTGGGAACACAGAAAACTAAAACTGATTTTCTCTACTCAGAATGCTATTCTGAAGCCCCTCACATATGTGAGACCCCTGTGTACTGAAGTAGAAGGGCAAAAGATCAGTCCAAGTGGCAGGCAAAAACATAGTCGATTTAAAAGGCCGAGCTCGGTGCACGTGGAAGTCAGAAAGGTGGTTAAAATGGAAGGTAAAGGCATCGTCGGTAAACAGGCTGAGGTCGGTGCACATGGAAGTCAAACGTGGTTAAAACGGCAGGCAAAGACATTGTCGGTAAACAGGCCAGGGTCAGTTAACATGGAAGGTAGAAACATGGTGGCAGGCAAATGATGCACACAGGTAATTGAAATGGGGAAATTGCAGTCTGTTACTAATAAGGGGAACTAATATCTGATGGATGTGTGATCATTTTTGAAGCAATCACCGATACACAGGCCAGGTTGGGAGGGACATTGGGGACAATAAAAACTTGTATCTTCTAGCTCCTCCACGACATCTCTTTTGGCGTCTTCTTCCGGATGCTGTGGGGGGAATGTTATAGGGAAAATGTTGCTCATGAAGTCGAGTTACACTCTCAGAGCGAATGCTTCCTGGGGCGGGTCCTTGCTGGTAAATAAGGGCAGTGACAATGTTTTCAAAGTATTTAAAGTAGGTGATGGGTTGGTTTTCGGGCGATTTTTGATAGCAGACAAATGAATTGAACATGGCCATATGAAAAAGATGAAATGCAACTTTTTTATACCAATATTTGGACTTGCGGGTTGACAAATATGGTTGCAGCATCTGATCATTTAAATCCACCCCCCCATATACAGATTGTAGTCATGGACACATTCAGGCTTTACTACGGGGCCACGTCTTCTCTATACCTCCACCAAGGTGTCATTGTGAATGGTAGTCATCATGTGAACATCCTTCTTGGCCAACACCTCCTCATTCCTCATGAATGCGGCTTTCCCCTTTTGTAGCCGTTTTGCTAGTAAATTCTGTGGGAAGCCCTTCCTATTTTTTCGGAAGGTACCGCAGGCCAGGGTTTTTTCACAATACAGGTGACGGAAAAGGGGCAGGCTGCTGTAGTAATTATCTACATATAAGTGGTAACCTTTTTTGAACAGGGGGTATGCAAGGTCCCACACAATTTTACCACTGGTTCCTATGTATGTGGGGCACTCATGGGGCTGGAGCTGGGAGTCTTTTCCCTCATAAATGCGAAATGAGTACACGTAACCAGTGGCTCGGTCACATAATTTGTTCAATTTCACTCCGTACCTGGCTCTCTTACTTGGGATATACTGTTTGATATTCAGCCGGCCAGTAAAGTGGATAAGGGATTCGTCTACAAATATTTTGGTCAGAATAAAGACTTCAGAAAATCGTTTGGTAAAAGAATTTATTAGGGGGCGAAGCTTATATAATTTGTCGTGGTTGGGATGATCTTGGGGAGGGCACTGCGAATTATCGTTGAAATGTAGGTAACGCATTATCATATCGTACCGTGTCCTGGACATAACAGAAGAATATAGGGGCATGTTGTGGATGGGGTGGGTGGACCAGTAGGCATGCAGTTCGTTTTTCTTTGTAAGCCCCATATTAAAAGTAAGGCCCAAGAACAATATGAATTCGTCTAGTGTGAGACGTCGCCAATGGAACATACGGGCGTAGGACGAACTGGGGTTGGCAGCAATAAATTGCTCTGCATAGAGATTTGTTTGGTCCACCATGTACTGCAACAAATCTTCTGGGAAAAACAAATGGTAATAGTCCAAATATGAAAAATTCGAAGTGTTCAGCTGCACACCTGGCTGTGCAGTGAAAGGGATGATTGTAGCGGATCCTGAGTTGGCAGGCAACCATAAGGGGTTTTCCAGGACATCGAAAGGTAGGACTGGGCCTGGATTCTTTGGGCTGGATGTGCAATTCCAGTACTTGTACTGGGCTCCTCTTCCTGGGGTCTGGCGCTGCTGGTGGTAGGCAGGTTTTCTGATCTCTGTCCTGATCTCGTTACTCTTTTAGGAGGGGCGGTTTCCTCCGCTGACTCAGACTCCGATCCGCTATCCTCCACTGGCTCGTATTCTGAACCAGAATCGGATAATGAGAGCTCCCCGCTGCTCTCATCATCCAACATGGTAAGGATGTTATATGCCTCCTCAGGTGTATAAACTCTTTGGGACATGATGGTGGTACTTTTGGCGGGATTGTGCGATGGTAGTGATGGTGGGCCTGTGTGACAGATGGGCTATGACAGATGGGCTGTCAGATTCAGATGGTACTCTTAATGGTACTGATGGCGGCCTGTGTGACAGATGGGCTGTCAGATCCAGATGGTGCTGATGGCGGTGGCGGTGCTGATGGCAGTACTGATGACGGGCTGTGACAGATCCTGATGGGCTGTGACAGATTCTCTTTATTGATGAGGGGGGGGTAGAATATAGAACAGATGTAGACAGTAGAAATAGATGTTTTACTCACTGATCAGATCTCTCCTTCTCTCTCCTCACACGATCGGTGTGTGGGGAGAGAGAAGGAGAGATCCCTGGAAACCGCCACAGTGTTTATACTTGTGACCGGCTGTGATTGGACACAGCCGATCACATGGGTAAACAGCCATTTCATTGGCTGTTTACCCTGATCGGGGATGCGCTGTGTCTGAGGGACAAGTGTCATCCCCGATCGCCGGGGGCGCGCAATAGCAGATAATCCTGATCACGTCATATGACGTCCGATTAGGATTATTAAACCACTTTGCCGCCGTCAATATGTAATAGGGCGGGCGGCAAGTGGTTAAAAATCATTTTAGGCTGATGATTACTTAAAACCCCCCATTTTTTTTTATAGAAGCAGAAGACCTGAATAAAATGACAGTAGTTCAATTCATATCACGCTATACAAATCATTTTTTGGTCTAATAAAAAATTGGAGGTTACACCAAGTAAAAAAAAAATAAAAATGATAAATCCAGTTAACATAGGGTGGACTCACTAATGGTTTTTCTTCAATAGGAGTAGGACAATACTCAACAGCAGCATCTCTTATCCATACACGGATATAAGGACTTTAATTGTTTTCTCAGGACATCTTTGTCCTATCATTTTTAACATGACCTCATCCATAGTCTGATACAATTTGTCGTGCAGTGACAATAGGGTCCTAGCCTCCTTGATACTTGGGGTCATGTACAGGGCTTTTTTTTCTCAAACAATAGGTGCTGGAACTCAACCACGAGCCCCCCAAAACCCCATCAAATAGTGGGTGTGGTCATATTTCACAAACAGTAGAATGGTCTTAAAGGGGCATTAACTATCAGGATTGCATTACATACAGAGTGCAGAGTTCATGAGGGTTACACACAGAGTTCAGAGCTGTTAATTGTAAACACAGAAGTCTGGTTTCTGTGTTTACAAGTGATTGTGGTGAGCAGGCACCAAAGGGTCTGAGCCATTCCACCAAGTTCCCCCTGAAAAAAAGCCCTGGTCATGTGTATGGTCTTTAAAAGGCTGTCTACTTCTTCCAAAGACAACCTGTAACAGGAGGAAGATACCTCTTTCCTCGCCTTCCCCCTCGTCTGACCCTGAAGACCCACTTTTCTTCTCCTCCGACTCGCTAACCACTGTCTGAGCTACAGATGACGAGAGGGCACGGTGCAGAACCCTCTGTTGACTGTGCCACCGGACGTTTGTCCAGATAGGAGCGGAAGGACTGAAAGGTGTCCGGAAAGTGAGCATTTTGCTAGGTTGGGCAGAGGGGCTTTAGTGGAAGTCTCCTCCTCTCTGATCAAATCCGCTATGCAAGGCCTGCACAAAGGCTTGGTCCAAGACTCCCTAAGGGAAGCTTTACATGAAGCACATCTTTTCTTGCAGGAGGTGAGGGGAACATGCTTAGTCTTTTCTTTAACTTTTGTCTGAAAACACACCAAGCAGACAAAACATACCATCGATACATTTACAGATTGGATCTCCTCCTCAGCAGATCCCAAAACAGTCAGAAAAAAAAAAAAAAAAAAAAAAAAAAAAAAAAACATCCCACAAAATCACTGCTGTACAAACATACATGGCCCAGGTTAACTAACAGAGGCCACTGCCATTCCTACCTGGGTCTGGCTGGTGCTTGTGGTTTCTGCTCCTGCGCCGGTTTCCTCTGGCTCCATCTCTCGCAGGGTTCCAGCAGACATCCGTCAGTCTTTTTTTTTAAATTTTTGCGGTCCTTTCCCCACTGCGAGGACCGGAAATGCACCCGCCGAGGCTGCCTCCCCCTCCTCCTGAGGTAGGAGAGGCTGCCGGAAGTCGCACCTCATCCGGCAGCGACGTCACCCGCCACTCGGGACCCTGGAAAGACGCAGGCTGGAATCCACAGACGCCGCACTGCCTAGTACAGCCCCACACTCCGCCCACGGCTCCCCGGTCTATCGGTGGGGGACCCTCCGCCTGCCTCAATGAAGGGAAAGGCACCGGAACACCCCCCACCCTTCAGGGGGGGTGTTGGGCTGGCCAGCAGAACAAAAAAACACCAGGTATGCCCTAAGCCTTCTCCACCTGGAGAGAGCACAGCACACTCCTGCAGCGCTTCCACCATGGCTGGAGGAAACACTACAACTGAGGCCATGGTGAAAGTGTCCAAGCTTTAAAGAAATGACTGCAGTGTTTCCTGGGAAGTGGGTGGAGCTGCGCTCTCTCCAGGTGCTGTCCTGAAACACGAGGTGAAAAAAATTACAATAAGCGTATATTGATTGGTTTGTGCAAAAGTTATAGCGGTCTACAAAATAGGGAATAGATTTATGGCATTTTTATTTTATTTTTTACTAGTAAAGGCAGGGATCAGTGATTTTTAGCGGGATTGCGGCAGAGACATTTTTTTGACACTTATTTGGGAACCAGTCACATTATTACAGTAATCAGTGCTAAAAACATGCAGTTATTGTACTAATGACACTGGAAGGGTTTATCATCTGTGATGATTAAGGGGTTAAATGTGTTCCCTTACTCTGTGTTCTAACTGTATGGGGGACTATGTGACTGGGGAAACACACAGATTAGTCTTTCTGCTTAAAGAAAAACAGAAATGGAAGGCGCGCACACCTAGTGCATTACCAAAGATAATTTAATAATAAAAATGTTTTATATAAAAGTGGGTACTCACAAAAATTAAAGTTACGTACCGGTAACGTCTTTTCCAGTAGTCTTTCAGGACAGCCACCATGAGAGATAGTCTCCTCCTCTTCCTCTAGGAAACACTGCGCCAGCCCATAAATTCTTACTTCCCCCTGCCAGACCTCAGTATATTCCGAGATTACCTCCGGTCAGCTGGGGAGACACAAGAACACATTAATAACATACTATCCCATATCATTATCATGCTGCGTTCTGGTCTTTTATAAGACACTGCCAAATTTCGGGTGGGTAACTAGGGCTGTCCTGAAAGACTACTGGAAAAGACGTTACCGGTACGTAACTTTAATTTTCCCCCTTCGTCTTTCAGGACAGCCACCATGAGAGGATGAACGAGCACTTACCAGTTAGGGTGGGACTACAGCTTGCAACACCTTTCGCCCAAAGGCTTGCTCACTAGCTGACACCAGGTCCACTCTGTAGTGCTTTACGAAAGTGGAATAGCTGGACCATGTTGTAGCCCTGCATATTTGCTCTGGCGTTGCTCCAGCCTTTTCTGCCTGAGAAGCGGCCATAGCTCTGGTAGAGTGTGCCCTTATACCCATTGGGATTTCTTTCCCTGCTAATGAATAGGCCTGGCCAATGGTTACTCTGAGCCATCTGGCAATAGGACGCTTTGCATCCTTTTCTGGCCCCAGAAAACAAAACAAATAGTCTGACTTTCTAAACATCCTGGTCAGCTCTAGGTACTGAAGGATACATCTCCTTACATCCAAGGAATGAAATTTTAATTCCCTTTCCCCCGAGGGGTTGGGACAAAATGAGGGTAGAACTACCTCCTGACTTCTGTGAAAACCAGAAGCAACCTTAGGTAAAAATGCTGGATCAGTCTTGAAGATGATCCGATCTGGAAAAATAACGCAAAAAGGAGGTCTAACAGATAAGGCCTCAATCTCACTGACTCTCCTGGCAGTTGTCACTGCTACCAAAAAAACTGTTTTTAACGTAAGATCCTTTAGTAGACATCCTTCTAAAGGTTCAAAGGGGGTTCCCGTCAGGCCCTGTAAAACTAAAGATAGGTCCCACTTGGGAAAGGGGGGGCCTTGAACCGGTCTCTGTCTAGACAGAGCCTTAAAGAATCTGACCACCCATGGGTTGGTGGCCAGATGCTTTTCTAAATAAGCACTGAGTGCTGACACCTGACCTTTAAGGGTACTTATGGATTAACCCCTATCTGCCCCGCACTGAAGGAACTCCAACACAGCAGTGGGACTGTGTACCGAAAAGGCGCCTTCTGCACACCATTCATTGAAACGTACCCAGACCTTTTTATAGATCTGGCGTGTTTCCTTCTTCCTGCTGTTGAGGAGGGTGGAGATTAATTTTTCAGAAAAACCCCTAGCTCTTAGCATACCCTCCTCAGTAGCCAGGCTGCTAACTGCCATTGGTGTACCTGTGGACAGAGGACTGGACCCTGTGAGAGGAGATCCTCTCGAGGTGGCAGGAATAAGGGAGGTTCGACTGCTAGCTGCTTGAGTACTGAGAACCAAGCCCTCTTTGGCCAATGTGGTGCTACTAGAATCAGGGACGTGTTTTCCATCTGGAACTTCCTGAGAACTGCCGGTAATAACGCCGGGGGCGGGAAGGCATAGCAGATTCTGAAATGCCAGTTCTGGATCAATGCGTCGACCCCTCGCGCTCCCTCCCCTTTGTTTAGGGAGAAAAAACAAGGGGCTTTCGCGTTGTTTCTTGACGCGAACAGATCTACTTCTGGAGGACCCCATTTTTCTGAAATGAGATTGAAAACCTCCTGGTTGAGGATCCAATCTCCCTCTCTCAGTTTGGTTCGGCTGAGGAAGTCTGCTATTACATTCTTTTCTCCTCTCAGGAAGACTGCTGAGAGTGAGAGAGTGTAAGTCTCGGCCCAGTTCAGAATGTCTGATGCTAAGGCCAACAGGACTCCGCTTCTCGTGCCGCCCTGTTTGTTTACATAGGCCACGGCGGACGAGTTGTCCGACCGCACCTGAACATGGTGGCCCTGTAGCTCCTTTTTGAAGAACCTGAGTGCTAGCCCGATTGCCCTCAGCTCCTTCCAATTGGACGACCTTCTTAGTTCGTCGCCCTCCCAGGTGCCCTGTGCTAAAAGGGAACCCAGATGCGCCCCCCAACCTTTGCCGCTTGCGTCTGTGGTTACCACCTGAGAAACTGGGATGAACCACAGACGACCCTGCGACAAGTTTGAGACCTTCCTCCACCACCAGAGGGATCTCTTTACTTGGGGCGGAACCTGTACCAAGGTGTCCAGATCTTTTTTGACTGTGATCCCACACCCTTAGGACAAAGGACTGTAAGGGGCGAAAGTGCAGACCTGCCCATTGCACTGCTGGGAGGGTAGCTGTTAATAGTCCCAGGGCCGACATCAGAACTCTTATGGAGACCTGACTGCTGCACTGGAGAACAGCCACTGCCCTGTCCAGTTTTTGTACTTTTTCTGCTGGAAGAAACACTCTCAGTAGCGTTGAGTCCAACAGATAGCCTAAGTACGTGATGCGCTGAGAGGGAATCAAACTGGATTTCTCCAAGTTCATTAGCCACCCTAGACCTGTAAGAACCCTTTTTGTTAGTTCTAGATCTCTGACTAACTGCAGTGGACACGCTGCAAATAGGAGCAGGTCGTCCAGATATGCTATCACTGATATTCCCTGGAGCCGAAGAAAGGCCATCACCTCCGCCAAGACTTTGGTAAAAATGCGGGGTGAGGACGATAGCCCGAAAGGCAGCGCCTGAAATTGTAGATGTACCATTATTCCACCTACGTCTACTGCTAGCCGAAGAAACCTCTGTGAGGCTTCTATTATAGGAACGTGTAGATACGCGTCCCTTGGGTCCAGCGATACCATAAAGCAGTTGTGGGGCAACAGGGCTCTGACTGTGAAAATTGTCTCCATACGGAATTTTCTGTATGTCACTGACCTGTTCAGGGGCTTTAAATTCAAAATTAGTCTGAACTTCCCTGTGGGTTTCCTCACTACGAAAACGTGTGAATAGAAACCCTCGCCCTCCTCGGCCCTTGGAACTCTGAGAACCACATTGTGATCTACCAGATCTCTTAGTGCTTGCAACAGAGCCTCGGCTTTTGTCGTACACCTGGGTAGGTGTGTGACAAGAAATCTCCGTGGAGGAGGATTTGTGAATTCGATACGGTACCCCCTTCTTATAACCCCTAGGATAAAGCGATTGGGGGATATTGCCTCCCACTGTGGGAGGAAGGCCCCCAGTCTTCCCCCCACCGTGGTTGGGGAGTCATTGGCTTTTACGGGGCTGTTCAGGAGGGCGAAAAATCGCCCCTCCCCTGCCCTTGCCTTTTTGACCCCAAAATTTCTTTTGCCCTTCTGGCTTTGGAGTTTCTTTACGTTTTTGCGGACGAAACCCCTTCTTTGTTTGTGTAGGGGTTTTCCGCTTGATTTCTGTCTGCTGTGCGGTCCAAGACGGTCTCTAACCCTGGGCCGAAGAGAAGGTCTCCCGTCAACGGTATCCCGCACAACTTGACTTTAAAGGCGCTATCGCCCGGCCAAGTTTTTAGCCAGAGAGCTCTCCTGGCCGAATTGGCCAGAGCCGCTGATCTGGCCAACATACGAACTGATTCTGCCGAGGCATCAGCTATGTAGGTGATACCTCGCAGAATCGTAGGAAAAGAAGATAGAATGGTCTCTTTTGCCGTTCCAGCTTCAATATGCTCTTGGATCTTCGAGAGCCAGTGCTCCAGATTGCGAGCCACTACTGTGACGGCCAACTCAGGTTTTAAGTTACCAATTGTTGAATCCCAAGTCTTTTTGAGGAGAGAGTCTATTCTCTTATCCATGACATCCACCAGGGCCCCCATGTCCTCAAATGCCAGGTCTGTGTGTCTGGAAACCTGGGAGAAAGCGGCATCTAACTTGGGATTTTTATTCCAGATAGATGCAGGATCATCCGAGAACGGAAATCTCCTTTTTAAGGATCTAGAAAAAAAGGGTTTCCTTTCGGGATCTTGCCACTCCTTTTTAATAGTTTCAACCAGTACTTCGTGAACTGGAAAAACTTTTCTCCTTTGTTCCCCCAAGCCCCTGTACATTTGGTCATGAAGGGTCAGGGGTTTCTTGTCCTCCTGAATACCGAGGGTTGTATAAATAGCCCCTAAGAGGTCCTCTACCTCTTCCAGGGATAATTTATATCTGGAGGATTTCCTAGACTCCCCGTCCTGGTCCTCCCCCTCTGAACCATCCTGGGAATTGGAGGAGGAACTGTCTGGCTGTCTTTGTTCCACTCCGGAAGGCCCTGGAGCTTCCTCTGCCCTAGCTGAAGTTGCAGGTTGGGCAGGAGCAGAGCCCTGCGCCAGAGGCGGGGTTGTATCCTGGGGAGCTGGACTAATGGGAGGCTGAAACCTTTCAAATAAGGCTTTAAATGAAGAAAAGGTGGACGAGAGCTCCTTTACTGAGGCTGCAAGTCCTGACTCCTGTTCAGAGTCCCTCTCTTTAACAAGGGAGTCTATGCACTCCCTACACAAGACCTTTGTCCATGCTTCCCCTAATGTGTCCCTGCAAGAGGCACACTTCCTCTTAGAGCTATGCGTAGACTTAGACTTCTCTGTAGCTTTCTAAAATACATGAAAAGAAAAAAAACAAACAGTCAGTTTTTTTTTTTTTTTTTTTAAAAACAAGGATACAACCCTGGGAGTGCACTAGACCCCCCTTAATATGTGGGGGATCTGAGCCTCCCTCCCCTGACCACCCAGGGTGTCTGCCCCCCATGATAGGAACCATACATGGAGGGACAATCCTAGATAAAGAGTACTCTTTCCCAAGGCACTCTTACCTTAGGAAGGCTGGAGGTAGTGTCCGTTGGCTGAGCATCCGCTTTCGACATGACTTGCAGGTGGTTGCTACTACCGAGTCCCACGCTGCCTGTGCGCATCCCGGACTTGTCTCCAGCCTATGCCTGGCTTCCCTATCAGCTCCGCGACCCGGAACCGGAAGCCGCGGGTCAAAGGCAAGCATTCGCCCTTCCGCCGGAAATGACGTCGCCTGGCCCGCCTAGTTCCAAAAAAAGAGCGGTCAGTATGGTATACAGGAGAGGCGGACGTTTGCATGCTGCAGCCCTGTAGCTGCGATAGGGAACCCCCACAGCCTGAAGCCGCGCTCGGTTAGGAAGTGGTGGCAACAGAACGAGGGGTAAGTCCCCCCCATGCACCTAGGAAGCCCCTGCTCCCATTACAGGCTCCAAAAAACAAACAACAGCCACAGTCACCCTGACTGAGTGGCCCGGTTCCTTGCACAGTATCTCCCCACCGGAGGAAACACTAATACTGAGGTCTGGCAGGGGGAAGTAAGAATTTATGTGCTGGCGCAGTGTTTCCTAGAGGAAGAGGAGGAGACTATCTCTCATGGTGGCTGAAAGACGAAGGGGGAAATACAACTAACAAAAGGCAATAAAAACAATGCATGGACAGCCTAGCTCTGAGGAAGGGGGTGCGCCCCCAAAACGCGTTAGCTGTACCCAGTGTTCTGTGCATGTCCATGCATTGTTTTTATGGCATTTTGTGATGGCGGTACCGATGACGGGCTGTGACAGGTTCTGATGGGCTGTGAGAGGTTCTCTTTATTGATGAGGGGGGGGGTAGACTATAGAACAGATGTAGATAGTAGAAATAGATGTTTTACTCACTGATCAGATCTCTCCTTCTCTCTCCTCACACGAGTAGTGTGTGAGGAGAGAGAAGGAGAGATCCCTGGAAACCGCCACAGTGTTTATACTTGTGACCGGCTGTGATTGGACACAGCCGATCACATGGGTAAACAGAGATATATATATATATATATATATACATATACATATACATATATAACATTTCTATTATTAAATTATCTTTCGTAATGCACTAGGTGTGTGCACCTTCGCCTTCTGTTATTCTTGTAGTTCCTTTCGGATTACTGTGAAAAAAAGAGGGGATAGCTATGGCGCTGCTCTTAAGAGGTGACCTACAACCTCTAAATACTTGAGGGGTGTGTGTCACATGTGCATTTGCAATAACAGTGCACAAATTAAATATTTGTATATTAACAAAAAATCCTACTGTGTAAACTTCCTAACCGCTTATATATCCTGTTTCCCCTAAAATAAGACCTAGCGTGATTGTCGGTGATGGCTGCAATATAAGCCCTACCCCCCAAATAAGCCCTACCCTGTTTCCCCGAAAAAAAGCCCTACCCTGAAAAGAAGACCTACAAGGACTTTGACTAGGGCTTATTTGGGGGGTAGGGCTTATATTGCAGCCATCACTGACAATCACGCTAGGTCTTATTTTCGGGGAAACAGGGTATAATATATATTGTTATGTTCAAACAAAAATAAAATAAAATAAACACAATGCTGTGCAAAACCTGCAATTCAAAGTGACATTTCTGTGCAAAAAATTCAACATATATGACTGGTGTATATTGTTGCTGTGAAACTTGGTTCAGAAATATGCATATACCGTCCTTAAACCCTGGTGTATAGAGAAAAAAAAAAAAAAAAAAGTCCAATAAAGCGACAATGTGCTCCCTCAAATTATTCTGTGCTTCTTGGAAAACAGTGCCCCATAAGAAACACACTGACCACTATTATTCACCCTACAAGGTGGGTATTTCACCTTCACAGTATGAGCCACTGTGTAGCCTGTGGAGTGGGAGGAAACTTCCTGTCCTATGTTCTCAAAGTGCCTCCTTGTCTGCGATGCAAGTGGTCTCCTCACTGTTAACCTCTTAGATGTTGCCCACATGTAGAGAGGAAAGAGACTCCATAGTGCGATACCATACAAATATCCAAAAATGTATTAATAGTACTGATGGGTATTGAATGAATGAATGTATGTTGTATATGCCCGTCCCAAAAAAACAACAATGCTCTGCGCTTAGTACAATATTCTAACGGTGTATGTGCGGCACATAAAATTATATGACTAGTAGCAGCTGCTTAAATAGTAGAACATGTATATAGGCAATGATGAATCAAATAAATTAGATAAATATATAAATACACAATTATAAATATATAAGTATATAAAGTGTCTCTTCAGTATTGCAGCAGCGCTGAGCACCCCAATTAAACAGGGTCTCTTTCTTAATCTATTTCAGAAAGTTCAAACACGGATCTGATAGCCAGAGTCCCACCAATCAATAATCAAGATGTATTCTGTGAGGGTAGTAATCCTTTCACCAAGCGATACACCACGTGCTGGGGTCCCCAATGAAAACTCACCAGAAATCAGATCAATAAAAGCCTTGATTAATAGTCGTAAATCTGCATCAATATCCAAAGTGACCACCAGATGTCAGTATTATTCCTAGTAGTTCCAATAGGATATGTAGAAGAAACAAAAATGCTCACATAGCGTGATACTGCTAAACATCTTTATTTGAACCATCCAAACATCCCCTTAAAACCATGCGTACCAAAATTTAATATACCTTGAGCAAAGATAACAAAGTGCACTGTGCCTGATTGCGTCCTCCAGTCGTGAAAACCTGTCAGGAGCGCTCCCTGTGTGTAACCACAGTCACACGCTTCCTGGTTCCTCGGTTGGTGGAGCACATGCGTCACTTCCTGTGCGACACGTCCCTAACGTTTCGTCACTTCCTGGACTTCTTCTGAGGCCGTGACACACAAGAAAGGAGGCCGGTATTTATATAAGTGGCAGGCGGAACAGCCAATCAGCAGAAGCAGACGCCCGGATGACTCACACATCCCCGCCTCTAATGCTAAATACTGTCAGCAATGTGTGAAATAACATCATCTGGACATTCTGCTCCCAAAGGTCATATTAAGCATGACAATACCGGTTCTAGTGGAAGATGACCTAATGCATAAAAAACAAGTACCTTGAATACCTGCAATCATTCAGTGTATGCGGCGCGGACATTGATCCGCAGCGCTATCACTGAGCAAGCACACTTTCGGTATTCATTAAAACTGATTAAAATATTCACTCTCAAAATATAAAAGTTTTCAGTAAACAAGAATTGTCTAGCAATTTTACATCATACATTGCTTATCCTATGAATAAAGATAAAAACTGCATAGCGATTTCCTAGCACGTATTGAATAATCGCATACGCTAAATTGCACCTGATAAACACATGTTGAAATATTACAATAAATATGTATTAAAATTGTATATCTAAAATGTATATATGTACATATATAAAATATATGACAATCCACATGTAAATATATGTATATAAAACATCTATATATAAAACGTGATCATATTGGAGTCAAAATTTCATTATAATAAAACATTACACTGTGATAAAATGAAACTGGAACCATACCCCAGGGTATGTCTATGTGTCACTGATGAAACAATTTATGTCAAGCTCTAAATTAGAAACAAGAGTTTATTTTAAAAAAACAGACAGAAACAGTTATTTGCCCATCTCAAGCGGTCATCATCCATTATGGCTCCGGAATATCCCAAAAGGACAGATTATGAGTGTAAGAAGAAACTGCTCTGAAGATACACAGTTCTGGATTCAATCTAAAGTCCTTACAGAGAGATTTGAAGCCAAGGGATATGACCCGAAGAAACTGAAGAAGGTGGGGGCGGAGCCGGCAGCCAGAGCTGATGAATGTGTGACACCTAAGCTCTGCTACAACGGGCGACATTAAGCGGCTCACAGCGCATTACAACACCCCTAAAATACATCTATCGACTCCTTAGGACGTGGGGCACACAGCGGCAGCGATGTCCAAAGGTAAGGACAGAGAAGGACCGAGAAAAGTGACGGATTTCTATCCCCTTAGCACGGCCGGGATTTCCAAGATGGCGCCGGCGCGGAGAGCCGCTCATCAGCCTCCACAGCACAGCCACACAGCCATCCAGTGCCATCCTCGGGTGAGTCAAATGCCAGTGACCATCCGCTGCCATCCTCCCCATTTAGCAGCCCTGCCAAGCAAAAAAGGAGGATTGGGGAAGAGGATGAGACCCGGGATAGCTCAGGGCTGGAGGGGGAAGATATGGAGGAATCCTCTGCTTATACGCAGAAGCTAGATGCCTTCTCCACCTCAGGGCAGCCCATATTAGACACCACCATGAAGGAGATGTTACAAACACTAAGAGGGGCCCTCCAGTGCGATATGGCAGCGTTTATGTATACCACCAAACGTGAAGTGGCAGCAGTCTCTACCAGAGTAACACATGTGGAGAAGAAAATGGAAGAATTCACTTTGGCACATAACGAGCTAGTGGATGCACACTTTGATGTTGAGGAAGAGATTAAAACCATGCGACTTAAAATGGCCGACATCGAAGACAGGGCCCGCAGGAACAACATCAAATTCAGAGGTGTCCCTGAGTCGGTCAAGCCGGCTAAACTTACGGCTTACCTTCAAAAGCTCATGATAACGGCCCTCCCTGCACTAGGACCTGCGGACTTAACAATTGACAGGGCCCACAGACTTCCGAAGCCATCCTTCCTGCCTGCCCAGATCCCCAGGGATGTTATCGCAAGCATCCACTTCTACCATATCAAAGATCAACTGATGAGGTACGCAAGACAACACCCTGCTCTTCCTGACCCGTTTACCGGGATTGCATTAATCCAGAAGAGCAAGATAAGCAGAGAGGGGTCCCACCGCTCAGGTAGGCGCAGACCAGGGGAGATGAACGCCAGTGTAGTATTATCCTTCAAGAGGGAAGAGTCCCAGGTGCTGGCTGATGCAAGATGAGGCAGACAAATCGAGGAAAGCTGGAAGCCGCACACCGGTATAGTGATGAATGCTTTATTTAAAAAGCTGGATCATGAAGACACACAAAACTTGACAGCAGAAGCGTACAAAAGCAGCTGACGCGTTTCACACTACAATGAGTGCTTATTCATAGCTACCGGGATTGCATTGTATGCTGACCTGTCACAAGCGACTCTTACGGCACGGCACAACCTGGTACCAATCACCAAAATTCTACGTAACCATAAAGTCATCTATAAGTGGGGCTTCCCAGCCAAGCTAATCGTGGATATGCATAACGAATCGCATGCGATCACATCACTTGATAAAGGCCTGGAGCTCCTCCGCAAATGCAAATTGCTGCCTGAGAATGGTGAACTAGTAGACCCTGACCCTCTACACGGGAGGCACAGCACCCTCAACCGGCAAAGAAGAACCACCTCTCACAAGCCTCCAACCTACTCTTAAAGTACTCAGTATACCAGATATACCCTAATCTTTGTGCCTTCACCCTGCACAGCAAGTTTAATGCTCACAGAACAACCGCCCGTTGTTCGGCTGTTTTCTTTTATTTTTCATTCTTCCTTTTGACCTTCTACTCTAGTACCCCAACTCAAGTTACGAGATGTTGTCCGTAACCGGTTCTCCGTGTTTGATGCGATCTATACGTTATAAGAGCTCACCAGTTCAAGTTTTTATGGTTCCCGATACCACAAGTTTCACTGCTCAGCATGAGGCGGGGGTGCGGGGGGCTCCCTGCGCGCTGGACACACCACCTACGTCACCTTCAACGCCCATCTCCACCACCAGATGGCATAGTTGCACCTTCTACCACCTACATGAATCTTAAACTGATGACCTTTAATGTGAGAGGCCTGAACAGTCCCTACAAAAGAAGAGCCCTTTGGAAAACTGCCATGGAAGCGAACTGCGACATCCTGTGTGCTCAAGAGACTCACTTTTCCAGCACGAAACCACCAAAATGCTCACATCCCAAATTTCAGCAAGTAATCACAGCCAACAACACTAAGAAGAATGGAGTCCTAATAGCTATCAGGGACAGATTAACCTTTTCTCTCTTGCAGGTACATGTTGACCCTCGAGGCCGCTATTTCTAGTGGCTGAAATGGACCATGTCACCTATACCCTGGTAAATCGGTATGCACCGAATGTGAGATCTCTAAAATTCATTAGTAAAGTACTCACAATGGCAAAAAAAATGCAGAACGGTAGCTTAATTGTCTGTGGTGATTTTAATATGGTTATGAATGCAGAGTGGGACACTTCTTCTGTGGCTCTTAGGCAGAGGCCTTCTTTGGGAGCCCTCTGTCATGAGGAACGGCTTTTTGACCCCTGGCGCTGCCTTAGATCCACCGAAAGAGATTATACGCACTTCTCAGCAGTCCATAACAGCTACTCTAGAATTGATTTTTTCCTTACGGATATGCACACTCTACAGAAGGTCCAGACCGCTGACATCCATAACATCACCTGGTCTGATCACGTTCCTGTGACAATTGAGGTTGTGGATGGCAGCAAGACCACTCAAAAACCACTGTGGCGCAATAACACATTTCTCCTATCGCAACCCAAAATTAGGGATGAAATAGCAGAAAAAGTGAATGAATATTTTAACTTTAACGATACTGAGGAATGCTCCCCAATGACAGTATGGTGTGCTCATAAGGCTTTTGCTCGAGGTGTCCTCATTCAGATTGCTTCTAGAGAGAGGAAAAAAAAAATGAACCGTATGTCACAACTCCATGACACTATAGCAGATCTAGAGCTGAAACACAAAAATCCCAGTACCAGAACCAACAAGGTTCTTTCCCGGCTTACAACCTGCCGGGAGGAACTGAGGCAGGAACTTAGAGCAGATTACGAAACGTACTTTAAAAAACGAAAACTTACTTTCTACTCCCAGAATAACCGCTCGGGAAAATTATTAGCAGCCCAACTAAAGAAAAAACAAGCACGCTCGAATATCGCTCAAATTAGGCATCACATCGACGACACTGTATTCCAAAACCCCAAGGACATAGCTAACATATTTAAAGAATACTACGAATCCCTGTACAATCTTAACAACGACCCCGCAACGCACCAACCCACAAACGCGGAGATAGACGAGTTCCTTAACGGAATTCGCCTACCTTCGGTGGACAAAGCGTCTCTCCAAAAACTAAACTCCACCATTACACACCAAGAAGTAGAAACAGTAATCGCAGCTCTACCCATGCATAAATCGCCAGGTGCGGATGGATTTTCCGCCGAGTACTACAAGGCACTCACCCAGACTCTCACCCCTGCACTAGTTAAGGTTTTCAACATAGCGGCTACATCAGGCAGCTTCCCCAGAGAGATGCTACAAGCTGTTATAGTCACAATACCGAAAAATGGCAAGGACACATCGAACCCCCAAAACTTTAGGCCCATATCCCTCTTGAATTCGGACCTCAAAATCTATGCTAAAATCCTAGCGAATAGATTAAAAGACATCACCCCTTCCCTTATAGGATTGGATCAGGTCGGCTTTGTCAAAAGCAGGCAGGCGCCGGACGGAACCAGACGTATGTTGAACCTCCTGAGCATGGCTGAAACCAAAAAGGTACCTAGCATATTCCTGGCCTTAGATGCGGAAAAGACCTTCGACAGGGTCCACTGGGGTTACCTGTCTAGGACCTTGCACAAATTTGGCATCTCGGGCCTGATCCACTCAGCCATCATGTCTTTATACACGAACCCCACAGCACAAATCTATACTTCCACGTTGCTCTCAGACCCCTTCAGATTATCTAATGGTACCCGGCAGGGATGCCCACTCTCGCCAATAATCTTCTCCCTAATTATAGAGCCACTAGCAGAATATGTCAGAGGTGATGCTGCGATAGAGGGCATCGACACTGGTCACGAATCCCACAAAATAGGACTCTTCGCTGATGACATTATCTTAACATTAACTAATCCGATTAAATCCTTACCTGCTATTAACTCCCTCTTACATAAGTTTGGAAATGTTTCCTACTACAAGGTCAACACTAATAAATGCTTTGCATTAACCATCAACATACCTGAAAAAACAAAGCCCAGACTAAAGGAAATTTTTCCATGCACCTGGGACCCGCCTTCAATTACATATCTGGGTGTGCAGCTGTCCTCCTCCTCCACCAACATCTACTCTTGCAATTTCCCTCCACTCTTGCTTAAAGTGGAAGCAGAACTAAACCAAATAACTAAACTTCCACTTACGTGGCTGGGGAGGATAGCTGCATATCAAATGCAAGTAATGCCCAAACTGCTCTATGTCTTCAGGACCGTACCCATCCCTATCCCCCAGCAATTCTTTACACACATAGATAAACTACTTAAAAAATTTATATGGGGTGGAAAAAACCGAGGATCGCATTAGCACAGCTTTATAAACCTAAACACCTAGGCGGAGCTGGCCTCCCCAATGCTCAACTATACTATAAAGCTGCACTAATGGACCAGATGCGCTACTGGTTCTCATGTCAAACGGACAATAGATGGTCAGATATTGAACGTACAGTGACCCCTGGTCACGATCTACCAGCACTAGCTATAGCCGCTACCCTCCATCACAAACCCAACGTTCCCTCATACCCAGCCATACAAGCTACTGTTCATGCATGGTCCTCTCTAGTCAATACTAAGTTCACTGACATTCCAACCTGCACATTAAGAATACCACTAGCAGCATATGAGTACCTAATACCGAACTTCTCAGCCTACAGCTGGAAGAAACAGGGAGTACACTTCTATACTAATGACCTGGATACAACGGATCAACTTGATAAATACAAACTGTTCCAACTAAACCACTACTCATACTCCAATCCGACCCGTCCGAACATAATCCCACAGATCCTATGGGAATTCCTGCTCAATAAATCCCCGCCTACTCGCAAAGGCATCTCCTTGTTTTACACATATGCTTCCCCTACCTATCTACATGCTAAATTACCTAATATGCATAAGTGGGAGCAGGACCTTCAAAGGGAATATCCCCTGCACCAATGGCACATAGCTATAAAATACAACAGCAAATCTTCCTCTTGCATAGACCACTGGGATAACACGCAAAAATTACTACACAGGTGGTACCTCACACCCTCCCGACTGAACAAGATGAAACCCTCCATTTCAACACTATGCTGGAGAGAGTGCCTATCTACGGGCAATCTTCTCCACATATTTTGGAGCTGTAAAAACATCCAACCGTTCTGGGAGGAGGTCCAATCCCTCATCTACAATGTTACCAATACCCATCTCAAACTTGAACCAGCGCTAACGCTGCTGAGCCTGGGTATTGAAGCCTATGCCCCCGTAATGAGGAAAGTAGTAATCCATATACTATTTGCGGCACGTATTTCAATAGCAAAAGAATGGCTTTCACTAGCACCCCCTAAAATAGAAGAAGTTATCTCTAGAGTAAACGCCCAATATACAATGGAAAGAGCTCTTGCCTACACTAAAGGAGGATCCCCGAATTTCCATAAACAGTGGGAAATTTGGAGATCCTCAAAATACGCCTCCTCACATTCATGAAATCCTCTTACTGATACGCTAAAGCACATGAATGCCTCTGGTGCGATGGTATACTAATAGAATCTTTCAACCTGCATAGGTTGGATATTTACCAAAGAGCAACTGATGGTGGTGTGTTGGGTGTGTGGGGATAACGCTGCACTCTGCATTTATGCCAACTATATATCTTTGTTTGTGTTTTATAACCCTGAATTGATAGCACTTACTGCTCACAGCCTACCTCCCCGTGGATCCTTCATAGGACCCACGGCAAGCTACTATGCAGGTACCCAGCAATAAGCCTGGTCACAGTGTGAACCCAAAGGGGGTGACGGGCTGTACCTCTTACGGAGGTCAAGCATACAATCCAATCAGTAGCTTGAACACATGATGTATTTTCCTGATTATATATGTAGTAAGTGTTGTATATGCATAGTCACCTTGTATAATCTTAGAAATGCATATATTGAATGCTCTGTAATGTACAAAGTGAAATTCAATAAAAATCTATTGTTTAAAAAAAAAAAAAAAAAAAAAAGAAACTGAAGAAGGTGGTGGAGGAAGTGGCTGAAATACCTAGAATTACATGCTTACAAGAATCACGGCCGGTGGGTTCTGAGGTAGCACCAACAGAAAAAAATCGTAATAAAAGAGTGGGGCTTTATTTCTCAATTTCATACTCAATACAAGGAAGTGGAGGAGATCTTCAGAAGACACTGGCATATACTCCGGTTAGGTAAGAAACTCATCACAGTATTACCTTCTGAGCCCCAGTTCATTTATACAAAAACCATGAGTTTTGGAGACAGAGTGGTGAAGAAAGTGATTGACCCTCCTAAACGTCCTCCGACATTTTGGGATCGCAACGGCTTTTTTGCGTGCAGGAGATGCAAAGCCTGCAGGGAGGTCTCCAGACCTCTTAGAGGAATTGATAGTTTCCTTTCCCCGATTAATAATCGCAGTTTCGGGATTAAACAATTCATTACATGCAACAGCACCTTTGTGGTGTACGCATTATAATGTCCTTGCGGTTTAATCTATATAGGCCGTACAAAAAGGCTATTACGGGTGAGAATAGCTGAACACATAAACAACATAAAAATAGGCTATAAGGATCATAACGTCTCACTGCATTTTAAATTAAAACATGATAGTGACCCGACGGGATTGGAATTTTGGGGGGTTGAACATCTCCAGTCCCATTGGAGGGGCATAAATCGCATCCGAGAGTTATCCAAACGTGAAACCCATTGGATCTATTCTGTGGATGTGATTGCCCCCAAGGGTCTTAACATAGAGCTTGACATAAATTGTTTCATTAGTGACACAGACATACCCTGGGGTATGGTTCCAGTTTCATTTTATCACAGTGTAATGTTTTATTATAATGAAATTTTGACTCCAATATGATCACGTTTTATATATAGATGTTTTATATACATATATTTACATGTGGATTGTCATATATTTTATATATGTACATATATACATTTTAGATATACAATTTTAATACACATTTATTTTAATATTTCAACATGTGTTTATCAGGTGCAATTTAGCGTATGCGATTATTCAATACGTGCTAGGAAATCGCTTTGCAGTTTTTATCTTTATTCATAGGATAAGCAATGTATGATGTAAAATTGCTAGACAATTCTTGTTTACTGAAAACTTTTATATTTTGAGAGTGAATATTTTAATCAGTTTTAATGAATACCGAAAGTGTGCTTGCTCAGTGATAGCGCTGCGGATCAATGTCCGCGCCGCATACACTGAATGATTGCAGGTATTCAAGGTACTTGTTTTTTATGCATTAGGTCATCTTCCACTAGAACCGGTATTGTCATGCTTAATATGACCTGTGGGAGCAGAATGTCCGGATGATGTTATTTCACACATTGCTGACAGTATTTAGCATTAGGGGCGGGGATGTGTGAGTCATCCGGGCGTCTGCTTCTGCTGATTGGCTGTTCCGCCTGCCACTTAAATAAATACCTGCCTCCTTTCTTGTGTGTCACGGCCTCAGAAGAAGTCCAGGAAGTGACGAAACGTTAGGGACGTGTCGCACAGGAAGTGACGCATGTGCTCCACCAACCGAGGAACCAGGAAGCGTGTGACTGTGGTTACACACAGGGAGCGCTCCCGACAGGTTTTCACGACTGGAGGACGCAATCAGGCACAGTGCACTTTGTTATCTTTGCTCAATGTTTATTAAATTTTGGTACGCATGGTTTTAAGGGGATGTTTGGATGGTTCAAATAAAGATGTTTAGCAGTATCACGCTACGTGAGCATTTTTGTTTCTTCTACATATCCTATTGGAACTACTGGGAATAATACTGACATCTGGTGGTCGCTTTGGATATTGATGCAGATTTACTACTATTAATCAAGGCTTTTATTGATCTGATTTCTGGTGAGTGAGTTTTCATTGGGGACCCCAGCACGTGGTGTATCGCTTGGTGAAAGGATTACTACCCTCACAGAATACATCTTCATTATATATTGGTGGGACTCTGGCTATCAGATCCGTGTTTGAACTTTCTGAAATAGATTAAGAAAGAGACCCTGTTTAATTGGGGTGCTCAGCGCTGCTGCAATACTGAAGATACACTTTATATACTCATATATTTATAATTGTGTATTTATATATTTATCTAATTTAATTGATTCATTATTGCCTATATACAAGTACTGATGGGTACTCATCACATTTAATAAAAATTATTAAAAGCGAAAACAGTGTTTAAAAACAGGAAACTGGAGCGATCTACGCTCTATGGCTCGAAACTGGCTCCAGATGATGTCCCATTGACGAAACGCGTAGGGCGGGACTATACAGCGTCATTGCATCACTTCCGGTTTTGAGCCGTGGAGCGTAGATCGCTCCAGTTTCCTAACACTGTTTTCGCTTTTAATGATTTTTAATAAATGTGAGTACCCATCAGTACTAATAATACATTTTTAGATATTTGTACGGTATCACACTAGGGATTCTCTTTCCTCTCTACATGTGGGCAACATCTGAGGGGTTAACAGTGAGGAAATCACTTACATCACAGACAAGAGGCACAAGGAGAACACAGGACAGGAAGTTTCCTCCCACTCCACACACTGTGAAGGTAAAATACCTCCTTGTGGGGTGTATAATAGTGGTGAGTGCGTTTCTTATGGGGCACGGTTTTCCAAGAAGCACAGAACAATTTGAAGGAGCACATTGTCACTTTATTGGACTTTTTTTTCTTTTTTTTTTATACACCAGGGTTAAAAGGACGGTATATGCATATTTCTGAACCCAGATTCACAGCAACAATATACACCAGTCATATATGTTGGATTTTTTTGCACAGAAATGTCTCTTTGAATTGCAGGTTTTGCACAGGATTGTGTTTATTTTATTTTATTTTTTGTTTGAACATAATATATATTATATATAAGCGGTTAGGAAGTTTACACAGTAGGATTTTTTTGTGGATTTTTGTGAATATACAAATATTTATTTTCTGCACTTTTCTTGTCACTTTTTGCACTAAATGCACCTGTGACACACACCCCTCAAGTATTTAGAGGTTGTAGGTCAACTCTTAATAAGAGCAGCGCCATACCCCTCTTTTTCACATTTCTCCTAGATTTACCTTAGGGTAAATTTATTGATAGCGACTGTAGCTCCTCATTTTTCATTTTCACCATAAGCGCGGGGGTCTAACAATTTTTTCACTCATCCTTTCGGATTACCCCATCTGAGGAAGGCAGCATCCACCCAGTTTTGGATACCATTATATAGCTTTCACACCACCATTTTATTTGATATCTGTTACTCCACACCTTGGAAGACCTATTAGCGCTGGAAGGGACTGTGCTTTTTGTATCGTCTTTCTGCTTAGCAGAAAGACAGGATCTGTGTGATCTCACCTGTTAGAATGGAGATTTGCCTTGTTTACACAGGCAGATCCCCGTTCTGTCACTGTGGGTGGCCCGTTGACTGGCCAATGGCAGCGTGTGCTCACAAAAGCAAGATCCCACACAGATTCATGGGATCGTACCACCTTGCCGCAGTATAATGACGGCGGCTGGTCGGTAAGCAGTTAAAGGACAGCATTCAGCTGAATGGCAGAAAAATTAGGTGAAGCAAGGGGCTGAAGTCCAAATATTCCTGCTGGTTTGAGGACAGAAAAAAAGAATGGAGTAGGGGAGTATTTCTTTCGTTTGAAGAGTTCTAGATAGTCCTATGGGTCTGATGTGGGCGGAGCAACCAACATGAGCATGCCATGGATGCACCAGGAAAATCATTTTAGGCCTGAAGATTAGTTTAGTTAAAAACCCCAAACATTATATATTTTATGAAAGCTGAGACTCTGGAGAACAAAATGGTGGTAGTTCTAGTTTATGTCACACAATATTCGCGCAAAAGTTTAATAAGTCACAAATTTTAAATTGAATGCACTAAAAGTTAACTTTGGGGCACAAGTGCAATATACAGTGGGGACGGAAAGTATTCTGACCCCCTTATATTTTTCACTCTTCGTTATATTGCAGCCATTTGCTAAAATCATTTAAATTAATTTTTTCCCTCATTAATGTACACACAGCATCCCATATAGACAGAAAAACACAGAATTGTTGACATTTTTGCAGATTTATTAAAAAAGAAAAACTGAAATATCACATGGTCCCAAGTATTCAGACCCTTTGCTGTGACACTCATTTAACTCAGGTGCTGTCCATTTCTTCTGATCATCCTTGAGATGGTTCTACACCTTCATTTGAGTCCAGCTGTGTTTGATTATACTGATTGGACTTGATTAGGAAAGCCACACACCTGTCTATATAAGACCTTATAAGCTCACAGTGCATGTCAGAGCAAATGAGAATCATGAGGTCAAAAAGGAACTGCCTGAAGAGTTCAGAGACAGAATTGTGGCAAGGCACAGATCTGGCCAAGGTTACAAAAAATTTCTGCTGCACTTAAAGTGGAGTTCCACCCGGGGGCGTGGCCTGGACGGCAATGTGAGCGGACGCACCTAGGCAGAGCTCCGCCAGTGATCCATCCTGATCGCGATATCCTGCACACCCATAACCGGCTAAACCGACACATAACGCGGGGAACTATCCCAGCCACCTTTGGGCAAGTATGTCTCCACCGAAGAGAAACAATGCGGCATCCTCCGCCCTAGACAGATACCGCCGAGTAGACCGGGGCCTGGAGGGACAAGATGGCGCCTCGGCGGCATCTCCTGATGCGCAGCTAGCGGAACGCGAGGCGGCCGACACCACTAGAGTCCTGGAGGCGATCTCGGTATGCCAAGCCACATTAACATCCAAAATAGAGGAAGTAAAAGGGGGACATTTCACTGATCCGTCAGGACATGACAAAGATCCGGGAACGGGTCACGGAGACTGAGACCAGGATAAGCCGAGCGGAGGATATAATTCACCCCCTGCAACACTGCCAGGAAGATATGCAACGCCAACTCCAGCAACTCGCCCAGAAACATGACGATCTTGAGAATCGGGCCCCGCAGATCTAACATAAGATTCATTGGTTTGCTGGAGGGTTCGGAGGGCCCCGATCCAGCCACCTTTTTGGAAAAACTTCTTATCACTGCATATGGCAGGGAGGCCTTTTCCAATGCATTTGTTGTGGAGCGCGCCCACCGAATGCCCGCTCGCCGCCCCCCTGAGGGTGCACCGCCGCGCACATTCATTGCAAAGCTAATGAACTTCAGGGACCGAGATGCCATCCTCCGTCTTGCAAGAACCAAGGGGAACATACCATTCCAATCGGGACACGTGATGGCCTTTCCGGATTTCTCAGCAGAGATTCAAAAGCAGCGGGCCCGCTTCGGAGAGATAAAACGGCGCCCAAGGGTTCACAACCTGAAATACGCAATGCTGTTCCCAGCCCATCTTCGGGTGGTGGATGAGGACTGTGCACACTTCTTCGATGACCCGACCCAGGCAGTGGCCTGGCTGGACCAGCGTGATGCGGAAAGGAACCGTCTCGCCAGCTAGACCTACAGTTCTTCGGTTCTGATGTCTGTAAGTTGACTTATTTATATTTCTCCACCTGCGAACAGTGACTTCCATACTATATTCAGAAAGGGTGGTATCCCACATACCTGTAGTACTCAGCGGTCACACAACCAAAAGGTTTTGCCCTAACACGCTTTACTTTTGCGAGTTTGTGATACGCAGGGACAGAACTTTTCTTTCCTTTACGCATGGATCCGTTTGGCAGAATATATTTCATTTACCTGCCCACACCCTGTCCAGAAGGGCTCCCTTTGGTTCCTTGAGAGATGGGAGAGGAGAACACATACCACCTCGTGATGTTAACTTTTTTCTGTTTCCTTTTAATTTCTAGTTCTTTAGGTGTGTCATGTATGATTGTTACTAATCACGGCGGAGTGGTCGGTTGGGAATACTTACTTGCTGACCACTGCTAAGTAATGCCGTTTGTCATTTACATTGCCGATTCTAAACCAGCATTTGTTCGCCTCCACTGGTGGCACGTGTTCTGCTGATTGAATAGGCAGTAGTGCCCCCAGTGGACAAAAGTTAAGATGGTGCGAGACACTTTTGCCTACATGAGAGTACAGCTACTCTTTTATAATCGCACAGTTTTTGGGATCAATGCCCCAACCAAGTTTGGGAGGTGGAGGGCAGGGAGGGGGGGGATGGGAAATGTTTTTGGTTGGTTACATGGCTACTGTTGTATGGCACAATTGAAAGCACTGATGGATGCCTCATAGGTCATAAACTGCATGGCTGGGGGACTTCCGGGTGGTGGACAACTATGTCCTGGGCATACCTCCGTGACATGCGTCTCCATAAATGTAAACAATTTAAAAATGTCTAGTACAAAGTTTCTAACATGGAATGTTAGGGGGATTAGAGACAAAATCAAACGATCTGCGATTTTCGGTTGCCTTAAATCCTATCGTGCTGATATTATTGTCTTGACTGAGACGCATGTCACTGGACAACTTCAAAATGCTCTGAAACGTCCGTGGATAGGATGGTCATACCATACCACACACACCCCATATTCACGGGGGGTCTCTGTCCTAATCGCTAAGACCACCCCGTTCAGTTGTATATCAGTAAGGACTGACCCTCAGGGCAGATTTATCTTTCTACACTGCACCATCTCAGGTACGCAATACCTTATATTGGCCTTTTATATACCCCCACCATACACATCCGCCCTGATCAATGAGGGTCTCTTATACATGACAAAACACCCCCTACTACCAACCATTTGGCTCGGGGACTTTAATATGGTATTGGACCCATCCATGGATAGGTTACAAGCGAAACGAGATGCCCAATCCACCAGTACTACCAGACTTGGACGCACACTTACGGAATTCTCCCTTACAGACACGTGGAGACACCAACACCCGGGCGAGAGAATATTTTCTTGCTTTTCTGCATCACACTCCTCCATGTCACGCATAGATGATAATCACCTCAAATATTCTACTCCCTTTATTAACAAATACAGGTTACCACACAAGGTCCCTCTCTGATCACGCCCCATGTTGGGCCTCCTTGACACTATCCCCGCCGGCCGAGCCTAGGATATGGCGCCTCCATCCCTTTTGGTTGTCGGCTCTTGAGGATCAGGAGGACATACCTAGTGAATGGCAGCATTTCTTTCACACCAACAGTAACACCACCTCCGTGGGAATGGTCTGGGAGTCATTCAAACTACATGCTAGGACCCTACTGACATCACGCATAAACAGATTAAAAGCCAACTCAAGTAAGTTACTCCGAGAGGCAGCCGAAAAACTAGAAGAGATTACACACGACTTCAATACAGACCCCACACCAGACAAAGCCTCAGTACTTAAACTCCACACTCGAATATTAGATCAACTGCACTTTGAAAAGGCTAAACAAAAACTTTTTTTCACTAAACAAAGAATATTTGAACAAGGTGAAAGGGCGGGAAAACTGTTGGCATATCTGGCCAAACAGGACACTAGGCCCCCTGTGGTTGTCTCCCTGAGGGTCACGGGTGACATATTGTTAACCGACCCCAAATCGGTAGCGGATACATTTAGGACATATTATGCAGACCTGTATTCATCTAAAGTGCAGGTTACCGCAGGGGAAACTAGGGTATTCTTACAGGAGGTTCCATTCCCCAAGGTCTCGGATTCACAACGGGAGGCCCTTGAGGCCCCGCTTACCGTGGACAAGATTACGGTGGCCGTGGCACCCCTGGCGCCTGCCAAGGCCCCCCGGATGGATGGCCTACCATTAGACTTTTATGCGGCTTACTCGGAGGTACTGGTGCCCGAATTATTGAAAATATACAACCACATCTTTGACTCTGAGTCCCTTCCCAGCTCACTTAGACAGGCGGTGATCATAGTGCTTCCCAGACCGGGCAAGGACCCACTGCACCCCGAATCCTATCGCCCAATTTCATTACTCCAGGCCGACATTAAGATTTTGGGAAAGATTCTGGCTATGCGCCTAAATCAAATTATTCTATCCCTAATACACTCAGATCAGACTGGATTCATGCCTGGAAAAAAACACGGCAATGAATCTACGTCGTCTATATATGAATATCTCGGCGGTTCATGAGGAGATTGGAGATAGGGCAGTGGTGACACTTGACGCCGCCAAGGCGTTCGACTCCGTGGAGTGGGAATACCTGTGGGAGTGCCTGAGGGGGTATGGATTCGGACCTAATTTTATAAAGTGGGTTAAGTTACTTTATTACTTACCTGAGGCCAGAGTATCGGTGAATGGGAGCACATCAGACCCATTCCCCCTTGAAAGAGGGACTAGACAGGGTTGCCCACTCTCCCCGCTCCTGTACGCTCTGGCGGCGGAGCCACTCGCCATATCCCTTAGAAGTAACCCAGGGGTCCGGGGCCTTAGAATGGGTAATGTGTTGGAAAAGGTGAGTTTATATGCAGACGACATGCTCCTATATTTGGAGGACTCGGGTCCATCGTTACAGGCAGCCCTTAACACAATTGAAAACTTTGGAAAGCATTCGGGATTACGCATAAACTGGTCAAAGTCACAAATTCTCCCTTTAGATATATCACCACCCACTAGACTTTCAGCAAATCTCCCTTTGCAGAGAGTGACATGCATTCAATACCTGGGAATAAAAATAACTAGAGACCCCACGGAATTTTTAGATAACATAGAACCACTGTTTTCATACCTCAAAACACATATACAGGTATGGGCACGACTCCCACTGGGGATCATGGGTAGGATCAACCTTATTAAAATGATCATAATGCCAAAATTTCTGTATATTTTTTGGAACTCACCAGTACTTATCCCCCTAAAAATTTTCAAAACAATACACAAAATCATTAATTCATTTGTATGGGGCTCAGGAAGACATAAACTGGCTTGGAACACTCTTAAAAACCCTACCACATCAGGAGGAACAGCCCTACCAGACTTCCACTCATATTATATTGCTGCACAACTATCTAATTCCTACCACATTCATAATACAGACAGTGACAAATACCAGACCCTGGTTTGCAATAAAACTACTAAGGATACCCATACCCCCTTGCAGGTCTTATTCAGGGGTAGATCGGGTGGGAGGGGAGTGCCCGGCCAAGGACCCCTCTTGAAACAGCATCAACGCGTATGGGAGATAGCATTAAAAATGACCGGTGCAGATTTTTTCCACTCCCATACCCCACTGTGGCACAATCCGCAACTAAGAGAGCTGCTGTCGCTCCCTGGGACAGTAGAGTGGGCTGCGAGGGGAATAGCCTTTTTACACCAAGTAGTCACCCCATCAGGGGTAAGAAGCTTTAGCTTCTTGAGTACTGAGTTTCAACTACCTCCACGTATGTTATTTAAATATAGACAACTCACACATGCCCTACAAACACAATTTGCAAATGGGTATCCAAATACACAAATGTTGTCCCTGGTGGATGTTATAACAGGTGCGGAACCATCGAAACTAATATCAACCCTGTACCTAGCCCTCCGAGCACGCTCGGTAGCGGGCATAATTGATACAGCAAAAAATAGATGGGAAGAAGACATAGGCCCGGTGGAAGATGAGGATTGGGATGAAGTCCTAGAAAATGTTAAAAAGACCTCCCCCAGGCTTCCGGAACGAATGACGCAGCTATACATAATTCACAAATCTTACCTCACACCAGCTAGAATAGCCACATTCTCCCAAAATCAAGATACTCACTGCCCAAGATGCATGAGCCCATCAAGCTCTTTTTTTCATCTTATATGGTCCTGCCCGGTTATTCAAACCTACTGGAATCAAATTATCACATTCCTGGATGATGATATGGGTTCCCCTGTCCAGGTGGAACCTAGGTTATGCGTTCTAGGGTTACTCCCAGACGTTACCATAGACAAATTCACTGCTACTCTTATATATGAATCGCTTTTCTGTGCCAGAAAACTGGTGGCAAAACATTGGATGAGGGCCTCACCTCCTACTTTTCAAGACTGGATTAAAATGGTGAACCTGTCCTTACCCTATAAAAAGGTTATATATAAACACAGGGGATGTCCGGCTAAGTACAATAGGATATGGGATAAATGGCTTGACAATACCAACACATGTGAGGCATAGATTGTTGTATAGACAAGAGGTCTGCTGCCAGGAACCGCTAAGAGACCTGTGTAGAGATGTTAAAATACCATGTGGTAGAATGTCGGGGAAAGATTATGTCCTATCAGCATATATTGACAGCCATTACAACAGTGCCAGAGTTTTTATGTTTAGTTTATTTTATTTTGATTTTCAATACGAAAATTTGTACACGCATGTAAATACCACAAAACTATTCTTGTGATATGCATAGAGTACAATATGCTTGTATGATATCTACCTGTACGCTTTTCTAAATAAACTTGCGTATTTAATAAAAAAAAAAAAGTGGAGTTCCACCCACTTTTACAACTCTTCAGCATCCCTCACTAAACTGTGCACTGTAAACGAATTGGATATTTTTTTATTTTTTTTCTCAGCACTTACTGTATATCTGCTGTATTCATTTTTCACTTCCTCCTCCCTGGCCGCGGCCCATCGCATCATTTCCTGTTTGCAATGCCTTCTGGGAAGGGGTGGCAACTTCCTCACACACTGCGTTGCTATGGAAACCTGACCTGAAACCTATTACACTGCTTGTGCTGCACTGAGCATGTGCGAGATCTGCAAGGATGAGATCCAGGAAGAAATACAGTCTGGCTTCAGATGCCCAGACTTAAGATGGCCACTGCCTGCTGTAAGTTTATAAAATAACAAACTACTGCTATAAACTAACAAAACAGACCTTAGTTTACAGACTAACTTTACTAGAATACATTAAGCTTGTGTATTATAGGGGTATTTTTATTTAAAGAGTATAATTTCGGCCGGAACACCACTTTAAGGTTCCCAAGAGCACAGTGGCCTCCATAATCCTTAAATGGAAAACGTTTGGGACGACCAGAACCCTTCCTAGAGCTGGCCGTCCGGCCAAACTGAGATATCGGGGGAGAAGAGCCTTGGTAAGAGAGGTAAAGAAGAACCCAAAGATCACTGTGGCTGAGCTCCAGAGATGCAGTTGGGAGATGGGAGAAAGTTGTAGAAAGTCAACCATCACTGCAGCCCTCCACCAGTCGGGACTTTATGGAAGAGTGGCCCGATGCAAACCTCTCCTCAGTGCAAGACACATGAAAGCCTGCATGGAGTTTTCTAAAAAAAAAACACCTGAAGGACTCCAAGTTGGTGAGAAATAAGATTCTCTGGTCTGATGAAACCAAGATAGAACTTTTTGGCCTTAATTCTAAGCGGTATGTGTGGAGAAAACCAGGCACTGCTCATCACCTGTCCAATACAGTCCCAACAGTGAAGCATGGTGGTGGCAGCACCATGCTGTGGGGGTGTTTTTCAGCTGCAGGGGGAAGACTGGTTGCAATCGAGGGAAAAATGAATGGGGAATAGGACAGGGATATCCTGGACGAAAACCTTCTCCAGAGTGCTCAGGATCTTAGACTGGGCCAAAGGTTTACCTTCCGACAATGACCCTAAGCACACAGCTAAAATAACTAGGGAGTGGCTTCACAACAACTCCGTGACTGTTCTTGAATGGCCCAGCCAGCGCCCTGACTTAAACCCTATTGAGCATCTCTGGAGAGACCTAAAAAAAAAAAAGCTGTCCACCAACGTTTACCATCCAACCTGACAGAACTGGAGAGGATCTGCAAAGAGGAATGGCAGAGGATCCCCAAATCCAGGTGTAAAAAAATGGTTGCATCTTTCTCAAAAAGACTCACGGCTGTATTAGATCAAAAGGGTGCTTCTACTAAATACTGAGCAAAGAGTCTGAAAACTTAGGACCATGTGATTTCAGTTTTTCTTTTTTTATAAATCTGCAAAAATGTCAACATTTCTGTGTTTTTCTGTCAATATGGGGTGCTGTGTGTACATTAATGAGGAAAAAAAATGAACTTAAATGATTTTAGCAAATGGCTGCAATATAACAAAGAGTGAAAAATTTAAGGGGGTCTGAATACTTTCCGTCCCCACTGTATAAGAAGATTGCCAAGACCCTGAAACTGAGCTGCAGCACTGTGGTCAAGACCATACAGTGGTTTAACAGGACAGGTTCCACTCAGAACAGGCCTCACCATGGTCGACCAAAGAAGTTGAGTGCACGTGCTCAGCGTCATATCCAGAGGTTGTCTTTGGGAAATAGACGTATGAGTGCTGCCAGCATCGCTGCAGAGGTTGAAGGGGTGGGGGGGTCAGCTTGTCAGTGTTTAGACTATGTACCACACACTGCATCAAAATGGTCTGCATGGCTGTCATTCCAGAAGGAAGCCTCTTCCAAAGATGAAGCACAAGAAAGCCCGCAAACAGTTTGCTGAAGACAAGCAGACTAAGGACATGGATTACTGAAACCATGTCCTGTGGTCTGATGACACCAAGATACACTTATTTGGTTCAGATGGTGTCAAGCGTGTGTGGCAGCAACCAGGTGAGGAGTAAAAAGACAAGTGTGTCTTGCTTACAGTCAAGCATAGTGGTGGGAATGTCATGGTCTGGGGCTGCATGAGTGCTGCCGGCACTGGGGAGCTACAGTTCATTGAGGGAACCAACATGTACTGTGACATACTGAACTAGAGCATGATCCCCTCCCTTTGGAGACTGGGTCGCAGGGCAGTATTCCAAGATGATAATGACCCTAAACACACCTCCAAGACGACCACTGCCTTGCTAAAGAAGCTGAGGGTAAAGGTGATGGACCGGCCAAGCGTGTCTCCATAAACAGACATAAACCCTATTGAGCTGTGGGGCATCCTCAAATGGAAGGTGGAGGAGCACAAGGTTTCTAAAAGGTATCTCACAAAAGTGAGTACACCCCTCACATTTTTGTAAATATTTTATTATATCTTTTCATGTGACAACACTGAAGACATGACACTTTGCTAATGTAAAGTAGTGAATGTACAGCTTGTATAACAGTGTGAATTTGCTGTCCCCTCAAAATAACTCAACACACAGCCATTAATGTCTAAACCTCTGGCAACAAAAGAAAGTGAGTACACCCCTAAGTGGAAATGTCCAAATTGGGACTTTGGTCCCAATTTGGACATTTCCACTTAGGGGTGTACTCACTTTCTTTTGTTGCCAGAGGTTTAGACATTAATGGCTGTGTGTTGAGTTATTTTGTATTTTTGTCAACATTTTGTGTGGCCACCATTATTTTCCAGCACTGCCTTAACCCTCTTGGGCATGGAGTTCACCAGAGCTTCACAGGTTGCCCCTGGAGTCCTCTTCCACTCCTCCATGATGACAGTACAGAGCTGGTGGATGTTAGAGACCTTGCGCTCCTCCACCTTCTATTTGAGGATGCCCCACAAATGCTCAATAGGGTTTAGGTCTGGAGACATGCTTAGCCGGTCCATCACCTTTACCCTCAGCTTCTTTAGCAAGGCAGTGGGGGTCTTGGAGGTGTGTTTGGGATCCTGTTGGAATACAGCCCTGCGGCCCAGTCTCCTAAGGAAGGGGATAATGCTCTGCTTCAGAATGTCACAGTACATGTTGGCATTCATGGTTCCCTCAATGAACTGTAGCTCCCCAGTGCCGGTAGCACTCATGCAGCCCCAGACCATGACACTCCCACCACCATGCTTGACTGTAGCCAAGACACAGTTGTCTTTGCACTCCTTACCTGGTTGCTGCCACACACGCTTGACACCATCTGTACCAAATAAGTTTATCTTGGTCTCATCAGACCACAGGACATAGTTTCATGTCCTTAGTCTGCTTGTCTTCAGCAAACTGTTTGCGGGCTTTCTTGTGCATCATCTTTAGAAGAGGCTTCCTTCTGGGATGACAGCCATGCAGACCATTTTAATGTAGAGTGTGGCGTATGGTCTGAGCACTGACAGGCTGACCCCCCCACCCCTTCAACCTCTGTAGCAATGCTGGCAGCACTCCTATGTCTATTTCCCAAAGACAGCCTCTGGATATGATGCTGAGCACATGCACTCAACTTCTTTGGTCGACCATGGCGAGGCCTGTTCTGAGTGGAACCTGTCCTGTTAAACTGCTGTATGGTCTTGACCACCGTGCTCTGCAGCTCAGTTTCAGGGTCTTGGCAACCTTCTTATAGCCTAGGCCATCTTTGTGTAGCGTAACAATTCTTTTTTTCAGATCCTCAGAGTTCTTTGCCATGTTGAACTTCCAGTGACCAGTATGAGAGTGTGAAAGCGATAACACCAAATTTAACACACCTGCAACCTTGTAACACTAACGAGTCACATGACACCGGGGAGATTAAATGGCTAATTGGGCCCAATTTGGACATTTTCACTTAGGGGTGTACTCACTTTTGTTGCCAGCATTTTTTTTTGCCAGCGCATTAATGGCTGTGTGTTGAGATCTTTTGAGGGGACAGCAAATTTACAGTTATACAAGCTGTACACTCACTACTTTACATTGTAGCAAAGTGGCATTACTTCAGTGTTGTCACATGAAAAGATAAATTAAAACATTTACAAAAAACGTGAGGGGTATATAGCTAGTGTTAGACTTGGTGCTAACACTAGCTGTTGCTCAGGCAATAGAGGACAGGGAAACAATGCCTAGATGAATTCCCCAAGGAAGTAGACCAGTGGTGCTCTAGCTCATGGTGTCTTCCTAACAGCAGGACATACGGTCTCCATTTATGCGCTCCATACTATACGATCTTAATAAATTATCTAAGATGTGATGCTAGATGATGGCTCTCTAATATAGTTGTATGCCAATATTTTCTTTCCTTGTGACTGGGTGCATAACGTAAACCATTTATGACATCACACATAGCGCAATATTCTACCCAGCCTGTAACTTTGTACCTTCCTACCATTTTTGTTGCACATATAATACAGTATTTCCTAACCTATTATGATTCATTTTAGCGGGGTTTTTTTTTCGGTTATTCTCTTTTTCTTTCCTCTTTTATCCCCCTCCACATGTCAGGTATGTCTTGTTAAGCTAAGCGCAAATAGATTAATTGCCTGTCTAACTTGTCTAAAGTATGGCCAATGCTTTTTTGGCCATACTTCTCCTGTGGGTCACAGGAGTACACTTGATCCTAAAGCCCACTTTTGGCTGATATGACAGCCGGTCCAGGCTCTGCAGGGCTCCTGACAATGTCGCAATCCACCTAGATGCCTAACCGGGAGATGGCTCAGCCTCCCATTGTGATGCTAAAAGCCTGAGCCAGCTGCTGTCACCCCCTCCACAGTCCGGCTACTCCAGCGAGGTCTGGAGGAGCAGAGCAGTGCCTGATAGTCACCGTTATGTGCTCAGAATGGACCAGAGAACTGACGATCAGTGATCTTTGATCGCTCAGTCTTTGGTGTAGAGCCAGCTGCAGCCATCTAGGGGAGTACAGAAGTTTGTGTTTTTTCTGTTTCAAAGTTTTTATTGAAGGATAACATACAAATAGGTAACAATACAGCCATAAGCCCTTGATGGTAATGGCAAATGGAGCTCGCAATGCAGGCGGGGCGAGATACAAAAGATAGAAAAAAAAAAAAATACATTAACAATGTGTATGGTAGGTACAGCAAACTCAAATATCGAAATGTACCCTCAAAAGGGAGATACCAGATTAAATCAAGAACAATGGAATGAATATGCTAACTCTGCGGGAGCAGCTCAAGCTGACCAGACCTTGATATCTGCTCCATTTTGTTTCAGCCATAAAAAAAACAAAACACACCAACAGGGTGCTATGCGATTTGGCCAAGTCATAATAGGACATTAATCCTTTAACCTCCGTGGCAGTTTTCCTGAGTATGTGCTTGGGGTTAAATTTCAGTACCATTAGTGGTAACCCAGAGCCACACTCGGGATTGTATTGCAGGATCCTGGTGCAGTATACTTACCTTGTCCCCAGGATCCTGCGATGTCCCCCCCGCTGTGTCTGCTGGCTCTGTCCTCCGCCCGATTCCCTTGTGTGCCAGGCTCCGTTCCCTGCGAGCGTCGCGACGCACGGGGGCGGAGCCCGGCAGCAAATTCAAAAAAATTGAAAATTCATAACACATACAGTACACTGTAATCTTACAGACTACATTACTGTATGAAATCATTTCTCATCCCTTTTGTCCCTAGTGGTTTGTCCAGTGCCCTGCATACAGTTTTATATTATATATACGGTTTTTTTCGTCCTGGAAAATTGAGTTTGTCCATAGCAACTAAAAAAGTGTCCCTTTACATCAAAAGTGGTTTTAGACCAGCTAGAAAACAGCGATAGTAAATTAGAACACTTACAGAATTGAGCGATAGCGAATCGTGGGGAAATTCATTTTATTATTATATTATTTTTTATAATTATAGTTATTTATTATATTATAATTCATGAACTTGTGTTTCAAACTTTATCATACCCGGGATATCTACTAGACTCTTGTTTGGACAGATTTAAGTGTGTTATTGCTAAGAATTACAGGCCTACAATATAAAACGCCAAATTTCTATGCAAAACAATTGTACCGATTTGAGACGCAAAAATCTGAAATCACACCGCCAGGGAGGCTACAGGGCAAAATGAGGAAAGAAGAATAGGAAGGGAGGAAAAGGTAGTAAGAGAATGAACGCAAAAAAGAGACATAATCCATCCACGCGACAGACCCGGTCATCCTAGCAAAGAGAAAGGATTTGTTATCAAGATGTAGTCTAACTAATCCATGGGCTCCAGATATGCTCAAACCTGGTAGAGGTATCACATAAGATGCTGACCATCTTCTCGATCATGATCCATGAGAGTTTACGTTTCTTTAACACAAAGTCCACCACTGGACTATTCCAGGCAGTGGCAATCGCAATTTTGGCTGCCAGGAACATAAAATAGATTTGGGTCTAAGTAGATCTGGAAACTCCAGCTATGGATTCATTAAGCAGTGCAGTTCTGGGGTTTTTGATAACATTAGTCATGGCCGCCATGAAGATCAGGGAATTAACTCGTCTAACTTTAGGGCATTTCCTCCATATGTGGAACATCCTTCCCACATTCCCGGAAACAAAGCGAGGTGGAACCTGAACCAAATACAAAAAAAGAGAGAACGCGAGAATGTTATGCAATTTTTTTTTTTTTTTTTTTTAACCTTCCCACACTCCTCCTTAATAAATAGAGAGATGTCCTGGGTGGGCATGTAGCTAACAGAATCAACAGGTGGTTAACCAGTCTTGAATAAAGGTCTTGAGGTATAACAGCTACCAGAGGAACTTTACAAAGTTAAATCCATGGAACTATATGCCCCAGTATGCCTGTTGGTAATAGAGGAGACAGATCAGCAGCAAAGTTGCAGATCTGTGAAATGCTGTACATACTGCCTGCTGTCAATGCCAGCTGCACGCATCTCCTGCACATACTGTCTGCCTTCATACCCTCTGTACTCCTCCTAATAGTGCCTACTGTCATTTACCCATCGTGCAACCAGTGATGTGATGGCACCGCTCAGGGGATTTTACAAATATCTTAGAAGAACTGGAGGGGGTGTGGTCGAGCTCGGTATGAGAGAGAGGGTGGAATCGAATCCAACTTCACCGGCGCTGCCATCCATGGCCACAATAGAGGTGCTGCTCCATCCTTTGCCTCTGCCTGACCGCTGTGCCCTCTGGTGAAGTCTGAGCCAAAAGGATGACACCAAAGCAAAAGCATGGTGCTGGCTCAGCACTGACAGAGGACACAGACCACCATGCCAAGTAGAGGGACACAACACAGACACAGTGAGTAAATAGGGCAAGAGCTGCTAAACCAGTTTGAACACCTCTTGTGCCAAATGGTGGCCAAACAAAATATTGGTACTTTGGGCCCAATTTGGACATTTTCACTTAGGGGTGTACTCACTTTTGTTGCCAGCAGTTTAGACATTAATGGCTGTGTGTTGAGTACTTTTGAGGGGACAGCAAATTTACACTGTTATACAAGCTGTACACTCACTACTTTACATTGTAGCAAAGTGTCATTTCTTCAGTGTTGTTACTTAAAAAGATATAAAATATTTACAAATAAATTGGAAAACTGACGTGCATTTGTATTTGGCTCCTATGAGGTCTTTTTGGGTATGTCTCTACCAGCTTTGCACATCTAGAGAGACATTTTTGCTCATTCTTCTCTGCAAAATAGCTCAAGCGCTGTCAGATTGGATGGAGAGACTGAACAGCAATTTTCAAGTCTTGCCACAGATTCTCAATTGGATTTAGGTCTGGATTTTGACTGGGACTTTCAAACACATGGATATGCTTTGATCTAAACCATTCCATTGTAGCTCTGACTGTATGTTTAAGGATGGACTGCACCTAAATGGGGGAAGTGCAGATCGGCTGGGAGAGAGGACGACCGAAAAGTTAGAGGGGCTTTTATACTGCAGGTCAGCATGTTCCCACGAGCCGTCGTAGCTGTAAGTCGGCCCTTTAAGTGGGGATAGCAGGTGCGCGCCTGCTGCACTGCGGGGGGAGCCGATAGGCGTGGCCTGGCGGTCGCGATGAAAAAAAAAAAAAAGAAAAGCTTTTTTAAAAAAAAATTGGGGATATTTATTATAGCAAAGAGTACAAAATATTGTGTTTGTTCCAAAATTGTCGCTTTTTTGTTTATAGCGCAAAAAATAAAAACCTCAGCGGTGATCAAATAACACCAAAAGAAAGCTCTATTTGTGGGGAAAAAAAGGACGTCAATTTTGTTTGGGTACAGTTAAAGCGACACAGTGCCGTATCGCAGAAAATGGCCTGGTCATTAAAGCGGAGTTCCACCCAAAAGTGGAACTTCCGCTCGTTGTACTACCCCCACCTCTCCGGTGCCACATTTGGCACCTTTCCGGGTGGGGGGGGGGGGAGGGACGGGATACCTGTCTCTCACAGGTATCCTGTTCCCACTTCCGGGAGCCTCAGCCCGGGCTTCCTTCTCCTTCCCCGGCCCAGTAGGAGAGAAAAGCAGAGCCTCGCGCATGCGCAGTAGGGTTCCCGGGCGTGAAGCCGTAAGGCTTCACTGCAAGGTTCTCTTACTCGCAATGGAGGCCGCATGCACCGACAGCTGATGGAAACATCAGCTGCGGTGCAGACATCGCTGGACTCCAGGACAGGTAAGCGTCCGATTATTAAAAGTCAGCAGCTGCTGACTTTTAAATTTTTGCAGCAGTGGGTGGACCTCCGCTTTAAGCAGGCAAATATACTGGGGCTGAAGCTGAAGTGGTTAAACTAGGCGACGCGCGGGGGGGGGGTTATGGTACAGATAGCCAGCGTGAAACAAATTTCAGTGGGTGGTATTGGTGATAGGTTGACTAAAGTACCTAAACCCGTGGTAAGTATAGTAACAAGTCCTATTTGCAACCTCAGAACAACCAATAAGGAGATAGCATGCATCCAGACAAACCTACAAGGCTTGTTTACCCATGCCAGGAGTCTGGCATACAAGATGGGAGAACTAGAGCTGCTATTGCATGAGTAGGATTTAGATTTCGTGGGAATTTCAGAGACTTGGTTGAACAGCTCTCATGATTGACTGGCAACCATTCAAGGGTATTTCTCTATATCGCAGAGATAGGGAGGGTAAAAAAAGATAGAGGGGTATGCCTGTATATCAAAAATGATGTACAAGTGAATGTGAGGGACAACATCACTAATGGAGCAAGCGAGGAGGTGGAATCCTTATGGGTAGAGCTATATTGGGAGGAAACCAAAAGGGAAAGTAATACTGGGAGTATGCTATAGGCCCCCTAACCAGAGGGAGGATGGAGAGGCGGACCTCCTATCACAGCTTGGAATGGCGGCAAGGATGGGAAGTGTCATTATAATGGAGGATTTTAATTATCCAGACAGACTGGGCGGAAGGAACGGCGCATTCGTCTAAGGCTCGCCATTTCCTAAATGTCTTGCAGGACATTTTCATGGGTCAGATGGTAAATGCACCAACAAGAAACAATGCGTTACTAGACCTACTGATTAGTAACAATACAGACCTGATCACAGATGTGGAAATATGGGGCAATTTAGGAAACAGTGATCACAGGTCAATTAGTTTCAGTATAAATCCCACAAACAGGAAACACAAGGGGAATACAAAGACACCGAATTTATAAAGAGCCAACTTCTATAAACTAGCTCCTTGCTAGAAGATGTTAAAATGGGAAGAAATCCTAGGAACAAAGAACACGGAGGAAAATAGATGGGCTTTAGGAACATATTAAATAAGGGTATTAGCTAGTGCATCACAATGAGTTATAAATTTAAAAGAACTAATAAAAATCTTGGCTGGCTTAACTCCAACGTAAAAATGCATATAAAAGCAAAGGAGAAGGCCTTCAAAAAATACAAGACTGAGGGATCGTCATCAGCATTCCAACTGTACAAAGAATGCAATAAGAAATGTAAGGGTGCAATCAGGGCGGCTAAGATAGAACACAAAAGGCACATAGCGGAGAAGAGTTAAAAAAAAAAAAAAAATTCTTTAACCGCATGCCAACGAGCCACCGCAGTTATACTGTGGCAACATGGCTCGGCTGTGCGAATCGCCGTACCATAGATGGCCACTAGGGGTTGTGTGCGCGCGCCCCTTGCTCGCCCACGGAGCCGATGCGAGTGCCACAGTTTCCGGTTCTGAGGGGAGAACAGACGATCTGTCATGTCCCCTGCACAGTCCCCTCCCCCCTTCAGTTAGAACACGTACTAGAATACACGTAACCCCTTCACTGCCAGTGACATTTTTACAGTAATCAATGCAATTTTATAGCATTGATTGCTGTAAAAATGCCAATGGTCCCACAAATGTGTCAAAACTGTCCGACATGTCCGCCATAATGTCGCAGTCCCGATAAAAATCGCAGATTGCCCCCATTACTAGTAAAAAAAGTAATAATAAAAAAGCCATAAAACTATCCCCTATTTTTTTTTTAGACGCTATAACTTTTTTTAAACTGAGGAAAAATTTTTTTAATATATTTTTTGGGGATATTTTATATAGCAAAAAGTAAAAAAATAGTGTTTACAAATTGTCGCTCTTTCTTTGTTTATAGCAAAATAAAAACCGCATAGGCGATCAAATACCACCAAAAGAAAGCTCTCTTTGTGGGGAAAAAATTAAAGTTACGTAAGATCCTTCAGAAGACACCCTTCTAAAGGTTCAAAGGGGGTTCCCGTCAGGCTCTGTAAAACTAAAGATAGGTCCCACTTGGGAAAGGGAGGGCCTTGAACTTGTCTCTGTCTAGACAGAGCCTTTTAAGAATCCGACCACCCATGGGTTGGTGGCCAAATGCTTTTCTAAATAAGCACTGAGTGCTGACACCTGACCTTTAAGGGTACTAATGGATAAACCCCTATCTGCCACACACTGAAGAAATTCCAACACAGCTGTGGGACTGTGTACCGCAAAAGAGCCTTCTACACACCATTCATTGAAACGTACCCAGACCTTCTTATAGATCTGGCGTGTTTCCTTCTTCCTGCTGTTGAGGAGGGTGGAGATTAATTTCTCAGAAAAACCCTTCGATCTTAACATATCCTCCTCAGTAGCCAGGCCGCTAACTGCCATTGGTGTACCTGTGGACAGAGGACTGGGCCCTGTGAGAGGAGGTCCTCTCGAGGTGGCAGGAATAAAAGGGAGGTTTGACCGCTAGCTGCTTGAGTACTGAGAACCATGTCCTCTTTGGCCAATGTGGTGCTACTAGAATCAGGGACGTGTTTTCCATCTGAATATTCCTGAGAACTGCCGGCAATAACGCCAGGGGCGGGAAGGCATAGCAGATTCTGAAATGCCAGTTCTGGATCAATGAGTCGACCCCCATGCTCCTTCCCCTCTGTTTAAAGAGAAAAAACATGGGGCTTTCGCGTTGTTTGACGCGAACAGATCCACTTCCGGAGGACCCCATTTCTCTGAAATGAGATTGAAAACCTCCTGGTTGAGGATCCAATCGCCCTCTTTTAGCTTTGTTCGGCTGAGAAAGTCTGCTATCACATTCTTTTCTCCTCTCAGGAAGACTGCTGAGAGTGAGAGAGTGTTGGTCTCGGCCCAGTTCAGAATGTCTGATGCCAAGGCCAAAAGGACTCAGCTTCTCATGCCGCCTTGTTTGTTTACATAGGCCAGGGCAGACGAGTTGTCCGACCGCACCTGAACACGATGGCCCTGTAGCTCCTTTTTGAAAAACCTGAGTGCTAGCCCGATTGCCCTCAGCTCCTTCCAATTGGACGACCTTCTTAGTTCGTCGTCCTCCCAGGTGCCCTGTGCTAAAAGGGAACCCAGATGTGCCCCCCATCCTTTGCCGCTTGCATCTGTGGTTACCACCCGAGAAACTGGGATGAACCACAGACGACCCTGCGACAAGTTTGCAACCTTCCTCCACCACCAGAGGCATCTCTTTACTTGGTGTGGAACCTGTACCAAGGTGTCCAGATCTTCCTGACTGTGATCCCACACCTTTAGGACGAAGGACTGCAAGGGACGAAAGTGCAGACCTGCCCACTGCACTGCTGGGAGGGTAGAGGTTAATAGTCCCAGGGCTGACATCAGAACTGTTATGGAGACCCGATTGCTGCACTGGAGAGCGGCCACTGTCCTGTCCAGTTTTAGTACTTTTTCTGCTGGAAGAAACACTCTCAGTAGTGTTGAGTCCAACAGATAGCCTAAGTACGTGATGCGTTGTGAGGGTATCAAACTGGACTTCGCCACCCTAGACCTGTAAGGACCTTAGTTCTAGATCTTTAACTGTACTGGGCACGCTGCAAATAGGAGCAGGTCGTCCAGATATGCTATCACTGATATTCCCTGGAGCCGAAGAAAGGCCATAACTTCCGCCACGACCTTGGTGAAAATGCGGGGCGAGGAGGCTAGCCCGAATGGCAGCACCTGAAACTGTAGATGTACCGCTGTTCCACCTACATCTACTGCTAGCCGAAGAAACCTCTGCGAGGCTTCTGTTATAGGGACGTGTAGATACGCGTTCCTTAGGTCCAGCGATACCATAAAGCAGTTGTGGGGTAGCAGGGCTCCGACTGTGAAAATTGTCTCCATACGGAATCTTCTGTATGTCACTGACCTGTTCAGGGGTTTTAAATTCAGAATCAGTCTGAATTTCCCTGTGGGTTTTTTCACTTCGAAGATGTGTGAATATAAACCCTCTCCTTCCTCTGCCTTTGGTACTCTGAGAACCACATTTTGATCTTCCAGATCCCTTAGTGCTCCCAACAGAGCCTCGGCCTTTGCCGTGCACCTGCGTAGGTGCGTGACAAGGAATCTCCGCGGGGGAGGATTTGTGAATTCGAGACGGTGCCCCCTTCTTATAACCCCTAGGATAAAGTGATTGGGGGATATTGCCTCCCGCTGTGGGAGGAAGGCCCCCAGTCTTCCCCCCACTGTGGTTGAGGAGTCATTGGCTTTTACGGGGCTGCTCAGGAGGGCGAAAAATCGCCCCTCCTCTGCCCTTGCCTTTTTGACCCCAAGATCTCTTTTGCCCTTCCGGCTTTGGAGCTTCTTTACGTTTTTGTGGACGAAACCCCTTCTTTGTTTGTGCAGCAGTTTTCCGCTTAACTGGGAAGGATTTCTTCCTGTCTGCTGTGCGGTCCAAGACGGTCTCTAAACCTGGGCCGAAGAGAAGGTCTCCTGTTAAAGGTATCCCGCACAACTTGACCTTAGAGGCGCTATCGCCTGGCCAAGTTTTTAGCCAGAGGGCTCTCCTGGCAGAATTGGCAAGAGCCGCTGATCTGGCCGACATACGGACTGATTCTGCCGAGGCATCAGCTATGTAGGCGATACCCCGCAGAATCATAGGGAAAGAAGATAGACTGGTTTCTTTTGCCGTTCCAGCTTCAATATGCTTTTGGATCTGGGAGAGCCAGTGCTTCAGATTGCGAGCCACAACTGTGACAGCCAACTCAGGCTTTAAATTGCCAATTGTTGAGTCCCAGGTCTTTTTGAGGAGAGAATCTATTCTCTTATCCATGACATCCACCAAGGCCCCCATGTCCTCAAACGCCAGGTCCGTGTGTCTGGAAACCTGGGAGAAGGCAGCATCTAACTTGGGATTTTTATTCCAGATAGATGCAGGATTCTCTAAGAATGGAAATCTCCTCTTTAGGGATCTAGAAAAAAAAAAAAGGGCTTCCTTTCGGGATCTTGCCACTCTTTTTAATAGTTTCAACTAGTACCTCGTGTACTGGAAAAACTTTTTTCTTTTGTTCCCCCAAGCCCCTGTACATTTGGTCATGGAGGGTCAGGGGTTTCTTGTCCTCCTGAATACCGAGGGTTGTATAAATAGCCCCTAAGAGGTCCTCTACCTCCTCCAGGGATAATTTATATCTGGAGGATTTCCTGGACTCCCCGTCCTGGTCCTCCCCCTCTGAACCATCCTGGGAATCGGAGGAGGAACTGTCTGGCTGTCTTTGTTCCACTCCAGAAGGGCCTGGAGCTTCCTCTGCCCTAACTAAAGTTGCAGGTTGGGCAGGAGCAGAGCCCTGAGGCGGGGTTGTATCCTGGGGAGCTGGATTAATGGGAGGCTGAAATCTTTCAAATAAGGCTTTAAATGAAGAAAAGGTGGACGAGAGCTCCTTTACTGAGGCTGTTATTCCTGACTCCTGTTCAGAGTCCCTCTCTTTAACAAGGGAGTCTATGCACTCCCTACACAAGACCTTTGTCCATGACTCCCCTAATGTGTCCCTGCAAGAGGCACACCTCTTCTTAGAGCTATGTGTAGACTTAGATTTCTCTGTAGCTTTCTGAAATGCATGAAAAAAAAAAAAAAAACACAACATTTTCTCTTTTTTTTTTTTAAATAGGATACAACCCTGGGAGTGCACTGGACCCTCCTTAATATATGGGGATCTGAGCCTCCCTCCCCCTGACCACCCAGGGTGTCTGCCCCCCCCCATGACAGGAACTATACATGGAGGGACAATCCTAGATAAAGAGTACCCTTCCCCAGGGCGCTCTCACCTTAGGAAGGCTGGAGGTAGTGTCTGTTGGCTGAGCATCCGCTTCCGACATGACTGCAGGTGGTTGCTACTACCGAGTCCCACGCTGCCTGTGCGCGTCCCAGACTCGTCTCCAGCCTGTGCCTGGCTTCCCTATCAGCCCCGCGACCCAGAACCGGAAGTCGCGGGTCAAAGGCAAGCATTCGCCCTTCCGCCAGAAATTACGTCACCCAGCCCGCCTAGTTCCAAAAAAAAAGAGCGGCCTGTATAGTGTACAGGTAAAGCCGATTGCTTGCTGCAGCCCTGTAGCCGCGATAGGGATTCCCCACAACCTGAAGCCGCGCTCGACTAGGCTGGGGTGGCAACTGAACGAGGGGTAAGTACCCCCCTTGCTCATAGGAAGACCCTGCTCCCCTTCTGGATCAGAAAAAGAAAACACCAGGTACAGTCACCCTGACTGAGTGGCCTGGCTCCTTGCACAGTGTCTCCCCACCGGAGGAAACACGAATACTGAGGTCTGGCAGGGGGAAGTAAGAATTTATGTGCTGGCGCAGTGTTTCCTAGGGGAAGAGGAGGAGACTATCTCTCATGGAGGCTGTCCTAAAAGACGAAAGGGGAAAAAGGACGTAAATTTTGTTCGGGTGCAATGTTGCACAACCATGCAATTGTCAGTTAAAGCGATGCAATGCCGAATTGCAAAAAGTGCTCTGGTCTTTGGCCAGCCAAATGGTCCGGGGCTTAAGTGATTAAGTACATTAATAGTAAAAGAGGAAGGACATCTGGTTACAAAGAATGGAGAGATGGCTAAGGTTTTGAACTTATTCTTCACCTCAGTCTTTATGAGGGAAACGGGGGGCTTCAGTAACCAAAACAAGGTCTATCGTCATGACACATCACAAGAAGCACCCTCATAGCTAACAGAGGATAGAATTGGGAATAGACTCGAAAAACTTAAAGTGGTTGTTAAGCCACTTGTATAAAATACTCCCATCCCCTCTGTATTAGAACAATATGTTCTCCTGTGCCAGTGTTATATCATAAATATGATTATCTGTACAGATAACACACCTTCATAGATCAGTTGCCTTTTCTCTCCTATCCTAGCTGAGAGTTCGGGGGGGGGGGGGGGATGAGCACTGCCACTGACATCAGCTGGGGAGGAGAGGAGAGAGAAAGCCGAGGAGTCATGTGATCGCAGGATCCGATGTGTTTTCAGTACAGATAAGCATATTAATGATATAACACGGGGAACTTCTTTTGCTAATACAGAGGGGATGGGAGCTTTGCATGTTAAGTCTGAGAGCAGAGAAGACAATCAGAGAGGAGAGGCTACGTGTTGACAGAAAGAGGGGAGAGGGGGGGAGAAGGGGGAGCAGAATACGGGCACAGAGGAGAATAGGAGAGCTGCAATGTGATGCAGACACGTACAGACTATGATCTCTCGGCTCAGCAGACATTGTAATCGTGGTCAGCACTCGGGGGGGGGGGGGGGGGGGAGTCAGGACATGGCATTATCAAACAGCTATTGTAGGAGATACAGAGGGATAGTTGCAAAAGCACCATGCTGCTAATTGCACATTAAAGGGACAAGAGCATTTATTTTTTTGGGGCTAATAAGTCACCGGGACCAGAGGGCTTCCACCCAAGGGTCCTTAACCACTTCAGCCCCGGAAGATTTTACCCACTTCCTGACAAGAGCACTTTTTACAATTTGGCACTGCGTTGCTTTAAATGACAATTGCCTCGTTCAACACTGTACCCAAACAAAATTTTCATCCTTATTTCCCCACAAATAGAGCTTTCTTTTGGTGGTATTTAATCACTTCTGCGGTTTTTATTTTTTGCTCTATAAACAAAAAAAGAACAATATTTATTTACTTTTTGCTATAATAAATATCCCAATTTTTTTTTTTAAAGCAAATTTCTTCAGTCTAGGCCAATATAAATTCTTCTACATATTTTTAGAAAAAAAAAACAAACAAAAAAAAAACCCAATAAGCGTATATTGATTGGTTTTCGCAAAAGTTATAGTGTCTGCAAACTATGGGAAAGATTTATGGCATTTTAATTTTTTCTTTTTTTACTAGTGTGGAGATGCGACCGTGTCACAGGTGCATATGAGCAGTGTATGCATGATTTTGGTAGGCTTGCTAATTGCACACCTGTGCGCTGGCTTCATAATCATCCCAAGAATAGAGGTCAGTGCTCAACCTTGGAGACAGCTCCGTAGACAGACAGGTGTTCTGGCCTAGGAGTCAGAAGGGAGCCAGTGCAGCACGAAGCTGCAAGCACATGAGGTGCTGAACTTCAGGTCTGGGGAAGACAGACCAAGGCCTAAGGTGTAAGGCCTAAGCAGGAGTGCTGTGTTTTAGCCAGGAAGGCTGAATGCTGGTTGTTCTGAAGCAGGACTAATGCTGAATACCCCTGCGAGGGAATCTGATGTTTACTTTTTGAACTTTGTTTCTTTTGAATAAAAATGGGCTGCCATTCCCTTAAAAATGCAGTCGGACTGATACGATTTCTTCAACTCGGATGCACCACTAGAGTTTAATAACCCCGGATCGTCACACTAGTAATGGCGGTAATCTGCGATTTTTAGTGGTATTGCGACGGAAAGATCGGAGACTCCTGACACTTTTGGGACTATTGCTATAAAATGCACTGATTACTGTATAAATGTCACTGGCAGGGAAGGGGTTAACACTAGGGGGCGATCAAGGGGTTAATTGTGTGTTCCCTCAGTGTGTTCTAACTGTATGGTGATAGGATTGACTAGGAGGGGAGACATATCGTTTTTCCTACTTGGTAGGAACAAACGATATGGCTCCTCTTCTGACAGCACAGGGATTTGTGTGTTTATACACACACACACGCACAAATTCCCATGCTGGTGATCGCGAGTGGCTGGCGGCGATTGTGCTCGCTGGCCACACGCATCGGGTCCCCACCGTACAGCAGAGTGTGCCCTCTGGTGGCAGAAAATGGGTAGGACATACCCGTTTGGGATTTCGCCCAGGAGAGCCATTCAGCCGCAGTATATCTGCGTGACATGGTCGGGAACCTTTTAAGGAACTCAGTCAAGAAATTGCCAGACCATTGTTCCTAATTTTTACAAACATAGTACTGACTGGTATTGTACCAGCTGATTGGAAAAGCCAATATAGCACTAATATTTAAAAAAAGGACCAAGATATATCCCTGGGAACTACAGACCAGTTAGCCTAACGTCAATAGTTTGCAAGCTCTTGGAGGGGATAATAAGGGACTATATACAAAATTTTAGTAATGAAAACAGTATCATTAGCAGAAATCAGCATGGATTCGTGAAAAATATTTCTTGCCAAACCAATCTATCTATGAAGAAGCGAGCTGCCATCTAGATAAAGGAAGGCCCGAAGATGTGGTCTATCTGGATTTTGCAAAGGCAAAGGCATTTAATACAGTTCCCCATAAACGTTTACTGTACAAACTAAGGTCTGTCGGCATGGACCAAAGGGGGAGTACATGGACTGAAGTCGAGGGTAGTGATAAATGGTCCGGTGTGGAGAGTAGGGTTCTGTCCTGGGACCAATCCTATTTAACTTATTCATAAATGATCTTGGAGGATGGGATAAAAAGCTCAAGCTCAGTATTTGCGGACAATACGAAGTTTACCAGGGCAATAGAATCGCTGCAGGATGTGTAAACCTTGCAAGAAGATCTGAACAAATTAATAGGGTGGGCAACTACATGGCAAATGAGCTAGGAGGAGCTGTTGTGTTGTTTGGTAAATCAACAGAGCAGCGTGGTGTTTGAAAGGAGTGTGTGTGTTTGTGTGTGAGTGCGAGCTGCGGACTGGATCAACTCACCCCCCCTCGAGAGCGGGAGAAACAGTGGCAGGTGACCCGGAGGACTGAAAGCGGAAGTTTTGGAGGACTGGCTCCCCCAGTGGAGGCGGGACAGGGAGGAGACAGGTCTGACCGGGAGAAGTGGCAGGTAAGTGTGCCGCAGACCGGTAGGGGGAGAGTGACAGGAAGATGGGAGCAGCAACAGGCAGGCTAACCAGGGAAGACCGTAGACACCGACAAGCCCAAGAAGCAGATCGGTCATAACAAAAGCAAAAAAAAAAAAAAAAAAAAAAGGAACTGACGGTCTAGTGGGGACGTGTGTATTGTGAGGAGTGACTGAGTACTGTGAGTGCCCGTGTATTGTGAGTGCACTAGGAGTAGAGAGCTACAAACTGGGTAGGTTACAAATAGATTAAGTGTATGAAAAGAACTACATATCTTTTCTCTTTTTCTTAAAAAAGAACAATTTTATTGTTTACATTAAAAAACACATATACTATATCAAAATAAATTCATTGTAACAATACGATTAAAACAAAGTGGTCAGAAAATGGGAAATGACAAGTAGGATATACGCTACAAATTCATGGGTGGTAATTATTGCATACTAGCCCGACATGTTTCGCATTTGTCGCTTTCTCAAGGGGTATGCAACTATGTAGTAAGTCATCCAATACTTTTAGTGATTCTACAAAAAAAGGGAAAAAGAATTTTTGTATACATAGATAAACATTTGTAGCGTATATCCTACTTGTCATTTCCCATTTTCTGACCACTTTGTTTTAATCGTATTGTTACAATGAATTTATTTTGATATAGTATATGTGTTTTTTAATGTAAACAATAAAATTGTTCTTTTTTAAGAAAAAGAGAAAAGATATGTAGTTCTTTTCATACACTTAATCTATTTGCACCGTGAAAATCCCTCTCTTCCTTATACCCATTTACAAATAGTTAGTCTTACTCAATTTCTCAAATAGAATAAAGTGTAAAACGTCCAAAAGGACTGGTGATGCCAATTAGTGCACATCCTGCACCATGTACGAGTTCCTTGATGAGCCAATCGAGGGTGCATACTGCTGTGTGAGATGTGAGTGAATTGTTTCTCTGGAAGCCCTGATCCTGGATCTGGAGAATCAAGTAGCAACACTGAGAAGCATTAGCTACCTGGAGAGGAGCTTGGACATTACCCAGCAGGTGCTGGTGGGGGCCAGCCTAGAGGAGATTGGAGAGATGGAAGCACAGGAAATAGGAGGTAGGTAAGCTGGGTGACATAGGAGGAGGGGTAGAGGAAAGAGCGCTAGGGAGGCCAGTCCTGAGTTGGTACACCAAAAAATAAGCCAGGTTGCATGATGGGGATACAAGCTTAGGGGTGGCAGTGCTGGAGCGGGCACCCTCCCCTAGCTGCCAGGGAAGTGACGGCTCCAATAAGAAGGGGAGTGGTGAGACAGGTAAGGCCAGACAAGTGATAATGGGTGTTCGCTTGTTACTGGCAGGTTTTATTTTTTAAATCATTCGGATCTTCTTATGTAGCACCCTCTACCTAAAAGGTAGGTGCTAGAGTAGTATTTTTCTAGCTGCAGGGCCCAAGTGCAGGTAAATTTAGCCAGGTTTATGCTTTAGGCTGGGCCTGGTTGTTGTGATTTGGGACTGGGAGTGATCAGTGTAGTGGGGGGTGTGGCCACCTACATTCTGACTCAGATGCCTCCCCTGCTTTCAGAGGGATGATTCTGGAAGAGAGGTTGGACTTGAGATCTGAGTGGCAGGCAGCTCATGTGAGAAGCCCTGACCAATCATTAACTTGCATTGGCAGGGGGCAGGCCTCTCATATAAGCTGGGGTCACATGCTTCCGGGGGGAGTCTGGAGTTCCAGGAAAGACAGCATGGAGTAAGTGAGGTGCTGTCCTGGGCATCGCCATGCGGGGATGCGCCATGCGCAGAGGAGGGATGGAGGAGCCATCAGGAGGAAGCTAAAGAACTTCATCTTTAAGGATGCATCAAGCTGCTGTGATCGGGGAACACAGGACTTGGATGTAATGAAGATCAAGTGGAGGAAGTAGCAGTCAAATGGAGGACAAAGAGCAGCATTCTGAGACCAGGGACACAACTGTTCTGGAGGAGAAGGTCAATGTAACATAAGAAGAGAAACTGGTCAGAGCAGTGTAGAATACTGTGTGGCCGGGGAGCACAGCATTAAGTATGGACTGGCTGAAAGTAGTAGTCCGTTTATTGCCATGTGTCAGGTCAACGGGGAGAGATGCCATGTCGTCTCTGGCCTGGTTAGCACATTGGTAATAACTTTCAAAGACTGAGTGACTGTCCGATTCATAGAAGCTGGAGAAAGGAGCTGTGTGCACCTTTGGTTCTTTGAGTCAAAAAGACAATATCATTCTAGTCTACAAATAGGAATTATTCAGAGTGATTCCTCTTGTTCCATTGGAAGTGAAGCTAGCAACTCAGTAACTATGCAGTAAAGGATTTGCACAAAGTAAAGAAGCAACAGTCAGTAAAGAAGGTAATGCACAGAAATACAAAGATACAAGGCCAAGGCCACAAGTAATTTCAAGAATGTGCATCTCATATTCCCCTTTCCTCCCATCCAAGTTGCACCCTACAATAGAAAGCAACAAAACGGAACAAAGTGACTGTTTATTGTCTTCAGAATGGTGAATGGGAGATGGGCAGCAGGGTGATTGGCCGATTGCTATAACCAAATCAGCAGCCCTTATGGGGGTACCGCTACACGTATACCTTGTAAGTGCAATTGATTTTATCATTTTAGTAATTTAAATAATTTGTTATATACGGGTTACACTATGTGAGTCCCCCTTCATTTTTTTGTGGCTGACCGTACCGCTGCGGTTCGAGTACCTATCCACATCTATTTGGAAGCTTGCTATAGTGGGTCTGCCTGCTATACCCGGAGGTGCTGTCGTTGTTGCTTTGGATCAAGGACCCTGGCTGGGTTATAGCCACAGGCTTCATTAAGCTTGCCATCTGGTAAGCTTGTATTTTACATGCTGGAGGTACACTAGTCCATTGGGGCTTTTTGGTGAAGTGGTGGACTGACCTTTCTCTAGGATGTCACTCATCTGATACCATGGACTTTTTTTCACAGCCTATTGCGTACATTTCTTGTCACAATCTTTGGGTTATTTCATCACGGGCTGTATGATTATTCACATTATCACTGTATTTGCTAGTTATGAAAATTAAGCGCAGCTTTATTGTTTATATTGTTTTTGGTGTATATCTCACTTTCTAGCTGCAGCTTTTTAGTTTAGGGTTAGCGCAGTGTTCCATATATAAGGCCAGACAAGTGTCGTTAGTGGGAGACTCATTAGGACAGAGAGGGCAATCAGTCAAAAAGACCCAGGGTGCCAGTGTGTTTTTTTTTTCCCGGCTGCTCGGGTACGGCACATCACGGATCAGTTAGACAGATTATTGGGAGGGGCTGGGGAGGACCTAGCGGTCATAATACATGTTGGTACCAATGACCAAGTGAGAGGAAGGTGGAGAGTCCTAAAAAAAGATTTCAGGGACTTGAGGAATAGATTGAGGAAAAGGACCTCTATGGTAGTTTTCTCTGAAACTCGAAGCCACACCAGAGCGGCAGCAGGAGCATAGGGAACTGAATAAGTGGCTGAGGAACTGGTGCAGGAAAGAGGGATTTGGGTTCCTGGAGAAAACTGGGCTGACTTCTCAGTCGGTTGCCGACTCTATAGTAAAGACGGGCTGTACCTTAATGGGGATGGTATAGCTCTATTGGGAAGTAAGATGGCCACAAAGCTGGAGGGGCTTTTAACCACTTAACAACTGGCCCATAGCTGAATGACGGCTACAGGGCGGTTGCTTAACCCCGGGAGGGCGTACTATGACGTCCTCCCAGAATCCCGCTTTCACGCGCACCCGAGAACATCTGCGACTGGACCCGGCGCATCACGGTAAACGGCCGCTGATGACGGAGGGATTACATGTAAACACACTGGCGTCATGACGCCGGTTCCTCCCTCCCCTCTGTGTACCGATCGGTACAGAGAGGGAAGGATCAGATGGCAGCAGTGCTGTGGGCTGGATGTGCAGTGCCCACAGCGCTGCTGTGACAAGTGCAGTCACATCCAGCCATCCGGCCATACTCTGCGATACTCTGCAATACTCGGTGATACCCATCCATACTCGGCTGTACTCGACCTCTGTATGTGGCCAGGCTGTGGAAGTCTCACACATGTGGTATCGCCGTACTCAGGAGGAGAATCTATTTTGGGGTGTCATTTTTGGCATGTACATGTAAAAAGTGACAGACTTTTTTCTTGATTTTCACCAAGGCTCCTTCTCCGCTGGAGAAGCAGTTATCCTCATGGGCGCTGAGGCTCTAGGGGAGCCCTCCCTTACTCACATTTGGTCAAGCACCATATCCTCTTGCTGGCTAAAATCGTGATATTTGCTGATTAATATGGATGAATCACGGCTGCTGGCTTCCCCAAATCTAGTACTGCATGGCAGGAGCAGAGGCATCCAGAGTCCCTGACTACCTCCAGATGGGGGGAGGGGGGGCACGTCTGCAGAGGTAGGTGAACTATGTTGGTAAGCCAGGACAGCATGCAGCCTGCTATGCTGTGGGTCCCCCTGGATGGACAGCAACTGACACCAGGGAGGGAGTGCAATCAGGGAAGCAGTAGGTGGACCTCAAACTTGCCAGGAGTATTGCAGCAGACTTCATCTGATTTGCAAAGCTACACCGTGTACTCTGGTTCCACCATGACATCGATTTTAATTTTGGTAGATGGCCACATGGTGGTTACCTGTAGGAGGATGTCCTCTTTGAGTACTGGTTGCTGTTTATTACCCAATAAAGGTTTAACTCCCTGATCGCCCGGAGGGTGATACAAGTTAGGTTTTAGTGTCAGATAGGGTCTGCGTCGCCCCAGGCAGTGTCAGATTAGTACCAGTACCGCTAACACCCATGCACGCAGCATACACCTCCCTTAGTGGTATAGTATCTGAACGGATCGATATCTGAACCGATCAGATCTATATTAGCGTCCCCAAAAACAGCGTTAGCGAGATCAGCCCAGATACCTGCTAGCACCTGCATTTTGCCCCTCCGCCGAGCCCACCCAAGTGCAGTATCGATCGATCGCTGTCACTTACAAAACACTAAAAACTTACATAACTGCAGCGTTCGCAGAGTCAAGCCTGATCTTGGTAGTTTGTTACATTTGCTGACAGTCTAGGAGCTTTTTTACCTGTGAGTCTCACTACTGTACCGGTAAATTTAGAGCCCAAAATGGCAAATCAAAGGTACAGTAGTGAAGAGGCCTACACATTTCTAAGCATGACAGATAGTGAAGAGGAAGTCACTCATCTGTCAGATTCAGGCTCAGAATACGATCCTGTAGACGACAGCGGTTCAATGACAGATAGCTCTGATGACAGAGTTGTGGTCCCTGCCAAGGGCAGGCGTACCAGACCCCGATTCATCTTCTGCTGTTGAGGTGCAAGAACCGCAGGGCTCTCGTATGGAGCAAAGAAGTACTAGCGCCACTATTCCTTTTGGTGAACTGGCAAGCACCAGTGGCTTAGTACACCCTGGTCGTACATCAAGCACTGCAGTAACACGTGGTGACGTGGCGAGTCCCATAAGTGCAGTTCAAGCTGGCGAGGTGACAAGTACAAGTAGTGTCCCGCTGCCACCAAGAAGACAAAGACAGGCCCATCATGCCCATAGTGTTCTTCCTGCAGAATTAGCCAATCCTAATTGGGAGCCCACCACTTTTGCAGCACCCGTACTTCCCCCATTCACTGGCTAACCCGGCATTCAGGAGGAAGCAGTTGATTTTACGTCACTTGATTTTTATTTGCCGTTTTTCACCGAAGATCTCTATAGATCTATTGTGGACCAACGCAATTTGTATGCTGGTCAATACATCGCCACTAATCCCCAGTCCTCCCTTGCTAGAGATTGGAAACCAATTACGGTTTCTGAATTTAAGACCTTTCTGGGCAAAAAAGAGTGAGTTGCAGTCATATTGGTCCACTGACCCAATTCACCATATGCCCGTGTTCTCTGCTACCATGGCCAGGGCACAATACAAGCAGATTTTGCGGTTCATGCACTTCAACAACAATGAACTCTGTCGTCCTCGTGGAGACCCTGGATATGAACGGCTCTATACAATTCTGTCCCTCGTTAACCACTTCAACCAACATTTTGCAGACTTGTTTACTTCCCATCAAGTTGTCTGCGTTGATGAGTCCCTGATTAAGTTTTCTGGCCACTTGTCATTCAAACAGTATCTTTCCAGCAAGCGTGCCAGATACGGGGTCAAGATATATAAGCTCTGTGACAGGGCCACAGGCTATACATATAGTTTTATGGTTTACGAGGGAAGCGATAGTCACGTAGAGCCGACAAACTGCCCTGACTACATAGGAAGCGCTGGCAAGATTGTGTGGGACTTGGTGTCACCCTTATTCGGAAAGGGGTACCATTTGTATGTGGACAATTACACAAGCGTGACACTTTTTAGTCACTTGTTTGATCTGCATGTGGCACCGTGCGATCTAATCGCTGGGGCTTTCCCCAGCGGCTTGTAGATTCCCATCTTAGGCTGGGGGAGAGAGCCTGCTTGAAGTGTAATAACTTGCTCGCTATGAAGTGGAGGGATAATAAGAATGTTTTCGTTCTTACCTCCCTTCATGCAGACACGACAGTCCAAATTACTACGGCGACTGGTGTTGTGGAGAAACCCCTCTGTGTCCATGAATATAACCAAAATATGGGAGGGATGGACCTCAACGACCAGTTGTTGGCGCCATACCTAGTTGCCCATTAGGCCAGACGCTGGTATAAAAAAAAAGTGTCTGTTTACTTATTTCAATTGGCATTGCTGAACGCTCATGTGCTATATAGAGCTTCAGGACGGACTGGATCCTTCCTTAAATTCCAGGAAGAGATCGTCAGAGCCCTTCTGTTTCCAGACGGTGCTCCACCTCACCTTCCCAATCCAAATGCAGTAAGCCGGCTGCATGAGAGGCATTTTCCTTATGTCCTCCCGGGTAACCCTACCCAACGAGCCTCCCAAAGAAAATGTTGTGTCTGTAGAAAGCGCGGATATAGGCGTGACACCTGCTATTTTTGTCCCTCCTGTCCTGACAATCCTGGTCTTTTCATTGGTGAATGTTTTGAATGCTACCATACACTAGTTGAGGTTTAGCGTAGGGTACAGCATTGCACAGTCTAGGCACACTTTCACAGGGTCTCCCAAGATGCCATCGCATTTTGAGAGACCCGAACCTGGAACCGAACCGTTATGCCTTGTACACACAGGCGGAATTTCCAACGGAAAACGTGCGATCGGAGCATGTCGTCGGAAATTCCGACCATGTGCGGGCTCCATCGGATTTTCCGACACACAATGTTTGAGAGCTGGCTCTAAAATTTTCCAACAACAAAATCCATTTGCGTAAATTCCGATCTTGTGTAGACAATTCTGACGCACAAAGTGCCACGCATGCTCAGAATCAAGCAGAAGAGCAGCAGTGGCTATAGAACGTATTTTTTCTCGGCTCGTCGTACGTGTTGTACGTCACCGCGTTCTTGACGTTCAGAATTTCCGACCAACTTTGTGCGACCGTGTGTATGCAAGACAAGTTTGAGCCAACATCCGTCGGAAAAAATCAGATAGATTTTGTCAGAATGTGGGATTGTGTGTACAGGGCATTACAGTTACAAATAAAGGTGTAAAAAAAACAAAAATTGTTGTCGTTTTATTGTTCTGATCTTTTTTACTGTATTCTATTCTGCAATGTTTTATTGTTAACCATTTTTTTGTTTTCAGGTATGCCATTCAGCTGCAGCGCGGATTTATTTATCTTAAACAGCAACAGCGTTTGCTCCCACGATACATAAGGCCCTGACTCCAGCGCTGTAGGAGGGGATTTCACCACCACAGTTAAAAACAAAATGGTGCATGTATGCCCATCATTAGAAGTGGGTGGATGCAGGGAGGTATTCTAATGGTGGGCATACCCACCGATCAGTCTTTTTTTTTGTTCAGCCCACAGGCTGCATAAAAAAAAAAAAAAAAAAAAAAAAAAAGAAGATTACAATATATGCCCAACAAGGACCAGCAACGTACTGGTATGTTGCTGGGACTTTGAGTGGTTATACCAGAATGATGCCTGCGGGTTTAGGTATCATCTTGGTATCATTCTTTTCAGCCAGTGGTCGGCTTTCATGTAAAAGCAATCCTAGTGGCTAATTAGCCTCTAGACTGCTTTTACAAGTAGTGGGAGGGAATGTTCCCCCCTCCCACCGTCTTCCATGGTTTTCTCTGGCTCTCCTGTCCCAACAGGGAACCTGGGAATGCAGCGGGTGGTTCCGCCAGCTGACCATAGAGCTGATCAGAGACCAGAACGGCTTCAATCATCTCTATGGCCCAAGAAACCGGAAGCTACGAGCATTTCATGACTTAGATTTCGCCAGATATAAACATGGGGAAAGCATTTTATCACACCGATCTTGGTGTGGTCAGATGCTTTGAGGGCAGAGGAGAGATCTGGGGTCTAATAGACCTCAAGTTTTTCAAAAAAAGAGTACCTGTCATTACCTATTGCTATCATAGGGGATATTTACATTCCCTGATATAATAAAAAAAAAATATGAAAGGAACAGTTTAAAGATAAAATAGCAAAATAAATAATAAAAAAAAAAAAAAGAAGGAAAAAAAAAAAAAAAAAAACACCCGTCCCCCCAAACCCCCCCACTCTCATGCAAAGGTGAACGCAAGGGTGAGTCTGGCGTCGTATGTAAACAGCAATGGCACCATGCATGTGAGGTATCACTGCAAAGGTTAGATCGAGGGCAGTAATTTTAGACCTCCTCCGTAAATCTAAAGTGGTAACCTGTAAAGGTGTTGTATGCAGTTTGTCGCTGCTGCACGTCTGTGCGCAATTTCAAAGCATGTCGTGTTTGGTATCCATGTACTCAGTCTAAGATCATCTTTTTTATTTCATCAAACATTTGGGCAATATAGTGTGTTTTAGTGCATTAAAATTTAAAGAAGTGTTTTTTCCAAAAAAATGCGTTTGAAAAAAAAATTGCTGCTCAAAAACTGAAAAAAAAAAGAAAGAAAAACCCACCATTATAATCTGTTGGGCCTTTGCTTTAAAAAATATATATAATGTTTGGGGGTTCAAAGTAATTTTCTTGCAAAAAAAAATAAATAAATATTTTTTCATGTAAACAAATAGTGTCAGAAAGGGCTTTGTCTTCAAGTGGTTAGAAGAGTGGGTGATGTGTGACATAAGCTTCTAAATGTTGTGCATAAAATGCCAGGACAGTTCAAACCCCCCCCCCCCCCCCAATGACCCCATTTTGGAAAGTAGACACCCCAAGCTATTTGCTGAGAGGCATGTCGAGCCTATGAAATATTTCATATTTTGACACAAGTTGCGGGAAAAAGACAAATTTATTTTTTGCACAAAGTTGTCACTAAAGGGGCAGCACAGTGGTGTAGTGGTTAGCACTTTCACCTAGCAGCAAAAGAGTCGCTGGTTCGAATCCTGACCACGACACCATCTGCCTGGTGTTTTCACGTTCTCCCTGTGCCTGCGTGGGTTTCCTCCGGGTACTCCGGTTTCCTCCCACACTCTAAAGACATGCTGGTAGGTTAATCGGATCCTGTCTAAATTGGCCCTAGTATGTATAAATGTGTGTTAGGGACCTTAGGTTGTAAGCTCCTTGAGGGCAGGGACTGATGTGAATGTACAATATATATGTAAAGCGCTGCGTAAATTGACAGTGCTATACAAGTATCTGAAATAAATGATATATTGCTCAAACATGCCATGGGCATATGTGAAATTACACCCCAAAATACATTCTGTTGCTTCTCCTGAGTACGGGGATACCACGGATACCAGGTCAGAGCTTATCCCCACAGTAGTCTTCTCATCCCTTGTGTAGGCTGACTGCTTGATTGGTGATCCACATCCACTCTGTGTGCAGCTTGCAAGATACTTTTATGTGACGTAGCAAGTGACAATCTGCATCTGGTGGCAGGCGACGTGGCAAGTGACAAACTCGGGGCTCCCACTGATTCTGCATTAGGGTGTGGAAGCACTACCTGACTGCTCTATGAAAAACGATCCTGGAACAGCACCTTGTGAAACACTTCGCCAGCTGGTCATCCAAGCAGGAGGCTGATGTCTTTTCCCAGCAGTGTGTCCTGGAGTATTCCCGTGATGATCCACTTCTACTAAGCCTGTTTTGAATCCCCTGAGTAAGGGCGGTCACAGGCTTTTTGGTAAGCCTCCATTTTTACCATTAAGTGGTGGGCAGCACTGTATGGTGGAAAACTGATCCCGGATCCTGTATTGAATTTTTACACATCACATTTTTCGATTTTATTGATTTGTTGCTTTTCTTAACACTTAATATTTTTTGAGCACTTAACAAATGAAAGCTGCAAAATGGGGTCATTTGGGGGGGGGGGGGGTGCCATCTTGGCATTTTATGGTCTTCAAAACTGTTATAGGTAGTGAGGAGTGAAATCAAAAATTTACGCCCTTAGAAATCCTAAAGGCGGTGCTTGATTTTCGGGGCCCTGTACGCGGCTAGGCTCCCAAAAAGTCCCACACATGTGGTATCCCCGTACTCCGTAGAAGCAGCAAAATGTATTTTGGGGTGCAATTCCACATATAACAATGGCATGTGTGAGCAATATATCATTTAGTGACAACTTTTTGTAAAAAAAAAAAAAAAAATTTTTTTTTTTTTGTGTACTTAATCACTCAACATGCCCCTTAGCAATTTCCTTAGGGTGTCTACTTTCCAAAATGGGGTCATTGGGGGGGGGGGGGTTGTATTGCCCTGCCATTTTAGCACCTCAAGTAATGAGATAGGCAGTCATAAAACTAAAAGCTGCGTAAATTCCAGAAAATGTACCCTAGTTTGTAGACGCTATAACTTTTGCGCAAACCAATAAATATACGCTTATTGACATTTTTTTTTACCAAAAGACATGTGGCTGAATACATTTTGGCCTAAATTTATGACTAAAATTGAGTTTATTGGATTTTTCTTATAACAAAAAGTAGAAAATATTTTTTTTTCAAAATTTTCGGTCTTTTTCTGTTTATATAGCAAAAAATAAAAATCGCAGAGGCAATCAAATACAATCAAAAGAAAGCTCTATTTGTAGTCAGAGTCTTCGAGTGAGCAAGTGATACTCCTAAGCACCAAGGCCTGAGGTGTGCCTTGGCCTGACTGGTCAGTATGCCTGAAAAGAGGGCAAAAAAAACACAAATTTAGGTGAAGAAGGGAAGGTAACAATCCATCAAGAGGAGTAGCGAGCGCCCGGATGGCAACAGTATATATCCGAAAAGTGTCCACTATGACTGGAGAATCCCCCCCCCCCCCCTCGACTGCTGACTTGGTGATGAGACAGAACCCCCCACAGAACCTGCAAAGCTACCCAGAACCCAACTAAACATCCCGTGAACGATTGGACAGAGCCTGAAGTCCGAGACGACCCAGACATGAGAATGAACTGCTTGTGAATGAGGATGCGTGGGGGAAGGGGAGCAATGGCTGTCCCGAGGAGCCCCTGCAAAATGAATGGCCGAGAAGATCGAAACTTCAAACGGACACCAATGAAGTGCTCAGTAAAACCCCACCCAAGCCCTGGCCTAGCCATACTGGTATGGGGAAGTGCGAGGATGAGTACCAAAGGACAACTGGTAGGAGTTCAAAATGCTGAATACCTGAAGGATGTGATGGAGTAGGGGGATGAGACCCATGCCCTATGGCAATAAGTACTGACAACATGGAGAAACCATGCCAGACACAGAATACTGGTCCCCCCTGATGCGATCGGGTCGTGCTTCAGCCTGTGACCTGGCAACCGAGTCTGAACGCTGAACCAAGAAAAAAGGGCCAGACTCCACCCCAGGGAAATAAGTCCCATGGCATGAAAAACAGTCATACCCAAAGTGACTGAAACCCCCCTACCTGGAACCGGCTGGGGAACGGAAAAGATGACTGGACTGATGTCCCTGAGCAGTCTTCCAGGCCACATTCTAGACAAGATCTGAGCCGAGAGTGGAATCCAGAATCATGACGACGTTTGCCCAAACCTACCACTTAAGGACCAACAAGGGGATGACGAATGCCAAAACAGCCCAAGCTGAGAACATGCACAAGAGAAATAACAGACAAGACATGAGAACAACGCCCCTCTGTGCCTACCTAAGTATGAGAACATGAGCAGGAATGTTAAGACCACTGCGCGTGAATGAAACCCGATGATGGACCCCCCCCCCCCCCCTCGTGTGAGTAATGAATAAGCCAGAGTAACGTGCCGCGCAGAGACAGGTAATTAACTGGAAACTCAGGGCTGGTGTTCCCACAGACCGTGGTGGGTAATCGTACAGGTGTGGTAAATGAACGTGCGTATGATCGTATGACGTATGTTATACGGGCGAGAAGATTGTGGTCAACAATCATTAAACGAAAGCTCAGCCTGTATGGATCTGTAGACGTGACAGATCCTGACATGTGAGCCCTAGCTACCTGACGCAGGTACAACCATGAACAAAAAACAATGAGACATGACAAACAATGAAGATGAAACAGCTACCGGAGTATATGCTGTGACTGAACAACAATGCCCCTCTGAGAAATACTGAGGCTGAACACTGAAGCAGAAACGTTGTGACAGAAATCTTGGGGCAGAAACACAAGGACAACAACGTAATGACAGAAATCCCTGGGGCAGAAACACAAGGACAACAACGTAATGACAGAAAAACCTGGGGCAGAAACGTAATGACAGAAACCCTGGGGCAGAAACGTAATGACAGAAACCCTGGGGCAGAAACGTAATGACAGAAACCCTGGGGCAGAAACGTAATGACAGAAACCCTGGGGCAGAAACGCAATGACAGAAACCCTGGGGCAGAAACGCAATGACAGAAACCCTGGGGCAGAAACGCAATGACAGAAACCCTGGGGCAGAAACGCAATGACAGAAACCCTGGGGCAGAAACGCAATGACAGAAACCCTGGGGCAGAAACGCAATGACAGAAACCCTGGGGCAGAAACGCAATGACAGAAACCCTGGGGCAGAAACGCAATGACAGAAACCCTGGGGCAGAAACGCAATGACAGAAACCCTGGGGCAGAAACGCAATGACAGAAACCCTGGGGCAGAAACGCAATGACAGAAACCCTGGGGCAGAAACGCAATGACAGAAACCCTGGGGCAGAAACGCAATGACAGAAACCCTGAGGCAGAAACGCAATGACAGAAACCCTGGGGCAGAAACGCAATGACAGAAACCCTGGGGCAGAAACGCAATGACAGAAACCCTGGGGCAGAAACGCAATGACAGAAACCCTGGGGCAGAAATGCAATGACAGAAACCCTGGGGCAGAAATGCAATGACAGAAAATGCTGGGGTAGAAAACGCTCTGAAAGAACGCAGAGGCAGAAACGTGATGACAGAAATCCTGGGGCAGAAACGCCATGACCGAAACGCAATGACAGAAACGCCGAGACTGAAATACTGATGGCAGAAATGCAAAGACAGAATCCTGGGGCAGAAACGCTATGACGGAAATGCCAAGACAGAAAAAAATTGAGCCTGAACGCTGAGCCAGAAATGCTGGGGCAGAACACTGACAGAAAACGCCATGACAGAAATCCTGGGGCAGAGGTGCCATGACAGAAATCCTGAGGCAGAAACGCTATTACAGAAAATCCTGGGGAAGAACGCTATGACAAAACCCTGGGGCCGAGACTGTACGCCGAGACAGACATGCCGGGGCAGAATGCTATGACAGAAAAGCTAGGGCAGAACGCTGCAACGGAAAGGTTGAACGCTTATGACAACAATGCTAGGGCAGAACTCTAAGAGAGAAATGCTGAACTCTAAGACAGAAAAGCTGGGCAGAACGTTAAGCCAGAAATGCTAAACGCTACGACAGAAATGCTAAACGCTACGACAGAAATGCTAAATGCTACGACAGAAATGCTGGGCAGAACGCTATCACAGAAATGCTGAACGCTACAACAGAAATGCTGAAAGCTACGACAGAAATGCTGAACGCTATGAAAAAATGCTGAACGCTATGAAAAAATGCTGGGCAGAACGTTTAAGACAAAAATGCTGAACGCTACGACAGAAATGCTGAAACGCTACGACAGAAATGCTGAAACGCTATGAAAAAATGCTGAATGCTATGACAGAAATGCTAGGCAGAACGTTTAAGACAAAAATGCTGAACACTATGACTGAAATGCTGAACGCTACGACAGAAATGCTGAACGCTACGACAGAAATGCTGAACGCTACGACAGAAATGCTGAACGCTACGACAAATGCTGAACGCTACGACAAATGCTGAACGCTACGACAAATGCTGAACGCTACGACAAATGCTGAACGCTACGACAAATGCTGAACGCTACGACAAATGCTGAACGCTACGACAAATGCTGAACGCTACGACAAATGCTGAACGCTATGAAAAAATGCTGGGCAGAACGTTTAAGACAAAAATGCTGAACGCTACGACAGAAATGCTGAACGCTACGACAGAAATGCTGAAATGCTACGACAGAAAATGCTGAAACGCTACGGAAGAAATGCTGAAACGCTACGACAGAAATGCTGAAACGCTACGACAGAAATGCTAAAACGCTACGGAAGAAATGCTGAAACGCTATGAAAAAATGCTGAATGCTATGGCAGAAATGCTAGGCAGAACGTTTAAGACAAAAATGCTGAACACTACGACTGAAATGCTGAACGCTACGACAGAAATGCTGAACGCTACGACAGAAATGCTGAACGCTACGACAGAAATGCTGAACGCTACGACAGAAATGCTGAACGCTACGACAGAAATGCTGGGGCAGAAACATCATGACCGAAATAATAGGGCCGAATGCCATGACAAAAATGATCCTGGGGCCGAAATGCCACGATATGAACACTAGTGACTGAAGCGGTGGAAGCCCAGGAGGCGTGCGGGGATCCCCCCCCACATGATGCCCCACGTGAATACCGGGAGGTGAGCGCCACCCCCGGCCATGAGAACTGGGAGACGTGCGGGCGTCCTCTCCACGATTGGATTGAATGGTACCAGGGAGGTGAAATGGTGGGCGAGTGGCAAGTGGGTGGGTGGAGAATGAACATGTGGACAGTCGCGCCCCCCCCCCCGGCCTGAGAGCCGGGAGAAGAGGGCGGGCAGCACCCCGGACAGATGGGGCTGTGGGGAAAGTGGGTGCTTGGAGGATGGATGACCCGACAGATGGCACAAACCCCCCCCCACGGCGTGAGTGCCGGGAGAAGCGGGCGGCCCCCCTGCGCTGTCAGGAACAGAGGGATGAAGGAAGAAACGGGCGGTGCCCCCCCGACTATGCTAGATTGTGCCCAGATGGATAGACACCCCCCCGCATGGGAGCGGGGAGAAGCTGGCGGGCAGGCAGCATGCTGACCAGATGGAGCTGTGGATGATAGATGGAGGCCCCCCCTCCCCCCGGCATGAGCGCCGAGAGAAGCAGGCGGCCCCCACAGCTCTGGCAGGCACCTGGATGAAAGATGAAGAGAGAGGCGGGCGGCGTCTGAGGTAATGTACAGACGCCCCCCCTCCCCCCCTGCACCAGCGCCGGGAGAAACGGGCAGGCAGCACCTGACCAGCTGCAGCCGAAGGAGGAAGGAGGGTGGACGGCCCCCTCCCTTCCCCCGACATAATCACCGGGAGAAGCGGGTGGAGGATGGATGGACTTGCATTATGCATTATCACCGCGAGAAGCGGGCACATCCCCCCCCAACACCCAGGAAAGCGGGCGGGCGGCTCCCCCCTGGAGCAAGCTGGTAAGAGGAGAAAGGAGGTGGCTCCCCCGTGGAGCTATATTAAATAATTAGACGGGTAGAGGAGTCGGCGGCGGGCGACCGAGCACCCCCCCCACGCTGAAACACCGGGAGAAGCAGGGACCCGTGATGTGGGTGCCAAGGGGGGACCAGGTGGGTGGACAGGTGAACTCCCCAATGAAGTACAGAGAGAGGCACCGTCACCATGTTGCAGCCGACCCGGAAGTGACGTGTAGGCCCCACCCTCTATTGAACCCAGAAGTGCCGACGAGCCCGGGCCCGGCAGAGGAGGAGGCTTAAGTAGCCCTTTCAGCCTCCTCCCACTAGCCTTTCCACTTGTGTGAAAAAAAGGACGCAAATTTAATTTGGGTATTGTAAAAATTGTAAAAAGTCCTCTGGTCTTTGACCAGCCAAATGGTCCGGGACTGAAGTGGTTAATGTGGTCATTTGGAGGCAGAGGGCCTAACACCTACAATCTGCAGAGCTGGGGCTGACAATCTCAAAGATCAGCAGAAACTGCAGCCCAGGATCTCCTTCCTTCTCCATATTTACCATCAATTACACTCTTTACTTTCAGCAATTAAACCACAGCTAGTGAAGTCTGCTGTGGTTTAGGAATTTTGTACTGGGATTTGGGCAATAGACCACCCCTAGGCTGAACTAGAAACTTAAAATTATGGACCCTGCAACATTCAATTGACAGGCTCCTGGGCGTAACCTCCATGCAGGGATTGCATTGGCAAACCCGTGTTTAATGATTGCTTGTTAAAACCTGCAGGTGTTGGCCTTCTGATTTGCTTCTGTTGCACACTTCAGGGCTTATCCAAAAGGTGTCAGGAGCTTTCATTTATCACTAGGATTTGGACATGTTATAAGATGGGATGCTTTGTCTGTTAGTGTTGGCTATATAGAGTTAAGCGTACAGCAATCTCTGTTAACATACATTGTTTAATCACTTCAATACAGGGCACTTATACACCTTCCTGCCCAGACCAATTTTCAGCTTTCAGCGCTGTCGCAGTTTGAATGACAATAGCGCGGTCATACAACACTGTACCCAAACTAAATTTTTATCATTTTGTTCCCACAAATAGAGCTTTCTTTTGGTGGTATTTGATCACCTCTGCGGTTTTTATTTTTTGCGAAACAAATAAAAATAGACCGAAAATTTTGAAAAAAAATAAATTTTGCTTTTGTTTAAAAATTTTGTAAATAAGCAAGTTTTCACTGATGGGCACTGATACGGTGGCACTGATAAGGCGTCAGCGATGAGGTGGCACCAATGAGCGGGCACTGACAGGCACTGACGATGGGCACTGATATGCATTGATAGGCGGCACTGATGGGCACTCATGGGTGGCACTGATAGGCACTAATAGGCTGCAAAGATGGGTTCTTATGGGTGGCACTGATACACAGCACTGATAGGCATCCCTGGTGGCACTGGCAGTGGTAGGCATTGGAGTGGGCACTTATTGGCAGCTGCCTGGGCATTGATTGGCAGCTGCCTTTGCACTGATTAGTTTTTCCCTGGGGGTCTAGGGGGTATACCTGGTGTTCCAGTGTGGCTGGTTTCCCTGGTGGTCCTGGGCGGCTTCCCTGGTGGTCCTGGGTAGGATCCGAGGGGGGGCTGTGCTGATAAACAATCAGCACAGACCCCCCCCCCCCGTCAGGAGAGCAGCCGATCGGCTCTCCTCTACTCGCGTCTGTCAGACGCGAGTGAGGAAAAGCCGATTACCGGCTCTTCCTATTTACATCGTGATCAGCCATGATTGGACACGGCTGATCACGTGGTAAAGAGTCTCCGTCAGAGACTCTTTACCTAGATCGGTGTTGTCAGACTGACACCCCGCAACAACAATTGCCGCGATGCGCCCCCGGGGGCGCGCAACGGCTCAATATCCTGAGGACGTCATATGACGCCCAGTCAGGATATTGAAACCACTTTGTCGCCGTCATTCTGCTATATGGCAGGCGGCAAGTGGTTAAATACGTAGTTTGAGACTCACTTTTACTTGTATTCCAAATATAATATTTGTTTATGTCTAGGAGCTGAAGCTGTACCTATTATGGGGTAACAGTATCTGCTATGCACCCCAGTTTGAGTGCCTAGACTTCTATTACCCGAAGCTTCCTGGGATCCTCCACTGAAAAGATGTATAATAGATCGGTAGCCAGAGACTAGGCTATATCTATGATGCGATTATACAAATGGTTGGTTTTGTGGCATTGGCATTAAATTGCATATGAATTGCTGTGTGTGGGGGGTATTAGACGAGTACACTGTCTCTGACCTCTCACCTCTCCAAGTATGCTATAACTCGTATTTAAATACACAACACTGGAGCTTATGCTTGTGTTATTTGGGTTATATTCTTTTGGTACCATTTGTGGTTCATGCCTCATATGTGATCTAATGTATTGACTCTGAGGCTACATTTCCTCTGGTGTGACTTTGGAGTGCAGCTTTGATCCAACTTTACAGCCTCTGGATCGGGATTGCATCAGAGGTCACATCGGGATAGTGCTGGGACCTTTTCTAGGTTGCTGTGACTGAGTCGCATGGATTGGAACAGGTGCCAATCAATTTCTAATCAATTTACCGTGACTTGTCTTTGTGTCCAGGGTCGCATGGCGTGACGCACTAGTAGAAACTGAACCTAAATCGCTCTAATGACCTGCTTGAAGTTTAGCCCTCATTTGTATATGTGGCTGTATGAATTGGGAGGTTTTTACCTGACCTTTTCATTGTCTCGTACAACCTCCAGTAGGTTGTCTTAAAGCATTAATGTTCATAGACTGCAGGTGTGTAAATAGCTTAGAGAGAAAATCTCTGGTCGCCGAGACCTTACCAAGGTATATTTATGCACTCTCTCAGGCCATACGGACATAAAAATTCTACTTTGCAGGACAATCATTTGAAGAGTAACTAAGGAGGTTCCCTTTTCTTGTATTTTTGATGTTCTTCCTCCAGGAAAAACTTGGAGTTGATGTGGACCCTCACAGGTGCTCAGTGGGGTGAACACCCTCAGACGGGGCAGATCTCCTCTCCCTGCATGGGCTTTACTTGCATATCTGCTGTCTTCAGCTTTATATATTCTTTAGAAAGTTCAGTTTGTGCTGGAGAGTTTCTCCTCCTGTTCAGCACTTGAAGTGTAGTCTGGGCATATAGCCAAGACAGCCGATTGGAGGAAAGGCGCACACCCCGTCTCCCCATAGGTAGATTCTCAGCTGTTCCTTGAATATTTCAGTACTCTGCTAATCTATTTATAACATCCTCCCTAACACAAAACTCCAGGATGCTTTTGTCTCAGTTGACGAGAACTTGTCAGAAGTTATCAGAAATTATAACAGAAGAACGGAGCAGAAGACAGCTACTGGACTTGGTGCTTTTTAAGAGAGATAAGAAAACACTTCAGTTATATGTGCCCAGCTCAAATTTCATGAATTGGGTTTACATTCACTTTAACCACTTCAGTCCCAGAAGGATTTACCCCCTTCCTGACCAGAGCACTTTTTACAATTTGGCACTGCGTCGCTTTAACTGCTAATTGCGCGGTCATGCAATGCTGTACCCAAACGAAATTTGCGTCCTTTTCTTCCCACAAATAGAGCTTTATTTTGATGGTATTTGATCACCTCTGCCGCTTTTATTTTTTGCGCTATAAACGGAAAAAGACCGAAAATTTTGAAAAAAAATGATATTTTCTACTTTTTGTTATTAAAAAAATCCATTAAAATCAATTTTAGTCATACATTTAGGCCAAAATGTATTCGGCCACATGTCTTTGGTAAAAAAATATGTCAATAAGCGTATATTTATTGGTTTGCGCAAAAGTTATAGCGTCTACAAACTAGGGTACATTTTCTGGAACTTACACAGCTTTTAGTTTATGACTGCCTATGTCATTTCATGAGGTGCTAAAATGGCAGGGCAGTACAAAACCCCCCCAAATGACCCCATTTTGGAAAGTAGACACCCAAAGGAAATTGCTGAGAGGCATGTTGAATCCATTGAATATTTTTTTTTTGTCCCAAGTGATTGAATAATGACAAAAAAAAAAATTACAAAAAGTTGTCACTAAATGATATATTGCTCACACAGGCCATTGGCTTATGTGGAATTGCACCCCAAAATACATTCTGCTGATTCTCCTGAGTATGGGGATACCACATGTGTGGGACTTTTTGGGAGCCTAGCCGTGTACGGGGCCCCGAAAACCCAGCACCGCCTTCAGGATTTCTAAGGGCGTAAAGTTCTGATTTCACTCCTCACTACCTATCACATTTTTTGAAGGCCATAAAATGCCCAGATGGCACAAAACCCCTCCAAATGACCCCATTTTGGAAAGAAGACACTCCAAGCTATTTGCTGAGAGGCATGATGAGTCCATGGAATATTTTATATTTTGACACAAGTTGCGGGAAAGTGACAATTTTTTTTTTTTTTTTTTGCACAAAGTTGTCACTAAATGATATATTGCTCAAACATGCCATGGGCATATGTGGAATTACACCCCAAAATACATTCTGCTGCTTCTCCTGAGTACGGGGATACCACATGAGTGGCCCTTTTTGGGAGCCTAGCTTCATACAGGGCCCCGAAATCCAATCACCGCCTTCAGGATTTCTAAGAGCGTTAATTTTTGATTTCACTCCTTACTACCCATCACAGTTTTGAAGGCCATAAAATGCCAAGATAGCACAAAACTGCCCCAAAATGACCCCATTTTGGAAAGTAGACACCCCAAGCTATTTGCTGAGAGGCATGGTGAGTATTTTGCAGCTCTCATTTGTTTTTGAAAATGGAGAGACAAGAAAAACGTATTTTTTTTTCTTTTTTCAATTTTCAAAAGTTTGTGACAAAAATTGAGGTCTGCAAAATACTCACTATACCTCTCAGCAAATAGCTTTGGGTGTCTATTTTCCAAAATGGGGTCATTTGGGGGGGTTTGTGCCATCTGGGCATTCCATGGCCTCCGAAACTGTGATAGGCAGTAAAGAGTGAAATCAAAAATTTACGCCCTTAGAAAGCCTGAAGGCGGTGCTTGGTTTTCGGGGTCCCGTACGCGGCTAGGCTCCCAAAAAGTCTCACACATGTGGTATCCCCGTACTCAGGAGAGGCAACAGAATGTATTTTGGGGTGTAATTTCACATATTCCCATGGCATGTTTGAGCAATATATCATTTAGTGACAACTTTGTGCAAAAAAAAAAAAAAAAAATTTGTCTTTTTCCTGCAACTTGTGTCACAATATAAAATATTCCATGGACTCGACATGCCTCTCAAATAGCTTGGGGTGTCTACTTTCCAAAATGAGGTCATTTGGGGGGTTTTGAACTGTCCTGGCATTTTATGCACAACATTTAGAAGCTTATGTCACATCACCCACTCTTCTAACCACTTGAAGACAAAGCCCTTTCTGACACTTTTTGTTTACATGAAAAAATTATTTTTTTTTGCCAGAAAATTACTTTGAACCCCCAAACATTATATATTTTTTTTAAAGCAAATGCCCTACAGATTAAAATGGTGGGTGTTTCATTTTTTTTTTCACACAGTATTTGCGCAGCGATTTTTCAAACGCATTTTTTGGGGAAAAAACACACTTTTTAAAATTTTAATGCATTAAAACACACTATATTGCCCAAATGTTTGATGAAATAAAAAAGATGATCTTAGGCTGAGTACATGGATACCAAACATGTCATGCTTTAAAATTGCGCACAAACATGCAGTGGCGACAAACTAGATCTCTCCTCTGCCCTCAAAGCATCTGACCACACCAAGATCGGTGTGATAAAATGCTTTCCCAATTTCCCAATGGCGCTGTTTACATCCGGCGAAATCGAATTCATGAAATGCTCGTAGCTTCCGGATTCTTAGGCCATAGAGATGTTTGGAGCCATTCTGGTCTCTGATTAGCTCTATGGTAAGCTGGCCGAATCACCGGCTGCATTCTCAGGTTCCCTGTTGGGATAGGAGAGCCAGAGAAAAACATGGAAGACGGTGGGGGGGGGGGCATTTCCTCCCACTGCTTGTAAAAGCAGTCTAGAGGCTAATTAGCCGCTAGGATTGCTTTTACATGAAAGCCGACCGCTGGCTGAAAAGAATGATACCAAGATGATACCTAAACCTGCAGGCATCATTCTGGTATAACCACTCAAAGTCCAGCAACATACCAGTACGTTGCTGGTCCTTGTTGGGCATATATAGTAAACTTTTGTTTCATGCAGCCTGTCGGCTGAACGTAAAAAAGATATTGATCGGTGGGTATGCCCACCATTAGAATACCTCCCTTCATCCACCCACTTCTAATGATGGGCATACATGCACCATTTATATATGCAGAAGCATGGGGGCATCCTCCCGCAAAAGGCAGGAGCAAATTGCTCCTCCACCCACTGCTGCCCCCATGCTTTGGCATATATGCTGAAGTATGTAACTGTGGTGGTGAAATCACCTCCGACAGCGCTGGAGTCACGGCTTTATGTATCGTGGGAGCAAACGCTGTTGCTGTCAAGATAAATAAATCCGCGCTGCAACTGAATGGTGTACCTGCTAAGCAAATGATGGTTAACAAAAAACAAAGTAACATTACAGTATAACAGTAATACTTACCATACCTGCAAAGCAAATACAAAAAAAAAAACATAGTAAAAAATAAAACATTTAACGCAACCTGTGCCTACCTAAAATATATATATGCCGAAGCATGGGGGCATCCTCCCGCAAAAGGCAGGAGCAAATCACTCCTCCACCCACTTCTGCCCCCACGCTTCGGCATATATGCTGAAGTATGTAACTGTGGTGGTGAAATCACCTCCGACAGCGCTGGAGTCACGGCTTTATGTATCGTGGGAGCAAACGCTGTTGCTGTCAAGATAAATAAATCCGCGCTGCAGCTGAATGGCGTACCTGAAAACAAAAAAATGTTTAAAACACAGTAAACTATAAAAAAAAATTACATACCTGAAAAGCAAACATGATAAAACATAACAATAAAACATTGCAGAATAGAATACAGTAAAAAAGAGCAGAACAATAGAGAGAAAATAGAGAGAGAACAATAAAACGACAACTATTTTTGGTTTTTTTATTTTATATTTTTTTTGTGTATTTTTTTTTTTTTATAACTAACTTTTAAAACTGTAACGGTTCCAGGTTTGGGTCTCTCAAAATGCGATGGCATCTTGGGAGACCCTGTGGAAGTGTGTCCTAGTCTGTGCAGTGCTGTACCCTACGCTAATACTCAACTAGTGTATGGTAGCGTTCAAAACATTCACCAATGCAAAGACCAGGATTGCCAGGACAGGAGGGACAATAATACCGGGTGTCACGCCTAAATCCGCGCTTTCTGCAGACACGACATTTTCTTTGGGGGGCTCGTTGGGTAGGGGTACTCTGGAGGACATAAGAAAAATGCCTCTCATGCAGCCGGACTACTGCATTTGGATTGGGAAGGTGAGGTGGAGCACCGTCTGGAAACAGAAGGGCTCTGACGATCTCTTCCTGGAATTTAAGGAAGGATCCAGTCCGTCCTGAAGCTCTGTATAGCACATGAGCGTTCAGCAAAGCCAATTGAAATAAACAGACACTTTTTTGTACCAGCGTCTGGCCTTACGGGCAATTAGGTACGGCGCCAACAACTGGTCGTTGAGGTCCACCCCTCCCATATTAAGGTTGTATTCGTGGACACAGAGGGGTTTCTCCACAACACCAGTCGCCGTAGTAATTTGGGTCGTCATGTCTGCATGAAGGGAGGTGAGAACGAAAAAATTCTTCTTATCCCTCCACTTCATAGCGAGAAATTATTATACTTCAAGCAGGCTCTCTCCCCCAGCCTAAGACAGGACTCTACAAGCCGCTGGGGAAAGCCCCGGCGATTAGGTCGCACGGTGCCAGATGCTCCAATCTGCTGATCAAACAAGTGACTAAAAAGTTGCACGCTCGTATAATAATTGTCCACGTACAAGTGGTACCCCTTTCCGAATAAGGGTGACACCAAGTCCCACGCTATCTTGCCAGCGCTTCCTATGTAGTCAGGGCAGTTTGTCGGCTCTACGTGACTATCTTTGCCCTCGTAAACCATAAAACTACATGTATAGCCTGTGGCCCTGTCACAGAGCTTATACATCTTGACCCCGTATCTGGCACGCTTGCTGGGAAGGTACTGTTTGAATGACAAGTGGCCAGAAAACTTAATCGGGGACTCATCAACGCAGACAACTTGATGGGGAGTAAACAAGTCTGCAAAACGCTGGTTGAAGTGGTTTACGAGGGGCCGAATTTTGTAGAGCCGATCGTATGCAGGGTCTCCACGAGGACGACAGAGTTCATTGTCGTTGAAGTGCATGAACCGCAAAATCTGCTCGTATCGTGCCCTGGCCATTGAAGCAGAGAACACGGGCATATGGTGAATTGGGTCAGTGGACCAATATGACCGCAACTCACTCTTTTTGGTTATGCCCATGTTGAGGGAAAGGCCCAGAAAGATCTTAAATTCGGAGACCGTAATTGGTCTCCAATCTCTGGCAAGGGAGGACTGGGGATTTGCGGCGATGTGTTGACCAGCGTACAAATTGCTTTGGTCCACAATAGATCTATAGAGATCTTCGGTGAAAAACAGTGAATAAAAATCCAGTGGCATAAATTCAACTGTTTCCACCTGAATTCCGGGTTGGCCAGTGAAAGGGGGAAGTACGGGTGCTGCAGAAGTGGTGGGTACCCAAATCGAATTGGCGAATGCAGCAGGAAGGGCACTATGGGCACGACGGGCCTGTCTTTGTCTTCTTGGTGGCAGCGGGACACTAGTTGTGCTTGCCACCTCACCAGCTTGAACTGCACTTATGGGACTCGCCACGTCACCACGTGATACTGCAGTGCTGGATGTACGACCAGGGTGTACTAGGCCGCTGGTGCTTGCCAGTTCACCAGAAGGAGTAGCGGCACTAGTACTTCTCTGCTCCATACGAGAGCCCTGCGGTTCTTGCACTTCAAGGACAGAAGAAGAAGTTCGGGGTCTGGTACGCCTGACCCTAGCAGGGACCACAACTCCGTCGTCAGAGCTATCTGTCATGGAGCCGCTGTCCTCTACAGGTTCGTATTCTGAGCTTGAACTTGACAGATGAGTGACTTCCTCTTCACTATCTGTCATGCTCAGAAACGTGTAGGCCTCTTCACTAGTGTACCTCCAATTTGCCATTTTGGGCTCTAAATTTAGGGGTACACTAGTGAGACTCACAGGCAAAAAAGCTCCTGACTGTCAGCGACTGATTCAAAGCGCTACCAAAAAACTGTTAGCGATCGCAGGGATCAAGCCTGACTCTGCGAACGCTGCAGTTATGTGTGCTTAGTGTTTTGTGACAGTTATCGATCGATACTGCACTTGGGTGGGCTGGGCTGGGCCGAGGAGCAAAACGCAGGTGCTAGCAGGTATCTGGGCTGATCCCGCTAACACTGCGTTTTTTTGGGGGACCCTAAACTGCTGGGGAGTATAGATCTGATCGGATCAGATATCGATCCGTTCAGATACTATAGCACTAAGGGAGGTGTATGCTGCGTGCGTGGGTGTTAGCGGTACTGGCGCTAACCTGACGCTGCCTGGGGCGACGGAGACCTTATCTGATCCTAAAAACTTAACTTCTATCACTTTTAGGGGGTTAAACCTTTATAAGGTAATAAACGGCGGGTGCCCTAAAACTGTAATAAACTACAAAAAACAAACCAACTAACCAGCGTCACCCGTAACAATTATATGGTGATCACTGGTGAAAGGGTTAACTAGGGGGCAATCAAGGGGTTAAAACCTTTAGTAGGTAGTATATGGGGGTCCCTGTCGCTATAAAACACTGACAGCAAACCTATATACTTACCTCCCTAACTAGCGTCACCTGTGTCACTAATACAGCGATCAGAAAAACGATCGCTTAGTGACACTGGCGACGGGGGGTGATCACGGGGTTAAAACTTTATTAGGGGGGTTAGGGGGGTACCCTGGACCTAAAGGGGGGTACCCTAGACCTAAAGGGTGCTAACCTAACTGCCCTAACACTTGTAACTGACCCAAACTGACACCAATGCAATAAATCAGAAAAAAAAAAACCTGCTATTGGTGTCAGAGTGACAGGGGGTACAGGGCGATGATCAGGGGGTGACAAGTGTGCCTGCGTGTTCTACTGTTAGTGTAGTGTTGGTGCACTTACTTGGATGTCTTCTCTCCTCTGCGCCAGGACGAAAAGACCGGCTCGAGGAGAGATGACATCACTTCCTCCGCTTCTGTGTACATTCACAGAAGCCGAGGAAGCTTGTCATTGGCCAGGAGCGATCGCGAGGGGGGAGCCACGAATGAGTGGCCTCCCCCTCACCTTTGATCGACCCTGACCTCGATCCGACCGCCGCTGGCACCGGGGGGGGGGGACCCCCCACCCGCGGGCAGGCAAGGACGTACAGGTAAGCCCTTTTGCCTGCCCGTGCCGCTCTGTCGACGTACATCGTCGTGCGGCGGTCGGCAACTGGTTAACATCGTAGTTGAATTTGTTAGAGCTTTATCGTTTGCATCACTGAGCCCTTTAATTGGGGTTGTGTGGTCACTATAATCTTTCCTAGGGTTTAGGATTTATACAGCAGTGTAAAACTTGTATGACTAGGGGTGTATCGGGCCATTTTGCTTCAGATGCAGACAGCTTCTTCATGTGATGCGTTTCTGGCAGCACCAATAATGGGCAGGAATATGGCCTGTAGATGTGGTATCACGTTTTGCTATGTCTCTGCCCCCTATACCTGACTGGGTATGTTTAAGTTCAGTACTGTGTATATGTTAAAAACATCAGTACATCTCTTACTCAGCCTTCCTAACAGAACAGCTATAGTAAGTCAATGTAAATATTCTGTTACTACTACAGGCTCAGTCTCCTGAAGTAGTGATCTGCATAACTTACCACCAGCATCTCAATGTGCCATATGAAGTCACGCTTCCAACTTTGGGCAGGGCTCCTGTCATTCATAAAGTTGTCAGGTTAATTTTTACCCAGTTCCTTTCTAAACACTCATAGCTGTCACAGCATTCAGAGGGGAGAAAAGTCATAGGCATATGCATTTTGGATAAATGTGTATGATTGGAGCAGAAATCTCGCTGGATAGATAGAAGGGCCTATTATCTAAATGTCCATAGGTATCTCATTAAATGAAGATTATGAAGGATGAGAGCTAAAGAGATCTATAGATTGGAGATCTACCTCTACTTTGCTTGTTCTGTTTTGGAGTCCAGATTAAGAAAATCGGGCGTCAAAATATTACTATCATAAGGTGATTGAAACATGTGATGATGGAAGCCTACCTGGCATCATCACTGTTTTCTCTGGAAAACATCAAAGCTCATTCAGACAGAGCAAGGGCCATTTCTTGGACTGAAAAGGTCAGCGATTCTCCTCCCCAGATCTGAGGAACGGCATCTGGGTCCAGCTTCCAAACCTGCATGAAAACATTACCGATCGGGCCTGTTCTCTAATCAGTAACAGGCTGACGGGAAGAAGGTGCTTAATGCTGTGGTTCCGCCCTGATCAGGCAGTTCTATTTTGTCCTCTCTGTAAGCCATCCTGGAAGATAACTGGGGAAAATAAGTTCCCTCCCTTGTTTTTATGAGACTAATGATGTAATACTAAGCTGGTTGCAATAATGGGAGTTTTGTTTTATCTGTGCCTTCGGTCATTTATTAATACTTAGGGGCTACTGCCTGTAGTCTGTCTTTTATGATGTGGATCATGCGTTTCCTGTATTAGGAGCTTATTTCTCTGTAAGCCGTCCTGGAAGATTGCTGTAAAGTGAGTTAACAAGTAAGAACTCTTATTTTCACGAACCTTTCTGCGTCCCTGCGAGGCTGGGATGACCACTGTATCTAGATTATCCAGCCCATCACCCAGCCCGAGTGTGGATAAAAGATCTCTGCTTAAAAAAAAAAACAAAAAAAAAAAAAAACCAAACATACATACTCCTTAGGGATGAACGGATACCATTTTTTAACACCGATACCGGAACTTTTTTTTTTTTTTTTTTTTTTTTTTTTTAGGTACTTGCCCATACCAATTACCAATACCCATCGCCTAGTTAGAAGGGAGGAACCTTAACCAGTTGCCGACCGCCGATGTACGTCGGCACAATGGCACGGGCAGGCATAAAGACTTACCTGTACGTCCCGGCCTGCCTGCGGGCGGGGGGCGGGGGGGTCCCAATCGGTCCCCTCCCTCGGTGCCTGCGGCGGTCGGATTAGCTCCAGGAGCGATCCGTGCTGAGGGGGGAGGCCACTGACTCATGGCCACCCCCTCAAGATCGCTCCTGGCAAATGACAAGCTTCCTCTGCTTCTGAACTTTAAACAGAAGCGGAGGAAGTGATGTCATCGCTCCGCGTGAATCCTTTTCGTTCCGGCTTCCGAGGAGCGAAGATATCCAAGTAAGTGCACCAACACTACACTTACAGTAGAACACGCAGGCACACTATTCACCCCCTAATCACCTCATGTCACAGTGACACCTATAGCAGTTTTTTTTTTTTACGGATTACTGCATTGGTGTCATTTGTGACTGTTATAAGTGGTAGGGCAGTTAGTGGTAGGCCCCTTTAGGTCTAGGGTACCCCCCTAACCACTCCTAATAAAGGTTTAACCCCTTGATCACCCCCCAGTTAACCCCTGTCACCAGTGTCACTAAGCAATCTTTTTTTCTGATCGCCGTATTAGTGTCACAGGTAAGTATAGGTTCAGCGTCAGGTTTTTATAGCGTCAGGTACCCCCATATACTACCTAGTAAAGGTTTTAACCCCCTGATTGCCCCCTAGTTAACCCTTTCACCAGTGATCACCGTATAACTATTACAGGTGACGTTGGTTAGTTTTTTTTTTTTTTTTTTATATAACGTCAGGGCACCCGCTGTTTATTACCCAATAAAGGTTTAACCCCCTGATCGCCGGCAGGTGACAGAAGTTAGCTTTTAGGGTCAGATAGGGTCCGCCTTGCCCCAGAGTGTGTCAGGTTAGTGCCAGTACCGCTAACACCCACGCACGCAGCATACACCTCCCTTAGTGGTATAGTATCTGAACGGATCAATATCTGATCTGATCAGATCTATACTAGCGTCCCCAGCAGTTTAGGGTTCCCAAAAACGCAGTGTTAGCGGGATCAGCCCAGATACCTGCTAGCACCTGCGTTTTGCCCCTCCACCCAGCCCACCCAAATGCAGTATTGATTAATCACTGTCACTTACAAAACACTAAACACATAACTGCAGCGTTCGCAGAGTAAGGCCTGATCCCTGCGATCGCTAATAGTTTTTTTGGTAGCATTTTGATACAGTCGCTGACAGTCAGGAGCTTTTTTACCTGTGAGTCTCACTACTGTAAATTTAGAGCCCAAAATGGCAAATCGAAGGTACAGTAGTGAAGAGGCCTCCACGTTTCTGAGCATGACAGATAGTGAAGAGGAAGTCACTCATCTGATCAATAAGAAGCAAACATATCCTGAATACAGTGCTGAATCTGTGCGATTCACTTCACTCATATATAATAATGCTATACCACAAAAATGTGACATGTGAACAAACAGAAAATGTATAAACGGAATTATATAGAAAAATTAATAATAAAGGTGAAAATTAAGGAGTTGAGTCCTCATACATATAGTCCCATAAATAAAGGGACTTGTGCCAAATAAATCTTGAAAGGAAGAAGTCCACCACCAATACAGAAGGGGTAACTGCTTACCGGAACCTCATGATCACCCACTACAGAGGATCAGGGGAAGCTGGTATATATATTAACTACTGCAGGATATGACCAACGGGACAGCCGCTGGACTATTTGGAAGATGATGGCTGTGTCTAGACCTCCTCTGGAAAGCTCCTGATGTTCCCAGCCCTCCTCACAAAACGATAGGCTCAACCATAGATGTACATGGTAAAAAAGCACATAGGCGCTCCCATAGTGTAAAATTATATATATTGGGATGACAACCCTTTCAGATCATGCAGATTAAAAACATATGAATGCAAAAAGATGTTCCCAATTTGCTTGAGCCAGAGATCCAACACAGGTGGCGTGCCTCAAAAAGAGGGGTGCCTAGCCTGAAAGGCTGACCCAGTTCCCCCACACACAAACCAGACCCAGAGGGGGGAGGCCAGGGGACCCACTGGTGCCAAAGAGGAAAAAGACCCTGCCAATGGTGAGTAAGAACCACTTGAGTGTGCAAAGAACGTTATTTGTTGTAGAGAGCACAGTCACCACAACCAATTGAACTTGTGACTGTTCACTCCAGCACTGGGTCAGCCTTTCAGGCTAGGCACCCCTCTTTTTGAGGCACACCATCTGTGTTGGATCTCTGGCTCAAGCAAATTGGGAACATCTTTTTGCATTCATATGTTTTTAATCTGCATGGTCTGAAAGGGTTGCCATCCCAATATATATAATTTTACACTATGGGAGCGCCTATGTTCTTTTTTACCATGTACATGGTTGAGCCTATCGTTTTGTGAGGAGGGCTGGGAACATCAGGAGCTTTCCAGAGGAGGTCTAGACACAGCCATCATCTTCCAATTAGTCCAGCAGCTGTCCCATTGGTCATATCCTGCAGGAGTTATTATATACCGGCTTCCCCTGATCCTCTGTAGTGGGGGATCATGGGGTTCCGGTAAGCAGTTACCCCATTCTGTATTGGTGGCGTACTTCTTCCTTTCAGGATTTATTTGGCACAAGTCACTTTATATGTATGAGGACTCAACTCCTTAATTTTCACCTTTATTATTAATTTTTCTATATAATTCCGTTTATACATTTTCTGTTTGTTCACAGGTCACATTTTTGTGGTATAGCATTATTATACATTATATTCGCCGTTTTTCACCGAAGATCTCTATAGATCTATTGTGGACCAACGCAATTTGTATGCTGGGCAATACATCACCACTAATCCCCAGTCCTCCCTTGCTAGAGATTGGAAACCAATTACGGTTTCCGAATTTAAGATCTTTCTGGGCCTAGCCCTCCTCATGGGCATAACCAAAAAGAATGAGTTGCGGTCATATTGGTCCACTGACTGAATTCACCATATGCCTGTGCTCTCTGCTTCCATGGCCAGGGCACGATACGAGCAGATTTTGCGGTTCATGCACTTCAACAAGTCAACCTCGTGGAGACCCTGGATACGATAGGCTCCACAAAATTCAGCCCCTCGTAAACCACTTCAACCAACGTTTTGCAGACTTGTTTACTCCCCATCAAGTTGTCTGCGTTGATGAGTCCCTGATTACGCTTTCTTGCCGCTTGTCATTCAAATAGTATCTTTCCAGCAAGCATGCCAGATACGGGGTCAAGATGAATAAGCTCTGTGACAAGGCCACAGGCTATACATTTCGTTTTTTGGTTTACGAAGTAAGAGATAGTCACGTAGAGCCGACAAACTGCTCTGACTACATAGGAAGCACTGGCAAGATTGTGTGGGACTTGGTGTCACCCTTATTCGGAAAGGGGTACCACTTGTATGTGGACAATTATTACACGAGCGTGCCACTTTTTAGTCACTTGTTTATCAGATTGGAGAATTTGGCACCATGCGATCTAATCGCCGGAGCTTTCCCCAGCGGCTTGTAGATTCCCGTCTTAGGCTGGGGGAGAGAGCCTGCTTGAAGTGTAATAACTTTTAAGTGGAGGGATAATGAGGTTTTCTTTCTTACCTCCCTTCATGCAGACACGACGGTCCAAATTACTACGGCGACTGGTGTTGTGGAGAAACCCCTCTGTGTCCACGAATATAACCAAAATATGGGAGGGGTGGACCTCAAAGACCACTTGTTGGCGCCGTACCTAGTTGCCCGTAAGGCCAGACGCTGGTATAAAAAAGCGTCTGTATACTCATTTCAATTGGCTTTGCTGAACGCTCATGTGCTATACAGAGCTTCAGGACGGACTGGATCGTTCCTTAAATTCCAGAAAGAGATAGTCAGAGCCCTTCTGTTTCCAGACGGTACTCCACCTCACCTTCTCAATCCAAATGCAGTAAGCTGGCTGCATGAGAGGCATTTTCCTTATGCCCTCCCGAGTACCCCTACCTAACAAGCCCCCCCAAAGAAAATGTCGTGTCTGTAGAAAGCGCAGATATAGGCGTGACACCCGCTATTATTGTCCCTCCTGTCCTGACAATCCTGGTCTTTGCATTGGTGAATGTTTTGAGCGCTGCCATACACTAGTTGAGTTTTAGCGTAGGGTACAGCATTGCACAGACTAGGCACACTTTCACAGGGTCTCCCAAGATGCCATAGCATTTTGAGAGACCCGAACCTGGAACCGAACCGTTACAAATAAAAAAAGTAAAAAAAAAAAAAACAAAAAAAAAAAAATAGTTGTTTTATTGTTCTGCTCTTTTTTACTGTATTCTATTCTGCAATGTTTTATTGTTATGTTTTATCATGTTTGCTTTTCAGGTATGTAATTTTTTTTATACTTTACAGTGTACTGTGTTTTATTATTGTTAACCATTTTTTTGTTTTCAGGTAAGCCATTCAGCTGCAGCACGGATTTATTTATCTTGACAGCAACAGCGTTTGCTCCCACGATACATAAAGCCGTGACTCCAGCTCTGTCGGAGGTGATTTCACTACCACAGTTAAAAAAAAAAAAAGAGCATATATGCCGAAGCACGGGGGCAGCAGGGGTGGAGGAGCGATTTGCTCCTAACTTTTGAGGCGAATGCCCCCAAGCTTCGGCATACATAAATGGTGCATGTATGCCCGTCATTAGAAGTGGGTGGATGAAGGGAGGTATTCTAATGGTGGGCATACCCACTGATCTATTTCTTTTCGTTCAGCCCACAGGCTGCATGAAAAAAAAAAAAAAAAAAAAAAAAAAAAAAGGAAGAAGATTACAATATATGCCCAACAAGGACCAGCAATGTACTGGTATGTTGCTGGGACTTTGAGTGGCTATACCAGAATGATGCCTGCAGGTTTAGGTATCATTCTTTTCAGCCAGCGGTCGGCTTTCATGTAAAGCAATCCTAGCGGCTAATTAGCCTCTAGACTGCTTTTACAAGCAGTGGGAGGGAATGTCCCGCCCGCACTGTCTTCCATGGTTTTCTCTGGCTCACCTGTCCCAACAGGGAACCTGAGAATGCAGCTGGAGGTTCCGCCAGCTGACCATAGAGCTGATCAGAGACCAGAACGGCTCCTATCATCTCTATGCCTAAGAAACCGGAAGCTACGAGCATTTAATGACTTCGATTTCGCCGGATATAAACAGTGCCATTGGGAAATTATTTTATCACACCGATCTTGGTGTGGTCAGATGCTTTGAGGGCAGAGGAGAGATCTAGGGTCTAATAGACCCCAATTTTTTCAAAAAAAAAAAAAAAAAAGGAGTACCTGTCACTACCTATTGCCATCATAGGGGATATTTACATTGCCTGTGAGAGAACAATAAACATGATAAAAAAAAAATATACGTAAATAAAAATAACAGTTTAAAAAAAAAAAAAAAAAAAAAAAAAAAAAAGCATCCCTGTCCCCCCCCCCCCCTGCTCTCGCGCAAAGGAGAACGCAAGCGTCAGTCTGGTGTCATATGTAAACAGCAATTGCACCATGCATGTGAGGTATCACCGTGAAGATAGAGGGCAGTAATTTTAGCAGTAGACCTCCTCCATAAAGCTAAAGTGGTAACCTGTAAAGGCTTTTAAAATGTATGTAGTTTGTCACCGCTGCACGTTTGTGCCATAATTTTAAAGCATGGTCGTGTTTGGTATCCATGTACTCAGCCTAAGATCATCTTTTTTATTTCATCAAACATTTGGGCAATATAGTGTGTTTTAAAAAAAAGTGTTTTTTCCAAAAAAAAAAAATGCATTTGAAAAATTGCTGCGCAAATACTGTATGAAAAAAAAATGAAACACCCACCATTTTAATCTGTAGGGCCTTTGCTTTAAAAAAAATATATAATGTTTGGGGGTTTCAAAGTAATTTTCTTGCAAAAAAAAAATATTTTATGGGCATTCCATGGCCTCCGAAACTGATGGGTAGTGAGGAATGAAATCAAAAATTTACACCCTTAGAAAGCCTGAAGGCGTTGCTTGGTTTTCGGGGTCCCGTACGCGGCTAGGCTCCCAAAAAGTCTTACATATATGGTATCCCTGTACTCAGGAGAAGCAGCAGAATTTATTTTGGGGTGTAATTCCACATATGCCAATGGCATGTGTGAGCAATATATCATTTAGTGACAACTTGTGTAACAATTTTTTTTTTTTTGTCATTATTCAATCACTTGGGACAAAAAATGTAATATTCAATGGGCTCAACATGCCTCTTAGCAATTTCCTTAGGGTGTCTAGTTTCCAAAATGGGGTCATTTGGGGGGGTTGTACTGCCCTGCCATTTTAGCACCTCAAGAAATTAGACAGTCAAACTAAAAGCTGCGTAAATTCCAGAAAATGTACCCTAGTTTGTAGACGCTATAACTTTTGTGTAAACCAATAAATATACGCGTGACATTTTTTTTTACCAAAGAAATGTGGCTCATTACATTTTGGCCTAAATGTATGACTAAAATTTGGTTTATTGGATTTTTCTCATAACAAAAAGTAGAAAATATCATTTTTTTTCAAAATCTTCGGTCTTTTTCTGTTTATATCACAAAAAATAAATATCGCAGAGGCAATCAAACACCATCAAAAGAAAGCTCTATTTGTGGGAAAAAAAGGACGCAAATTTAGTTTGGGTACAACATTGCATGACCGTGCAATTACCAGTTAAAGCAGCGCAGTGCCAAATTGTAAAAAGTCCTTTGGTCTTTCGCCAGCCAAATTGCCCGGGGCTGAAGTGGTTAACATTCAGACATCCGGACAGAAGGGTCATCGGACGCCAGCAGAAGTGCTGACTCCGCACACTCTGGGGGGGCATTTATAAGGGACCCTGCTGGTAGGGGGAAGCCGCAGCAGGGGGCCCGCAACCAAAATGCAAATCTTACATTGTCCGTAGGGTTAAATATTGAGTTGGCCCACCCTTTGCAGTTATAACAGCTTGAACTCTTCTGGGAAGGCTGTTCACAAGGTTAAGGAGTGGATCTATAGGAATTATTGACCATTTTTCCAGAAGCGCATTTGTGAGGTCAGGCACTGATGTGGGACGAGAAGAACTGGCTTACAGTCTCCGCACAAATTCATCCCAAAGGCGTTCTTTTATGTTGAGGTCAGGACTCTCTGCAGGCCAGTCAAGTTCCTCGAGCCCAAACTCACTTATCCATGTCTTTATGGACCTGATTTGTGCACATGTTGGAACAGGAAGGGGCCACCTCCAAACTGTTTCTATAAAGTTGGGAGCATGAAATTGTCCAAACTGTCTTGGTATGCTAACGCATAAAGTTCCCTTCACTGGAACTAAGGGGCCAAGCCCAATCCCTGAAAAACAACCCCACACTTCATTGTCCCTCCTCCACTAAATGATTCGGACCAGTGCACAAAGAAAGGTCCATAAAGACATGGATGAGCGAGTTTGGGGTGGAGGAACTTGACTGGTCTGCACAGAGTCCTGACCTCAACCCGATAGAAGACCTTTGGGATGAATTAGAGTGGAGCCTGCAAGCCAGGCCTTCTCGTCCACATCAGTGCCTGACCTCAAAATTGCGCTTCTGGTAAAATGGTCAAACATTCCCATAGATACACTCCAAAACCTTGTGGACAGTCTTTCTAGAAGAGTTGAAGCGGTTATAGCTGCAAAAGGGTGGGTGAACTCAATATTGAACATTACGGACAAAGACTGGGATGCCATTAAAGTTAATTTATTTGTCCCAATACTTTTGGTAATATAGTGTATATAAATATGTATACATATGCAATCTCCTATTAGTCATGTAACAAGGTTTTCTACTCGCTTCAGAATTTTAACATGTTCCCTGCGTCAGCATGTGGGGGATACCTGCCTGTTGTCACCCTGGTGTTTTTAATTGCTTGATCAGAGACACACAACTTTGCTCTATAGGGGCATGCCCGGGACACAGAGTCTTCTGTAATTATTAGCGTCCTATATGTATATTTAAAAATTATATTACCCTGTACTGTGCTTACTTTTTTTTGTAATGTTTTGGTGGTTAATTCATTTTTTTTCTTGAACTAGGGAAGACTGCATAATTTATCCCCTCTGCTTAAGGTTCTACTGAAGGTGTTCATGCCTACAAAATGTGTAGAGGAACAACACATAGTAAAAGTGGACATTTTACATGTTCTTGGGGACTGGTAACTTAATATGTTATGTTTTGTCTGTTTGAATACAATTGTTTAAGGTGGGTTTATTGACCCAATTTTTTAAATATGCATTCTGATGGCTTCTTTGGGGCACCTCAAAAGTCCATTGTCAAAAAACAAACAAAAAAACAAACAAAAAAAAACCCCCAAAAAAACCCCACCACCTTGGAGAGATGTCCATGCATCCAAGCAAAATCACACAATAATGAGTTCTGCTGGGAGTGGGAGGGATTATGCAGAGGTCCAAGTTTTTTTTTTGGTGCCTCACAGCTTGCTTTTTTGCATTATCTAACTTTTTTAAACCAGTAACCTATAAAACCTATAAGAATTCCTAACTGCAAACTGCATCAAGTGTAGAAAATAAATATAGAAATTATAAAGAGCACAAAATATAGCTTGTCATACCTTCCAAAAATGCAAATTCATCAAAGGCATCTACTGCGTTATCTGAAATAGAAAAACAAAAGTGATGATATTTATTAGGTACTAGGTGAAAAGTGTTCAACTTTGTCACTACCAGAGTACTAGCCTATTTTTTTTTTACATGTCAGATACAGGTGGAAGAGTGTTTGGACTTGACCATGGTAGAGATTGGTCTCCTCCTCTCTCCCCGCTGCTATACATTACTGATAGCCCCCTATTTTGGTTACATCTTACCATTTCCTTACATATCTGTGTATATTATTAAATTGTAATGCTAAAATTGGAAGTTCTGACACTTCATTAAACGTCAGTGGTGGCAGTTAAAGGGTTAATTGCTTAATTAGCCCAGTGACAATCGCTCTCAGGCTGCTGGCACCTAGATTGTGGTGTCGCAAGCTTGAAAATCTTTGTGCCGGGTATAGCTGAGAGTAGTATTTTTACGCAAGTGACAGTGTGGCATGAGATTGGTCGTTCCTTTATCACAAGTTAGTGAGGAGGGCAGGGATCTGATACCCACTTTCGACACATAATTTTAGACAATGGACAATTATGCTGTCCATTATGCTGGGATTCTTCTTTTCTTATTCGAGTAGATACCTGGTTTGAAATAAAAACTTGTTTTTAAAACTGCACCATGAGAGATTCCCTTCCTCTTGCATATGGTTCTCTGGAGTGACTAAATTTCGGAAATATGCCAGTTTGATTTGGTCTGTGATGGCAGCCTAAGGATCAAGAAATGGCAACAGCAGTGGAGGCTCACTTTCCACACTTCTATCCATAATCTAGCTAGCAGTTTGAGACTGGAGGCGACTGGCAATTTATCCATCCAACCGGAGTGGGATTTCTTCCTAAAGTGCTGTTAGACCTTCTGTGTACAGAGGAAGAAGAAAAAAAAACAGAAAAATATGGGACTAAGGGCACCAGACCAATAACCAAACATATATAAAATTGAATATCATTTATTGAAAAATAGGATTTTTATAACAGCCTACCTGTAAAATCCTTTTATTGGAGTACATCATGGGACACAGAGCCAAAGTAATAACTTAATGGGTATATAGGCACCTTCAGCTGATGGACACCGGTATACCCAATACAGGAAGTTCATTCCCTTTATAACCCCTCCTCGTCCCAGGAGTACCTCAGTTTTTGTAGGAAAGCAACATACCTAAACCCCAAAAAGAGGGGAGGGACCTCTGTGTCCCATGATGTACTCCAAGAAAAGGATTTTACAGGTAAGCTGTTATAAAAATTCTATTTTCTTTATCGTGCATCACTGGACACAGAGCCAAAGTAATAACTTAATGGGACGTCCCATAGCAATGCTATCTGAGGGGAGGGAGAGACAACCCGCAGGGTCCCCCCAGACTTAAGGACCTATACTGCTGCCTGCAGCACACTGCGCCCGAGGGCGATAGCCTCATACCTCCTTACATCTACCTGATAAAATTTAGTGAATGTATGTACTGAAGACCAAGTTGCGGCCTTGCAGATTTGGGCCATGGAGGCCTGGTGACGCACTGCCCAAGAAGCACTAACTGACCTGATAGAGTGCGCTTTGATTTGAAAAGGGGGGATTTTACCCCTTAAATCATAAGTCTGAATTATAACTTGTCGAATCCACTTAGCACAGTGGATTTCGAGGCTGCCTGTCCTCTTAGTACCCTCTGGCAGAATAAATAAGACATCAGTCTTTCGAATCTGAGCAGTTGTCTTTAAATAGACTTTCACTGCTCTCACCACATCAAGGCAATGTAGTAACCTTTTCTTCCCTGGAACATGGTTTTGGAAAAAACAATGGCAGGACAATATATCTTGGTTCAGGTGAAAACCTGAGACCACTTTTGGCAAAAAATCTGGACGAGGGCTTAACACTACTCTGTCCTCATGAATAATCAAGTATGGCTCTTTACAAGAAAGAGCAGCCAATTCCGAAACCCTCCTTGCTGAGGATATAGCAACCAAGAACACCAGCTTCCTTGTCAGAAGGACTAAGGGAATATGCTGCATCGGTTCCGATGGCTGTTTTTGTAACACTGACAAAACTAAGTTCAAGTCCCAAGGGTTCAAAGGTGATTTCACCCCTTACATAAAAACCCGGACTAAAGAATGTGACACAAGCTGTCTTTGAAATAAGACCGATAAAGCTGAGACTTGGCCCTAAAAAGTACTCAAGGCCTACTTCATCTCTACCCCTAATTGTAGAAAGGCAAGAATTCTGTCTATGATATATCTCTGAGGGTGCCAACCCTTGGATTCGCACCAGGAAACACAAGCCCTCCAGACTCTATAATATATAGTTTTGGAAGCTGGCTTCCTTGCATTAAATCAAAGTAGAGATAACTGACCCGGAAAGCCCACGTTTCTTCAGAACGTGGGTTTCAATAGCCAAGCCATTAAATTTAGCGTTCGTAAGGTAGGATGGAATATTCCACTGCCATCCTTACGATTTCTGCATACCATGACCTTCTGGGCCATGCTGGTGCTACCAGAATTACCGACTTTCTTTCCAGCTTGTTCCTGCAAAGAAGTTGAGGCAGCAACTGAATAGGGGGGAATGCAAAGATCGGTGAGAACTGATCCCACGGGGTCACCAACGTATCTGTTCTGCATGCGAATGGATCCCTTGTCCTGGACACAAAGTTGACTAACTTCATGTTGAATCTTGATGCTAAAAGATCTACGTGCGAAGTCCCCCATCTTTGACAAACAGCCCGAAAAATGTTGGGGTGAAGAGACCATTTCCCTGGGAAGAACTGCTGGCGACTTAAGTAGTCCACCTGCCAATTCTCTATTCCCGGAATGAAGACTGCCAATAGGCACGGAACATTCCTTTCTGCCAAAGTTAGAATGTGGTTCACCTCTGTCTGCGCTGCAAGACTTTTGGTGCCCCCTTGGTGATTGATATAGGCCACAGCTGTGGCATGGTTGGATTGGATCCTGACACGACAATCCCGCAACAATCCCGTAACCTGAAAGCCCAGGCCTTCATAGCCAGACGCACTGCGCGAATCTCTAGGATGTTGATGGGCAAGGCTCTTTCGGTTCTTGACCGCTGTCCTTGGACAGTTGTCTTTTCTAATACTGCTCCCCAGGCTGAAAGGCTGGCATCTGTTACCACTTTCCGGTCTGAAGGATTTTTCCTTCAGCAGATTCTGGGTTAGTAACCACCAACTGAGGCTTTGTGACACCCTTGGGGATAGTCGCATTGGTAAGTCTAAAGCTTGGATTGTTTTGTTCCAAGCCGACAGGATACTGTTTTGCAACAGTCTCGAATGGAACTGGGCATAGGGAACCACTTTGAATGAAGCCACCATCTTTCCCAACAACCTCATGCAAAGGCGAATGGAGGGGTCTCCTTTCGACCTGACCATCTGCACTAGCTCTCTTATGGAGTCAATTTTTACCTAAGGCAAGAACACCTTTTTCTGGGCTGTGTCTATGATCAGACCCAAATACTGCAGCTTTTTTAGCGGTTTTAAGGAAGACTTCTCTAGGTTGAGAATCCAACCCAGACTTTCCAGGTAACTGGTTGTGATGCAAACATTTTGCTCCAAGCGAGCCACCGATTGGTCTATTGGCAGTAGATCGTCTAGGTACGCCAAGACTGTTATGCCCTGTGCCCTTAATCTGGCTAGAGGTGGGGCCAGTACTTTTATGAACACCCTGGGTGCTGTAGCTAGCCCGAAGGGCAAGGCTACAAACTGAAAATGCTACCGTTCTACTTCGAACCGCAGAAACCTTTGGTGAGCGGGAAATATAGGGACATGCAGATATGCATCCCTGATGTCGATAGATGCCAGAAGTTCTCCACCTTGCAGGATAGAAACCACTGACCTGATCGACTCCATGCGAAAGGAGCGGATCTTCAGGAACTGATTTAGATTTTTTAGCTCTAGAATGGGTCTGACATCTCCATTTGGTTTTGGTACCATAAAAGAGGTTTGGATAAATCCCCAAACCCAAACCTTGCTCTTCTGTGAGGATCTGTATGATCACCCCTTGAGCCAGTAATCGGTCTAATGCCCGAAACAGATTCCTTTTCTCTGGATCTTTGGGAACGTTTGATCTCAGAAAACGAAACAGTGGAAACTCCCGAAATTCTAGTTTGTATCCTAGAGAAACCGTGGAGATGACCCATCTGTCCTGAATTTCCTTTTGCCAGACTGAGTATTGCAAAAGCCTTCCCCCCCTCTGGTGAGGGGGGCGCCTCTTCATAATGAGGTTTTAGTATTCTGCTTTGCAGATTTCCGGCCCCAGGTCCTTTTCTGTGCCCGGGCCTGACCCTGAGGTATTCCTCTAGAGTCTGACGCTGGAGGCTGTCGCCACTGCCTAGAGTCGGATGCCCCTGGTGCAGGGGAAAGCGTTAGTTTAAATAAAGGACGTTTATACTTTCTTTTGACTGGCAAAAGAGTACTCTTCCCACTAGAAATCGTTTGGATGTATTTATCCAAATCATCCCCAAAATAGTCGATCCCCATGAAAAGGGAAACTAGTCAGAAGCCTTTTGCAAGGTGCTTCGGCTGACCAATTTTTTTAACCACAGGGTCCTACGCATGTGTACTAGCACAAGCGCAAGGCGGGATGCCTAGTGAATAGAGTCTTTCATGGCGTCTATGGCAAAACATAGCACCTTTGGAAGTTCAGCTAAATCGCGGGCCTGTTGTGCAGGGACCCCTTTAAGGGCTTGTCTAAACTGGTCCCTTAGGGACTGACAGATGCCTACTGCAGGCTAAGTAACCACACCTGCCAAAGAAAAAAAGGGATTTTAAACAGGAATTCCAACCTTTTATCAGTTGGATCTTTAGGCATTTGTGCATTGTCTACTGGACAAGTTAGGCTTTTATTCACACTGGAAATCGCAGCGTCAACTGCTGGTACCTTCCATCTTTTGGTGAATTTCTCCTCCATGGGATATAGAGATGTGAATCTCTTTGGAGGGAGAAACTGCTTATCTGGGTGATCCCATTCAGTATAAATGAGCTTTTCTAATAATGCATGTACAGGAAATGCATGAAAAGGCTGTGAAGGTTTTAAGGAACCTAAAGAAGAAACAGAACTATCAGCTGACTCTGCTAGAGGTAGCTTGAAAGAGGCACGAAACATCTCTGTAAGAGATTGTATCAGGAATTTCTCAGATTGCGAGGCTGAAAAATGTTCCTCTACCGTTGTTTCCTCTGCAGGGGAGAAATCGGTTTGCCCTTCTTCCTGATCACCTGAGGGTAACACCGTATCCTGTACCCACTGTTCCCTTGGTAAGAGGTCTAAGGTGGGGAGGGGGGTCTAACACGCTTTCTACCCTTTTGGATAGAGGATGTGATTAAAGTCGCTAATCTTCCTTCAAGGCCCTGCAGGGCGGAGGAAAACGCATCTTCAGTCACATATACAGGGGCTAAAATGTGAGAGGCAGTTGCACCACCAATTGGTCCCAAGACTCACCCTGGCTTGCCATATCTGGTATCTCAGGCGAGGATGACAGTGTGGAGACACGACAGGAGTTTGCAACGCCTGGGGGTGGAATTTTTGGTACCTTTGGGGTATCTTTTTTGCGAGCCAGTGTTGAGCACAAAAAAACAGAGGCACTAATAAATGTACAACAACTCGCTGAGCAACATAGTCTAGCAAAAGACAAATGCTAAGCTTTTTTGTGATGTTATTTCCTGTACTGGAAATTCCTGCACCCCTTACGTGCTGCCAGCGCTCTGTGTACTGTGTGTCCGACTAAAGCTGTAGCTGTCAGCATCTGTTACATACCGCACATGGCGCCGCACCTTAGCCACACCCTTAAGCCACGCCCCCTTCGTAAATCAACATCCCTTTTCTGTATATTAGCCCTAGTCCGTGCACGCGCGGACGGCATTGATACGCTCCTTGAGCAAGAGGGGAGGCAAGGGATGGCTGAGAGGTGGGAAGTTTTAAAAACTTCAGTGGGGATAAGGAAAAACTCATATTATATGAAAGCCGCTGCCGCACCCCCCCCCATAGGGGAGGGGGGGGGGGATACAAGCCATACCTCCCTTCCCCCAGGGGGGAAATGTTCTGATGCGGATCCCCCCTGGCTTGCTGAGACCACACATGTTCTGTTTAGCTGGGACTTCTGAGCTGACTGAGACAACATACTAAAGGTATGCATTTACTCCCTCTAGAGCAGACTTTAGGCATGACAACATTTTATGTAAGAAAAACAAAAACATAGGTGGACTTTTTACAGTTCCTAGGCTTCTTCCCTTACCTTTTCCTTGCTGCAGGATACTGCTATAACAGACAGATCCAAACTTCACCCATCATGGTGTGCTGCGTTTAGCAAACCTTCAAGGACTGGGTCCCTATTATAGGGGTTCCACTCCCTTGGACCTGTATAGCAACCCTCAAGAGAAACTTTAGGTAATGTAGCATGACCAAAAAAAAAAAAGTCCTGGGGTCCAGCCCTACAAAGAGGCGTTACAGGCAAAACCTTGTGCTTATGCGAGGCCCGGGTAACATCCACTATGGCCTCGGTGGCTTGGATGGATCCGGTCTGTGGAGGCCATTTAAATCCAGCATGGATCCCTCCAGTGGATCTCTTCAGAGCACATCTTCACTCGTGACCAACACCTTAGACACTAGCGAAAAAACTGAGGTACTCCTGGAAGGAGGAGGGGGTGATATAGGGAGTAAACTTCCTGTATTGGGTATACCAGTGTCCATCACCTAAAAGGTGCCTATATACCCATTAAGTTATTACTTTGGCTCTGTGTCCCATGATGTACGATAAAGAAAATGGTTTTTAAAAACATGGTATGTATAAAAACATAATTAAATATAACCTCAGATACAATATAAGCGGTTAGCCTAACCACCCCTCAAAATTTAGATAGGGAGCCTCCAAAATATTAATTAATTTACCAAGATATGGCTACAAAAGCACCGTAATTGCCTAGTAATAATCAATATGGGGCTGTAACTGTTGGGGGTGAATGTCTCCACAGTTAGATGGAATAACTTGACATATTTGGTGTTACACAGAATGCTTCTTCAGAAACTCAAGGGGTTAATTTTGATTCTAAACCCAGATATGGGTAAACACAAGCATTTTAATAGTGTAGCACCCTGAAGTTTAGGCAGGGTTGCTCCTCACAAATTTACTTGCCAGTTGTAGTTGACCTGGTCAATTGTTAGAGATCTATTGATTTCTCCCTAAGTTTGGCCTTGTTGCACTTTTCTCTTTTACCACTAGGTGGCCGGGTACTTGGTGGTACTAGATATGAGAAGGGCAACACAAAGTCAGATTATGGATGTATGGGGTATCTCAGCCAATGGACAGGGGTTTTCTTGGATCCCGTGGCCTGTTGGGAGAACCTATATATTTGGGTGGAGCCAGGTGATCTGTGTCACCTGGATGGCTGTCTGGGTGGACATGTGTTGTACTGCCTGGGCTGCTAGGCTGGATATTGGGCCTATCCCAGGCACATCTGGCTTCTAGGCGGTCCGAGGGCCTATCCAGAAGCAAGAGAGTAGCGCAGGTTTGGGACTGCAGCTTGCAGTCCAACCAAAAAGGGACAGTTCTGCCAGCCGGTGAACCTGTCGTGGTCAGACAGAGGGGAAGCTGTCGCCACTAAGGGACCAACCACCTTATTACCAGGGACCACAGTGAGTAACAGAAGCAAGTACCGGAGCAGTATTCTCACCAACCCCGGAACAGTGAAGAATCGGTAAACTTCCGTGAGTATCAAGCCGGGGACCCAGCCAGCGGAGGTGACGCTTACAGAGCAGCCTTGTGTGTGTCATGCCAGGGACCGGGCAGGCCAGTTGGGTGAAGCTTAAGAGCCATCTTGAGTGCCAAAGCTAGGGACCCAGCAGAGAAGCGGGGGTGACGCTTGAGGAAGATTCTACCGTGAAGATTGGAGGAGCTCAAGGGATTCAGTGGCAGTGAATCAGTGGGTCTAGTGAGAGACCGGGAGCTCAGTGGGCTGAAGAACTACAAGGAGAGGTTGTAGTGAAAGAGAAAAAGGAACTGTTACATTTGTGTTAGGAACTGTTAAAGACTGTTGCCATAGGCATTCAGCAAGACGCACATGCAGATGTGGTGTCTTGCTGGAGGCCTTTTCCTGCATGGCTGTCATCCTGTTCAAGTCTCAGTTTGCAACTACCTAATGGGGGTCCAGGCCCTAACCCTCTTTCCCCCAAAAGTTTGCTAAGACATAAAAACACTTTTGCATGCAAGAAGTGTCTGGCGCCCAATGACTTCAATCATCTTGCACCCACCATACCTCACAACCCACTATACACATAAGGATGTCGGCTATCTCTGGCCCTAGAGGTTCTCATTAGACCAAAGGAGGCCTGGGACCATGCTACAATAGTAAAACATGTATTGATTTACAATAGCACAAATATATTCAATATACATAATTCTGGAATACATGAAACATAGTAAATAACCATATATACTCACAGAAACAGACGTGTAACGCGAAACATGTCAAGTTATTCCATCTAGCTGGAGACATTCACCCCTCAACAGTCACAGCCCCATATTTGGATATTACTAGGCAATTATGGTTCTTTATAGCCATATCGTGGTAAATTAATTTGTTAATATTCTGGAGGCTCCCTACCTACATTTTGAGGGGTCGTAATGCCAACAGCTTATATTGTATCTGGGGTAGAGCTGCACAATTAATCGTCAAGAATCGTTATCGTGATTAATCGTCAAGAATCGTTATCGCGATCTTGACTAAAGTGTTTCACAATTCCTTCTATGCAAAGAATGCTCTCTGCTCTTCTGAAGCCACAGCCCTCAAAAGAAAGGAAGAGAAAAACCAGGCAGTCTGCCAAGAAACAATACATTCTTTATCAGTTGAGCTTTTTTCAACGTTTTTGCAATAGCGTTTTTCCGCGTGAGCGTTTAGCATTTAGCGTTTTTTTTCAATTTTTTTTTTCAATGGATCAAAAACGATAAAAACGTTGGTGAATGACGTTTTTGAGCGTTTCAGCGTTAGAGCGTTTTTACAGCTGAAAAATGTCTCTCAGAACCTACTGGTCCTGGGGTTTTTTTACAGCTTAAAAACGCCTATGCCATTTACAGCTCAAAAACGCCTAGGTGGGCATGAAGCCATAGACTAACATAGACAGGCCTTTTTAAGCTGCAAAAATAGCTCAAAAAAGCAGCTGTAAAAACGTCCGTGTGCATGAGGCCTTATTTTTTTAGTAGACACCCTAGAGAACAAAATGGTGGTTTATGCAATATTTTGTCACACTGTATTTGCACAGAGGTCTTTCAAATGCAATTTTTTGGGAAAAAAAAATACTTTAATGAATTAAAAAATCTAACCAGTAAAGTTAGCCCATTTTTTTGTATAATGTGAAAGATTTTACGTTGCGAGAATCGTGATCTTTTTATTCTAAGCAAAAAAATTGTGATTCTCATTTTGGCCAGAAGCGTGTAGCTCTAATCCGGGGTTATATTTAATTATGGTTTTTATACATACCATGTTTTTAAAAACAATTTTTCAATAATTAATATTACATTTTATGTTTGTTTATGTATATGTTTATGATTATTGATATGGTGCCCTTAAAGTCACACATTTTTCTGGTTTTCCTTTTTCCAATGACATTTAGGGATGAGGCACAGGATATCACTATGTCCACGGTAGCCACTCCAGGTTGACATAGATAATCCAATTCTGTGTACAGAGGTCTAAGCATCTGGTAAAAGGCTTTGATGTCCCTCTGGATGGTGTGCACAGTGGTGGGGATTGGAGGCACGTGATCACTGAGGCTGTGTTTGAGGTATGAGAGAGCACTTTAATTTTACACAGAACTTTTTTTTCTGATTTCTTTATGAACTTTTTTACAGACGTTTGGAGTTTATTTTTTATTTTTTGTCAATATTTATGAGTGGTGGGTGTTCCATTCATGCACTTTAATGTGTTCTGCACGATTTTGTTTATCACTGTTTTGGCAGCGCAACAACTGTTTTAGGTGATTTTTGATGTGTGGATATAGTGAGTGCTGCTATTATTTTACACATTGTACATTCATTTGTGAAGAAACACTTTAGCGCAGGACTTTCTCTTTAAAAGTAGAAGTTCATCAAAAAGCCTAACTCTAAACTTACTTGCAGCCACATTCTAAAACTAGTCTATCTAGCCCTGTAAAGAAGAAATTGCTATACATACCTTTTCTGCAGCCGCTCAGGTGCCACGCTAAGCAGTCAGCGGTGGCTTCTGTGTGTAGGCTTGTGCAGGAGAGGCAGCAGACAACAGAAGCCTCATAGTAACTCTAGTAACATCACTTCCCAGCTGTTGGTTCTCTCCTGCACACAGCATCCGCTGCTGAAGATCGGGCCGGATCAGCTTCAAAAAATGTATTATAGCGATTTCATCTTTACAGGGTTAGATATTAGTTTTAGAATGTGGCTGTGGGTAGATTTAGATTTAAGTTTTGGGTGAAATTCTATTGTCATTTTCATTCTAAATGGTTGAAGGCTTTTTGGGCATCAGTATCGCTCTCTGACCCTGGTTTTTGCATATTTAAAAGTACACCCTTCTCATTATTTGTGGCTGTGGCTCTTGTAGGTATGAGCTCAGATTGGTCCATATTTCAACCCACACTTTAGCCGAATGTTGCATTTTGCACTAGTAGATATCTTTATGTGGCACAAATAGTACTATAATTACCGCTGGATATTTGTACATTATTTCCTGCCATAGCCCCACATTCCCAGTCCATCTTCCATTAGTGTCTGACTGATTTGCCCTATTATATTTTAACCAGTTCCCACCCAGGCCAATTCCCACATTTCTCTCATACATGAGAAGAAAAAAAAAAATCATTTTTTTTTTTTAACTAGAAAATTACTTAGAACCCCAAACACACACACACAATATAGATATCTATATCCATCTATGAGTTGTGCTCATAAGCTTACATACCCTGTCAGAATTTAGAGAATATGAATAAGAACAAAAACTTTTCACCCATTGTTAGTTTAGCTGAAGCCATCTATTATCAATCAATGTTTACTCAATTTAAATCATAGTCACAACAGAAACTACCAAAATGACCCTGATCAAAAGTTTACATACCCTGGTGATTTTGGCCTGATAACATGCACACAGGTTGACACAAAGGGGTTTGAATGGCTATTAAAAGGTAACCATCCTCACACCTGTGATCTGTTTCCTTGTAATTAGTGTGTGCGCATAAAAAGGTCAATGAGTTTCTGGACTCCTGACAGACCCTTGCATCTTTCATCCAGTGCTGCACTGACGTTTCTGGATCCTGAGTCATGGGAAAGGCAAAAGAATTGTCAAAGGATCTGCGGGAAAAGGTAGTTGAACTGTATAAGACAGGAAAGAGATAAAAAGATATCCAAGGAATTGAGAATGCCAATCAGCAGTTTTCAAACTCTAATCAAGAAGTGGAAAATGAGACGTTCTGTTGAAACAAAACCACGGTCAGGTAGACCAACCAGGATTTCAGCCACAACTGCCAGGAAAATTGTTCGGGATGCAAAGAAAAACCCACAAATAACTTCAGGTGAAATACAGGACTCTCTGAAACCATGTGGTGTGGCTGTTTCAAGATGCACAACAAGGCACTTGAAGTAAGATGGGCTGCATGGTCGAGTCGCCAGAAGAAAGACATTACTACGTCAAGCCACAAAGTATCCTTTAGTATCCTTTTACAATATGGAAAAAAAAAAAAAGCACAGAGACAAGCCTCAAACCTTCTGGCACAGTCATTTGGAGTGATGAGACCAAAATTTAGCTTTTTGGCCACAACCATAAACGCTTCATTTGGAGAGGAGTCAACAAGGCCTATGATAAAAAGGGACATCATTCCTACTGTGAAACACGGAGGTGGATTGCTGATGTTTTGGGGATGTGTGAGCTACAAAAGCACATGAAATTTGGTCAAAATTTATGGCAAAATGAATGCAGTATGTTATCAAAAAATACTGGAGGAACATTTGCATTCATACGACAGGAAGCTGCGCATGGGACGTACTTGGACATTCCAATATGACAATGATCCAAAACACAAGGCCAAGTCGACCTGTCATGTTCTGGAGTGGCCATCTCAGTCACCTCACCTCAATATCATTGTGCCACTCTGGGGAGATCTCAAACGTGCAGTTCATGCAAGACAGCCCAAGAATTTACAGGAACTGGAGGCTTTTTGCCAAGAGGAATGAGCAGCTTTACTATCTGAGAAGATAAAGAGCCTCATCCAAAAATACCACAAAAGAATTCAAGCTGTCATTGATGTTACAGGGGGCAATACACGGTATTAAGAATTGGGGTATGTAAATTTTTGATCAGGGGCATATGGGTAGTTTGTTGCCATTAACTAAAAAGAGTAAAAACAGTTGATTGAGAATAAATGACTTCTGTCAAACTAACCATGAGTGAAAGAAAAGTTTTTGTGTTTTGATTTCTTGGTCATTTTTCTGAGAATATGAATGAAAATTCATATTCTCTGAAAAATGGCCAAGAAATCAAATTCTGCTAGGGTATGTAAACTTATGAGCACAACTGTATAACTGCAGAGTGGTGCTTTTGGCTCTCTATTTACTGCCTCAGACACCTACTCAGCTACTTTATACAATTATGCAATTACTTGTTCAGTATGACACTGGCGCTGTATTACTTATAGGTGATTTATAATATGGTCCCTTGCCCGCATCTGGATAGACCCCATGCCACCACCCGTTTCTCTGCCGATTTAATCCACTGGGCCAAAACTTTTATTCTCACTGATGTCCGGCGTCATTTACACCAGACTAGCAAGGAATTCACTTGTCACTGAGCCTCACATAAGACTTTGTCCCATATTGACCTGGCATATGCCTCCCGTGCCTGTGTTTTGTGCACGAGACCTGCACCCTTCCCTGGGGTGTCTCTGACCATTCTTAAACTGTCCTTTTCTCCCCCTCCTGGAGTTTAGCTGTGGCATTTGTCTAGGTTCTAGGCAACGGACACAAGCTTGCAAGAGCCTCTCACTGAATCCTTATATAACTATTGGGTACTCAATGGAGACTCTGCATGTCAGCTAGTTCTATGGTATATCCTTAGGGCTTGGGAAAGAGGAGAATTTACGTCTCGGATTTCTGGACTCCAAAAACAAGCGGCTCATTCCTTGGCCACCCCGGAGGATGAGACTAGGACCTTGGAAGCGGCTTATGTTGCTCCCTCCCAAGAACATTATCTGGCTTGGCGTCCCTCACCTTGTGACCTCTTTGTTGCTCGGGTGGGACAGACTAAAAGCCCTTCTGGCCTCTGTTCAGAGTTTTTGAACATGAAGACAAGAATAGCAGATTGTTAGCCTGGTTGACAAAAAGGCAGTCCCCCAATACTCATATTGGCAGCTTTAGGGTTGCGGAAGGTTGTACTTTTCCCCCTCAGACCTATACTCCTCCAGGGCCTGGTTTTTGGACACAGACCTTGCCACCTTTTTTGATACCATTCCCTTTCCTATGCTGGATGCTGTAGCTCAGGAGTGCCTGGAGGCATACATTTTCCTTGAGGAGGTTCAGGAGGCAATTGGTTGTTCTCCAGGATGGGAAAACACCCGATGCAGATGGACTCCTGGGCAGGGTTTAAACCTCATTTTTTGTTTTTTTTTAAATTGTTGGCTCTTTGCGGAACTCCCCTCCTTGAACTCACTCCCTGTGTCTATGGAGCAAGCCATTATTGTGTTGGTTTCCAAACCCAACAAGGACCTGTAGGAATGGGCCTCCTACAGGCATATTTCCTTATTGAATGTTGACATAAAAACTTTCACAAAAATTCTCGCCTCTCTAAAAAGGTAACGATTCATGTGGACCAAACATGCTTCACGTCAAGGGAGGAACTCATATCAATACAGGACGCTTCTTTCTCAATATAACACTTGCGCGCAATAATCCCGGTACTAGGATGATCGCTGGTCAGGTCTACCACTGAAGTTTATATGCTGTATTAACTTATTGAAAATGATGATCCTTCCTAAATTTAACCATGTTTTTCGGGAACTGTTCGTTGTGGTTTCCTGGCTCCTTTTTCCTGGGATATGGACTGCTGTGTAGGCCCCTTTATTTGGAATGGTGCTCTCCCTTTTCTGGTGAAATCCACATTACATCTTCCTACTAGTCTTGGGGGGTTGGTCCTTCCAAAGGTTCAGGTGCATTATGGGCGGCGATGCTGGTGACTGTTTACTGGTGGTTTGGGGTCTCTAGGTCCAATACTGCTGTCTGCTTGGAAGCGGCCTTTCTGGGCTCTTTGGCTGATCTTTATAATTTAGTGCATTGGGGGCACAGAGCATATGGTACCATCTCTGATCAAACGCAGGCCAAGCTGAAACTTTGGATGATGGCTCAGCGCCAATTCATGAAGCCTGTCCATTGCTCACCGAACGAACCTCTATTCTACTTTCCTCATTTTTGGTCTATCCTGTACCCACAATTGTGCACGAGGCATGGGGTTAAGACTTTGGATGATATCATGCCTTCTGAGGTCTTGCTACCCCTCCCTTAGCTTACTTGTCTGTTCTGCCGTGGGAGATGTTAGTACTGTATTTTCAGCTGCGGCGCGTGGCCAGGGCGCAACACAACCACTTATCCTACTGAAGAGCTGCTGGTCCAGGGAGACAAAAAAAACAAAAAAAACAAAAAAAAAAAAACACACCTCTATCCTCCCTGTATGGTGTGCTGCTGTGTGTCAACTCCCCTAAGATAGAGTGCTTGTGGAATTGTGGATTGTGAAATTTGGAAAGAAGATATTCCCTCTCTGAGCAAAGAGGACTGGGAGAGCCATCTGGAGCAGGGTCCCAAGCTGGTCATTTCCTTCAGAAATAAACTTTTACAGGTAAAGTTACTGCATAGAGTCTATTATATCCCCTTGGGGCTTTCTCGGATGTACCCGGGGCAGGACTCTTCTTGTCCCTGCTGTCTGATACACTTAAGATCCTTTTTGTACATGTTTTGGACATGTCCTAAGCTCACTCCTTATCGGTTAGGAGGTTTTTGAGTTGGTTAATCTTCGCTTACAACTATCATTACTGGTCTTACCAGATTTGGCCATGCTAGGACTTCATGACCACATACAACAGTCCCATAATTTGAAATTGTTGATCTCTTGCCTCCTGTATTATGCTAAAAAGGAAATCCTGCTGAAGTGGACTTCGGCAGAGTCTCTTAAAGTGGAGTCCTGGGAGGCTATGATAGATGCTTCTCTTCCTATGTATAAGCTTACTTCCATAGAGGATGTCCATGGAATTATGATAAAGTGTGGCTTCCCTTGACTTCCAGCTAGTGGGGTTAATGTTTGTTTATTACTCCTTTCTGTACTTTGAGCTTTATGCCTTTAGATTTTAGGTTTTTTGATGGATCCTTCCATTCTCCCACTTTTTATTTACATGTAGCAATCAGTATCTCTTGCTAGAAAAGGTCTTCAAAACTCCAAACATATTTTTTGAAGCAGAGGCCTTTGAGAATAAAATGGTGGGTTTTGCAATTTTTTATGTCACATGTTATTTGCGCAGTGGTTTTGTAAATGTTGTTTCTTGAATTTTAATGCAAAACACACACACACACACAAAAAATACATAACCCAATGTTTTTGTAAAAATATAAAAGATGTTACGCCAAGTGAACAGAGACCAAACATGTCACTCTTTAAAATTGCGCATGCCCGTGCAACGGTGGCACACAATTTGAATTCTACTATACATAGGCGATGCTTTCAAAGCCTTTATAGATTACCACTTTAGATTTACAAAGGAGGTCTAGTTCTACCACCTCTGTGGGATGAACACTGTTTGCGTGACCGACGCGCATGTTTGTCTTTGCCCACTTTAATTTTTTTCCCCAATTTTTATTTTTACATTGTTGCTTTCATTTATTTATTTTTGATCACTTTTATTGCGGTCACAAAGCAATGTAAACATCCTTGTAACAGCAACAGGCATGGGACAGGTACGCTTTACACCAAGATCGGTGTTCTTGAATGCTTTTGATTTTTTTAAATGGTGAGGTTGACATCCGGGTAAACCGGAAGTGATGTCAGGCCATTGCTTCCAGGTTACCATAGTGGAGAGTCGATCAAAGCTGACCCCGGCTTTGTTCATCTCACCGATCAGCTGGCTCTTAAAAAAAACAAACAAAAAAAACACCAGTATCGGGTGATGCCTGCAGCTTTCATCCTCTCAGTAAAAATGGCAAGACCAACATTTAGAGTTTAAAGACATTTCTACCATGCAATTTCTGCTGAGCACAAACCTGCAATTTGCAAATATTGTGAGAAGAAATATTCGTTTTCAAATGCTACAAGGATGACAAAACACATCCTTCATGCCAGAGGTGCCCTAAAGACAATAATAAAAAAAATATATAGTGTTTACGCATTCCAGAAACACGATCAGCTGCTTCTGAATCATCGCAAACTGTTTCTTCACCAGCACCATATTCAATTAAGGAAGTGTTGCAAACCACAGCCTTAAAAGATACACAATACTTTAATAGAGAAAATTACACCTGAAAATAAGGAGAAAATCTAGTTTTTGCAAGAGCAATATATGCTTCTGGATCAGCATTGTCAATAACCATAAATACCATATTTATCAGTGTATAACACGCACCCCAAGTTTAGGAGGGAATTTTAAGGAAAAAAAAAACTTACATTTAAATTCCCATCAATGCAGCCAGTATGGGAAATAAGTATGCACCGAGTGTGGCCAACATCTTCCTGAGTAAATGGGAGGAGGAAGAAATTTACGGAAGATGCTGGCCACATTTGCTGCTATACAAACGCTACATCGACGATATCCTGATAATATGGAAGGGAAGCCATGAAGAGTTGGAACAGTTCATTCAGCATATTGGCGGCAACCAGTATGACATAAAATTTACTGCTACAGTACACCAACAAAACAATCAACTTTTTGGACTTAGAAATATACAAAAATAAAAATAAGCTTGGGACTAGAACACACTTCAAAGAAACAGACCGGAACGGGTACATACCAATGGGGAGCTGTCACCACCCCCAGTGGAAAATATCCATTCCAAAGAGCCAGTTTATCAGGATCAGACGGAATTGTGACCAAATGGAGGACTATTTCCGACAGACGGACATCCTGATAGACAGGTTTATAGAAAAGGGCTATAAAAGGAATATACTGGAGAACACACGCGAAAAAGTGGCCAACATAGATAGAGAAGCAATTCTCAGCAACAAAACAAAGAAAAATAACCAGGATGACAACATACCATTTATCACGGGTTTTAACACACAATATAAAGAATTAGAAAATATTATAAAGAACAACTGGTCCATCATCAGTAGCGATCCACAACTTAGCAAAGTACTACCCCGAAAACCAACATTTATATATAGAAAAGCAAGAAGGATCAGGGACAAAATAGTCAAAAATGTGCCAGACCCCCCCAAAAGTTTGTCCAATTTTTTTAACCAGAAGGGATTTTATAGGTGCGGAAAGTGCAAAGCCTGTAGATCCACTAATAAGAAAGACAGGAAAATAACAAGTTTTATGTCAAATACCAACAAGCAGACATATAAAATAGACAAGTTGATAACATGTAGTAGCACACATGTCACCTACGTACTGGAGTGCAGTTGTGGACTACAGTACGTGGGCAGAACAACCAGAGCTTTGTCAGTTAGAATAGGCGAACATGTCAGAAATATCAAAAAAGGATTTAAACATCATAGTGTATCAAAACATTTTAGGGACATACATGGCAGAAATCAACATTTAAAGTTTTATGGAATAGACAGAATAGAACGCAACTGGAGGAACACCAACATGAGAAGGGAGGTTTCAAAAAACGAAACCCACTGGATATTTAAAATGGACACGATGAGGCCACAGGGGTTGAACGTGGAACTCGACATCAACTGTTTTTTGGAAAATTATTAAAATTAATTCACATTCTATATTAGATTTTCATTTTTCCAGCAACTTATTTTATTTTTATTTTTATTTTATTTTTATTATTGATTTTATTTTTGATTTTATTTTTATTTTTATTATTTATTTTTATTTTTATTTTTATTTTTATTCTATATTTTTTGTTCATTTTTTTCATTTTTTCATTTTTATTTAATTTTTTATTTTATTTTTTCAATTTTTCATTTTTTCATTGTTTTATTTTTATATTTTTATTTTTATTATTTTTTTATTTTATCTTTTCATTTTTCTCATTTTTTCATTTTTGTATTTTTTCATATTTTTCATTTTTTTCACTTTTCATATTTTATTTTTATTATTTAATATTAATTTTATTTTTAATTTCATTTCTGTATAGTTGCATCTCTAAACAATTTTTTAGAAGCAGTAAGGATTTGCTGTTCCATATTACAGATCGTGCGGTAATTAATCATGGAATAATAATGTGCATAAAAGGGTTTTTTTAAAGCATATAAAGGCCAACAAGGGCCATTGACTTATCAATATGTGAGAGCCTCTCCAGCAGATACAGATGGGCTAGTCTATAATCATTTACATACATTTAATATAACAATAGGCGAATCGGAATAAGAACCAATAATGGTAGAGGGGGGAAACAGCGTGTGCACTGAACAATCACGTAATGGGCTAATTGCCCATAATTAAAATGGCGCTAAGAGAGAGGAAGCCCCAATAGAACGGAACTAAGGGAATACCCACATCCAAGATGGCGGCAGAGCAATTTCCGCCCGTACCCAACATAAATAGAACGAGAACCAATCAAACGGCAGCTTCCTGATGACGCAAATTGGATTGCGAAACGCGTAGAGGCTGCTGGGAGATTATCGTACCCACGTGATCGGGAACGAACGGGGTTTGGAGAGGACGCGAACGCACACAGGGGGGGGAACGTAAGCGGCAACGGAGACTACACAGCATACACCAGACGAACCGGGCTGCAGCGCCCACCCGTCCCTAACTGCTGGAAAAGCTCTGTGCCGGCCTAATGGCACTTGGAAATGTGAGTGCAAAGTGTTTTTTATTTATGGAATAAAAGGTTTTAAACGTTATTGTGCGATGATTGTTTTTCATCCGTTTTCATGAGGAGCATTGAGGTCCTGGTATAGCTATTGGAGAAAGTCCCCTTTGAGTGGAGTGGTTATCCCTATTAATGAACCAAAGGTGCAGTTTTAAAGATTAATCTGGTGAGTGGCAAATCTCACAGGTGGTGGTGAAGCACTAAGTCACTTTAATCTGATCTAACACACAAGAGCACGCCGCCCACGGCAATTCCAACGGATGATTTGCAACACATATGAAGAGAGTTTAACATTATGTGACATATGTCACTGGACTTCTATATGATTTATGGAATTTGTATTAAGTTGTTGTTTACATGTGATGAATTTTTACAGGCATATGGTTATTGCTTAAATGAGATGTAATTTTATAGGTGGATGGTGAACAAAACTAGGTTAAAAAGATAGCACATACACAGGTAGTATAGAGAGCACATATGGGAGTCAGTAAAGGCTTGTAACGATATCCAAAGAATGTTGCCGGATGGCAGGTTCACTGATGAGATGATAAACGATCCTTCAATGTTAAAACTTAGCCACACAAAAAACAAGTACCCAAAAGGGAAGAAAAAAAAAGGGGGATCAACAGTGAAGTATGCCAAGATTGAAAATTTATTTGTCACCTCAATGCATTTCGCCCTCCCACAGGGCGTCAAAGGAGGTCCACAGGGCATCGTCCTTTGATGACGCCCTGTGGGAGGGCAAAATGCATTGACGTGACACTTCTGGTTCTGACGTCATTTCCGGTCTCGTAGGAACGCTGTTAATAGTGTTTGCTGCATTCTCTGATTGTTTCAATGCCTGATTTTAACTTACTTTAGTAAGTATAACTTTTTATGCGCAATACATTTTCAATCTTAGCATACTTCATTATTGGTCCCCCCTTTTTTCTTCCCTTTTGGGTACCTGTTTTTCGTATGGCTGAGTATTAACGTTGAAAGATCATTTATGATCTCATCAGTGAACCTGCCATCCGGAAACATTCTTTGGATATCGTTGCAAGCCTTTACAGACTCCCAGACTGAAAAGCTGGGTGTCATTGTGACCGACCCACCGCCTGGGAAATTGGAGACACATGAGAGGGCAACTCCCTCATACTTTGGCCGTCTACAATCATTAAGAGCATTTTGACTGGTAATGTTGTAACACATGGACTTGTTCATGCATATATAAATATATTGTTTTGTTCTGTTTTGTAAGATTTTTTGATGCATATTTACATCCCTACATCTGTTAAACACCTATCCTCTGAAGATGACCCACTGGGGTCGAAACGCGTCAGTTGGCATTGTTTTACCTTTGTTGCCCATGGTTGATTGTACTGTACACTGCTCCCTGACCAATTTTATACTCTAGTTCATGTCCTGACTTTTACATGTCAGAATGCACTGTATGTAAAATTTGTTTTATACTAATAAAACTTTTTGACCATCCATCTAATTTTGAATTGTATTACATTACATTATTGGCTGCAGTAAAGCCCCGTTAGGGGGTCTCCTGTTTTTCTTAGGCATTGTGATTTGGTGAGTGGGGACACATGTGGGGGCGCGTCTGGGTACACCTGAAAATTTTTCAGGTGTGAAACAGAAAAATATAAAATATTTTGTAAAAATTCACTTTTAATAGAAAAATTATTATTTGTAAAAATATACAATTTCATATATAATTGCAATTATACACAACAGCACTACAGGAAACCATAGAAAAGAGGGTACCACATAGTCTAAGCCAGTGGATTACGCTCAATTTTAAATGGCGAGTGTGTATCGACTTTGATTCTCGACCGGTTTCGCGGTTAACACCGCTTCTTCAGGAGAGTCATATCTACAGTGTGACATAAAATAATGGTTTTAACCACTTCAGCCCCGGAAGGATTTACCCCCTTCCTGACCAGAGCACTTTTTACAATTTGGCACTGCGTCGCTTTAACTGCTAATTGCGCGGTTATGCAATGCTGTACCCAAACGAAATTTGCGTTCCTTTTCTCCTGGGTCATTGTTTCATCCACCGATCGATGTTCCTGCGGCCCTTGAGGTTCCGGAGGTGCCTCCTGACCTTGCTGAGCCACTTTCCAACTGGATTGTGTTCTGTAATAAAGATATAATACTGTCAGGCACAACCTTGTTTATATAACTGTATAGTAGCACTTTGATAATATGAAATATGTTATCTCACTCTCTCAGCTCCATGCTTGGTCTCAAAAATTCCAGCTCCTCTGCATGCACATAGGGTACCACCCTTTTACTGCCTGATCCACTTCTGGCCTCCAAGAGTTTGCGTAAATAACGCTTGTAGCAGTCTCTTTTAGGCCCTTCCAGCTAACTTGTATTGCTGTAACTGCAAAAAAAAGAAATAGAAAAATAACCAATTATGTATTTTGTCTTTCAGGTACCTTGCAACCGGTCATTCACTAATTAGCCTTCACTATCAGTTCTTGGTGGGCAAGTCGACTATCAGTTACATTATCAGAGAAACATGCCAAATCATATGGGACGTGCTGAACCCAATCGTTATGAAGAGACCGACACAGGAGAAGTGGCAGGATATTGCAAGAGCATTTTGGAGTCGTTGCAACTTCCCAAATTGTATTGGAGCCATAGATGGCAAGCACATACGTGTCGTTAAGCCTGTTGGTAGTGGCAGTATGTATTTTAATTATAAAAAAATACTGCTCTTTTGTACTACTTGGCGTGGCAGATGCAAACTACTGCTTCAGCTATATTGATATCGGATCATATGGAAGTACCTGCGATTCCCGTATTTTTATAAATTCTTCTCTTGGTCAAATGCTAAGAAATAACCAGCTACAGATTCCTGACAACTGTCCACTTCCTGGCACTAGTGAACCCCCACTACCCTATGTCTTTATAGCTGATGAGGCTTTTGCATTGGGGCAACACCTAATGAGGCCTTACTCGAACCGGAATCTGAGTACACCCAAGAAGGTCTTCAATTACCTTCTCACAAGGGCAAGAAGGGTGGTTGAGTGCACCTTTGGCATTCTGGCTAATAAATGGCGTGTGTTACACACGCCTATAGCCTTAAACATCGAGAACGCAATTCTTGCTGTCAAAGCAGCATGTGTGCTCCATAATTTTGTTAGGGTACGTGATGGGTACTGTTTTGAGCATTCCCTAATGCACGACCTGGAGAGTGCACACCTCAGTGCTAGTAGGGGATCTACCGATGGCAGCAGTGTTCGAGAGGCATTTACCTCATACTTTGTTTCACCGGCTGGTGAAGTAGCATGGCAGTTGGATGCTACTTGATAAACCAATTTTACTCAGTTATTTAAATATATCTTTTTCTGATCTTGTTGTTTGTTGAAAGCCTGTATAGGTAATGATTTAAGTTTTGTAATAAATTTGTAATACTGAACTATACTGTGGATAATGTATTACATACTATTAGTTGGTTTTATAGAAATAAACTGTTATAATAAAATAAATCATACTTTGTTTTGGGCTGTATTGATATTGATCATTCGTTATGACATGTATATGTGTTACAGATTATAGTCACACGACAAGGCATAAACCATGATTTTGGCTAAGTTTCCACTTGTGCGACTTTTCATGCGATTTGGTCATGAAAAGTCGTATGTCATGTGGTACCCAATGAATATAGTCACACAACAAGGCATAAACCATGATTTTGGCTAAGTTTCCACTTGTGCGACTTTTCATGCGATTTGGTCATGAAAAGTCGTATGTCATTACACAGATATTGCTTCAGGTCGCGTTAACGAAACAAAAATTGATGGAAATGCACGCATGTTTTGGGACACAATAGTGGAAACATAGTCGTTCATATTCGTTTGCGCAACACCCGCATAATAAACAGACATAAGAAAATTGTTAACTTACGTTTTTCACTATGTTGGCTGTTGGTCATGATGTCCCAATCTTCAAAGGACCCACGGCAGATCTCCAGCCACGCATTGTCCTTCTTGATTTGATCCCTATACGTGGGATCGTCCTTGTCATAGAGACATGGGCGCTGTCTCACAAGCCTTATCAGGCATTCGTTATCGATTGGCTCGCGGTGAACCACCTCCCTTCTGCCTGACATTCTGCTCTATACCACTGTCGGCAAGACAAAATGTTGACAGTGACAGAGTGATGGAGGAAGGGAGGGAGTGATGGAGGAAGGGAGGGAGGGAGGAAGGGGTCAGCATGAGCTTTTTTTTTACTATTTCCTGTCAAGTCGCTTTCATATAGATGGGGATCCGACTTGCAGGCGACTTACATTGAGTTGAATGGGTACAAGTCGCCTACAAGTCGGATAGAAGTAGTACAGGAACCTTTTCTGAAGTCGGAGCGACTTCAGTAGTGTCAATTAAGACGGTTCAATTCACTACAATGGTAATCTAAATGCAAAGCGACTTGGGGCGACTTGGGGCGACTTGAGGGCGTACAAGTCGGATCCCAAGTCGTCCCAGTGTGAACCGACCCTAAGGCCTTATATAGACAGGTGTGTGGCTTTCCTAATCAAGTCCAATCAGTATAATCAAAACACAGCTGGACTCAAATGAAGGTGTAGAACCATCTCAAGGATGATCAGAAGAAATGAACAGCGCCTGAGTTAAATATATGAGTGTCACAGCAAAGGGTCTGAATACTTAGGACCATGTGATATTTCAGTTTCTCTTTTAATAGATCTGAAAAAATGTCAACAATTCCGTGTTTTTCTGTCAATATGGGGTGCTGTGTGTACATTAATGAGGAAAAAAAAAATGAACCTAAATGGATTTTAGCAAATGGCTGCAATATAACAAAGTGATAAATTTAAGTGGGTCTGAATACTTTCCATCCCCACTGTGTGTGTAATTATATTATATTTTTATAAATTTCTCCAGAAAATCAAGTATTTCTCACAGAAAAAGTATTGCAGTAACACGTTTTGCTATACACGTTTATTCCCTTTGTGTGTATTGGAACAAAACAAAAAAAAGGAGTAAAAAAAGCAAATTGGACATAATGTCACACAAAACTCCAAAAATTGGCTGGTCAAAATTCTTGGCACCCTTGAAATCAGTCGCTTCCTATAACCATAAGTAAGCTTCAATAAGCTTCTTACACCTCTCAAGGAATTTTGGACCACTCTTCCTTTGCAAACTGCTCCAGGTCTCTTATTGGAAGGGCGCCTTTTCCCAACAGCAATTTTAAAGATCTCTCCACTGTTCAATGGGATTTAGATCTGGACTCATTGCTGGCCACTTTAGAACTCTCCAGCGCTTTGTTGCCATCCATTTCTGGGTGCTTTTTGGCGTATGTTTGGGGTCATTGTCCGGCTGGAAGACCCAAGATCACGGACGCAAACCCAGCTTTCTGACACTGGGCTCTACAGTGCGACCCAAAATCCTTTGGTAATCCTCAGATTTCATGATGCCTTGCACACATTCAAGGCACCCAGTGCCAGAGGCAGCAAACAACCCCAAAACATCATTGAACCTCCACCATATTTCACTGTAGGTACTGTGTTCTTTTCTTTGTAGGCCTCATTCAGTTTTCGGTAAACAGTAGAATGACGTGCTTTACCAAAAAGCAGCATCTTGGTCTTATCTGTCCACAAGACGTTTTCCCAGAAGAATTTTGGCTTACTCAAGTACATTTTGGCAAACTGTAGTCTTGCTTTTTTATGTCTGTGTCAGCAGTGGGGTCCTCCTGGGTTTCCTGCCATAGCGTTTCATTTTATTTAAATGTCGACGGATAGTTAGCGCTGACACTGATGCTCCCTGAGCCTGCAGGACAGCTTGAATTTCTGATACTTAGAGATATTAGGGTAAAACGGCGCTACCTAAAAAACCTGTTTGGCTCAGCCTATACAGGAAAACATTATGCAAACGTTATTTTATATATAACACACAGATCTTCAAACTAATATACGGAAGAGATTCAATGTTATACCACCTAAGAACAAATATTAGGAACTGCAAAAAGTGCAATCAGATGGCTGGAATGTATACGTATGGGTCAGCATATACTTGCATGCATCCTACATGGGTAGTAGTGTATAAGGCATGTCAGAAAAAAAACTTTTATACATCCCATATAATCCTAAGAAATCAGTATACTTTCTCCAAAACCACAGACTTCATTACCACTGTTTGCAAATTAAAAGCATAGTATGTGTAGCAGAAAACATATATAAACCATATATAGATCCAATTAAATTAATTCATGTAAAGAAAAAATTACATGCACCATAGATGTATCTATGTATCTCAATATTCATACAGTTCGTATGTTGTAGCAGTTAAAGGAATATATAGTATAGTCCCATGCAGTTCATGCGACAACCAGGCACGTTTTTTTTCCGGAGTGACTTTCGTGTATACAGGGTTGAATGGTGACTTCTGTGATCCCCCCTTAAATTGCTCACTCACCAGATGTCGGAACCCCTGCAGGGGTATCAGGCCTGTAGTATTACACAAGGACTTTGCTGCTAGTTGCTGCTATGCTTCAGGTGATTCCAATGTACATGCTGCAGTTAACCCTCATATGTCAGGAAAAAGAAAAAAGGCTTCCATAGTGTGATAAAGTCCCAAAAAATATTTATTTAAAATAATTTAAAATCCAAAACCATAAAGTAAGAAAAATGGATTAAAAGATGCACAAATCCAAGATATAAGCTTTCGTTCACCCACCCAGTGACCACTGGGGAGGGGTGACGCTCAGATGTTTGTTTGGATAGTGTGCTCAATCACTGTACTCAATGCAGGTACAAGCTGGGGGAAGTAGCTGTCAGCTGGAGATGTGCTGCATTCCTCCCACTTGTCTGCAGGAAGTGATATAACAAGCGTGGGTCCGTCGTGCGCGCTTCGTCACCTGACGTCTTCAGCGGCGGTCAGCTTGAATTTCTCTCTGCTTATCCACCATCCGGACTATCCTGCGTTGCAACTTTCATCAATTTATCTCTTCCGTCCACGCCCAGAGAGATTAGCTACAGTGCCATGGGTTGCAAACTTCTTGACAATGTTGCGCACTGTGAAAAAAGGCAAATCTAGATCTCTGGAGATAGACTTGTAACCTTGAGATTGTTGATATTTTTCCACAATTTTGGTTCTCAAGTCCTCAGATAGCTCTCTTCTCCTCTTTCTGTTGACCATGCTTAGTGTGGCACACACAGGCACACAATGCAAAGACTATGAACTTCTCTCCTTTTAACTGCTTTCAGGTGTGATTTTTATATTGCCCACACCTGTTACTTGCCCCAGGTGAGTTTAAAGGAGCATCACATGCTTAAAACAATCTTATTCATCCACAATTTTGAAAGGGTGCCAAGAATATTGACCAGCCCATTTTTGGAATTTTGTGTGACATTATGTCCAATTTGCTTTTTTTCCCCCTCCCTTTTTTTGTTTTGTTCCAATACACACAAAGGGAATAAACATGTGTATAGAATAGAGATATCTATCTCACACAAAAGTTACGGTACTTAAAAATCTCCATAGGCGGAGGGGCATGTGCGGCAGCTCCCAAGATGGCCGCCGGCATCTAGGAGCTCCACTCCACCGCGGCCCATTAACGTCCACCAGAGCAGAGAGAGCGCTCCCCCACTTCCCCCCTTGATCTGGGATAATCAAATAGGGGAAGCCCCCGGGAACCCTTTGTCGTCCGTGGCACCAGCGAGAAGGAATCTATCGCGCCCAATGACCACCGCAGCGGGCCCGATTAGCTTTGCAAAGATGGCGGCCGCTCCACAAGGCCCTCACATAGGAGGAGGACATGGAGGATTCCATTGCGGAAGAGGACTCGATCCCTCCACCATCCCCAGGTACTGTGAACCCTCCTCTGCCCCAGGCCACTTCTCCTGCCTCCACAGAATCTTTATTAAATAGACTGAACTCTGGTCTCCCCTACACCCCCATGATGGATCCTCACACAGGCCTGCTGCTGGCTGTTAGTGAGGCACATGAAGCATCCTCTACCCCCACTGATTTTCCATCCTTGGAGGCATTTGCACAAATGCTATCAAAAAGCCTGGCACTAAATCCTGCACAGATCACTTCATCCATCCATGCTGACTTACAACAAATAGGGATGAGAATTGACACAATAGAGAAGAAAGCTGATCAGTCTGTGGCACGGATTAATCAAAATTCAGCCAGGCTACAAGACGTGCAGAACCAGCTAGAGACTGCCTTTGCAAAGATAGATGACCTTGAGAACAGATTGAGACGCTATAAATTTTAGGATCAGGGGGCTCCCCGAATCCGAGAAAGGAGGTCCAATCTGCTGTTAAAACTCTCATAAAAGATCTTATCCCAGAGATTGCTGAACACCACCTTGAGCTGGACAGAGCTCACATGGCCCTGCAACCCCCCGCACAGATGGTCTACCCAGGGACATAAACCCCACTTTCATTCGGTTAAGGAGGAGGTGATGAGGAAATTCAGGTCCTCGGACAACCTTACGTTACACGGGCATAAAATCCAAATTTTTGCGGATCTATCCCCATACACGGTGCAGAAAAAAAAAAAAAAAAAAGAGCTCTCAAGCCGCTACTTCAGCACTTGGACAAGGAAATGACATACAGATGTTCATTCGCAGGGGGAATGATCTTCTCCTACAGGAACAAAAGTTACAGCTTCTCCACTTTCGCAGAAAGGGAACGTCTTCTGCTACAACTTGGCCTAATTCCATTATAACCACCCTCCACACAGGCGAACAGAAGCACCCCCTCCTCTACAAAGAGACCTCCACCAGCTAGCCCGCTACAACAAAACTCCAAGAGAACCAAAGAAAATCTCCCGCCTTGAAGACTAGCCCCCTCTAATGGATCAGAGCTCTGATTTGCAATCTAACCACTATTTTTGAGGGATCCCCCTCTGTTTCTCCATTTTGAAAGACCGGTCTGGACTTATCCCACACCTGCATTGACTTTTTCCCAGGGAGCAGGTCTGGCTTTAGAAGAGAGAGTTTTACCCTTTGCATCCTCTGGGGGTTTCCACGATTAGTTGATCGCCTGATACAGGCTTCCTCCCATGCTAGTTCTTAGCCCCTCGTTAGGGGCGCTAGTTCACGTCCCAGGCTGTATTTAAAGTCCCCCCCCTCCTTTTTTTCCCCCCTTGTGGAGTGGAGAAATACGCCTCTATTACTCGAGGAATCATTCCTCGTAATAGACTATGGGTACTTTATCTTAACCTCGCCCAGGTCGCGGGGTCCCCCTGGTCTCCCAGCTATTTTGGAGGGGGGCCTGGGGCGGCCGCATGCCCTGGGTGGGAAACCCAGAATCATACCTAGAAAGTTGTCAAGGTCCTTAATGGAGCACTCTGTTACATGTTCATTATAGGCTCTTAGGAAGTCTTCAGTTAGATTGTCGTTAGGTGGCGGGGCCGTGGTGGACCCAGTGCACCTTCTGTTGAGCTCGGGAGCGCCTGTGGTGCTCTTGAACTCTCACCGGTACCCCTGTAGTCAGGGTATTCCAGCCCTCTTTGATGTAAGGGTAGGAGATGGCTAGTCCATCCTACCCCTGGGGTGGGGGCAGGGAGCCCCAAGATTCAGTTATACAGTTACTTCCTCATGATTGTTGTTTATTTGATGCAAGTATCTCAATGCTCAACTCTCTTCTTCCTTTTCATTTCTTTTTTCTCCCCTTTTCGCCTCTTCCTTCTTGATCTTCGTCCAAGTTCTCCCAGGTCCCAGGGCTGTCTCTGGATTCTCGTCCCAGGTCCAAGCAAGGCGAAACTTACGCACTCTGGGCGCGTCAGCGAGTACTTCCCTTAAAGCAAAGGTAAGACACAGACCTTCGGGGTAGCTCTCTCCCCTCTGAACCATGGCTAGCACAATTGATCCTTCTCTTACTCTCAAAATTATTTCACACAATACCCAGGGACTTAACTCACCCATCAAACGTAGGAAACTCTTTCAATTATATCATTCTATGCATGCAGACATTCTTTTATTACAAGAGACACACTTCCCGGCCACTAACAAACACACATTCCTCCATCAGCGTTTCCCCCAATTTTTTATTGCATCGGCCGACAACAAAACAAAAAGGAGTTGCCATATGTTTTGCTAAACACATTAATCTCTCCCAGCCAGAGACGTTGGTTGACCCCCAAGGGCACTACGTTTTAGTCTCTGGCCACATAGATGGAGAACTTTACACTTTTGTATCCAACTACACCCCCAACAAGGGTCAGAGAGTTTTCTTTGAGTCCCTGCTACATAAACTGCAAGCACACTTGAAAAGGGACTGTTTTCATTGACAGGGACTCTAACACTGCCTTTGGCGTCTCTCTAGACAAATCAGCAGATGGAAACTCAAAACCTAAGCGCCCTTCAAAACAAAGCGCTAAAATAGCTAAACTCCTTCATAACGAAGGAGTTGATTGATGTCTGGAGAGAGGCCAATCCACACACACAGGACTATACTCACTTCTCAGCACCTCACAACTCCTTTGCCAGGATAGACCACATTTTCACTCGCTCCCACACAAACCCACTAATAAGAGGTTCCAAGATAATAGATACCCCCCTATCGGACCACTTTAAGCACGCAGAGATCAGGAGGAACGAGGGCCAAGCCCCCCCCCCCCCCCTCGCTGGCGCTTGCAGGAATCCCTCCTGAATGACCCGATACAATGCTCCTTACTGCTGGAGAAAGCTATTAAAGAATATTTTCTTAATAATCAGATGAGCAGAGTTTCTCACTCCACGGTCTGGGCAGCTCATAAAAAAAAAAAAAAAAAAAATCGGTCATCAAGACTACCATTCGCTAGCAAAAGCTCACAAGCGCCACCCCACGCCCGAGACTCTGGCGAACCTTGACAAAGCCCGAGCCCTCCTTAACTTGTCACTGACGACAGCAGCGGCAAAGCACCTTGGGTGGACCGGGGCCAATTTCTATTCCCAAACAGGACTGGTTCCAGACTAACTGCAAAGCTTAGTCCTAAACACTCCCTAGCATTCCCCGAAATAAAGACCGCATCGGGGGACTTGACACAGAATCCAACCAAAAAGTTATTGAGTTTCTACTCTGACCTATACAAACCTATTAGGCCCCTCTCCCAACAGTTAAAAGGACAATTTTTTTGAAAATCTCCCACTACCTCACGGATATTACTAAACTTACTAAACTCACAAGCTCTGGTCTACTTCATTTTATTAGGGGCAAAAGTCACCATCGCCAAAGCCTGGAAAAAACCCTTTGTCTCCTTCCAGGAGTTCAAGAGGAAAGTCTCCTGGATCATGGCACAAGAACAAATAGTTGCAAAACTAAAAACAATAAAATTGGAAAGTTTAATGACACTTGGGAGCCTTGGGCCACGTACTGCGATATCCCTATCCCTATCCAGCCTGAAATGTTACAGGGACCTACGAGAACACCTATCCTACTCTGAAACTATCCCTTTACTACTCTCGACCCCCTTTCACACCTTTCTCCTCTCTCCTACTTAGGACACTCTGCTCCCACCCACTGTTCAAGTTAAGCCACATCTATTGCTGACTCTGGTGAGGAATCAGTAAAAGTTTGGGACAGGTTATCAGGGCCTGGACTACCTGAATACTTTATATGAGTCAATCAATCACATTTGAACTCACCAGTCATCTGGTGGACCTAGGCTCCATAAAGTTCATCAGGGGTCCGGTAGTTGCACTAAGGAGGAGGTGGGCCGTGGGCACCTTAGGGGTTCTACGCGCTTCCACAGCGAGCTCCCGATGGGGTGGGCCGCGTGGGAGAACCAGCAGCTACCAGATGATTGATATTTATGTATCCCTCTGTAAGTTATCTTTAACAGTAAGGAAGGCTTTAGAACCGGTGCCTATAGCGGAAGAGGTTCGCCTCTACATCAAGACTCGTATATAGAGCTCCATTTTAGAATTCCCTGATAGTGAGCTACGGCTGTAAAGGACAGGACTATCAGTTCTTTTGATTCAAAACCGTTCATATACGTTTCTCATTTAACCTGCCTTTTGAAGTTGTAATGGAACTTTTCGATCCTGAATGAAAAAATGCACTGTTATGCTTAATTATTACTGTTTTGTTTGAAAATTTACCAATAAAAATTATTTAAATTTAAAAATCTCCATAGGCAACGCTTTAAAAAAATTTAACGGTTACCCGTTTAGAGTTAGAGGTCTTTTGCTAGAATTATTGGTGATCGTGGCGATACCTCACATGTGTGATTTGAACACTGTTTACATTTGCAGGCGTGACTTGTGTGGTGTCACAAGGAATGTAAACATCTTGTGACAATTATAGGCAGTGACAGGTACTCTTTATGGAGGGATCTGGGGTCTAAATGTCCAAAATCCCTCCTTTGCACTTAGTATTCAAAGTGCTAAAAATTGGCATTTTGAAATACTGACATAAAATCCTCCCTCGCCTGGTGATAATGGCCGAGCGGCTGAATAGCCGCATCTTTTATCACTTGAAAGCTGACCACCAGCTCTAAAAATGGTACCCCGGTACAACTACTTGCTCAAAAAGGTATGTTGATTTGCGTAAAGTGGTTAAAATCCAAATAACATTTCTACCATTGATTGACAACCTTTGCCCAAAGTATATATCCTTCGGTGCAGACAAGACAGAGAAAATGAATCACCGCTCAGGAGAACTTGCTTTCAGGTGTGTATTAGTGAATCCTTCGGGGGGGGGGGGGGGGGGGGAGTCCCAGGTGCTGGCTAAATGCAAATTGAAGCAGGGTTTGAAACAGGAAAATCTGGATGCCGCACACCGGATAAAGTTGAAAACATCTTCTTTATTGAAAAAATTTGGATCATAAAAAACAGGAGCTCATAGCTCAGCTATGAGTAAGCGCTCGAACTAGAGTGCAAAACGCGTCAGCTGTGTCTGTACTACCCGCCTGATTGTCCTGTTTTTTATGATCCAAGTTTTACAATAAAGAAGATGTTTTTAACTTTATCCGGTGTGCGGCATCCAGATATAATATTATATATATATATATATATATATATATATATATATATATATATATATATATATATATATATATATACATACACACATATATATATATATACATACACACATATATATATATATATATATATATATATATATATATATATATATATATACACACATACACACACACACACACACATACCGTATTTATCGGCGTATAACACGCACTTTTTTCCCCTTAAAATCAGGGGAAAGTCGTGGGTGCGTGTTATACGCCGATCCCCGCTATCGCTATGTGAATTTCGGCGATCGCCGCCGACATTCACATAGCGAGTAGTTTGAAATATGGCGCCGCGGAGTTCGGAAGGACTCGGCGGTGCTGTACGAGCGCCGCCGAAATCACAGAGCCGAGATACACATAGTCGAGTGTATTCGGCTCTTTCCGGCGCCGCTCACAGTCACGCCCAGTCCCGCCATTGGACCTGTGTTATGTCCATCATAGGGCGGGACTGGGCGGGACTGTGAGCAGCGCCGGAAAGAGCCGAGAACCCTCGGCTATGTGTATCTCGGCAGCGTTCGTTCACTTCCGCCGGCCCCCGAGTCCCTCCGAACTCCGCGGCGCCATATTTAAAAGTACTAGCATGTGTATGGCGGCAGCGGCGGGGACAAGGCTGCACTGGGGACAAGGCTGCACTGGGGACAAGGCTGCACTGGGGACAAGGCTGCACTGGGGACAAGGCTGCACTGGGGACAAGGCTGCACTGGGGACAAGGCTGCACTGACGACAAGGCTGCACTGACGACAAGGCTGCACTGACGACAAGGCTGCACTGAGGCAAGGCTGCACTGACACTGAAAAGGCTGCAATGACACTAACAAGGCTGCAGATGAACACAGATGAGGCTGCATTGATGGGCATTTTAATGTAAGTTTCTTTTCCTTAAACTTCCCTCCTAAAAGTTTTTTTCCTTAAAATTCTCTCCTAAACTTGGGGTGCGTGTTATACGCCGATAAATACGATAGAGATAGATAGATAGATAGATAGATAGATAGGATAGATAGATATAGTGTGTATACATGTATATATGCACATTTTATGTATGCGCTTTTAATCCTGACCCCCTATATGTGTCCCATTATATATATATATACATACACACACACACACACACACACACACACACACACACACACATATATAAAATAAATATAATACTATACACACACTCACATACTAACCTATGTCTCGACGCTGCAATGTTTTCCTCTTGCCACGTTGAGCATACACATATGCATCTTTAGCAATTGTTTCTATTAGGAATTCCTGCAATAAAAATAAAGAAAAACACGTGGTATTGGTAACCCATTTTACCCAATTTTGTACAGTAAGTCTGCACAACTTAATTTTTTGTTTAAAATGACTGATCCAGTTCTCAGTACCAAAAAAAATACAGACTTCAAAATTTAAACTACACTCTAGGACAAATTCTTAGCCAGGTAGCTAATGTACCTAGACAACTGCGCTCAGTTTTTAAATCAAGATTTATTTATTTTTTTATTAAAAGGAAGAAGTTCACTCTTTACATTAAACAGAGGAGGGGATAGTAGTTAATGGGTAGTTTAAGCCCGTTGTTGCAGGAATGGAAAGAAAATTGCTCTATGACTGGCTTTAGTCAAACGATGCCTTGTAAACACAGACCTTGCGTGAAGATAAGCAAAGCACTGCAGCAGTCTGATGGCAAGGCCCAGTCACAAGTTATCTGTTTTGCAGGGGACAGCACCATATTTTTTTGTATTCTCTACCACTGAGTGTCACCTTTAACCACTTCAGCCCCGGAAGGATTTACCCCCTTCCTGACCAGAGCACTTTTTACAATTTGGCACTGCGTCGCTTTAACTGCTAATTGCGCGGTCATGCAATGCTGTACCCAAACGAAATTTGCGTCCTTTTCTTCCCACAAATAGAGCTTTCTTTTGATGGTATTTGATCACCTCTGCCATTTTTATATTTTTTGCGCTATAAACGGAAAAAGACCGAAAATTTTGAAAAAAAAAAATGATATTTTCAACTTTTTGTTATAAAAAAAATCCAATAAACTCAATTTTAGTCATACATTTAGGCCAAAATGTATTCGGCCACATGTCTTTGGTAAAAAAAATGTCAATAAGCTTATATTTATTGGTTTGCGCAAAAGTTATAGCGTCTACAAACTAGGGTGCATTTTCTGGAATTTACACAGCTTTTAGTTTATGACTGCCTATGTCATTTAATGAGGTGCTAAAATGGCAGGGCAGTACAAACCCCCCCCAAATGACCCCATTTTGGAAAGTAGACACCCCAAGGAAATTGCTGAGAGGCATGTTGAACCCATTGAGTATTTTTTTTTTGTCCCAAGTGATTGAATAATGACAAAAAAAAAAAAAAAAAATTACAAAAAGTTGTCACTAAATGATATATTGCTCACACAGGCTATGGGCATATGTGGAATTGCACCTCAAAATACATTTAGCTGCTTCTCCTGAGTATGGGGATACCACATGTGTGGGACTTTTTGGGAGCCTAGCCGCGTACGGGGCCCCGAAAACCAAGCACCGCCTTCAGGATTTCTAAGGGCATAAATTTTTGATTTCACTCCTCACTACCTATCACAGTTTTGAAGGCCATAAAATGCCAAGATGGCACAAACCCCCCCCCCCCCCCACCAAATGACCCCATTTTGGAAAGTAGACACCCCAAGCTATTTGCTGAGAGGCATGTTGAGTCCATGGAATATTTTATTTTTTGACACAAGTTGCGGGAAAGTGACAACTTTTTTATTTTTTGCACAAAGTTGTCACTAAATGATATATTGCTCAAACATGCCATGGGCATATGTGGAATTACACCCCAAAATACATTCTTCTGCTTCTCCTGAGTACGGGGATACCACATGAGTGGCACTTTTTTGGAGCCTAGCTTCATACGGGGCCCCAAAATCCAATCACCGCAGAGGCGTAACTAGAATCTTCAGGGCCCCGATGCAGGAAACCATGAAGGGCCCCCCTGACCCCCGGACAGGGCTCTCTTCTCCGAGCCCGATGGCGGAACACCAGGGTCCGGTCGCAAGTGGGTGGCTGCATGTAAAGGAATCGATTTCTCCCCCCCCCACCCGCTTCTCCTCCTATCCCTCCCACAGGCATTCAGCAGCTGCAGGAGGAAAATGGAGAGATGGGTTCCTCTATGTCTGTGTTTCTCAATCTTTTTCCAGTCAGAGCACCCTTGAAGTGGCTGCACTGCAACCACCCTGCAACTGTGTGCATTGCATGCAGTTGCAGCATAGTGATGATGCATTTAAGGGGTTAAAACAGGCGGTCAGGAGGCAACATATTGCCTCTTTACCGGCTGTCAAATGCCTCTGAAAAGCGATCTGAGCATGGATCACTTTTCAGAGGAACAGCATTTTTTTTTTTTTTGCTGGTACTATGGACAAGCAAAAAAAAAAAATAAAAAATAAAAAAAAATCGGTTCTAATGGGACACATATAGGGGGTCAGGATTAAAAGCGCATACATAAAATGTGCATATATACACACATGTAAACACACATACACACTATAATATATATATATATATATATATATATATATATATATATATATATATATATATATATATATATATATATATATATACCAGTGGCAGATGGTGCTCAACATTTTTGGGGGGTGCAAGCAAACTGAAAAATAATAAAAAAAAAAAAACAAAACGCATCAATTGCAGCCTCACTGTGCTCAAACGCAGCCACTGTGCACATCAATTGCCACCACTGTGCCCATCATACGCAGCCACTGTGCCCATCAAACGCAGCCACTGTGCCCATCAAACGCAGCCACTGTGCCCATCAATTGCCACCACTGTGCCCTCAAACACAGTCACTGTGCCCATCAATTACCGCCACTGGGCCCATCAATTGCCGCCACTGGGCCCATCAATTGCCGCCACTGGGCCCATCAATTGCCGCCACTGGGCCCATCAAACGCAGCCACTGGGCCCATCAAACGCAGCCACTGGGCCCATCAAACGCAGCCACTGGGCCCATCAAACGCAGCCACTGGGCCCATCAAACGCAGCCACTGGGCCCATCAAACGCAGCCACTGGGCCCATCAAACGCAGCCACTGGGCCCATCAAACGCAGCCACTGGGCCCATCAAACGCAGCCACTGGGCCCATCAAACGCAGCCACTGGGCCCATCAAACGCAGCCACTGGGCCCATCAATTGCCACCACTGGGCCCATCAATTGCCACCACTGGGCCCATCAATTGCCACCACTGTGCCCATCAATTGCCACCACTGTGCCCATCAATTGCCACCACTGTGCCCATCAATTGCCACCACTGTGCCCATCAATTGCCACCACTGTGCCTATGAAACGCAGCCACTGTGCCCATCAAACTCAGTCACTGTGCCCATCAAACGCAGTCACTGTGCCTATCAATTGCCACCACTGTGCCTATGAAACGCAGCCACTGTGCCCTGAAACGCAGCCACTGTGCCATCAAATGCTGCCACTATGACCCCCCTGCCCGCTCGTAGTCTGCCCGGCACTTACCCTGCCTCGGTGGGGCAGCGGGGGAGGGCGACGAGTAGGGTCCTCCATGTGTCTCCTCCCATCTTCTCCTCCTGATAGGCATCCAATAGCGGCGCCTGTCGTTTCAGCCAATCAGGTGACGAGTAACAGACCCGAGCACCTGATTGGTGGAGAGGCGGTTCAGTGTTAGGAAAGCAGTTCACCTATTTTGAAGCCTATTAGTGCTTTAAAAACACCCCCGCCGGTGTCATTCAGGCGCCCGGCGTCCAAAAAAGGGGCCAGGCGTCCAAAAAAGGGGCCAGGCGTCTGAATAGGGGGGGCAGTGGCTGCCATAGATAGATTCTTGCATAGCGTGAATCTATTTGTGATAGAGGGGTGCCTGGAGGGAGGGGGCGGCGCCCATGCGCCTCTATGGATGCACCACCACTGATATAAACACATACATACACACACACACACACACACACACACACACACACACATATACATAGATGCACACACATTCACTCACATAGATGCACACACACATGCACATACATATAAACACACATACAGTAGATAAAAAACGGCAGACCTTTACCTTAGCTCTTCCTGCCGGGTACTGCACTGTAGGGGGAGACAAAGAGCACAGCACTGTGCTTTCACTTTCTTTGTAATGTCACCAGCTCCCTGCACAGTGCCGAATACAGTTCGGCTTGGAATCGGGGAGCTTGTCTGCGCTCCTCCTAACAAAGTACTGCATACAGGGGGCCCTCAAGGGCCCCCTGCAGCAATGGACCCGGTCGCCATGGCAACCTCAGCGACCCCTATAATTCCGCCACTGAATCACCGCCTTCAGGATTTCTAAGAGCGTTCATTTTTGATTTCACTCCTCACTACCCATCACAGTTTTGAAGGCCATAAAATGCCAAGATAGCACAAAACCCCCCAAAATGACCCCATTTTGGAAAGTAGACACCCCAAACTATTTGCTGAGAGGCATGGTGAGTATTTTGCAGCTCTCATTTGTTTTTGAAAATGAAGAAAGACAAGAAAAACATATTTTTTTTTTCTTTTTTCAAAAGTTTGTGACAAAAAGTGAGGTCTGCAAAATACTCACTATACCTCTCAGCAAATAGCTTTGGGTGTCTATTTTCCAAAATGGGGTCATTTGGGGGGGGGGGGTTGTGCCATCTGGGCATTCCATGGCCTCCGAAACTGATAGGCAGTGAAGAGTGAAATCAAAAATTTACGCCCTTAGAAAGCCTGAAGGCGGTGCTTGGTTTTCGGGGTCCCCGTACGCGGCTAGGCTCCCAAAAAGTCTCACACATGTGGTATCCCCGTACTCAGGAGAAGCAACAGAATGCATTTTGGGGTGTAATTTCACATATTCCCATGGCATGTTTGAGCAATATATAATTTAGTGACAACTTTGTGCAAAAAAAAAAAAAATTGTCTTTTTCCCGCAACTTGTGTCACAATATAAAATATTCCATGGACTCGACATGCCTCTCAGCAAATAGCTTGGGGTGTCTGCTTTCCAAAATGGGGTCATTTGGGGGGGTTTTGAACTGTCCTGGCATTTTATGCACAACATTTATATGCTTATGTCCTACATCACCCACTCTTCTAACCACTTGAAGACAAAGCCCTTTCTGACATTTTGTTTACATGAAAAAAATTTTTTTTTTTGCAAGAAAATTACTTTGAACCCCCAAACATTATATATTTTTTTAAAGCAAATGCCCTACAGATTAAAATGGTGGGCGTTTCATTTTTTTTTTCACACAGTATTTGCGCAGCGATTTTTTCAAACGCATTTTTTTGGGAAAAAACACACTTTTTAAAATTTTAATGCACTAAAACACACTATATTGCCCAAATGTTTGATGAAATAAAAAAGATGATCTTAGGCCGAGTACATGGATACCAAACATGACATGCTTTAAAATTGCGCACAAACGTGCAGTGGCGACAAACTAAATACATTTTTAAAAGCCTTTGCAGGTTACCACTTTAGATTTACAGAGGAGGTCTACTGCTAAAATTACTGCCCTCGATCTGACCTTCGCGGTGATACCTCACATGCATGGGGCAATTGCTGTTTACATTTGACACCAGACCGACGCTTGCGTTCGCCTTAGCGCAAGAGCAGGGGTGCTTTTTTTTTTTTTTCCTTTATTAATTTTTTGATTTTTTAATCTTATTTTTAAACTGTTCCTTTCATTTTTATTTTAATCATTTTTATTGTTCTCAGGGAATGTAAATATTCCCTATGATAGAAATAGGTAGTGACAGGTACTCTTTTTTGAAAAAATTGGGGTCTATTAGACCCTAGATCTCTCCTCTGCCCTCAAAGCATCTGACCACACCAAGATCGGTGTGATAAAATGCTTTCCCAATGGCGCTGTTTACATCCGGCGAAATCTAAGTCATGAAATGCTCGTAGCTTCCGGTTTCTTAGGCCATAGAGATGATTGGAGCCATTCTGGTCTCTGATCAGCTCTATGGTCAGCTGGCCGAATCACCGGCTGCATTCTCAGGTTCCCTGTTGGGACAGGAGAGCCAGAGAAAAACATGGAAGACGGTGGGGGGGGGGGGAATCCCTCCCACTGCTTGTAAAAGCAGTCTAGAGGCTAATTAGCCGCTAGGATTGCTTTTACATGAAAGCCGACCGCTGGCTGAAAAGAATGATACCAAGATGATACCTAAACCTGCAGGCATCATTCTGGTATAACCACTCAAAGTCCAGAAACATACCAGTACGTTGCTGGTCCTTGTTGGGCATATATTGTAAACTTTTTTTTCATGCAGCCTGTGGGCTGAACGAAAAAAAAAGATATTGATCGGTGGGTATGTCCACCATTAGAATACCTCCCCCTTCATCTGCCCACTTCTAAGGATGGGCATACATGCACCATTTATATATGCCGAAGCATGGGGGCATCCTCTCGCAAAAGGCAGGAGCAAATTGCTCCTCCACCCACTGCTGCCCCCACGCTTCGGCATATATGCTGAAGTATGTAACTGTGGTGTGAAATCACCTCCGACAGTGCTGGAGTCATGGCTTTATATATCGTGGGAGCAAACGCTGTTGCTGTCAAGATAAATAAATCCGCTCTGCAGCTGAATGGCGTACCTGAAAACAAAACACTAAAAAAAAGAAAGTATAAAAAAATTGCATACCTATAAAGCAAACATGATAAAAACATAATAAAACATTGCAGTATAGAATACAATAAAAAAGAGCAGAACAATAGAGAGAGAATAGAGAGAGAGAACAATAAAACGACAACTATTTTTGTTTTTTTTATTTTATATTTTTCTTGTATTTTAATTTAACACTTTTTTTTAGTAACTTTAACTTTTAACTGTACCAGGTTTGGGTCTCTCAAAATGCGATGGCATCTTGGGAGACCCTGTGGAAGTGTGTCCTAGTCTGTGCAGTGCTGTACCCTACGCTAATACTCCACTAGTGTATGGTAGCGTTGAAAACATTCACCAATGCATAGACCAGGATTGTCAGGACAGGAGGGACAACAATACCGGGTGTCACGCCTAAATCCGCGCTTGCAGCAGACACGACATCTTTTTTGGGGGGCTCGTTGGGTAGGGGTACTCTGGAGGACATAAGGAAAATGCCTCCCATGCAGCCGGCTTACTGCATTTAGATTGGGAAGGTGAGGTGGAGCACCGTCTGGAAACAGAAGGGCTCTGACAATCTCTTCCTGGAATTTAAGGAAGGATCCAGTCCGTCCTGAAGCTCTGTATAGCACATGAGCATTCAGCAAAGCCAATTGAAATAAATAAACAGACACTTTTTTGTACCAGCGTCTGGCCTTACGGGCAATTAGGTACGGCGCCAACAACTGGTCGTTGAGGTCCACCCCTCCCATATTAAGGTTGTATTCGTGGACACAGAGGGGTTTCTCCACAACACCAGTCGCCGTAGTAATTTGGGTCGTCGTGTCTGCATGAAGGGAGGTAAGAATGAAAACATTCTTATTGTCCCTCCACTTCATAGCGAGCAAATTATTATACTTCAAGCAGGCTCTCTCCCCAGCCTAAGACGGGACTCTACAAGCCGCTGGGGAAAGCCCCGGCGATTAGATCGCACGGTGCCACATGCTCCAATCTGCTGATCAAACAAGTGACTAAAAAGTGGCACGCTCGTATAATAATTGTCCACGTACAAGTGGTACCCCTTTCCGAATAAGGGTGACACCAAGTCCCACACTATCTTGCCAGCGCTTCCTATGTAGTCAGGGCAGTTTATCGGCTCTACGTGACTATCTTTGCCCTCGTAAACCATAAATCTACATGTATAGCCTGTGGCCCTGTCACAGAGCTTATACATCTTGACCCCGTATCTGGCACGCTTGCTGGGAAGGTACCGTTTGAATGACAAGCGGCCAGAACATTTAATCAGGGACTCATCAAAGCAGACAACTTGATGGGGAGTAAACAAGCGTGCAAAACACTGGTTGAAGTGGTTTACGAGGGGCCGAATTTTGTAGAGCCGATCGTATCCAGGGTCTCCATGAGGACGACAGAGTTCATTGTCGTTGAAGTGCATGAACCGCAAAATCTGCTCGTATCGTGCCCTGGTCATGGAGGCAGAGAACACGGGCATATGGTGAATTGAGTCAGTGGACCAATATGACCGCAAAACACTCTTTTTAGTTATGCCCATGTTGAGGGAAAGGCCCAGAAAGGTCTTAAATTCGGAAACCGTAATTGGTCTCCAATCTCTGGCAAGGGAGGACTGGGGAATAGTGGCGATGTGTTGACCAGCGCACAAATTGCTTTGGTCCACAATAGATCTATAGAGATCTTCGGTGAAAAACAGCAAATAAAAATCCAGTGGCGTAAAGTCAACTGTTTCCACCTGAATTCCGGGTTGGCCAGTGAATGGGGGAAGTACGGGTGCTGCAGAAGTGGTGGGTACCCAATTCGAATTGGCGAATGCAGCAGGAAGGGCACTATGGGCACGATGGGCCTGTGTTCGTTTTCTTCTTGGTGGCAGCAGGACACTACTTGTGCTTGCCACCTCGCCAGCTTGAACTGCACTTATGGGACTCGCCACGTCACCAAGTGTTACTGCAGTGCTGGATGTACGACCAGGGTGTACTAGGCCGCTGGTGCTTGCCAGTTCACAAGGAGTAGCGGCACTAGTACTTCTCTGCTCCATACGAGAGCCCTGCGGTTCTTGCACTTCAAGGACAGAAGAAGTTCAGGGTCTGGTACGCCTGACCCTAGCAGGGACCACAACTCAGTCGTCAGAGCTATCTGTCATGGAGCCGCTGTACTCTACAGGTTCGTATTCTGAGCCTGAACTTGACAGATGAGTGACTTCCTCTTCACTATCTGTCATGCTCAGAAACGTGTAGGCCTCTTCACTAGTGTACCTTCGATTTGCCATTTTGGGCTCTAAATTTAGGGGTACACTAGTGAGACTCACAGGCAAAAAAGCTCCTGACTGTTAGTGACTGATTCAAAACGCTACCAAAAAACTTAGCGATCGCAGGGATCAGGCCTGACTCTGCGAACGCTGCAATTATGTGTGCTTAGTGTTTTGTAAGTGTCAGTTATCGATCGATACTGCACTTGGGTGGGCTGGGCTGGGCCGAGGGGCAAAACGCAGGTGCTAGCAGGTATCTGGGCTGATCCCGCTAACACTGTGTTTATGGGAACCCTAAACTGCTGGGGAGTATAGATCTGATCAGATATCGATCCGTTCAGATACTATAGCACTAAGGGAGGTGTATGCTGCGTGCGTGGATTTTAGCGGTACTGGCGCTAACCTGACGCTGCCTGGGGCGACGCAGACCTCATCTGATCCTAAAAACTTAACTTATATCACCGCCGGGCAATTAGGGGGTTAAACCTTTATAAAGTTAATAAACGGCGGGTGCCCTAAAACTACAATAAACTATAATAAACTACAAAAAAACAAACTAACCAGCGTCACCCCTAACACTTATACGGTGATCGCTGGTGAAAGGGTTAACTAGGGGGCAATCAGGGGGTTAAAACCTTTAGCAGGTAGTATATGGGGGTCCCTGTCGTTATAAAACACTCACAGCGAACCTATATACTTACCTCCCTAACTAGCGTCACCTGTGTCACTAATACAGCGATCAGAAAAACGATCGCTTAGCGATACTGGCGACGGGGGTAATCAAGGGGTTAACCTTTATTAGGGGGGGTTAGGGGGGTACCCTGGACCTAAAAGGGGGGTACCCAAGACCTAAAGGGGGCTAACCTAACTGCCCTAACACTTATAAATGTCACAAACTGACACCAATGCAAAAAAACAAAACAAAACTGCTATTGGTGTCAGAGTGACAGGGGGGTGAAAAGTGTGCCTGCATGTTCTACTGTAAGTGTAGTGTTGGTGCACTTACTTGGATGTCTTCTCTCCTCGGCGCCAGGACGAAAAGACCGGCTTGAGGAGGGATGACATCACTTTCTTTTCATCTGTTTACTTTACAGAGGGAAAGGAAGCATTTTCATTCGCCGGGGGCGATCGGGAGGGGGTGGCCAACAATGGATGGCCTCCCCCTCACCTCTCATCGCCCGCGAACAAGAGCCGACCGCCTATGGCACCGGGGGGGGGGGGGGTACGTGATTCTGCCGCAGTATATCTGCGTTAGGCGGTCGGCAAGTGGTTAAACTGGTCTACAAGTCACATTCAATTCATATATAAACTCCGTGGGGGAGCAAATTTCCCAAGTAATTCTTCAGAAAGGTACAGCCGGAATATAAATAATGCTTTATTAAAAAAAAATTCCACATGAACACTGATAACTAATGAATGTATAAGTGACAAATCACCACATACATTAAAAATATAGACAACATTGTCTTAAAACACAGAAGGCCACCACAAGCAGACACACATCCCTCGCAAATATCATGGATTGCCAATTAGCATAATAAAGTCCCAATGTCGGGACCTTTATAAGGGGGTGGGTTTAGAACAGATCGCTCAATATTGCATAGATCCCACACATTGAATATTTATCCTGTCCACAATTGGATAGAAATTACTAAGGAGCAATTCATATGTTTAGTTCCGGTGAGGCAGATTGAAAATTAGGCACAAATAAGAAAAACGATGAAAGAACAAGAATATCATTTCCTAGTAGTGCAGGTCAAGCAGAATGGACATATCAGGAGTGTTCAGGGTTCTCCCAGGTGTACGGGTGTGTAGTAACTGTCCAAGTTGTGAGAGGCAGATTGGGACGGGCTGTTGTATCTCTACGGGGCATGTGAGTGGGTGTATGTGTAAATGCCTCCCAGCCGGGAAGGGAAATCAATACAGCTCACCGCTCTCCCGATATCCACCTCGTTCACCGTGACAATGCTGACAGTCCACCTATTTCCAAAGGAGATAGGAACCCCAGGGGGTGAGCCAAGACCTTTGTCCACCGCTCCAGGTGTACTAAAGGCATCCAATTCCATTGATGTTACACGTTATAGTGCCTGCATGTAGCTAGGATACTTCAATATCTTTTTCAAATCTCCCAGGAATTGCGGGAGGTGGTTGTTTGCAAGTCAATGGTCTGTGCCCTCACTACGAAGAGCGTGATGGTGACAAGCTGACGCGTTTCACTTGTGATCCGAGTTTCTTTAGAGCATGCGCGAATATCTGGCAAGTATCCTTAAAATAGCCCATACCAGACACGGCAATTGGTGTCTCCACAGAGTTCAGCAGACGTTCACTTACGGTTATTCAGCAACTCACACAAAAACAGTAAACATGGCATGGAGTGCAGCAGAGCTCCGAACACATCAAAAAAATTTAACAAAAAAAAAAAAAAATAATATGTTTGTGTGTGTATGAAAATCTTATATAAAAAAAAAAAATACATATACATACATTATATATATATATATATATATATATATATATATATATATATATATATATATATATATATATATATATATATATATACACATACACACACACACATACACACATAAAAACGATAAAAATAAAATAAATAAAAAATACTTACAGGGAAGTTAAATGTTAAAAGTAAAATCTTATAAAAAAAAAAGCTTTTGCATTTTTTCTTTAATCCTAATAGCTATTTTGGTATTTGACAGGTTTAAAATGTATTTCTACCCTAGCAGCCATACTTGGTAAACCCCCCAATGTTATGTGTTCCCATTCACACAACATGCCTAAACATCTAAAAATTGATTTCTTACCTTTCTAGTTATTTCGAACAGGATTACACACTTAACTATAAAAGCAGGGGCGGATCCAGAGTCTAGTCTCGGGAGGGGCACTGCCAGAAAATAAGTTTTTTTGGGGGCAATTTATCAGGGAAATGGTTATTATAGTGTCAGGATGTTTGAAACACATTATTTCTATTATTACATTGTTACAGAAAATGAAATAGTTCAACTCACCATAATGCAGAATCAGTGGGAGCCCCAAGTGTGTCACTTGCCACATCGCCTGCCACCAGATGCAGATTATCACTTGCCACACGTTGCAAAATTGTCCACCATCACCTGCCACACATTGCTGATTGTCCACTTGCCACAAGTTGTGGATTGTCACTTGCCACGTCACCTGTCACACATTGCGGATTGTCACTTGCCATATGTTGCAAATTGTCCACTATCACCTGCCACACATTGCTGATTGTCCATTTGCCACAAGTTGCAAATTGTCCATCTGCCACCCATTGCGGATTGTCACTTGCCACATCACCTGCCACAAGTTGCAGATAGTCACTTCCTGCTAAGGTGGGGAATGGATATGCCAGCAATTTGGCACTCCCCGCTCAATGAAAGGACGCCTCTATTTTTTTTCCAAGATTCCTGTCTTCTGGAGGTCAGCAGGGGTGGATGCCCTAGTCCAGCCATGGAACGTTCAGAGGGGATATGCGTTTCCTCCAACCCCTCTGATGCTGAGGTTGCTCCAACATCTAAAAGAGAAAGTCAGAAGCTTGGCAGTGATCCCGTACTGGCCCAAAAGACCGTGGTTCACGCTCCTAGTCAGGATGGCCCTTTGCAAGCCGCTTCCCCTTTCACGCATGAACAACCTTCTGTCTCAGGACGATTGCACTCACCCGCACCCGAAGATCCTAGACTTGAGGGCCTGGAAGTTGAGCGGAGGAGGTTGGGCGAGTTAGGATGCTTGCATAGTGTTATCCAAACACTACTACAGGCAAGGAAATCATCCACTAACGCCACCCAGGGTATGGAGAAAGTTCACAGAACTGGCAGAGGTTAACCATGTTAACCCTAGAACCCGGAGTCCAAAATGTACTTCTCTTCTTGCAGAGTGGATTAGACTTAGGTTTGGGCCTGAACACACTTAAGGTCCAGGTCTCAGCCCTTTCAGCTCTAACGGACACACGGTGGGCATTAAACCCTCTTGTAGAACGCTTTTTGAAGGCAGTCTTAAGATTGCGACCTCCCAGGAAAATTACTATACCCAAAATGGGACTTAACTAGTGTACTTAATGCCCCATCAAATCCTGCTTTTGCTCCCACAGAAGAACGCACCTTGGAGGATATTTCCTTGAAGGCTGTCTTCCTGATTATAAAAGACAAGGTAAGTGCAGCGCAATAAAAACACAAATAATTCAATAATTAAAGTCCCCAATGCTCAATTGAAGCAGATGCACTGTAAACTTTCAATGGCAAGAGGAGATACGATCCTGTGTGCAGTAAATCGATATGCGCTTACCAGAAGATGTGGACCTCTGCAAAGCAGGGGTCAAACTCACATATATCCCCTCAGGGGTGATGGCCTCCTGGATGTTATCACTGGAACGGACCACAACCGGCAGAGATTCCTGGCATCCACAGGCAAAGCCAAACTTCCAGCTGAAGGAGCCCCAAGGAATATAGGCGTCCGGATCAAGGTGTCCCCACAAGCTTCTCCAAGGTGTCAGTGAATAAGAACACAGAAAGGAAATACTTTCTAAGAGTAGTCTGTTTATTAAAATAAAAAACACACTAATAGGTGCAGACGCTCACAGGCGCTGAGACGTGTAAATCTATATATGAAAACTGTCGGGGCTGCGGTGCACAAGCAGACCCGGCATGCAGAGAGGCAGCGGGTGACGTCTGTGTGGAAGCTCCGCCCCCCGTACGCGGCGTTACATCCTATTGGACTTCGTCAGCGAGGGGTGGAGCCTGACGATCACCCTGCATGTTATGTACTGAGCGGACAGTGTCCGATTAGGCTCAGGGACACCAGGTAGTAGAAAGCTTCCTTAGTGACCGGACCCTAGCAACAGCTTGTCCACTCTACAAAGCAACGCTAAGTGAAAAGCCTATGCGGTGGGACCGGAAGACAAATGATCTGTATCTTTTTTTGTTTTCAAAAGGTTTTTATTGGAAATAGTAAAGAAAAGAGCACTTACATATAAAGTAGAATTAGGAACAATATCCATCAGGGTCATATAACAATCATGGGATGTCATATCAAGGATGTACATTTACAATTGGGATTATGAGCTATATATCACAGTTATAACCACTTGAGTTACATTCAGTCATAGAATGACATCCTAGGACACAGTAAATGTTTTTCTTTTTTAAAAACCAAAAAAGAAAGAAGCCAAAAACAAACCGAAAAGAAAAAAAAAAAGGGGAAAGAAAAATTAAAAATTTTGAACAGAAAGGAAGTGTAGCATAATCAAACATGCTGTTACACGGTCAGTCTTGAAGCCTGTGAAGGAACCAAGGGTTCCATTTAGCATCAAAAACAGGTATGGAATCATGTAAGGTATGAAATATTTTCTCGGTAACCCTCATAGAATCTATACGGGATATGATTTGTGCAAAAGGGATCGAAGAGGATTTCCAGTGAAGGGTGATTCCCCAAAGCATGGCGAGACATATTGAGTGAATCAACCTCATCTGGGGTTTGGTGATATCTGGGATATCTTGAAATAGAATGCAATGATGGAAGGTGAGATTTATGGGGTCCCCCACTAATTTGTCAATTAATTTTAGTATTTCTTTCCAGGTAGGCTGTAACTTATCACATTCCCAGAAAATGTGGATGTATGAGCCTAATTGAGCGCAACCCCTAAAGCAGTTAGGTGAGTTCTGCGGATAAATCTTGTGTATCCGGGCTGGGGTATAATACCATCTCGTTATGAGTTTGATGGCTGTCTCTTTTATTGTAAGGGATTTTGAACACTTACGTATATTCAACCATCCCTTATCCCAGTCTATATCATCTTGGTGTAATACTAGCTCCTGCTCCCATTGAGATCTGTATTTCAGAGCCAGAGAATCATCCTCCGATACCAGTGAGCTATGGATCAGTGAGATGAGGCCCCTTTGACGGGGGGCCGCATGACACATGTCCTCGTATAACGTCTTATGGTCAGCTGGAGAGGGGGGGGGGGTAGTGATGTTGGAAAAAATGTCTGATCTGAAGGAAGTTGTAGAATTCTCTATCTGGCATAAGAAAACAAGACTTAGAAGAAAATGAGATAAATTTGGAGTCTTCTATAAAATCCCCTAATGTGATCAGGTTATGTTGGATCCACTCCTCAAATAGTTCCGGTTGAGCAAAGGTCATAGGGAATCTGGGATCACCTATATAGGAGGCACCCAGGGGGGGTTGAGAGAAGAGATTGTATTTCTTCTTATAGGTATTCCAGAGTTTCAAACCTATCGTGACTATGAGATTTTTGTTAGATATTGCAGTGAGGGGGGGGTTGGAGGACCACATTATTCCAGGTAAGTACAGTGGGGCAATAGAGTCTTGTTCAAATTTGACCCATGGGACCTTAGAGTTCCTTATGTTCCACTGAGCCTGTTGAGCAAATCTACATGCAATATAGTAAAACCAAATGCGGGGAACCCTCAAGCCCCCCCTCTTTGAAGAACGATATAGAATATCTCTAGCAAATCTGGGAGGCTTATCTTGCCAAATAAATTTATTAATGTGGGCTTGAAAGGAGAGGAGGTAAGATTTAGACACTCTAACTGGAAGGGATCGAAAAAGGTACAGCAATCTGGGAAGTATTACCATTTTAAGGGCTGTTATTCTGCCAAGAAAAGAGATTTGGAGCTGCGACCATGATTTAAGTGTTTTCTTCAATTTAGATAGCATGGGGGGGTAGTTGTGTTCAAAAAAATTGCTAAAGTCCCCTGTCAGATCAATGCCCAGATATGATAAGCAGGTTTCTTTCCATACAAAGTGAAAGGTATTTTTAAATTGTTGCACCTCTGCCTGAGAGAAGCCCACAGGGAGGGCAACTGATTTCGAGACATTGACCTTGAGGCCGGAGACTCCAGCAAAACATAAGGTTTGTAAGAGATTTGGCAGGGAGGTGTGGCGATTCGTTAGAAACAAAAGGACATCATCCGCATACATACAGAATTTGTATGAAGAGGAGCCCTTGGTGTAACCGGAAATATTTTGGTTATTGAGAATCGCAATAGCCAGGGGTTCAAGAGCCAGGGCAAAAATTAGTGGGGAAAGTGGGCATCCCTGCCTGGTGCCCCTCCCTAAGGAGAAGAAATCAGAACTACAGCCTGGGATTTTGATCCAAGTTTTAGGGTTTATATAAAGGGCTCTAAACCCATGTAAAAATTCCTCCCGAAATCCCATGCGTTGAAGAAGCGTGGATAGATAGCTCCAGGAGACGCTATCAAACGCCTTGTGTATGTCTAGGCTGAGTAAAAAAAAAAGTTTACGGGAATTTAAATTGGAGTCCTGGATAATGTTACAGGCTAATCTGATGTTATCTGTTATAAATCTATGGGGTATAAAACCTGACTGGAAAGGTGAAATAAGAGAGGATATGATGGAAGCAAATCTGTCCGCCAGGATTCTGCTAAAGATTTTAACATCATTGTTCATGACCGAAATTGGTCTATAATTTTGGGGGAGTAAGTGATTTTTGTTAGGTTTAGGGATCAGGGACATATTTGCCAGCAGCATCTCGTCTGGAAAATTACCTCCTTGTAAGATCCAATTAAACAATTGAACTAGGCCAGGGGTGAGTAGGGTGGCAAATTTCTTGTAGTATATGGCCGAAAAGCCATCTGGGCCGGGGGCAGAGCCTGTCTTAAGGGACTTAATGACATTTAGTACCTCTGAGGGGGTGATTGGGGTATTGAGCTTTACTATTTGGGTGGGTGAGAGAGTGGGAATATGAATATCCTGGAACCAGGTATTATCTGTTGGAGTAGGGGAATTTGGGGACGGAGATAATAGTGAGGAATAAAATTGTTCGAAAATTTGCAGTACCTCTTTGGGATGGGAGGTGGGCAGCCCTGTACTTGAGGAAAGTTTATATACATGTGTGGGGCGGAATGTATGGTTTAGTTTTCTTGCAAATAAAGTGGAGGTAGTGTTGTTGTGCAGTAAAAATTTGGCCTTGGACCAACGTAAATCCTTTTCGATCCTAGAGGACAGAAGGGAGTCCAATTCAAGGCGTTTTTGGTCTATCAATCTTCTAGTTGAGTCTAGGCCTAACGTGTTAGTATTTTTATATATGCGGTCTAGTTCGGTGGTGAGGGTCATGATTTTTTGTCTGTGAATTTTGTTGTGGGATGAGGCAATGCTGATTAGTTTACCTCTCAGGACTGCCTTATGTGCTGTCCATAAAAATGGAAGGGGGGGGGGGGTGTCGGGGAGGGCGTTTAGAGAAAAGTATTTAGCTGTCTCGGATTCAGCCACTACGTCTGAAAGTAAAGCTTCATTCAGTCTCCATGTATAAGGTGTTGGGGTCAGCCCTAAAAATTTAGTAGTAAAGGACGTTACGTGATGGTCTGACCAAACACAGGGGTGGATCGAGGCTTCAGATGAGTTTGCCAATATAATGGGGGTGATGTAGATGTAATCTAACCTGGCGTAACTATTGTGAGGGTGAGAGTAAAAGGTGAAATCCTTAATCCCCAGATTGTGCGTTCTCCAGGTATCCACCAGCTGGTGGTCCAAAAGGCTTTGGGTAAGAGACCTGGGGAAAGCTTTGGAGACCTTTGTGGAGGAGGATCTATCAAGTGTGGGGTTAGCCACTAGGTTGAAATCCCCTCCTATTATAAGATGAGGAGAGTTCAAGGAGGCCAATTTATCAAAGAAGGATTTAAAAAAGGATGCGGGTGCATCATTGGGGGCGTAAACACTGGCAATCGTGATTTCTCTATTGTGTAACACACCCTTGATAACAAACCTGCTATCCTTATCCTTGAAACATTGTTTAACCTCCATGGGGAGGGAAGCATGTAAAAATATGGCGGCACCCCTGCTCTTGGTTGAGTAAAGGGAGTAAAACGACTGGGGGAAATGCCTATGGAAAAATTTAGGATGTGAGGAATGGGAGAAATGTGTCTCCTGTATTAGGAGAATTTTTGGCACCAAGCTGCCCATACAAATCAAAGGCCTTGCACCTTTTTATGGGGGAATTAAATCCCTTCACATTATGTGAAATACAGGTAATAACCATATTTAGTTACATTAACTCTATGGTCTGTGAGAGGGTTTAAAAGAAACCATACTTGGGAGTCTGAGAGTCTGCTCAAACTAGGACTCACCATACATAGCAGGAGTGGATGAGATGGTCATCTAGTGATATACGTGGTTTGTTCCAGGCAGCTCTCAGAATTTCTTCCTTGATGAGAAAGTCCTTCATACAGAGGACTACATCCCTAGGAGGCTTATCGTCCGGGGGCTTTGAACGGAGCGCCCTGTGGATGCGGTCACATTTAAACGCCGCGGAGTCATGTTCAGGAAGGAGAGATTTAAACAATCTAATCACGGTTGGGATTAGGTCAGTTTCAGTCTCTGGAATGCCTTGCAGACGCAAATTATTGCGTCTATTTCTATTGTCGAGGTCTTCGACTTGTGCTTGGATGGCAGTCAGGGCTAAAGCAAGGGATTCATGCTCCCGACTGAGGTCATTGTATGCCAGGGCCAGTTCATCGTGTTTAGTTTCCAGGAGTTCAGTACGTGAGCCCAAGGCCGCAATCTCCTGTGACAGAGTGTGTGATGTCTTGTGTAGCTCCGTTTGAAACTTCGTGGCCAGTCTGGTGTACATAGCTTCTAAGCTGACATCTAAATCCGCCTTTGAAAGAGTAGCATGGTACTCACCCGCCATGCTTGTGGACGGAGAGGGATTCGATCGTGGCGGAGTAGCTGGAGCGGGAGATTCCCCTTTGTCGGCCGTGCCATCTTGAGGCATGCTGAACCGCTCCCGCGTGCGAAGGAGATAGTGGGTCAGGGTGTTTTGAGAGGATCCTCGGGATTTCTTTCTCCACGACGGCATGCACCGAGTGTTGCTGGCTTGAGGGGTGCGAGAAATGAGGCTTGAAGTGCCGTTAATAGCCCTCAGGAGGCCGTTATAGTCCCGAGTTGTTTACATGCTGGAATGCGAGTGCGGACTCCAATACATAGGGAGGACCTCTAGACCTATGGGAGTCCGCATCGCTGAGCATGTGAACAATATCAAAAAAGGACTTATTACACACAATGTCTCTAAACACTTTAGGAGGTACCACGATCGTAATCCTAGACATTTAAAATTTTGGGGCATTGAAAAAGTCAATCCACATTGGAGGGGGGGTAACTACATTAGGCAACTGAGCCAACGTGAATACATGTGGATACATGAGACTCAGGTGTTCCCTAAGGGGTTGAATGTGGAATTTGACTTAAATTGCTTTATAACAAATAAATAGTCGCATAAAAGTCCGATTTAGATGGGGTTTTTATCTGTAACATGTTTTGTAAACAATTACCTTTTTAAATTTTTATATGTCAAGAATATTTAAAAAAAAAAAAAAAATTTAAATTAATTGGTTTATATTTACAGAGGTGGCAGCGGGAGACTTCTTTAACACTATTATATAATAGAATGATGTTTATTTTATTTGTAGTATTTCGTATTTCTTTATTTAATTAATTATAAGTGTGGCCTATTGCATCCATGCGTGGCAAGGGGATGTGTGTCCCCCTTAAAAGATACAGATCATTTGTCTTCCGGTCCCACCGCATAGGCTTTTCACTTAGCGTTGCTTTGTAGAGTGGACGAGCTGTTGCTAGGGTCCACTCACTAAGGAAGCTTTCTACTTCCTGGTGTCCCTGAGCCTAATCAGACACCGTCCGCTCAGTACATAACATGCAGGGTGATCGTCAGGCTCCACCACTCGCTGACGAAGTCCAATAGGACGTAACGCCGCATACGGGGCGGAGCTTCCACACAGACGTCACCCGCTGCCTCTCTCTGCATGCCGGGTCTGCTTGTGCACCGCAGCCCGACAGTTTTCATATATAGATTTACACGTCTCAGCACCTGTGAGCGCCTGCATCTATTAGTGTGTTTTTTATTTTAATAAACGGACTACTCTTAGAAAGTATTTCCTTTCTGTGTTCTTATTCACTGACACCTTGGAGAAGCTTGTGGGGACACCTTGATCCGGACGCCTATATTCCTTGGGGCTCCTTCAGCTGGAAGTTTGGCTTTGCCTGTGGATGCCAGGAATCTCTGCCGGTTGTGGTCCGTTCCAGTGATAACATCCAGGAGGCCATCACCCCTGAGGGGATATATGCGAGTTTGACCCCTGCTTTGCAGAGGTCCACATCTTCTGGTAAGCGCATATCGATTTACTGCACACAGGATCGTATCTCCTCTGGCCATTGAAAGTTTACAGTGCATCTGCTTCAATTGAGCATTGGGGACTTTAATTATTGAATTATTTGTGTTTTTATTGCGCTGCACTTACCTTGTCTTTTATATTACTGTCCAGGCATTTTGTGATTACCTGTAGTGTTCAGCTTGCAATCGGGGGTGGGATTTTAGTTGTTTGCGCTGATTGATACTTTCTCATATAGATTTTCTGTCTTCCTGATTGCCATCACTTCAGGCCACAGAGCCAAGCGCTAGGATCACAGGAACCCTAGATCACCTTCCCCCCCCCCCCCCCCCAAGACAGGGTGGTTTTGTAGCCCATTCTTCAGTTCATTCCTAAAGTGCTTCCAGTCTACCATCTCAACCAGGAATGGGTTCTTCCAGCATTCGGGGGAGGACCCAGCCTCTTCAAAGCTGCACGAGTTGGATGTAGCCAGGTCCCTAAGGCACTATTTGAATTTGACACAACAGTTCCGCAAAAAACAGAGGCTATTTATTATCCCAAAGGGCGCAAAAAAGGGGAATGGCAGCATCCAAAGCGACCTTGGCGAGCTGGATTGCGAGATTAATCCAAAGAGCATATCGGGCTAGTGGTCTTCCAGTTCCAGTTGCTGTCAATGCGCACTCAACGCAGGGAATGGCCTCCTCTTGGGCAGCCTTGGCGCGGGTCTCCCGAGACAATTTGCCGAGTGGCTAGTTGGTTGTCCTTCAACACTTTCATGTCGCACTATATAGTGTAGACCCAGCAATTCTTACTTCCTGAGAATTTGGGGAAAAGACCTTGCAATTATCTGTGCTGTAGTTTTTCCATTAAATTTCTTCTTGCAGTACCCTCCCTGCAAGCGAGTTATTTACCATTGGTATGCTGCCATGGAGGCACCAGAAAAAACGGAAAATTGAATACTCACCTTTACGTCATTTTCCTTTCCTGGTGCCTACCCTTGGCAGCATACACCCTCCCTTCAAAAATCCTTAATGTTCTGAGGTCTAGTTAAAAGAATACCGGTGGAGTTAAAGTGGTCCTGTGGGTTGGTCGGGGGCGGAGCAACCAACCATTGGTATGCTTGCCATGGGTAGGCACCAAGAAAGGAAAATTACAGAAAGGTGAGTATTCAATTTTCCATTTTCTACGAGTCTTTTAGGACAGCACCTGGAGAGAGCACAGCTCCACGACTTCCCAGGAAACACTGCAGCCATTTCTTTAACCACTTCAATACCGGGCCTATTCTAGCACTTCTCTCCTTCATGTAAAAATCATAATTTTTTTGCTAGAAAATTACTCAGAACCCCCTGAACATTATATATGTTTTTTTAGCAGACACCCTAGGGAATAAAATGGCGGTCATTGCAACTTTTTATCTCACACGGTATTTGCGCAATAATTTTTCAAACGCCTTGTTTTTGGAAAAAAAAATGGTTTCATAAAATAAAAGAAAAAACAACAAAACAGTAAAGTTAGCCCAATTTTTTTGTATAATGTGAAAGATGATGTTACGCCGAGTAAATAGATACCCAACATGTCGCACTTTAAAATTGTGCACAATCATGGAATGGCACCTGTAGTGATTTAATATATATTGGGTGGATAGTGGTATCGTGGGTAGATAGTTAATTAGTAAGTACCCTTCCGCAGCAACCCAATTCTTCCAGAGAGATGCACTTTATTGACTTCCAACACAGAACAAAGTCCACAGATGACAAAAAATCCGACAGAGTATATAATTCAGAGCCCCATGTTCCTAGGTTTGTGTGTCCATACACAGACAAGCCTCACTTAAACTATAGACTGAATGCCGTGTTATATTCCCTAGATATTGAATGGCTGAGCAATTTGATTGGCCGTCTCCATTCAGGTCTTTTATATACTTTAGTCTTTCAGACAGACAACTCCCAGCCGTGAACAGCTGCAGTCATAAACCACCCCAATTTGCACTCCCGCATATCAACATCAACAAGTCCCCTTAGATATGTGTAATTAGATTAGATAACAGATACTACCCGAACACCCTTTGAGATGTTCAAATAGACTTGCATAAGATTAACACATCAAAGGGTCTTCAGCTCCCCTTGCTATGTTAAAATTCAGTTGACTTGGACAATTCAACTGAATTTCTGCTCAACATGGCACTCCAATACAATATTATACATAAATTGGTCAACATATTACAACAGCACCAAACTTCATTACCTAAAAATCTCCATAGGCGACGCTTTAAATTTTTTTACAGGTTACGCACGAGGCGATACCTCACATGTGTGGTTTGAGCGGGGTTTACATATGTGGGCGGGACTTGCGTGTGCGTTCGCTTCTGAGCGCGAGCTACCGGGGACAGGGGCATTTTAATTTTTTTTTTTTTATTATTTTATTTTGCTTAATTTTTTTTATTTTTACCCTTTAACATTTTGTTTTATTACTTTTATTCCTATTACAAGGAATGTAAACATCCCTTGTAATAGGAATCTATGTGGCAGGTACTCTTTATGGAGAAATGTGGGGTCAATAAGACCCCACATCTCTCCTCCAGGCTGGAAAGCATTAGATAGGGAAAAAAGGGAAGAAAAAAAAAAATTATATATATATATATATATATATATATAACCGATCTCATGCTGACAGCCGCGATCGCTGCTTCCTTTATTTGCGGGTACCCGGGCATGACGTCATAACGTCACGCCCGGTCATAGAGATGACTGGTGACCATCTGGTCACCAGTCATCTCTATCGTCTTCATCCGGCGCCGGCCGATTCTTTCTCCGGGTCCCCGATGGCACGGGGAGCCCGGAGAAGCACCAGATGGCGGCGGGAGGGGGGCGTTGCCTATAAGAACGATCAAGCAGCGGAACTGCCACCATGATCGTTCTTATCGTGCACAGAATCGCCGGTTGCAAAGAATGATATCTGAATGATGCATCTAGCTGCAGGCATCATTCAGATATCACCCGACAAAGTAGAGGACGTCATTTTACTATAGCCGGATATTGAAGTGGTTAAAGTCTGGACACTTCCACCATAGCCTCAGTCGTTATAGAGTACCTCCAGCCATGCTGAAATTATACAAACAGAACACAGGGGAGGTTCATCTGCGCGGTCCTGAAAGACTCATAGAAATACAATTACCAGTAAGTCTAACAAAAATTTTCTCACTCGTCTTTCAGGACAGCACCTGGAGATAAGCGAGTACTTACTCCTAGGGTGGGACCACGGCCTGCAGGAGCTTCTTGCCAATTGACGGCTCTGCTGCCGAGAGCAGGTCTATCCTATAGTGACGAGTGAAGGTGGATTAACTCGTCCATGTGTCCACCTTGCAGATTCGCCCTGGTGAAGCCCCAGCTCATCCTGCCCAGGATGTTGCTACAGCCCAAGTTGAATGAGCCACTACCCCTGCTAGGGGTTCTACTTCCGCAGCCCTATAAACTTTGTGGATAGCCATCCAAAGCCACCTTCCAATCGTACTTTTAGAAGCTCCATAACCCTTACGAGACCCAGAAAAATAAAACAGAATTTGACTTTCTAAATTTTCTTGTAACCTCCAGATAGCGTAAAACGCATCTCTTTACGTCCAGACTATGAAAATCTCTCAATGTGGGGCATGTTGGAAAATGGACAGAATGTTGGCAGAATTATCTCTTGAGATCTGTAAAAGACTGAAGCAACCTTGGGAAAAAAGCCCGGGTCTGTCCTCAGTACTACCCGATCTGGGAAAACTGTAAAGAAAGGCTCAACAATAGATGAGGACTGAAGTTCACTGACCCTTCTAGCCAAGGTGACTGCTATCATCAGCAATAGTATTAACGACCAAAATTCAATTATGGCTTCTTCTGGTGGTTCGAAAGTTCTTCTAGTCAGACCCTGCAAAAAAACTGATAAATCCCATTTGGGGAAAAACTTAAATTGAACCGGCCTAGCCCTGGCTAGTGCCTTGAAAAACCAAATGATCAAAGGTTCTAGAGAAAACCTCTCTAGAAACACTGACAGTGCGGCTACCTGAACCTTTAAGGTACTGGCTGCCAAACCCTTCTGAATTCTGTCATGGATAAATTCGAGAATGGAAATGTCCTCCTGTGGAGAGCAACTTTTTGACTTGTGACCTTCTTGCTGCTTTTTAGCAGGGTACAAACAAAACCTTCGGACAAACCTTTTCTCAGGATTTGCTCCTCAGAATCTATGCTGCCAGCCTGAGGTGACCTACATCGGGATGCAGAAGGGGAACCTGAGTCAGCTGGTCCCTCTGAACCGGAAGCAACCAAATGGGGCTCTACCGCTAACTTTAATAGGTTTGAAACCCAAGCTCTCTTGGGCCAATACGGAGCTAATAGTATCAGGGTCGTATATTCTGCCTGTAGTTCCCTGAGCACTAAAAGGGATCATCTGTACAGGGGGAAAGGCGTAACACAAGCGGAAGGTCCAGCGCTGAGCTAATGCGTCCGGACCGGCCGCTTGGTCCTGCCTGTTCAAGGAAAAATATACTGGAACTTTTGCTTGGGATGCAAATAGCATCCCCTACCTGGGGAACGGGACGTACTAAACTGCATATTGGGATGATGGGATGATTGGATTATTGGCTGCAATACTGAGAACTCTCACTAGATGTCAGTGTACCATATACACATATATATGGTAATGACTCTGTTGTTTCTCAAAATATGTTATTCTTTACTGCAGTGCTTGATACAATGTTGCAAGAAGCAGTTGCTAATGTTTAACTCTTCACTTGCTGATATATATGCAGCTGTACAACAGTTGCTGATATATATGCAGCTGTACAACAGGATACAGAAGCAATATAAAAATTTCATTTGACCTGTTTTTGATGGGAATATTGGTAGAATTATTATTGCTCATGGGGATTATTGGAGGAATATCATGTTGACACCCGACAATGAACATATTTAATTAACAATAATAATATACATATACTTTTTCTACATAGGGATTATGGGTGGAATATTGTAGTTAGACATACATAGGAATATATTAAACCTATTTCTGATATAAATATGTATATAATTATTTTTTTACACGGGGATTATTGGTGGAATATTGTTTATAAATATACATAGCAACATATTAAACCCATTTCTGATGAGAAAATGCATATAATTATTTTTCTACACGGGGATTATTGGTGGAATATTGTTTATAAATATACATAGCAACATATTAAACCCATTTATGATATCAATATGCATGTAATTATTTTTCTACATGTGGATTATTGGTGGAATATTGTTTATAAATATATATAGCAACATATTAGACCCATTTCTGATGAGAAAATGCATATAATTATTTTTCTACATGGGGATTATTGGTGGAATATTGTTTATAAATATACATAGCAGCATATTAAACCAATTTCTGATGAGAATATGCATATAATTATTTTTCTAAATGGGGATTATTGGTGGAATATTGTTTATAAATATACATAGCAACATATTAAACCCATTTCTGATGAGAAAATGCATATAATTATTCTTTTACATGGGGATTATTGGTGGAATATTGTTTAAAAATATACATAGCAACATATTAAACTCATTTCTAAAGAGAATATGCATATAATTATTTTTCTACATGGGGATTATTGGTGGAATATTGTTTAAAAATATACATAGCAACATATTAAACCCATTTCTAATCAGAATATGCATATAATTATATTTCTACATGTGGGTTATTGGTGGAATATTGTATATAAATATACATAGCAACATATTAAACCCATTTCTGATATTAATATGCATGTAATTATTTTTCTATATGGGGATTATTGGTGGAATATTGTTTATAAATATACATAGCAACATATTAAACCCATTTCTAAAGAGAATATGCATATAAATATTTTTCTACATGGGGATTATTGGTGGAATATTGTTTAAAAATATACATAGCAACATATTAAACCCATTTCTAATGAGAATATGCATATAATTATATTTCTACATGTGGATTATTGGTGGAATATTGTATATAAATATACATAGCAACATATTAAACCCATTTCTGATGAGAATATGCATATAATTATTTTTCTACATGGGGATTATTGGTGGAATATTGTTTATAAATATACAAAGCAACATATTAAACCCATTTATGATATGAATATGCATGTAATTATTTTTCTACATGGGGATTATTGGTGGAATATTGTTTATAAATATACATAGCAACATATTAAACCCATTTATGATATGAATATGCATGTAATTATTTTTCTACATGGGGATTATTGGTGGAATATTGTTTATAAATATACATAGCAACATATTAAACCCATTTCTGATGAGAATATGCATATAATTATTTTTCTACATGGGGATTATTGGTGGAATATTGTTTAAAAATATACATAGCAACATATATGCATATTCTCATCAGAAATGGGTTTAATATGTTGCTATGTATATTTATAAGCAATATTCCACCAATAATCCCCATGTAGAATTATAATTATATGCATATTCTCATTAGAAATGGGTTTAATATGTTGCTATGTATATTTATAAACAATATTCCACCAATAATCCCCATGTAGAAATATATTTATATGCATATTCTCATTAGAAATGGGTTTAATATGTTGCTATGTTTATTTATAAACAATATTCCACCAATAATCCCCATGTAGAAAAATAATTATATGCATATTCTCTTTAGAAATGGTTTTAATATGTTGCTATGTATATTTATAAACAATATTCCACCAATAATCCCCATGTAGAAATATAATTATATGCATATTCTCATTAGAAATGGGTTTAATATGTTGCTATGTATATTTATAAACAATATTCCACCAATAATCTCCATTTAGAAAAATAATTATATGCATTTTCTCATCAGAAATGGGTTGAATATGTTGCTATGTAAATGTATGAACAATATTCCACCAATAATCCCCATGTAGAAAAATAATAATATGCATATTCTCATCAGAAATGGGTTTATTATGTTGCTATGTATATTTATAAACAATATTCCACCAATAATCCCCATGTAGAAAAATAATTATATGCATATTCTCATTAGAAATGGGTTTAATATGTTGCTATGTATATTTATAAACAATATTCCACCAATAATCCCCATGTAGAAAAATAATTATATGCATATTCTCATTAGAAATGGGTTTAATATGTTGCTATGTATATTTATAAACAATATTCCACCAATAATCCCCATGTAGAATTATAATTATATGCATATTCTCTTTAGAAATGGGTTTAATATGTTGCTATGTATATTTATAAACAATATTCCACCAATAATCCACATGTAGAAATATAATTATATGCATATTCTCATTAGACATGGGTTTAATATGTTGCTATGTATATTTATAAACAATATTCCACCAATAATCCCCATGTAGAAAAATAATTACATGCATATTCATATCATAAATGGGTTTAATATGTTGCTATGTATATTTATAAACAATATTCCACCAATAATCCCCATGTAGAAATATAATTATATGCATATTCTCATCAGAAATGGTTTTAATATGTTGCTATGTATATTTATAAACAATATTCCACCAATAATCCCCATGTAGAAATATAATTATATGCATATTCTCATTAGAAATGGGTTTAATATGTTGCTATGGATATTTATAAACAATATTCCACCAATAATCTCCATGCAGAAAAATAATTATATGCATTTTCTCATCAGAAATGGGTTTAATATGTTGCTTTGTAAATTTATGAACAATATTCCACCAATAATCCCCATGTAGAAAAATAATTATATACATATTTATTCAGAAATAGGTTTAATATATTCCTATGTATGTCTAACTACGATATTCCACCCATAATCCCTATGTAGAAAAAGTGTATGCATATTATTATTGTTAATTAAATATGTTCATTGTCGGGTGTTAACATGATATTCCTCCAATAATCCCTATGAGCATAATAATTCTACCCATATTCCCATCAAAAACAGGTCAAATGTAATTTTTATATTACTTCTGTATCCTGTTGTACAGCTGCATATATATCAGCAACTGTTGTACAGCTGCATATATATCAGCAAGTTAAGAGTTAAACATTAGCAACTGCTTCTTGCAACATTGTATCAAGCACTGCAGTAAAGAATAACAAATTTTGTGAAACAACAAAGTCATTACCATATATATGTGTATATGGTACACTGACATCTAGTGAGAGTTCTCAGTATTGCAGCCAATAATCCAATCATCCCATCATCCCAATATGCAGTTTAGTACGTCCCCTGGGGAACACCCCATCTGCTCACTATCCTTTCCACAGAGAACATGCACAAGTTTTGTGCTCCCGTTCTAAATTAAAAACTCACTATCCTAGATCACAGGTTTAAAGATATAACTTGTAAAATGCGTCCTGAAACCGACAGCTTTCACACCAGATCCCGGCTTACCGTAGCTTTACTAATGAGGAAAACCGACTCCTGACTAGCCAGCGACAGCTCCGGGTCAGACTTCATTAACGCTTTCACCCGCGACAACGGCAACTTTACCAGCTTCAGTACCGGGGCAGCAGCACATTCGGCTTTATCACCCGCATGCCTGTCACCAAGATCAACTTCAGAAGCGTCTGCATGTCTTACAGTGGTATCTAGCACAACTGTCTCTTCCTCCGCTGCCATCACACGAGCCGATAAATTCCTTCCAATAACACGCGACAAACGAGTATGACGTTGAAAGGGCGCGCCAGTCTGTGTTTACGAGGCTGGTTTTCCGTCAGATTAGTGTTGGGAGACGTCGGGATATAGGTCATTCAAAAACATTGTACGCCCTAATGTCCAGCACCCTATACCCGCTTGCTCCAGCAAGTTGTTGCAACGTAGTCGTAGACTTTCCTACTCTGTTCACTTCCATATATCTCTAGCAAATGAAAACTAGCCGCTACTAAAGGCTAAAGTGTGACCACGTGATGGGGCATGTCATTTCGCGTTGGCTTGACGTAAGCAAGATGCGCCCACACAGGAAGGTGTAGGTTTATATCGCCCTTTAGGTGTTCGGCTATGTTATCCTAACGTCGGTTCATCTGTATAGGAACAGTGCTCCTAACTACGTTTTTTATTCCGTCTTTGGGTTATAATAGACATAAAAAGAAGATACCGAGTATAACCTAAATATGCAGTCAGGTTCGTACTCGCCTCCACGTAAGAGTCGGAGCCTAGGTCGGTCTGGTAGCTCTGATAGTTCTAATTATAGGTCCAAGAAGAAACAAAAAAAAAAGGTTCGATCCTATAGCAGAGAACGAGGTCAATACCGTTCCAGCAGTTGGCAGCGCACGGAAAAGAGAAGGTCCCGCAGTCGTAATAGAAATAGCAGCGCCCGGAGAAAATCCAGGTAAGACATGTAGTTTGCCTGGTAAGAATACAGTAAAACAGTAGTTGTCTCACTATTCTAGTGATGGCAGAAAAATCCTATGAAGCAAGTATATACAAAGCTGTATGTAATTTGGTGGTGCAAACAACCAGTAATTCCTCGTAATTTGCAGATTTGACCAGCTGAAGTAAAATCTTGTTGTTATGAATTCCTGTCTTGCTGCAGTGACCTAAAGTAGCACTTTAAAAAAAACAAACAAACAAAAAAAAACTAGGCTCATAAAGGGAAGTTTACCCCTCAGATTATCTAAGGCTCTGTGCACTGTCACCTTCCCCCCTTTTTTTTATTATTTTTTTAATCAAAGTGGTTCTAAAGCCTTAACATTTTCTTTTACTTTTTAACAAGTGGGCGGGCTCCAGATTCTGGCAGCTTCAGTTTTGATAAATTATAGATTCACATAATACAAAGCCTTCCGTGTCATTTCCCCACATCCCCCACCTCCACACAACAGGATTGTAAAGAAAATGAAATAAATATAAATGTAAAAAAATATTTAAAATGGTATTAAACCCCCCCAAAAATGTAATACATTGTAGCTTACCAGGCTTTTTTTTGTTTGTTTTTTATCTGGTGATCCAGTTAGTATTCCAAAAGAAAAAGGGGAAAAAAAAACTATTGCTTTAACTGCTTATAAAGTAATATTCTGTGCATAAAGATAGAAAAGCTTCTCTGTGATGGCAGCCAGCAGTACGCCCCAATAGGTTAAACTTTTTCAGGACTTATCCCAGATAACTACAGAATAGAAGAGCCCTACGCCCCCTACTGGAAGCACTCCGCACCCGGAATATGCAGTATCGATGGAAGTTCCCTTTCGGCCTGTCTGCTTCCGCCAGGGTTCGCTCTGCTTTACTCCGCACCCCGGAAGATCTGTAGGCCTTCTGCAAAAAACTTGATCTGCCACGCATCGACCTTCCGGAATGGTACACCTATTTTCTGACAGGAACCATGGCTCTCGGTCTCACTCATCCGGTTACCGAAAGCCCAGAGGCAAAGATCCCACAGACACAGGGCAGGTCCGCCCTCACCAAACTCCCGCTCGTCTTTTCGAGACCTATACCAGCGCAGCCGGGGGTCTCCATCCTCCCCATCTATGAGAAGGGACTGTCTGGAGACCTAAATGACTATGCCTTCGCTCTGCCATATACCAGCCATATGCCTGTAGTGTCCTAACACCAGCTTTTTTTCAGTTTTTTTTTTTTTGTTTGTTTTTGTTTTCCGTTTTCCTCCCCGTTTTTTCGTTCTCCCCCTCTCTGCCCGCTGGAATCAACAGGCCGTTACGTCAAACATGGACGTAAAAGGTGAGAGCTTCTCACGGGATGCTTTCTTCTACGCCATCCGCCCTGGCAATAGCCTTGACACCTGTGGCCTGTATCCTGGGAAAGTGACTACTGTCAGTGGTCTGAACACCTGCTGGACAACCACCACCCCCCCCACCCCCTGTGAGAGGTAAAATACACCACTGATCATACACACTCATGGTAGCCCACTACTTTGGATTCTGAACTGGACACATTGTTGGCTGGCTTTATAAACCAAACAACCCGGTTGTGACAGACTCACCCGGCATAGAGGCTTTTGGAGGGGACTGAATGTGAGCCTCTTGCCTACAGATTATGGGCCCCGGCATTTGGGGTACCCTTGAGGTGTTGTTACTTTGGCTTCGGATCCTTGTCCCCCAGGACACACAGACTCTGGGGACCCTGTATTTGCCATAGTAGCAATAGTGATTGAGTCATACTGTTGGGACTCATACTGTGAGAAGATGCTAATGTCATTAACTCCACTCACCTGTCTGATGTGTTTAATGTAAATGAGTTTAGTCTGGCTTACCACAGGTTCTAAGGGTATTCAACTCATTGTTGTTTGTTCTAATTAACCCTGTGTTGATGTTTATGGTAATGTATGTTGAATAGTCAATGAGCTAGGAGACTTAGTCACTTAGTCTGGGTAAAAGGATTAGTTAATTAACTCATGTTAATTAGGTTAAGTTTTAGTCATTCTGCTGTGTATATATTTGTGTGAGATCTCAAATAAAGAGTCAGTCCATGTTAGCAACAAGCAAGTGTCGCCTTGTTTTGTGCTCAGAGAGGTTGGAATATCTGATATCTGTATCCAGACTACAAGGAAGTGGTATACTGACGGAAGTACTCAAGCGGAGTGTGGGACGTTCCGTGACACCGGTGAATATCTCATGCACTGTGCCTAGGATCCTTTACCTTGCCATAAGCCAGCCCCCCCTTTCCTTTTGAGCCAGGAACTTGAGATATTGCTCCATCGCTGAACACATAACCCCTTGTGTAACAATGCCTTAACTATGACTTCACTACGCATTGTAGGGAGCTCTTGGGGAAGTAACCGGAGCCTGTTGTGGAGAGTACGGGAACAGGCAGGAACTGACTTGGGCATATCTAAATCTTGCCTCACACTGTACTCGCCCATCAGCACAATGCCTCCACGCGTAATAGTTAACTCTGTTATCTCTGGCTCAACTGCTATGTTACTTCTGCTAGAGACTTGAACCAGAGTATAACTACATGGTGATGCCAAAAATACAGGGGCCGGTAGTGGGGCTCCTCTTGCCTCCAAATGCGCGCGGGGGCCCATCTGCTGCTCCGGTGGGGGGTGTCAGGCTAGTTTTACTTAGAGTCCTGGCGTGCCTCCTCACTGGTGTATGTGGACGAACCCCCAGATGAACCTTTCATGAGGTTTTAGCGAGTGGCATATGGGGATTCGCGTGCATCTCCCGTGGCGCATGTTTTTCCAAAAAATGGTGGAATTCAGCCCCTGCTGAAGCTTTTCTGACATCAGCTCACATCCCCAGCTTCACAGTAGGCCACAAGCCTAACTTTCATAGGTAGCCAGGTGCCCTACAGCTCCTTAAATGGTCATCACGCCATTTTATACACCCCTGATCACCTATTGTCAAATGCCATGCGCCGGGGGGGGGGGGGATTGTACGCCGATACACCTACGGCCTCTCCTATCATATTTTTGCCAGAACTTAAAACGTGTATAATTTGCCCATTTCGCACTACCTGCGGAGGAGTGTGGCGAGCCGAGAGCCCAGAGTTGTCTTTTATGCATATTTTGAGTCCTGTCGAGCCTGCACTGTTATTTATGCCTCATTAAGCATTCTGTAAACAGTATACAGCTTAATGCTTACACATCCTCTTGGCATGGCGACAAACCACGTATTGAATTTGCACACCCTCGATGCTCCTGACTATCGGGCAGCAGCACAAACAATCCCCACAATGGTAGACATGACCGTATCAATATAACCCATGCTATAGGCTAAATTACGTGGGATACTTTATCTCAAACAGAGGCGTGGGGGTTTGTTGTTGACGTGTTTTCCCACCCCCACCCCCCCCTCCTTCTTCCCTTTTTTTTTTTTTTTTAGAGTTGAAGCTGTGTATTTTGTCATGACTTGAAGTCAACACCAAATACTCATATGGCCTTAAGGCAACAAGACCATGGGACATCCCACCTACAGGTTGCCAAATACAAAGGCGATATATGGCTAAACCAAGTGTTATATTATTGTTTATATTTTTGTGGTTATTCCATTTCTACACACTATTATGGCTCCCCAATACCTTATTTTACATCATACCTTAATGCTTCACCATCCTCGACCCCCGGTTCGCGGAAGCCCTGTGGCTTCTGTCCCTCCATACATCCCAACTCAGCGGTCCTTCTGGACGTTTGCGAACGATCCAGCCCATTCTCCTATAGTTGGAATAGCTTGGGTATAATGGGAGTGGTTTCATAATTATAAATCGGCTGCTGCACCTGCAAAGCTCTGAGGAAAGCTGCTGAGCCTGCATCCTTTTAGCTGTGATTTCCTATTGAAAGTATCTCACCAAAAATTTTATTTTTGTTCCAGGGGATGCCTGAAATCTGACTTGTATCTTAGTGTAGACTTCTGTGAAAATTGGTGAGCCACTCACAGAAGCAAGAAAACGGAAAATTGTATACTCACCTTTGCATAATTTTTCCTTTTTTTTTTTTTTTGTGTGCTGCCATGAAGATGCATCAGGAAAGGAAAATTACGGAAAGGTGAGTATACAATTTTCCGTTTTCCTGTTGCCTTCATGGCAGCACACACTGGGAAATACCTCGCCAGTCGGGTGGGTGCAAGAAAATAATATTTATTCCTTATAATGCAGAAGAATTGGCTCTAACAACGGATCTACCGATGTCTGCCATAGCTAAGTGAGCAGAGTCCACTCTATAGTGAGAAATGAAAGTGTGTCTGGAGGACCAAGTCGCTGCCTTGCAAATCGTCTCCGGTGAGACTCTGCAATATGCTGCCCAGGAGGTAGCCCCTGCCCTGGTCGAGTGAGCCCTGATGCCTCCAGGAATTGCCAGATGGCGAATGGAGTATGCCTTCTCGATGGATTTGACTAACCAGGAGGCGATAGTATGTGAAGTAGCTACTTGACCTTGTCTGTCTCCATGAGGAATGACCATGAGGGAATCCATCTTCCCGAAAGGAGTTGTAGCCACAAGGTAATTAATGATGGTTGTTTTAACATCCAGCGGATGAGGTTCGCCTTAATCATTAGTAAAGGATGGTAGGGCAATGTCTTGGTTGTAATGGAAGGAAGTTGCTACCTTTGGGATGAAGTAGTCTGAAGGTCTCAGTACCACTCTATCAGGAAAAAACACTAAGTAAGGTTCTGATGCCATCAGTGCTTGGATCTCAGATACTCTTTGCGGATGTAATTGCGATGAGAAAAGACAGTTTCAGAGTTAAATCCCACAGTGAGATTGATTCAGATGGAGTAAAAGGAGGATTGGAGAAGGCATCGAGGACTACTGAGAGGTCCCAAACTGGTTTCTTGGGAGGTTTGATCTTCAGACAGGCTCTCAGGCCTTGGATTACCAGAGGGTGTAATGCCCATCTGGTGCCTGTTTTGGCAGACAAAGCGGATACATGTACCTTGGGGTCCTTGAACTTAAGCCTTTGTCAACTCCTGACTGGAGGAACTAAAATTTGAGGAGGCTCTGGGGACACAGGAATCCATCCCTTCTGCTGTGCCATGGAAAATAACTTACTCAATTCTTGTATAAGTAGTGGTAGCTTTCCTGGCTTGCATCAGGGTTGATATTACTTCCTGAGAACAGCCTTGTTCCCTTAACCTAGCCCTTTCAACTTCCAGGCCGTCAGATGCAACTTCTACAGAGCTGGGTTTAGGAATTGGCCTTGAGATAGCAGTTCCGGGGTTACCGGAAGAAGAATTGGAGGCTGAAGGCTGAGTTGCAATAGGGTTGTGACCCATGGTCTTCTCGGCCAAAGTGGGATTACAGTGATTACTGTAACTGAAGATCTCCGGAGCCTGGACAGGAACTTCGCAGTGTAGGACGGACTTCCTCCATCAGCGTGTGACTCTTGGTACCCCCCTGCTTCTGGATATAGGACACTGCCACACTGTTGTCCATCCGGATAAGCACATTCTTCCCCCTCAGGACTGGTGCAAATGCCATGAGAGCCTAGAAAGCTGCCCTGAGCTCTAGTATATTCGATACTACACCCTGGGCCTGGAACTGCCATCGGCCCTGAGCTACTTGATCTCAAAAGTGGCTCCCCAACCGCTCTGACAGGCATCCGAGAATTCTTCGATGACAGAGCAGAGTTTCTCGATTTTCTGCTAAAAGCAGGATATCGTCCAAATAATGGTGAATTTGCAGTCCCTTTTCTCTGAGGAACGCAACCAAGGGTAGCAAGACCTTGGTGAACGTCCTGGGAGCCGAAGAGGTGCCAAATGGGAGGCACTGGAGTTGGAAGTGACACTGGTTGATGGCGAATCGAAGAAACTTCTGAAAGGCGGGATGAATCGGGATATGTAGATAATCATCTGACAAATCTACCGATAGCTTCCAGTCACCCAGGTTCACTGATAGAAGTATGGACTGGAGGCTTTCCATCTTGAAAGCCTCTATTCTGATGTTCCTGTTGAGATTTTTTTAAATCCAACACAGGCCGCAAGTCTCCTGTCTTGTTTTTTACCAAAAATAAGGGGGAGTAGAAACCTCTCCCCTTTTTGACATGATGAAACTTCTAGAATTGCTCTTTTTTGCTTCAATTCTGCTACATATTTTATTAGTAACCTCCTTTTTGTTTAGCGAGGATGGCAGTCTGGTTGGTTGGAAGTGATTTCCTGGGAGTCTGCCCATAAACTTCCGTTTGTGTCCAAATTTGATTGTGGATAGTGTCCACAGATCCTTTACATGACTTGACCAGATCTGTACGAAGTTTTTGAGCCTGGTGCCCACCTGTGCCGGGTGGGCTGGCGAATCCTCAAAAGGACTTCTGCTGCTCTCCTGCCGGTGTAGTCTTGGACTTCTGCATCCTCTGGAAGGAAGGCCTTGCATTTTTCCAGTCCTTTCTAAATTCCTACCGGGATGGTAGGATTTAGCTTCCCTGTATTTATCGGGAAGGTTGCGTCTGTAGGAGGGACCCTTTTGGGCCTTGGGTCTCCTGTCAGAGGGAATCAACCCTGACTTCCCTCCCGTTACTTTGGAGATGGCGGAGTCTAATTTAGACCCGAACAGGTTTGAGCCATCGTATGGGATTCTGCACCAATTCGTTTTGGATGCAGTATCGACCAACCACGGTTTCAGCCATAAGGCCCTTCTTGCCGTGACTGAGGCTAGCATTGATCTTGCTGAAGACCTTTTATAATATCGACTGAGGCCTCCGCCACGAAGTCACCTGCCAATTTAATTTCCTGAAGAGAGGAGATGATCTTTTCTTAATTCAGTGCTGTCTTGAAGGTCTTTCTCCATCCTGGTTGCCCAACCTGAGATGGCTTTAGCTACTGCCACCGTGGTAATCGCTGGCCTGCAAGCTCTCCCCGCCGTGGAATATGCTTTCTTTAATTCTAGATCTATTTTTTGATCAAGGACGTCCCGAAAGGAAACTGCGTCCTTGATTGGCAGAGTGACATGCCGGGCATGATGCATCAAGGAGTAGTCGACGACGGGTGTGTTAATCAGTGAATTGACTTTTGACTCTTTGCCAGTCTGTTGGTAAGACTAGACTGCTTATCAGATCTTTCCCATTCATCTTTAATTAGATCTTCCAGTTCATCTATAAAAGGGAAGTATTCTGGATCCTTTTTTAAATTTTGGGAAATATTTTCGAACCTTTTGCGGTTCCACTTTATCTTCTTCCCAGCCGATCGCTTCCTTAACTGATTTTGCAAAAGGTTCAACTAGGGAAAATCAAAGCCTGCAGACATCTCCTGATCCTCATCCCCAGAGGAGGATTCTGACACTTGGGTGCGATGGAAGTCTGCCGATGATGTGCTGGGAGCAGGCCTATCCGTTAGCGGTGCCGTTGTCTCCAGTATGGATTCCCGCACAGATTCTCCGAGATGCTCCGTAGCCAGTCTTGCATCTGATTCCTTTTCCTTTGTTGCTTCATTGAAGCATGAGCGGCAGGCTAGTTTATCTGGCAAGGCTGGCGCGCCGCATACCCAGCAAGCGTTTGCTGCAGGACGGGTGTGGCGGCTCTGGCGGTGTGATGAAGGTGACCGTCTGCGGTGTGACCGACTATGACGGGAGCGGCTGTGGCGTAAACGGCTGTCTTCAGTGGCGGGAGGAAGATCTTAAACGGCTTCTGCCGGTCCTCCTGCTTGAAGCATGACTTGATCTTCTTCCATGCCTGGAACTTGCGGCTCTTGACCTGGTAGGGCTGCCAAAACGCAGCGTTAGTGGTCCAGCTCTTCTTTTTTTTTTTTTTTTTTTTTTTTTTTCTCTCCCCTTCTTCAATACTTGCCAATGACGGACGGCCTCTTACCTAGTTTGATGGTGGTCTGTGGACTCCATAGTAATAATAGGCAGCCTGAAGGAGAATAAAAGAAAAAAGTTGTTTTTTTTTTTGCAAAGGAAGGGCTGGAGAGAGCCTTGGAGCAGCTGGAAAGACTTGACTGAGTTGCTGAGTAAATTTGGCAAAGCAGGAGCGGAACCCAGTTTTCCTCAGCAGCTACAGCAAATGCACAGAAAAAAACAGTGTCTTTAAACTTGGCGCCACTGTCGCAGCAAAATGACGCTCCTGTGCATGCGCAGTAGCGTCCTAAGCTTCCCGGCTCCATTTTGGACTAGGGAACAGTTTTTCATAGGCAATAACCAGAGCAGAGGAGGAGTGTAAGGCGGCCATGATGGCTCTATAGGCCGTGGGCAACAAGGACCAGCAATCCCCCAAGCAGGGGAAAAACACTAAATGGAAAAAGAAAAAGGACAGGTAGGATAAGAGAGGAGACCACTGCAAATTTTATGAGGCTTATTTAAAGCTTACTGTGCCAGATATCCAGATGCCCCCTGAGACCACCAGAAGGGGGGGTCTCCTTTAGAGACTGGACAGGAGGGACTTCCAAACAGGAGAGGCTTGAACCTTCTGGGGCGAGTGCAGTAAGAGGCTTTTTCCTTGATCATGTAAATAGGAGAACCTTGTTTATCCTAATCTGTCAGGTGAGGATAAAAAAATAATGCAGCGGGGTGTCTCCCCTTCAAATTTATAGTTAACCAATCCTGTCAGGTTGTGGGGGCGGATTTACATCCAGTGTGTGCTGCCATGAAGGCATCAGGAAATTATGTTTCTGGAGGGCATTCTGTGTACAGAACACCCTCAGGTAGCCATATTGCATTGCAATGTCAGAAAATTACAGAACTGCAGATTGAAAAGGAAAGGTAATTTTTACCACTTGACCACTGGGCACTTAAACCCCCTTCCTAACCAGACCAATTTTCAGCTTTCGGTGCTCTCACACTTTTGAATGACAATTACTCAGTCATGCAACATTGTACTTATAAAATTTTTGTCTTTTTTTTTTCACACAAATAGAGCTTTCTTTTGGTGGTATTTAATCACCACTGGGTTTTTTTTTATTTTTTTGCACTATAAAAGGAAAAAAGACCGAAAATTCTGTAATATAATGAATTTTTCTTCGTTAATGTTTATAAAATTTAGCAAATTAGAAATTTTTCTTCATACATTTTGGGCAAAATTTATACTACATATCTTTGGTAAAAAATAACCCAAATTGGTGTACATTATTTGGTCTTTGTGAAAGTTAGAGTCCACAAGCTATGGTGCCAATCTCTGAAAATTGATCACACCTGATGTACTTGACGGCCTTCTCAATTCTTGAGACCCTAACAAGCCAGGAAAGTACAAAGTATTTAGTAAGAGGCATGGTGAGTTTTTTGAAGTTGTAATTTTTTTTCCCTCAATTCTTTGCAAAATCAAGATTTTTTTTTTTTTATTTTTGTGAAGAAAAAAAAAAAAAAAATGTTATATTAGCTGGTTATTTCTCACACACAGCATATGCATAGCACAAAGTATACCCCAAAACACATTCTACTACGCCTCCTGAGTATGGCGATACCACATGTGTGAGACTTTTACACAGCGTGGCCACATACAGAGGTGCAACATGCAGGGAGCACCGCCAGGCGTTCTTGGAGCATAAATTGCACATCTAATTTCTTGACTACCTTTTACACTTTTGAAGTCCCTGGAGCACTAGGACAATGGAAACGCCCCTAAAATTACCCTATTTTGTAAAGAAAACAACCCAATGTATAATCTATAAGGCATAATGAGTCTTTTGAACATGTAATTTTTTTTTTTTTCTACAAATTTTTGGAAAATGTGTAAAGAAAATGAAAACGCATTTTTTTTTTTTTTCCACACAGTTGTCCATTTATACAATACTTCTAACATACAGCATGTACATACCAAAAATTGCACCCCAAAATAGATTCTCCTACTCCTCCTGAGTATGGCGATACCACGTGTTTGAGACTTTTATACAAGAGGTCCAACATCCAAGTAGCACCTCCAGGCATCCTAGCAGCATTAATTACACACATAATTTTCTGACTACCGATCTCAGAGCAGGTACATACCAAATAACAAAAGATTGCCTGGGGTTTTAGAAGTGCAGTGGTCCACAGAGGAGAGCATCGGTCCAGGCAGCAGGCAGGAATACTGTCTATAGAGATACTGTCAGCACAGCCAGAGCACAGCCAAAGCACAGGTCCAGGTAGCAGGCAGAGGTGTCCTGGCAGAAATACTGTCCAAAGTCAGAGGCAGCAGGCAGATATATGGTCAACACAGCCAAAAGTTAGCCTTTTACACAGCCTGGCCACATAGAGAGGCCCAAAATGCAGGGAGCACCGTCAAGTGTTCTAGGGGCATAAGTTTCAAATCTAATTTGACTACCTATTACACTTTTGTGAAGCACTGTAGTGGCATGGATGAGCCGTGGATGGGGGATGGCGGAGTATGCATGAGATGAATGAGTATGACTGAGTATTGCTGGGTATGACTGGGTATAGCTTGGTACGGCTGGGTATGGATGGGATGGCTGGGTACTGCTGAGTACGGATGGATGAGTATGTATGGCTGAGGCTGAATGGATGAGTATGGCTTAGCTAAACAGCTGGAGTGGGCACATATTGGCGCTGTGGGCACTATGTATCCAGCCCACAGTGCTGCAGCACTCAATCTCTCCCCCTCTCCCCCTCTCCCCTCGCACTCTACAGAGAGGGGAGGGAGGAACCGGACGTGATGCTGGTTTGTTTACATGTGATCGCTCCATCATTGACGGAGCGATCACGTGGTAAACGGCCGCTATTAGTGGCCATTTACCGTGATGCGCTGGGTCCTCTGGACCCGGTGGTCACGATTGTTCCCGGATGCGCGCAAGAGCAAGATTCTGGGAGGATGTCCATGGACGCCCTGCTAGAATAAGCCGATCGCGCTGTAGCTGTCTTTCAACTATGGCCCAGCCGGCAAGTGGTTAATAACCTTCACCCACAATATGACTTGTGTCGCAATTGTATACGCTAATATTATTTTTTCTTTATTTGCTATTTTTTTTTTCCCCCACGAAGATGGAGTTACCCTTTTAAATATGTATCCTTCTACCTATATAGTAATATGCATGTTGCATAGTGCTGGCCCCTATGATTTTAAAGCCGGCTTCTTGGTGGGGTGAGATGTGTTGAAACGTGGCTTAAAGTGCTTATAAAGTCACATCTATTATATTCTTGTATCCTCTGTTTTAGGAACATAAATAATGTTTGTTGTTTTTTGTTTTTACTTTTATAAAAAAAAAAAAGCTAAATAACTTATTTACCAAGCTCTGATGTGTGGTCACATGTCCTCACTCTGCTCTCCTTCTTGATCTAAGAAGTACAGTGGGAGGGGCTGAGATTCCCCTCTGGCATATGCAAGCTAGCAGAAAGACGACATGTGACCACACAGCAGAGCTGGGCAAATAAGGTATTTAGCTTTAATAAAAAAAAAAACCCACACTGTACTTGATATGTTTCTGAAACAGATTGGATAAAAGTATTTTATAACGGATGTTACTTTACAACCACTTTACCAAAAAAGAGGAGCAGCTGCAGCAGAATACTTAATCAAGGCAGGAGGGGCAGGGAGAAGATTGGCTCACAAACGCAGCAGGATGGTGGAGGAAGGTAATCTGACCATGCTATCAGGGATCGGCAGCCATAAGCTGATAAGCGTGGTCAGTGCACACAGGGGAATGCAGGAACAGGCAAGATCAACCAGGTATTATACAACATGGAAAGGGACAAATGACATGGCAGAAGCACTATGCTATATCTCGTGCCTTTAAACGACAGGCGCATGTTTTTTGTTTTTTGTTTTTTTTAGGGGTTTTTTTAATTTATTTTTTAGGGTTACAACCATTTTAAGCACTGTGTTACTGTCTTCATTGCAATCCTTTTCTTTTGTCTTAAGATCAAGATCTGGTGAAAGGGACAAAATGAAAAGAGAAAAGAGCCAGAAGAAATCTTCATCTGAATCTGATCAAGATGACAGAGGCAACGCAGACAACAGAGAGAGGAAATCAACATCTACGTGCTCACTGTCTTCCGTGTCTTCTTCATCGCCAGCAAGGTCACAAAGCCCAAAGGGGATTTCTTTTGGAGGTCTTACTTTGCAAGAGTGTTTGAATCTAAAAGATGAAAACAAGAAAAAAAAGGAGCTTATGAAAGCTATGGAAACGCCAGAGGAAAAAAGAGCCAGGCGTTTAGCCAAAAAAGAAGCCAAAGAGAGAAAGAAACGAGAGAACATGGGCTGGGGAAAAGAGTACATGGGGTACACCAATACGGATAACCCATTTGGAGATAACAACTTGCTAGGCACTTTTACCTGGAGCAAGGTTAGATTACAAAGTTTGCTGTCGGTTTAAAAATTTTGCTGGATAGCCAGACCTACCTGTTACACAAAGGCACGCCTGTATGATGAATACCTATACTAATAGGTTAAAACATGCCATTTAAATGCTATCAGTACAAACCGTTATATGTAGCATGGCTTCAGTGGCTGAATGTGTTTTTATTTTTCCTCTAAACCATATGTTTGGTGGAAACTTGTATGCAGTTGGCAACATTTTGTTATTTTTACTCGTTATTTTAGTAAACATACAGGTTCATCTCATAAAATTTGGAATATAATCATAAAGTTATTTTATTTCAGTAATTCAATTTAAAAAGTGAAACTCATATTTTCTATAGATGTGTTTACACAGAGTGAAATATTTCAAGCATTTCTTTCTTTTAATTTTGATGATTATGGCTTACAGCTAGTGAAAACCCCAAATTCAGTATCTCAGAAAATTCGTTTACATAAGACTAATATAAAAAATATATATATTTTTAATACAGAAATGTTGGCTTATTGAAAAGTATGTCCATGTACAGTATAGTATGCACCCAGTACTTGATCGGGGCTCCTTTTGCATGAATTACTGCATCAATGCGGTGTGGCATGAAGGCGATCAGCCTGTGGCACTGCTGAGGTGTTATGGAAGCCCAGGTTGCTTTGATGGCGGCTTTCAGCTCGTCTGGTGTCTCATCTTTCTCTTGACAATACCCCACAGATTCTCTATGGCAGTGGTTCTCAACTCCTGTCCTCAGGACCCACCAACAGGCCAGGTTTGCAAGATAACTGAAATACATCACAGGTGATATAATTTGCTGCTCAGTGATTGCAGTATTCTAGTCTGCATCTCCCCTAAGCAATACTTAAAATCTGGCCTGTTGGTGGGTCCCGAGGACTGGAGTTGAGAACCACTGCTCTATGGGGTTTAGGTCAGGCGAATTTGCTGGTCAATCAAGTACAGCGATACCATGATTATTAAACCAGGTATTGGCACTTTTGGCAGTGTGGGCAGGTGGCAAGTGTTGCTGTAAAATTAATTCAGCATCTCCATAAAGCTGGACAGCAGAGGGAAGGAAGCATGAAAGTGGAAGTCCAGCCTTACACTAAAATCACTGCAGACATCCATGATCTAACACTAACCTATCTAGCCCTTTAAAGAAAAAAATCATGGATCGGCTCCATGCCATGCTACATTGATGCAGTAATTCATGCAAAAGGAGCCCTGACCAAGTATTTAGTGCATAGTATACTGTACGTGGACATACTTTTCAGTAAGCCATTTCTGTATTAATCCTTCTTTTTTTAATTTTTTTTTTTTTTTTGGTGCACCGAATGGAAATTTTGGTACCGAAAATGCAGGATGCACTTTGCCAAAACTGAAAGTTCTTAAATATATTTATAATTTTGTATATATAATTGTATTCAACTTTTTTAATTTTATTATAAATTTAAATTAATATAAATTTATTGTTGGCCATTATTGGCACCTTTTTAGTGCAAGAAAAGCTCAAGAAAAATGCAGTCCGCAGTCTCTAACCATCTCTTGAATCATGTCTGCAACCTTTTACGTAAACGTAAACACACTGCTAACACACTGGTCTCCCCCTCATTCTGTTCTATTTGTTGAACAAAAGTCAGGGACTCCGGTAGCTTAAAGATATAAGTGTTTTTGTTCTGTTTATTCTGTCTCTCCCGCCAGTCTTTGCTGACTGTTCAGTGGTACCCCAGTTCACGGGGGGGGGGGGGGGGAGGTGCGCAAGGTCCTTCCACTCATTCTGACCCAACCTCCAGGCACTCAAGATGTACTATGATCAAGCAATCAAGATTGGAGTATCCCAGACTCTCTTCCAGAGGGGGGAGACTTTTGCCAGTAATACTCTTTTGGTAATGCAACTTCTACTGTTATGCTTTTTCTGTTCAAAATTATTTATCGGTAACAATCTGTAAACAGTAACTGACAATTTCAGTTTGACATTGAAAAAGTACAACTTACAGAGCATATCTTGGTGTAACAATATAGTAAGAAAACATACTGAATGAGGGGATACAGAGTATGGTTGGGTTATACTACCATATATGTTTTAAAGTGAGCCAAAGAGTGTTAAAGAAGGAAGGGCAAGGGCCCATTGTCATAGGAGGGCAGGATGAGAGTATTACTCTGTGGGTAGTGATCAAGGTACCAGCCAAGCCAGTTATACTAGTAGGTTATGTTACCAGTGGTGAACATTGAGTTAGGAGGGGAGTAGGAGGGAGGTAGGTCAAGTAGAGGAAAGACTAGAAAGAAAGAAAGCAAGAGTGGTTGGGGGGGGGAGGTGGTCAGGTGACTCGCATGGGTCTCCGACGTACTGTGCCATGGTCTCTAGGGGTCAGGGGGGGAGTTAAGGTTCTAAGTGGTGTTTGTCGAAATCAGGAGGTAGAAAATGTTCTATCCATGGATGCCAGATTTTGAGATGTTGGGGAATTTTATCTAAGATTGTTGCCTCAATTTTGCGATGTATCATGGCTTGGGTGATCCTATTTTTTACTTCAGTTATGTTTAAACTCGGGGACTTCCAAGCTATAGCTATTGTTTGCTTGGCTGCTGTGGTGAGTTGTAGAAGGGGACAGAGTTGTGCCCTAGTGTAGTCCTGTGTGGTGTAGTTCAATAAGGCAAGGACTGGGTCAGGGTCGAGAGTCTCTCAAAGCAAAGTAGAAGCCATGTGAAATATTGTCGTCCAGAAGCGTTGCACGATCAGGCACGACCACCATATATGTGCGCGCGTGCCTCTCTCACCACAACCTCTGAAACAATCTGGGGGTAGCTCGGCAGGAATTTAGAAATCCTGGCCGGGACTAAGTACCACCGCATGAGGACTTTATAGTTTGCTTCAAGTGCGACAACATTTTGGAATGAGATGTTTGTGTTAGCCCATATATTCACCCAATCCTCCGCGTCTAGATTTATTGCTAGGTCTTTGGACCACTGTACAGCATATGAGGGAAGAATAGCGGGGGGGATGTAAGATGGCTATAAAGGCGAGATGTAATACCTGGAGCATATGTGGGTCTGAGTCGCACATGTCCTCAAACATGGATTAGCTGTCTAGCGATGAGCAAGATCCTATGACTGTCTGAGCAAAGTGAGTGATCTGAAGAAATCAAACACTCCTTATGTGGAAGTTGAGCTTGTGCTTGTAGGGCTGGGAATGATTTTAGAGCATTGCCAGTGACCAGGTCAAATATACGGCTCAGTCCAGCTTAGGACCAGGCCTGGACAGAGGCTGGTTCGGTATAAGCTGGGTAGAAGAGTGGGTGACCACGAAAAGAAAGAAGTGGTAAATGTCAGGACATTAATTTAAATGGGTTTCGCAATTTTATCCCAAATTCTGAGAGAATGTTGCGTTATAGGGCCACGAGCTGAGGTGGATAGCCACAGCAGGTTAGTCATTTTGATAGGGTGGAGGTCTATTGCTTCCAAACTGACCCACAGTGGCGTTTTGGTATTTGCATGATAGATTGATCTGGGCCGGTTGGGCTGCATGATAATATCATATGAAATTGGGCAGGCCTAGGCCTCTGCTGAGTTTGCTACGGAGCAAGATGGGTCTTGAAACCCTGGGTTTCATGGGGCCCCATATGTATTTAAATACTCGGGTTTGTATAGCTCGATGGAAATAGGGAGGGACCGCGACCGGGAGGACTCTATAGCGATAGAGAAGTTTAGGTAGCAATTACATCTTCACAGCTGCAACTCGCCCAAGCCAGGAGACGCATTGTGGCTGCCAGGTGTTAAGTAGGGAGGTCAAGTGGGTCAGCATAGGGAGATAATTTGTGTGGAAGAGGTGAGTTGGGTTGCTAGTTAGTTTTATCCCAAGATATGGTATCGACGACATGGATCAGGTGAAGGGGAAGTTCTCTTGTAAGTGATTGAGCTCCGCTTGTGGAAGAGACACATTGAGGGCCTTATATTTGGATTGGTTGACCTCTAGGCCTGTAATCATTGCAAATCTGCCTAGTACTTGGATGAGGTTTGGAAGTGAAGTATGAGGTGAGGTAATGAATAGTAGTGCGTCATCAGCAAATAGACCTCATTTGTGAGACGTGGAGGCAATTTCCAAACCTTGAATATTTGGGTTCGATCTAGGGCTGAAACAACTAATCGATTAATCGGCAACTAATCGATTATGAAAATAATCGATTACTATTTTCATAATCGATTAATCGGCCAGTAACATAATGGGGTTAAAAAAAACCTAAAATGAGCCCTTTATAGTACAAAAAGAGCAAATAATCGCTACTGTAAAAATTACTTTCACAGTTCTACTATAATAAAATGAACCCCTTACAGTAGTGATTATCTGCTTTTTTTTTGTACTATAAAGTGTAATTTTATTTTTTTTAACCCCATAATTTTACTAAACGTCTTAGACTTGGTTCACATCTATGTGTTTTTTGGTGCTTTTTGCAGAAACACACTACAGTTCATTTACATGGTTTCCTATGGGACACGTTCACATCTATGCTTTTTTCAGCCACTGCGTGTTTTGAAAGGGTCAGGGACTTTTTTTTAACCACTTGAGCCCCGGACCATTATGCTGCCTAAGGACCAGAGGTCTTTTTCCAATTTGGCACTGCGTCGCTTTAACTTTTAATTGCGCGGTCATGCAATGCTGTACCCAAACGAAATTTGCGTCCTTTTCTTCCCACAAATAGAGCTTTCTTTTGATGGCATTTGATCACCTCTGCCGTTTTTATTTTTTGCGCTATAAACGGAAAAAGACCGAAAATTTTGAAAAAAAATGATATTTTCTACTTTTTGTTATAAAAAAAATCCAATAAACTCAATTTTAGTCATACATTTAGGCCAAAATTTATTCGGCCACATGTCTTTGGTAAAAAAAAATGTCAATAAGCGTATATTTATTGGTTTGCGCAAAAGTTATAGCGTCTACAAACTAGGGTACATTTTCTGGAATTTACACAGCTTTTAGTTTATGACTGCCTATGTCATTTCTTGAGGTGCTAAAATGGCAGGGCAGTACAAAACCCCCCCCAAATGACCCCATTTTGGAAAGTAGACACCCCAAGGAAATTGCTGAGAGGCATGTTGAACCCATTGAATATTTATTTTTTTTGTCCCAAGTGATTGAATAATGACAAAAAAAAAAAAATATTTACAAAAAGTTGTCACTAAATGATATATTGCTCACACAGGCCATGGGCCTATGTGGAATTGCACCCCAAAATACATTCAGCTGCTTCTCCTGAGTATGGGGATACCACATGTGTGGGACTTTTTGGGAGCCTAGCCGCGTACGGGGCCCCGAAAACCAATCACCGCCTTCAGGATTTCTAAGGGCATAAATTTTTGATTTCACTCCTCACTAGCTATCACAGTTTTGAAGGCCATAAAATGCCCAGATGGCACAAACCCCCCCCCCAAATGACCCCATTTTGGAAAGTAGACACCCCAAGCTATTTGCTGAGAGGCATGTTGACTCCATAGAATACTTTCTTTTTTGACACAAGTTGCGGGAAAGTGACATTTTTTTTTATTTTTTTTTTTTTGGGAGCCTAGCCACGCACGGGACCCCGAAAACCAAGCACCGCCTTCAGGCTTTCTAAGGGCGTAAATTTTTGATTTCACTCTTCACTGCCTAGCACAGTTTCGGAGGCCATGGAATGCCCAGATGGCACAACCCCCCCCCCCCCCCCCAAAAGACCCCATTTTGGAAAGTAGACACCCCAAGCTATTTGCTGAGAGGCATGGTGAGTATTTTGCAGCTCTCATTTGTTTTTGAAAATGAAGAAAGACAAGAAAAAATGTATTTTTTTTTTCTTTTCTCAATTTTCGAAAGTTTGTGACAAAAAGTGAGGTCTGCAAAATACTCACTATACCTCTCAGCAAATAGCTTTTGCAAATAGCAAATGCCCTACAGATTAAAATGGTGGGTGTTTCATATTTTTTTTTTCACACAGTATTTGCGCAGCGATTTTTCAAACGCATTTTTTGGGGAAAAAACACACTTTTTAAATTTTAATGCACTAAAACACAGTATATTGCCCAAATGTTTGATGAAATAAAAAAGATGATCTTAGGCCGAGTACATGGATACCAAACATGACATGCTTTAAAATTGCGCACAAACGCGCAGCGGCGACAAAATAAATACATTTTTAAAGCTTTTAAAAGCCTTTACAGGTTACCACTTTAGATTTACAGAGGAGGTCTACTGCTAAAATTACTGCCCTCGTTCTGTCCTTCGCGGTGATACCTCACATGCATGGTGCAATTGCTGTTTACATTTGACGCCAGACCGACGCTTGCGTTCGCCTTTGCGCGAGAGCAGGGGGGGACGGGTGCTTTTTTTTTTTTTTTTTTCTTTATTATTTTTTTGCTTTTTTATCTTATTTTTAAACTGTTCCTTTCATTTTTTTTTTTTTTTTATTAATTTTATTGTTATCTCAGGGAATGTAAATATCCCCTATGATAGCAATAGGTAGTGACAGGTACTCTTTTTTTAAAAAAAATTGGGCTCTATAAGACCCTAGATCTCTCCTCTGCCCTCAAAGCATCTGACCACACCAAGATCGGTGTGATAAAATGCTTTCCCAATTTCCCAATGGTGCTGTTTACATTCGGCAAAATCTAAGTCATGAAATGCTCGTAGCTTCCGGTTTCTTAGGCCATAGAGATGTTTGGAGCCATTCTGGTCTCTGATCAGCTCTATGGTCAGCTGGCTGAATCACCGGCTGCATTTTCAGGTTCCCTGTTGGGACAGGAAAGCCAGAGAAAAACATGGAAGACGCTAGGATTGCTTTTACATGAAAGCCGACCGCTGGCTGAAAAGAATGATACCAAGATGATACCTAAACCTGCAGGCATCATTCTGGTATAACCACTCAAAGTCCAGCAACATACCAGTACGTTGCTGGTCCTTGTTAGGCATATATTGTAAACTTTTTTTTCATGCAGCCTGTGGGCTGAACGAAAAAAAGATATTGATCGGTGGGTATGCCCACCATTAGAATACCTCCCTTCATCCACCCACTTCTAATGATGGGCATACATGCACCATTTATATATGCCGAAGCATGGGGGCATCCTCCCGCAAAAGGCAGGAGCAAATTGCTCCTCCACCCACTGCTGCCCCCACGCTTCGGCATATATGCTGAAGTATGTAACTGTGGTGGTGAAATCACCTCCGACAGCGCTGGAGTCACGGCTTTATATATCGTGGGAGCAAAGCTGTTGCTGTCAAGATAAATAAATCCGCGCTGCAACTGAATGGCGTACCTGAAAACAATAAAATGGTTACCAACAAAACACAGTAAACGGTAAAGTATAAAAAATCTGAAAAGGAAACCTGGTAAAACATAATAACAATAAAACATTGCAGAATAGAATAGAGTAAAAAAGAGAAGAACAATAGAGAGAGAATAGAGAGAGAGAGAACAATAAAACAACAACTATTTTTGTTTTTTTTATTTTATATATTTTTTTGTGTTTGTTTTATTTATTTATTTTTTAGTAACTTTTCATTCCAGGTTTGGGTTTCTCAAAATGCAATGGCATCTTGGGAGACCCTGTGTTAGTGTGCCTAGTCTGTGCAGTGCTGAACCCTACGCTAATACTCAACTAATGTATGGTAGCGTTCAAAGCATTCACCCATGCAAAGACCAGGATTGCCAGGACAGGAGGGACAATAAGACCGGGTGTCACGCCTAAATCCGCGCTTGCTGCAGACACGACATCTTTTTTGGGGGGCTCGTTGGGTAGGGGTACTCGGGATGGCATAAAGAAAATGCTGCTCATGCAGCCGGCTTACTGCATTTGGTTGGGGAAGGTGAGGTAGAGCACCGTCTGGAAACAGAAGGGCTCTGACGATCTCTTCCTGGAATTTAAGGAAGGATCCAGTCTGTCCTGAAGCTCTGTATAGCACATGAGCATTCAGCAAAGCCAATTGAAATAAGTATACAGACACTTTTTTGTACCAGCGTCTGGCCTTACGGGCAACTAGGTACGGCGCCAACAACTGGTCGTTGAGGTCCACCTCTCCCATATTAAGGTTGTATTCGTGGACACCGAGGGGTTTCTCCACAACACCAGTCGCCGTAGGAGTTTGGGTCGTCGTGTCTGCATGAAGGGAGGTGAGAATGAAAACATTCTTCTTATCCCTCCACTTCATAGCGAGCAAATTATTATACTTCAAGCAGGCTCTCTCCCCCAGCCTAAGATGGGAATCTACAAGCCGCTGGGGAAAGCCCCGGCGATTAGGTCGCACGGTGCCACATGCTCCAATCTGCTGATCAAACAAGTGACTAAAAAGTGGCACGCTCGTATAATAATTGTCCACGTACAAGTGGTACCCCTTTCCGAATAAGGGTGACACCAAGTCCCACACTATCTTGCCAGCGCTTCCTATGTAGTCAGGGCAGTTTGTCGGCTCTACGTGACTATCTTTGCCCTCGTAAACCATAAAACTATATGTATAGCCTGTGGCCCTGTCACAGAGCTTATACATCTTGACCCCGTATCTGGCACGCTTGCTGGGAAGGTACTGTTTGAATGACAAGTGGCCAGAAAACTTAATCGGGGACTCATCAACGCAGACAACTTGATGGGGAGTAAACAAGTCTGCAAAACGTTGGTTGAAGTGGTTTACAAGGGGCCAAATTTTGTAGAGCCGATCGTATGCAGGGTCTCCACGAGGACGACAGAGTTCATTGTCGTTGAAGTGCATGAACCGCAAAATCTGCTCGTATCGTGCCCTGGCCATGGAAGCAGAGAACAAGGGTGAATGGTAAATTGGGTCAGTGGACCAATATGACCGCAACTTACTCTTTTTATTCAACCCCATGAGGAGGGAAAGGCCCAGAAAGGTCTTAAATTCGGAGACCGTAATTGGTCTCCAATCTCTGGCAAGGGAGGACTGGGGATTAGCGGCGATGTGTTGACCAGCGTATAAATTGCTTTGGTCCACAATAGATCTATAGAGATCTTCGGTGAAAAACAGTGAATAAAAATCCAGTGGCGTAAAGTCAACTGTCTCCACCTGAATTCCGGGTTGGCCAGTGAAAGGGGGAAGTACGGGTGCTGCAGAAGTGGTGGGTTCCCAATTCGGATTGGCCAATGCAGCAGGAAGGGCACTATGGGCACGACGGGCCTGTCTTTGTCTTCTTGGTGGCAGCGGGACACTACCAGTGCTTGCCACCTCGCCAGCTTGAACTGCACTTATGGGACTCGCCACGTCACCACGTGATACTGCAGTGCTGGATGTACGACCAGGGTGTACTAGGCCGCTGGTGCTTGCCAGTTCACCAGAAGGAGTAGCGGCGCTAGTACTTCTCTGCTCCATACGAGAGCCCTGCGGTTCTTGCACTTCAAGGACAGAAGAAGATTGGGGTCTGGTACGCCTGACCTTAGCAGGGACCACAACTCTGTCGTCAGAGCTATCTGTCAGGGAGCCGCTGTCCTCTACAGGTTCGTATTCTGAGCCTGAACTTGACAGATGAGTGACTTCATCTTCACTATCTGTCATACTCAGAAACGTGTAGGCCTCTTCACTAGTGTACCTTCTATTTGCCATTTTGGGCTCTAAATTTAGGGGTACACTAGTGAGACTCACAGGCAATAAAGCTCCTGACTGTCAGTGACTGTATCAAAACGCTACGAAAAAACTGTTAGCGATCGCAGGGATCAGGCCTGACTCTGCGAACGCTGCAGTTATGTGTGCTTTGTGTTTTGTAAGTGACAGTTATCGATCGATACTGCACTTGGGTGGGCTGGGCAGGGCTGGGCCGAGGAGCAAAACGCAGGTGCTAGCAGGTATCTGGGCTGATCCCGCTAACACTGCGTTTCAGGGAACCCTAAACTGCTGGGGAGTATAGATCTGATCGGATCAGATATCGATCCGCTCAGATACTATAGCACTAAGGGAGGTGTATGCTGCGTGCGTGGGTTTTAGCGGTACTGGCGCTAACCTGACGCTGCCTGGGGCGACGCAGACCTTATCTGATCCTAAAAACTTAACTTCTATCACCGCCGGGCAATTAGGGGTTAAACCTTTATAGGGTAATAAACGGCGGGTGCCCTAAAACTATAATAAACTGTAATAAACTACAAAAAACAAACTAGCTAACCAGCGTCACCCGTAACACTTATACGGTGATCGCTGGTGAAAGGGTTAACTAGGGGGCAATCACAGGGGGTTAAAACCTTTAGCAGGTAGTATATGGGGGTCCCTGTCGCTATAAAACACTGACAGCGAACCTATATACTTGCCTCCCTAACTAGCGTCACCTGTGTCACTAATACAGCGATCAGAAAAACGATCGCTTAGCGACACTGGTGACGGGGGTAATCAAGGGGTTAACTTTTATTAGGGGGTGGTTAGGGGGGTACCCTGGACCTAAGGGGGGGTACCCTAGACCTAAAGGGGGCTAACCTAACTGCCCTAACACTTGTAACTGACACAAACTGACACCAATGCAAAAAAAAAAAAAATGCTATTGGTGTCAGAGTGACAGGGGGTGATGGGGGGTGACAAGTGTGCCTGGCGTGTTCTACTGTTAGTGTAGTGTTGCGCAGACTTACTTGATGTCTTCTCTCCTCCGCGCGGCGACGAAAAGACCGGCTCGAGGAGAGATGACGTCACTTCCTTTCCCTCTGTTTACATTACAGAGGGAAAGGAAGCATTCTCATTCGCCGGGAGCGATCCGGAGGGGGTGGCCAACAATGGATGGCCACCCCCTCACCTCTCATCGCCCGGGAAGAAATGGCAACCGCCTCGGGCACCGGGGGGGGGACCGATCGGACCCCCTACCCGCGGAAGGCAAATCACGTACATGTATGTGATTTTGCCTGTCCGTGCCACCTTGCCGACGTACATCGGCGTGAGGCGGTCGTCAAGTGGTTAACCCAAAACTGTGCATTTTTGGTTCAATATACTTCAATGGAGAAGCTGCAGAAAAGCATGTAATGTGTTTTTGCAGCAATTTGTGTTTTTTAATCTGCCCAACAACAAATTTGGCCAAAATAATGCAAAAACGCAAATTGCAGCAAAAATCACGTGTGTAAAAATCAAAAAGCACTGCAGAAACAGATCACAAGCAAACTGCATAGGTGTGTACCGAGCCTTATGCTGGCCACACGGATCAATTTTCAGACGAGAATGTTGTTTGAAATTTTCACTTGCTTTTAACATTACTGTTTAAAATGAATGTAATCTCTGTACGAAAACCACATACACTGTCTGAAAATTCCTTTGACCAAGAAGTTTTCTATTTCCAAATTTTCCTGTCACTGTGGTTGAAAATGAACGTCAATTTGACCCCACTAACAATTAGAAAATCGAAAACCAATGTTCTTAAAATTACATTTTCTTTTTTTGAAGGAAGACATTGTTTTTTTTAATACAAAAATTTGATCTCTGAGTCTGATATTTACTAGATTTACTCTTTAACCAGTTGCCGACCGCCGCACGAACATATACGTCCTCAGAGCGGCAGGGGCAGGCAAAAGGGCTTACAGGTACGTCCTTGCCTGCCCGCTGGTGGGGGCCCCCCCCCGGTGCCTGCGGAGGTCGGCAAATCCTCCCCAACGATCGGTGGTGAGGGGGAGGCCATCCATTCGTGGCCCCCCCTCGCGATCGCTCCCAGCCAATGGGATCATTTCCCTGCCTCTGTATTGTACACAGAGGCAGAGGAAATTATGTCATCTCTCCTCGGCTCGGTATTTTCCGTTCCGGCGCCGAGGAGAGAAGACTGTAATGTGAGTGCACAACACACACACACACATGCCAGGCATACATTACACCCCCGATTTCAGGGGGGAGCAGATGCTTGTCTAATACAGGTATTTGCTCCTACTTCTGGCGATAGATCGCCGCAGAACCTGCGGGGATATACACCATGTCTGGCCCCTCCTCTCCCCCCCCCCCCCTGCTGTCTTATGTCTTCTGGGAGACGCATATGTCCCAGAAGACAGCAGGGACCAGTTAGGATGCCCAGTGCGACTCGCGCATGCGCAGTAGGGAACCGGGCTCCAGGCTGTGCTTCACTTCCTGATTCTGAAGATGGCAACGCCTCCACCTGGGAGCTGAGGGACAGGTCGGCTACGGGTGAGGACATCGTGGGCGCCCTGGATAGGTAAGTGTCCATATTTTAAAAGTTAGCTGCTGTATTTGTAGCTGCTGACTTTTTTTTTTATTTTTTTTTTCGGCGGAACTCCACTTTAAGAAGAATGAAAAAATAAATAAAAATGAATATATATATATATATATATATATATATATATGTATGTATATATTAATTATACAGTCAGGTCCATAAATATTGGGACATCAACACAATTCTGATCTTTTTGGCTCTATACACCACCACAATGGATTTGAAATGAAACGAACAAGATGTGTTTTAACTGCAGACTTTCAGCTTTAATTTGAGGGTGTTTACATCCAAATCAGGTGCACGGTGTAGGAATTACAACAGTTTGTATATGTGCCTCCCACTTTTTAAGGGACTAAAAGTGATGGTACAATTGGCTGCTCAGCTGTTCCATGGCCAGGTGTGTGTTATTCCCTCATTATCCCATTTACAAGTAGCGGATAAAAGGTCCAGAGCTCATTTCAAGTGTGCTATTTGCATTTTGAACCTGTTGCTGTCAACTCTCAATATGAGATCCAAAGAGCTGTCACTATCAGTGAAGCAAGCCATCATTAGGCTGAAAAAAACAAAACAAACCCACCAGAGAGATAGCAAAAACATTAGATGTGGCCAAATGAACTGTTTGGAACATCCTTAACCACTTGACGACCGCCTCACGCCGATGTACGTCGGCAAAGTGGCACGGACAGGCAAAATCACGTACAGGGTACGTGATTTGCCTTCCGCGGGTGGGGGGTCCGATCGGACCCCCCCCCGGTGCCCGAGGCGGTCGTCGTTTGTCCAGCGGCGATCGGTGATGAGGGGGAGACCATCCGTTCGTGGCCCCCCTCTCGCGATCGCCGCCGGCCAATGAGAATCTTCCTTTGCTGCTGTATGCTAAACAGCAGCAAAGGAAATGATGTCATCTCTCCTCGGCTCGGTAATTTCCGTTCCGGCCCGAGGAGAGAAGACATCAATGTGAGTGCACAAACACACACACACACACAGTAGAACATGCCAGGCACACAAAACACCCCGATCCCCCCCCAATCACCCCCCCCCCCCTGTCACAAACTGACACCAGCAGTTTTTTTTTTTTTTTTTTCTTCTGATTACTGCATAGTGTCAGTTTGTGACAGTAAGTGTGTTAGGGCAGTTAGTATTACCCCCCTTTAGGTCTAGGGTACCCCCCTAACCCCCCCTAATAAAGTTTTAACCCCTTGATCACCCCCTGTCGCCAGTGTCACTAAGCGATCATTTTTCTGATCGCTGTATTAGTGTCGCTGGTGACGCTAGTTAGTGAGGTAAATATTTAGGTTCGCCGTCAGCGTTTTATAGCGTTGGGGACCCCCATATACTACCTAAAAAAAAGTGTTTAAACCCCTTGATGGCCCCCTAGTTAACCCTTTCACCACTGATCACCGTATAACCGTTACGGTTGACGCTGGTTAGTTTGTTTATTTTTTATAGTGTCAGGGCACCCGCCGTTTATTACCGAATAAAGGTTTAGCCCCCCGATCGCCCGGCGGTGATATGCGTCGCCCCAGGCAGCGTCAGATTAGCGCCAGTACCGCTAACACCCACGCATGCAGCATGCGCCTCCCTTAGTGGTATAGTATCTGATCGGATCAATATCTGATCCGATCAGATCTATACTAGTGTCCCCAGCAGTGTTCCCAAAAACGCAGTGTTAGCGGGATCAGCCCAGATACCCGCTAGCACCTGCGTTTTGCCCCTCCGCCCGGCCCAGCCCACCCAAGTGCAGTATCGATCGATCACTGTCACTTACAAAACACTAAACGCATAACTGCAGCGTTCGCAGAGTCAGGCCTGATCCCTGCGATCGCTAACAGTTTTTTTGGTAGCATTTTGGTGAACTGGCAAGCACCAGCCCCAGGCAGCGTCAGGTTGGCGCCAGTACCGCTAACACCCACGCACGCAGCATACGCCTCCCTTAGTGGTATAGTATCTGAACGGATCAATATCTGATCCGATCAGATCTATACTAGCGTCCCCAGCAGTTTAGGGTTCCCAAAAACGCAGTGTTAGCGGAATCAGCCCAGATACCTGCTAGCACCTGCGTTTTGCCCCTCCGCCCGGCCCAGCCCAGCCCACCCAAGTGCAGTATCGATCGATCACTGTCACTTACAAAACACTAAACGCATAACTGCAGCGTTCGCAGAGTCAGGCCTGATCCCTGCGATCGCTAACAGTTTTTTGGTAGCGTTTTGGTGAACTGGCAAGCGCCAGCGGCCTAGTACACCCCGGTCGTAGTCAAACCAGCACTGCAGTAACACTTGGTGACGTGGCGAGTCCCATAAGTGCAGTTCAAGCTGGTGAGGTGGCAAGCACAAGTAGTGTCCCGCTGCCACCAAAAAGACAAACACAGGCCCGTCATGCCCATAGTGCCCTTCCTGCTGCATTCGCCAATCCTAATTGGGAACCCACCGCTTCTGCAGCGCCCGTACTTCCCCCATTCACATCCCCAACCAAATGCAGTCGGCTGCATGAGAGGCATTTTTATGTCCTCCCGAGTACCCCTACCCAACGAACCCCCCAAAAAAGATGTCGTGTCTGCAGCAAGCGCGGATATAGGCGTGACACCCGCTATTATTGTCCCTCCTGTCCTGACAATCCTGGTCTTTGCATTGGTGAATGTTTTGAACGCTACCATTCACTAGTTGAGTATTAGCGTAGGGTACAGCATTGCACAGACTAGGCACACTTTCACAGGGTCTCCCAAGATGCCATCGCATTTTGAGAGACCCGAACCTGGAACCGGTTACCGTTATAAAAGTTAGTTACAAAAAAAGTGTAAAAAAAAAAAAAAAAAATATGAAATAAAAAAAAAATAGTTGTTGTTTTATTGTTCTCTCTCTCTCTATTCTCTCTCTCTCTCTATTGTTCTGCTCTTTTTTACTGTATTCTATTCTGCAATGTTTTATTGTTATTGTTATTATGTTTTATCATGTTTGTTTTTCAGGTGTGTAATTATTTACACTTTACTGTGCTTTATTGTTAACCATTGTTAACCATTTTTTTGTCTTCAGGTACGCCATTCACGACTTTGAGTGGTTATACCAGAATGATGCCTGCAGGTTTAGGTATCATCTTGGTATCATTCTTTTCAGCCAGCGGTCGGCTTTCATGTAAAAGCAATCCTAGCGGCTAATTAGCCTCTAGACTGCTTTTACAAGCCGTGGGAGGGAATGCCCCCCCCCCCCCACCGTCTTCCGTGTTTTTCTCTGGCTCTCCTGTCTCAACAGGGAACCTGAGAATGCAGCCGGTGATTCAGCCAGCTGACCATAGAGCTGATCAGAGACCAGAGTGGCTCCAAACATCTCTATGGCCTAAGAAACCGGAAGCTACGAGTATTTCATGACTTAGATTTCGCCGGATGTAAATAGCGCCATTGGGAAATTGGGGAAGCATTTTATCACACCGATCTTGGTGTGGTCAGATGCTTTGAGGGCAGAGGAGAGATCTAGGGTCTAATAGACCACAATTTTTTCAAAAAAGAGTACCTGTCGCTACCTATTGCTATCATAGGGGATATTTACATTCCCCGAGATAACAATAAAAATGATTAAAAAAAAAAATATGAAAGGAACAGTTTAAAAGTAAGATTAAAAAAGTAAAAAAATAATAAAGAAAAAAAAAAAAAAAAAAAAAAAACACCCCTGTCGCCCCCTGCTCTCGCGCTAAGGCGAACGCAAGCGGCGGTCTGTCGTCAAACGTAAACAGCAATTGCACCATGCATGTGAGGTATCACCGCGAGGGCAGTAATTTTTCCAGTAGATCGAGGGCAGTAATTTTTCCAGTAGACCTCCTCTGTAAATCTAAAGTGGTAACCTGTAAAGGCTTTTGAAGGCTTTTAAACATGTATTTATTTTGTTGCCACTGCACGTTTGTGCGCAATTTTAAAGCATGTCATGTTTGGTATTCATGTACTCGGCCTAAGATCATCTTTTTTATTTCATCAAACATTTGGGCAATATAGTGTGTTTTAGTGCATTAAAATTAAAAAAAGTGTGTTTTTTCCCCAAAAAATGCGTTTGAAAAATTGCTGCGCAATTACTGTGTGAAAAAAAAAAAATGAAACACCCACCATTTTAATCTGTAGGGCATTTGCTTTAAAAAAATATATAATGTTTGGGGGTTCAAAGTAATTTTTTTGCAAAAAAAAAAAAACTTTTTCATGTAAACAATAAGTGTCAGAAAGGGCTTTGTCTTCAAGTGGTTAGAAGAGTGGGTGATGTGTGACATAAGCTTCTAAATGTTGTGCATAAAATGCCAGGACAGTTCAAAACCCCCCCAAATGACCCCATTTTGGAAAGTAGACACCCCAAGCTATTTGCTGAGAGGCATGTCGAGTCCATGGAATATTTTATATTGCGACACAAGTTGCGGGAAAGAGACAATTTTTTTTTTTTTTTTTTTTGCACAAAGTTGTCACTAAATGATATATTGCTCAAACATGCCATGGAAATATGTGAAATTACACCCCAAAATACATTCTGCTGCTTCTCCTGAGTACGGGGATACCACATGTGTGAGACTTTTTGGGAGCCTAGCCGCGTACGGGACCCCGAAAACCAAGCACCGCCTTCAGGCTTTCTAAGGGCGTGAATTTTTGATTTCACTCTTCACTGCCTATCACAGTTTCGGAGGCCATGGAATGCCCAGGTGGCACAAAACCCCCCCAAATGACCCCATTTTGGAAAGTAGACACCCCAAGCTATTTGCTGAGAGGTATAGTGAGTATTTTGCAGACCTCACTTTTTGTCACAAAGTTTTGAAAATTGAAAAAAGAAAAAAAAAAAATGTTTTTTCTTGTCTTTCTTCATTTTCAAAAACAAATGAGAGCTGCAAAATACTCACCATGCCTTTCAGCAAATAGCTTGGGGTGTCTACTTTCCAAAATGGGGTCATTTGGGGGGGTTTTGTGCCACCTGGGCATTCCATGGCCTCCGAAACTGTGATAGGCAGTAAAGAGTGAAATCAAAAATTTTCACCCTTAGAAATCCTGAAGGCAGTGATTGGTTTTCGGGGTCCAGTACGCGGCTAGGCTCCCAAAAAGTCCCACACATGTGGTATCCCCATACTCAGGAGAAGCAGCTAAATGTATTTTGGGGTGCAATTCCACATATGCCCATGGCCTGTGTGAGCAATATATCATTTAGTGACAACTTTATGAAAAAAAAAAAAAAAAAAAAAAAAAAAAGTGTCACTTTCCCGCAACTTGTGTCAAAATATAAAATATTCCATGGACTCAATATGCCTCTCAGCAAATAGCTTGGGGTGTCTACTTTCCAAAATGGGGTCATTTTGGGGGGTTTTGTGCCATCTTGGCATTCCATGGCCTCCGAAACTGTGATAGGCAGTGAAGAGTGAAAGCAAAAATTTACACCCTTAGAAATCCTGAAGGCGGTGATTGGTTTTCGGGGCCCCGTACGCGGCTAGGCTCCCAAAAAGTCCCACACATGTGGTATCCCCATACTCAGGAGAAGCAGCAGAATGTATTTTGGGGTGCAATTCCACATAGGCCCATGGCCTGTGTGAGCAATATATCATTTAGTGACGACTTTTTGTAAATATTTTTTTTTTTTTTGTCATTTTTCAATCACTTGGGACAAAAAAAATAAATATTCAATGGGTTCAACATGCCTCTCAGCAATTTCCTTGGGGTGTCTACTTTCCAAAATGGGGTCATTTGGGGGGGGTTTGTACTGCCCTGCCATTTTAGCACCTCAAGAAATGACATAGGCAGTCATAAACTAAAAGCTGTGTAAATTCCAGAAAATGTACCCTAGTTTGTAGACGCTATAACTTTTGCGCAAACCAATAAATATACGCTTATTGACATTTTTTTTACCAAAGACATGTGGCCGAATACATTTTGGCCTAAATGTATGACTAAAATTTAGTTTATTGGATTTTTTTTATAACAAAAAGTAGAAAATATCATTTTTTTTCAAAATTTTCGGTCTTTTTCCGTTTATAGCGCAAAAAATAAAAACCGCAGAGGTGATCAAATACCATCAAAAGAAAGCTCTATTTGTGGGAAGAAAAGGACGCAAATTTCGTTTGGGTACAGCATTGCATGACCGCGCAATTAGCAGTTAAAGCGACGCAGTGCCAAATTGGAAAAAGACCTCTGGTCCTTAGGCAGCATAATGGTCCGGGGCTCAAGTGGTTAAAAAGAAAGAATGCATCGGTGAGCTCAGCAATACCAAAAGACCCGGAAGACCACGGAAAACAACTGTGGTGGATGACCGAAGAATTCTTTCCCTGGTGAAGAAAACACCCTTCACAACAGTTGGCCAGATCAAGAACACTCTCCAGGAGGTAGGTGTATGTGTGTCAAAGTCAACAATCAAGAGAAGACTTCACCAGAGTGAATACAGAGGGTTCACCGCAAGATGTAAACCATTGGTGAGCCTTAAAAAACAGGAAGGCCAGATTTTGCCAAACATCTAAAAAAAAGCCTTCACCGTTCTGGAACAACATCCTATGGACAGATGAGACCAAGATCAACTTGTACCAGAGTGATGGGAAGAGAAGAGTATGGAGAAGGAAAGGAACTGCTCATGATCCAAAGCATACCACCTCATCAGTGAAGCAAGGTGGTGGTAGTGTCATGGCGTGGGCATGTATGGCTGCCAATGGAACTGGTTCTCTTGTATTTATTGATGGTGTGACTGCTGACAAAAGCAGCAGGATGAATTCTGAAGTGTTTCGGGCAATATCTGCTCATATTCAGCAAAATGCTTCAGAACTCACTGGACGGCGCTTCACAGTGCAGATGGACAATGACCTAAAGCATACTGCGAAAGCAACCAAAGAGTTTTTTAAGGGAAGGAAGTGGAATGTTATGCAATGGCCAAGTCAATCACCTGACCTGAATCCGATTGAGCATGCATTTCACTTGCTGAAGACAAAACTGAAGGGAAAATGCCCCAAGAACAAGCAGGAACTGAAGACAGTTGCAGTAGAGGCCTGGCAGAGCATCACCAGGGATGAAACCCAGCGTCTGGTGATGTCTATACGTACCAGACTTCAGGCTGTAATTGACTGCAAAGGGTTTGCAACCAAGTATTAAAAAGTGAAAGTTTGATGGATGATTGTTAATCTGTCCCATTACTTTTGGTCCCTTAAAAAGTGGGAGGCACATATACAAACTGTTGTAATCCCTACACCGTTCACCTGATTTGGATGTAAATACCCTCAAATTAAAGCTGAAAGTCTGCAGTTAAAGCACATCTTGTTTGTTTCATTTCAAATTCATTGGGGTGGTGTATAGAGCAAAAAAGATTAGTTAGTGCCACAAGATCTCAAGTGTGAATGGGGAGAAGGTGTGTTAAATTTGGTGTTATCCCTCTCACTCTGGTCACTGGAAGTTCAACATGGCACCTCATGGCAAAGAACTCTCTGAGGAGCTGAAAAAAATAATTGTTGCTCTTCCTAAAAATGGCTTAGGTTAGAAGATTACCAAGACCCTGAAACTGAGCTGCAGCACGGTGGCCAAAACCATACAGAGGTTTAACAGGTCAGGTTCCACTCAGAACAGGCCTCACTGTGGTCAACCAAAACAGTTGAGTGCATGTGTTTAGCGTCATATCCAGAGGTTGTCTTTGGGAAATAGACGTATGAGTGCTGCCAGCATTGCTGCAGAGTTTGAAGGGGTGGAGGGCCAGCCTGTCAGTGCTCAGACCATACGCCGCACACTGCATCAAATTGGTCTGCATGGATGTCGTCCCAGAAGGAAGCCTCTTCTAAAGATGATGCACAAGAAAGCCCACAAACAGTTTGCTGAAGACAAACCGACTAAGGACATGGATCACTGGAACCATGTCTTGTGGTCTGATGAGACCAAGATAAACTTATTTGGTTCAGATGGTGTCAAGCGTGTGTGGTGGCTACCAGGTGAGGAGTACAAAGACAAGTGTGTCTTGCCTACAGTCAAGCATGGTGGTGGGAGTGTCATGGTTTGGGGCTGCATGAGTGCTGACAGCACTGGGGAGCTACAGTTTATTGAGGGAACCATGAATGCCAACATGTACTGTGACTTACTGAAGCAGAGCATGATCCCCCTCCCTTTGGAGACTGGGCTGCAGGGCAGTATTTCAACATAACGACCCCAACTACACCTCCAGGATGACCACTGCCTTGCTAAAGAAGCTGAGGGTAAAGGTGAAGGACTGGCCAAGCATGTCTCCAGACCTAAACCCTATTAAGCATCTATGGGGCATACTCAAACGGAAGGTGGAGGAGCGCAATATCTCTAACATCCACCAGCTCCGTACTGTCATCATGGAGGAGTGGAAGAGGACTCCAGTGGCAACCTGTGAAGTTCTGGTGAACTCCATGCCCAAGGAGGGTTAAAGCAGTGCTGGAAAATAATGGTGGCCACACAAAATATTGACACTTTGAGCCCAATTTGGACATTTTCACTTAGGGGTGTACTCTTGTTGCCAGCGGTTTAGACATTAATGGCTGTATGTTGAGTTCTTTTGAGGGGACAGCAAATTTACACTGTTATACAAGCTGTACAGTCACTACTTTACATTGTAGCAAAGTGTAATTTCTTCACTGTTGTCACATGAAAAGATATAATAAAATATTTACCAAAATGTGAGCGGTGTACTCACTTTTGTGAGATACAGTGTGTGTGTGTGTGTCATATTTTTACATAATTTTATTTATTGATTTCATTTTGACTGTCAATATATATTTGAATTGATAATGGATTCATTAGCTTTTTCCTTATTCCTGTGGTCTGAAAGGGAAGTTTCTGCTGTTTTTCTAATGATTGCTCATTCTACCAGCAGTGTTGGTACTTCCTGGGTGGTTTGTTGTCAGTCTTTAGTGACACAAGTTTGCAGGGCTGCGGTTTGGTCTTCGGTTCATAACTTTACAAGGTTTTAGCAGATGGATGCAAGAGCCTCTAAGGGTACGTCTTTTGACTGTATTGTCTTATAGGCTGCTGTGTAGATTCCTTCTGGTCTCTTGGTGGCTGTGTCTCCCTTCCCACATTTGCAGTGCTTTGGGACATCCCAATAAGTAAAGATTAATATCCAGGCTCTGTGTCTTGTGACGTATGATCAAGAAAACTGGATTTTTTTTTTTTTTACTTGTAAAATCTATTTCTTGGAGTACGTCACAGGACACAGAGGCTCCTCGCCTCTTTGTTGGATGCTAGCTTGCTACAAAACTGTGTACTTCTTATATGGGAGGTATATTTAAGGGAGGCCCCTATAGGTACTTGTTAAGTAAGTAGTAATATCCTGGCTCTGCTTCCTGTGATGGGTAAGTACAAAAATCCAGTTTTTATTCTCCAGGGTGTCTGCTTTCAGAAAATATATAATTGGTGTTTTTAATGTAATTTCCAGCAAAAAATTCAGATTTTTATGAGTGTGAAAATTTTAAACCTTGCCGGAAGACAAGTGGTAAAATTAATCTTTACCAAAAAAGCACATTATGCACTCCCATATGGGTATAGCAGCCTTGTGTGCTAAACCTACTTTCCGGGGGGGCGTGGCCGAACGAGGCATGTAAGAGGACGTGCAGCCGTTTGCTCCCCCGATCATCCTGCAGAATCCGACTCACAGCACTGCCATCCTACAGCCTCGAGACAGACACCATTGAACTCAGCGGAACCCACTGAACAAAAGGCCAGTATTATTTTTGTGCCACATAATGTCTAGATGCACACAGGGCCCCCGAATCCCGCCGGACCTTCTGGTCCAAGATGGCGGCCTCCCGCCCTGCTCAGCTAAGGAAGCAGCCCAGCGCCTCTTCTATAAATGGGGGGGAAAGACACTCCACCTACCCCAGGGCCTAGCAGGCATAATCTGGAGGTGGACAACAGGGATCTAGATAACACGCCTCTGATTCTGTCTAACCCACCTGCTCTGTCCTGTGTCCCAAAACCCCACAAAAATATCCAATATGGCGGCGCCCAGCATACAGGATAGTACTGATACTAATGACCCTGAGCCGCCAATACTGGCTGCGGTAGCTGTCTGCAACTCCTCTATTACCAACCTGGCAGGGGAGGTGAAAAGCATGAAAATGGAAATATCAATTGTGCGGCAAGGATATGCAGAAGCTACCTGAACAGACCTCTGCAGTGGAAGGGCATATTAGCACGCTGCAGGATGAATGGCAACCATTACAGAGGGATGTTAAATATACTCCATGGCGGCAGCCAACGCATCAAGGTTGGAAGACATGGAGAACTGCCTTCATAGAAATAACGTATGCGCAGTAGGCATATCGGAAAAGGCAGAAGGCAAGAATCCTGTGGCGTTCATCAAGGCATGGTTAGCTGACACGTTCGGGAAGGACGCTTTTTCATCCATGTTCGCGACTGAGAGAGCCCATAGGGTCCCGTCGTGCCCGCCACCACAGGGAGCACCTCTGAGACCCTTCCTGTTCCGTCTACTCAATTACAGAGACAGGGACACCATACTGTCTAAAGCCAGGGTTATAGTCAAGTTTTATAGTCTAAAGCCAGTGGATAATGCAAGAAATCTTGCTGTTTCCCGATTTTTCGGCGGAAGTACTGTACAAAGGCAGAGGGTGAAATTCCTGGATATCAAGAAACGACTGCGGGTGGTGAATGTTCAATATTTTATGCTTTACCCAGCAAAATTGAAGGTGCTCGCCAACGGTTCGTCTCACTTCTTTGACAATCCTACTTCTGCCATGCACTGGCTGGACAGGGAGGAACGCAATCTGGAGCGGTTCCACCCTGAAGGCTGAGAACAGAAAGAATTATTTTCATCGGTGCAAAGCACATAATAGCTGTGCGGTGGGACAGGTTCATCCAGTTTGATCTTACCATCTATTGGTCCCTCCCCGCACTATACGGCTAATCTACTACGTTCTGGGACATATATTAACCGCTTCCCGCCGAGCATACGCAAATGTGTGCACTCGGCTTTTGGGGGTTATACCAGGATGATGCTCGCAGCTGCAGGCATCATCCTGGTACAGTTTTTTTTAGAGCCGGCGATCGGCTTTCCTGGACAGTACTGATACTAATGACCCTAAAAGCCGCTCGGCTGTTATACCGGAGGAGCGGGAGGGGACATGTCCCCCCCCCCCCTCATCCGTCCGCCCTTACCGTTCCATCGGGAGGCCCGATGACCAATCTGCCACCTCCGGCGGCTAGGGACAGACTGGAACGAAGCCGTGAGTGGCTTCGTTCCAGCCTCCTAATAGTAAACACTGAAGCGATGTCATGACGTCACTTCCCGTTTACTCGGCTGCCAATGGCGCAGTTTTTAAAAACCTATACAGTATTCAGAATCACCAAACGGCGATCTAAATACAATTGAAAATGCAATTGAAATGCAAAGGAGAGATTGGGTTTTTTTTTATTTTTTTAAACAATTTATTAATATGAAAATAAATAAAATAAGGAAAAAAAAAGTAAAGTTCCAGCGAGTTCGCGCAGCAAAGAAAACTCATACGGAAGTCGCGCCCGCATATGTAAACGGTGTTCAAATCACATGTGAGGTATTGCCGCAATCGTCAGAGCAAGAGCAATAATTCTAGCACTAGACCTCCTCTGTAACTCTAACCTGGTAACTGTAAAAAAAATTTAAAGCGTCGCCTATGGAGATTTTTAGGTACTGTAGTTTGTCGCCATTCCACGAGTGCGTGCAATTATAAAGCATGACATGTTTGGTATCTATTTTCTCGGTGTAACATCATCTTTCACGTTATACAAAAAAATTGGGTAACTTTACTGTTTGTTTTTTTTTTTTTTTTTTTTAAATTAAAGTGTTCCTTTTCCCAAAAAGTTGAGTTTAAAACACCACTGCACAAATACCGTGTGATATGAAATATTGCAACAATCGCCATTTTATTCTCTAGATTCTCTGCTAAAAATATATATATATATATATATATAAATAATGTTTGGGGGCTCTAAGTAATTTTCTAGAAAAAAATGCGGATTTTAACTTGTAAACACCAAATTTCAAAAATAGGCTTAGTCATGAAAGAGTTAAGTGACCAAGTCTGACAATACTTACCTGGTCTATTTACCTCTCGGGCTACGTTATTGCCCCTTAGCGGACTTACCCCCCCTCGTGTTGAGGGGCATCCTATGATTACTTGGGTCCTGTTGACCCGGAACTATGGTTTTGGTTCTCTTTTTGTTCTTTTATAATTTTTCTTTCAACAGATTTATTTCTTTTTGTCTTTTTTATTTTCATTTTTTTTTACAAATGGGTCTGAAATGGGAAAATCCACGGTTGTCTATTCACCAATTTAACACTAGAGGGAGCACCAAACGTGTTAATGCTGCCATTTATAATGACAAATTACATTAGGGCCTAACCCTGCAACACAAAGGACAAACTATTAATCCTCCCCATATTCTGCCTACATGTATTATGTCTGCCAACTCCAATAAGGGACTGCTCTTTCTCTCATGGAATGTGAGGGGCTTTAAGTGATGGGACAAAGTGGGGGGAAATGTTTCCTTATTTATCTAGAATGAACCCACATGTCGTGTGTCTCCAGGAGACACACTTACAACCTGACTCTGTCCGCCTGCTTAAATCCCGTAAATTTCCGGTACAATTTCACTCCACCTGCTCCTCCTTTTTCTAGGGGAGTGGGTGTGCTGATTGCTAAGAATATCTCTTTACATTGTATGGAGAAGCAGATTGACAGAGGGTAAATTTTGTATTCCTGTTTCTGCAGCCTGGGGGGCTTTAGATGCATTATTGCAGCAATGTATATCCCTCCACCTTTTAATTCAGATCCTCTGAAGAAATTAGCGCAGTTTATGGCAATGCACCCCAGGACCCCCGTTTTAGCCCTGGGGGACTTTTAATATTATTGATCCACAACTGAACAGACTATCCACTCGCCCTGGAACCAAGAGAGCGATGTCCCGCAGAGATGATGTGTTGCTCCCATATGTTTTAGATCCGGCCTATGAACCCCGCCTCCTATCGGATCACTCTCCATTTTGGGTACGGGTGGATACAGCAGCTCTATCCGTCAGACCAATGTGGAGAGTCAATCCATTTTGGTTAACCTTGGTCCCCACCCCAGAACCCATCCCTGGCGAGCTGAGGGAATTTCTGATGTTCAATAACCAATCAGCTAGTGGGGCAGTAATATGGGATGCTATAAAAGCATTCTTATGGGGCCTCCTCATACGGGAGATATCTAGTATAAAGAAAATGTCTAGAGAATGGGAGGACACGGTCCGCCTTGAGCTACAACGTAGGGAGATGGCCCTGGTAGCGGACCCTACTCCAGCCAACCAGAGTGGCTAGACGGAGGCCCAATCCTTATATAATAGGGTAGTAATGTCAAAAGCTGAAAAAAAGAGATTTTTCCTTCAACAACTATTTTGAGGAAGGAGAGAATACAGGTCACCTATTGGCTATGATCACTAAGGGGCAGCAGGAATCCACCTCTATTACTGAGATTAGGAAAATTAATGGTGAGGTTAGCCCCTCTACTACCGTCATTTTGGATACGTTTCAGCAATTCTATGCAGATTTATATACCTCTAAAACTCAGAATAATCCATCTGACTTGGCTCTGTTTTTAAGGGACTGTACCTTTCCCCAGGTCTCCGTGGCTGAAAAAGAGTCACTAGACTCCTTATTCACAATGGAAGAGCTGATTGAGGCACTGGCAGAAGCACCAAATCACAAATCCCCTGGGTCAGATGGGCTGCCTGTCGAGGTATACACCAGGTATCCTCTTACCTCCACTATTGCGGGCCCTACAAGAGGCAGCTAAAATGGGTCATCTACCTGACTCGATGAAGGAGGCCATCATTGTGGTCCTTCTCAAGCCAGGTAAGGATAGACAGACAGATACCGGATTCATACCGCCCCATATCGCTGCTTAATATTGATGTCAAGCTGCTAGCTAGGGTCCTTGCTAACAGACTCTCTGGTGTTGTTGGGCGGCTGGTACATCGTGACCAATCTGGATTTATTCAGACACGGTCCACAGCGGACAACATCCGACGCCTCTTCCTCAATATTCAAACTCCAGTGGATAACACTGGGGGTAGGGCCATTTTGTCCTTGGACGCTGCCAAGGCTTTTGACAGCGTTGAATGGCCCTATCTCTGGGAATCCCTGGCTAGCTTTCGTCTGGGGAGTGCTTTTATCAACTGGGTGAAAGTACTATACTCTGAACCTCGGGCCAGAGTTCGAGTTAATAATTCCCTCTCCTTACCCTTTGTGTTACACCGGGGTACTTGTCAGGGCTGCCCGTTATCTCCCCTTTTGTTTGCACTAGCAGTGGAACCACTTGCCATGTTAATTCGCAATAATGGGGACATTGTGGGATTCTGCAGGGGTCAGCTGGAGGAAAGGACCTTGATGGCAACCATTATTAAACTTGGTGAGTTCTCCAGATTTACTATTAACTGATCCAAATCCATACTTATGCCCCTAGATCCACTAGTATCACCTCTCTCCCCAGAGGCATCCCAAATTGCCATTGTTAACACTTTCAAATATTTGGGAGTAATGATATCGCCAGACCCTACTGAATACTTGAAACTTAATCTAGCCCCCCTAATGGACAGGCAACGTGTTAAATGTCAGGGATGGTGTAAGCTTCCACTATCAGTGGTAGGGCGGGTAAATCTAATCGTAATTATCTGGGCACTGCAGCTCCTATACATCTTCCACAATTCTATGTGGATTCCCAACAAATGGTTTAAGAAGATTGACTCCCAACTTTGCAACCTTATCTGGAGAAAAGGTAGAGCCCATATCAGCCTAACACTACAATTTGGCAAGGACGGGGGGGGGGGTCTCTCATCTGGAGATGGGTCTGCCGGGTATCCCTTCGTCCTTCCCAACAGCAGTACTACTCCAGAAGGTTTGGAAGGCAGTTAAAGGCACACTAACCATAGGTGGTCCAATGGAGTTTACTCCCATTTGGGACAATCCCATCTCTCCTGAACTATCCAAACTACAGGGCTTCTCCCTTTGGTCAAGAATAGGGATATGGTTCTTCATACAATTATATGATGGCAATGTACTTAAATCATTTGAAAACTTATGTTGGGAATTCTCTCTAACACGGAAACAATTTTACCAATACCTCCAACTCAGGCATGCGTTACAAACCCAGACACGAACTGTTAGTTTAAATATCACTAAATCCTTTCTGACATAGGAGGTCCTACAAGCTAACAACCGCAAGGCTGTGATATCACGAGCCTACTCTACTTTAGTATCCACAATTCAAAATCCTGCCCTACCTAAATGTAGAACGCACTGGTCCATGGACGTGGGAGACATAGACGTGACCTGTGGGACATGGCCCTGGAATCAATTCCGGCGGTGTCAGTCTCGGCATCTCATAAACTCTCACAATTGTTTATACTTCATAGGTCATATTGTACACCTATACAACTATATGAATGGGGCAGAAGAGATTCCCCCTTATGCCCCAAATGTTCCATTCACAGGGGTGACTTTATACACATGATATGGCGCTGCCCGAAGCTTAATAGATATTGGACAGAGGTCACACAGACTGTATCTGATGTAGCTCAAACACCCATACTGTGTACGCCACTGGTGTGCCTCCTGGGATCAGTTGATGCTGAAATGTATCCAAAAGGCATGTATATAATGGTAACTAGACTATTATACCTGGCCAGGAAACTCAGCATGATGCTGGCTTGCGACTAACGTACCTACAAAGGCCCAGTGGATCGCATATGTCAATTCTCTCCTCCTAAGGGAACAGTTGGCATACCGACACCGAAATGCTCCAAGAAAATTTGACCTTATGTGGCAGAACTGGTTAGACAACCCCAACCTTGCTCCCCCTCAACTAAGGCCCCTTTTACACTGGGGTGGGGGCAGCGTCGGCGGTAAAGCGCCGCTATTGTTAGCAGCGCTTTACCTCCGGTATTCGGCTGCTAGCGGGGGGGCGGTTTTACCCCCCGCTAGCTGCCGAGAAAGGGTTACCGACGGTATAGCCGCGCCGTCCCATTGATTTCAATGGGCAGGAGCGGTGTATACACCGCTCCTTCACCGCTCCAAAGATGCTGCTAGCAGGACTTTTTTTTTCCCGTCCTGCTAGCGCACCGCTCCAGTGTGAAGGCCCTCGCCTTTCACACTGGAGACAAAGCAGCAGCTGTTTTGGGTCGGTTTGCAGGCGCTATTTTTAGCGCAATAGCGCCTGCAAACCGCCCCAGTGTGAAAGGGGCCTAATGAATAGACTGCTACAGTTATAGACCCTAATGCCGTTTATAGGATCTCCTCCTGAGCTTGAGGCATCTCCTATAATGCATACGCTGTGTAGATGGTAACTCATGTGGCACAAAGGCCTATAGACAAGCTTGAAGGAAGGAACCTTTTCCTTATAATATTTTACTTTATTTTATTTTACCTTATTGATTTAGGTTTTTTTGTTTTGTTTGTTTTAAGTTCTAAGAAAAACAAGGTTATATGTGCCTAATTCTAGGTAACTGCATTATATGCACGTACATGTTGATTTTGTATACAATTTAACTGTGGGGAATATGTCTACCCTCTTGCTCTAACTCAGTTACCCATTACTCTTGTCGATAAAAAAAAGTTTTGATAAAAAAAAAAAAAAAAAACTACTTTCCAGTTTAAAGAATGACCTCTCAAGCCACATTTTAACCAGTTGCCGACCACCGCACGACGATGTACGTCGGCACAATGGCACGGGCAGGCAAAAGGACTTGTATATAAGTCCTTGCCTTCCCGCAGGCGGGGGGTCCGATCGGACCCCCCCCGGTGCCCGAGGCGGTCGGCTTTGGTCTGGGAGCGTTCAGAGATGAGGGGGAGGCCATCCATTCATGCCCCCCCCTCGCGATCGCTCCCAGCCAATGAGATCATTCCCCTGCCTCTGTATAGTACACAGAGGCAGAGGAAATGATGTCATCTCTCCTCTGCTCAGTATTTTCCGTTCCGGCGCCGAGAAGAGAAGACATCCGAGTGAGTGCACAACACACTCAGTAGAACATGCCAGGCACACATTACACCCCCGATCCCTGCCCCGATCACCCCCCAATCACCCCCCCCCCCCCCCCCCGTCACACTGGCACCAAGCAGTTTTTTTTTTTTTCTGATTACTGCATTGGTGTCAGTTTGTGACAGTGTGGTAGGGCAGTTAGTATTAGCCCCCTTTAGGTCTAGGATACCCCCCTAACCCCCCCTAATAAAGTTTTAACCCCTTGATCACCCCCCGTCGCCAGTGTCACTAAGCGATCGTTTTTCTGATCGCTCTATTAGTGTCACTGGTGACGCTAGTTAGGGAGGTAAATATTTAGGTTCGCCGTCAGCGTTTTATAGCGTCAGGGACCCTCATATACTACCTACTAAAGGTTTTAACCCCTTGATTGCCCCCTAGTTAACCCTTTCACCACTGATCACCGTATAACCGTTACGGGTGACGCTGGTTAGTTAGTTTATTTTTTATAGTTTCAGGGCACCCGCCGTTTATTACCGAATAAAGGTTTAGCCCTCTGATCGCCGGGCGGTGATATACGTCGCCCCAGGCAGCGTCAGGTTTGCGCCAGTAGCGCTAACACCCACGCACGCAGCATGCGCCTCCCTTAGTGGTATAGTATCTGAACGGATCAATATCTGATCAGATCTATACTAGCCCCCCCAGCAGTTTAGGGTTCCCAAAAACGCAGTGTTAGCGGGATCAGCCCAGATACCTGCTAGCACCTGCGTTTTGCCCCTCCGCCCGGCCCAGCCCACCCAAGTGCAGTATGGATCGATCACTGTCACAAAACACTAAACGCATAACTGCAGCGTTCGCAGAGTCAGGCCTGATCCCTGCGATCGCTAACAGTTTTTTTGGTAGCGTTTTGGTGAACTGGCAAGCGCCAGCGGCCTAGTACACCCCGGTCGTAGTCAAACCAGCACTGCAGTAACACTTGGTGACGTGACAAGTCCCATAAGTGCAGTTCAAGCTGGTGAGGTGGCAAGCATAAGTAGTGTCCCGCTGCCACCAAGAAGAAGACAAACACAGGCCTGTCGTGCCCATAGTGCCCTTCCTGCTGCATTCGCCAATCCTAATTAGGAACCCACCACTTCTGCAACGCCTGTACTTCGCCCATTCACATCCCCAACCAAATGCAGTCGGCTGCATGAGAGGCATTTTCTTTATGTCCTTCCGAGTACCCCTACCCAACGAATCCCCCCCAAAAAAGATGTCGTGTCTGCAGCAAGCGCGGATATAGACGTGACACCCGCTATTATTGTCCCTCCTGTCCTGACAATCCTGGTCTTTGCATTGGTGAATGTTTTGAACGTTACCATACACTAGTTGAGTATTAGCGTACAGCATTGCACAGACTAGGACACACTTTCACAGGGTCTCCCAAGATGCCATCGCATTTTGAGAGACCCGAACCTGGAACCGGTTACAGTTATAAAAGTTAGTTACAAAAAAAAGTGTAAAAAAAAACACAAAAAAAAAAAAAAAAAATGGTTGTTGTTTTATTGTTCTCTCTCATTTTTTTGTCTTCAGGTACGCCATTCACGACTTTGAGTGGTTATACCTGAATGATGCCTGCAGGTTTAGGTATCATCTTGGTATCATTCTTTTCAGCCAGCGGTCGGCTTTCATGTAAAAGCAATCCTAGCGGCTATTTAGCCTCTAGACTGCTCTTACAAGCAGTGGGAGGGAATGCCCCCCCCCCCACCTTCTTCCGTGTTTTTCTCTGGCTCTCCTGTCTCAACAGGGAACCTGAGAATGCAGCCGGTGATTCAGCCAGCTGACCATAGAGCTGATCAGAGACCAGAGTGGCACCAAACATCTCTATGGCCTAAGAAACAGGAAGCTACGAGCATTTTATGACTTAGATTTCGCTGGATGTAAACAGCGCCATTGGGAAATTGGGAGAGCATTTTATCACACCGATCTTGGTGTGGTCAGATGCTTTGAGGGCAGAGGAGAGATCTAGGGTCTAATAGACCCCATTTTTTTCAAAAAAGAGTACCTGTCACTACCTATTACTATCATAGGGGATATTTACATTCCCTGAGATAACAATAAAAATGATTTAAAAAAAATGAAAGGAACAGTTTAAAAATAAAATAAAAAAGCAAAAGAAAAAAAAAAAAGCACCCCTGTCCCCCCCTGCTCTCGCGCTAAGGCGAGCGCAAGCGTCGGTCTGGCATCAAATGTAAACAGCAATTGCACCATGCATGTGAGGTATCACCGCGAAGGTCAGATTGAGGGCAGTAATTTTAGCAGTAGACCTCCTCTGTAAATCTAAAGTGGTAACCTGTAAATGCTTTTAAAGGCTTTTAAAAATGTATTTATTTTGTTGCCACTGCACGTTTGTGCGCAATTTTAAAGCATGTCATGTTTGGTATCCATGTACTCGGCCTAAGATAATCTTTTTTATTTCATCAAACATTTGGGCAATATAGTGTGTTTTAGTGCATTAAAATTTAAAAAAGTGTGTTTTTTTTTTCCCCCAAAAAATGCGTTTGAAAAATCGCTGCGCAAATACTGTGTGAAAAAAATAAATAAAACACCCACCATTTTAATCTGTAGGGCATTTGCTTTAAAAAAATATATAATGTTTGGGGGTTCAAAGTAATTTTCTTGCAAAAAAAATAAAAAATTTTTCATGTAAACAAAAAGTGTCAGAAAGGGATTTGTCTTCAAGTGGTTAGAAGAGTGGGTGATGTGTGACATAAGCTTCTAAATGTTGTGCATAAAATGCTAGGACAGTTCAAACCCCCCCCAAATGACCCCATTTTGGAAAGTAGACACCCCAAGCTATTTGCTGAGATGCATGTCGAGTCCATGGAATATTTTATATAGGCATGTTGAGCCCATTGAATATAAATGTTTTTTGTCCCAAGTGATTGAATAATGACAAAAAAAAAAAAAGTTTACAAAAAGTTGTCACTAAATGATATATTGCTCAAACATGCCATGGGAATATGTGAAATTACACCCCAAAATACATTCTGTTGCTTCTCCTGAGTACGGGGATACCACATGTGTGAGACTTTTTGGGAGCCTAGCCGCGTACGGGACCCCGAAAACCAAGCACCGCCTTCAGGCTTTCTAAGGGCGTGAATTTTTGATTTCACTCTTCACTGCCTATCACAGTTTCGTAGGCCATGGAATGCCCAGGTGGCACAAAACCCCCCCAAATGACCCCATTTTGGAAAGTAGACACCCCAAGCTATTTGCTGAGAGGTATACTGAGTATTTTGCAGACATCACTTTTTGTCACAAAGTTTTGAAAATTGAAAAAAGAAAAAAATATTTTTTTCTTGTCTTTCTTCATTTTCAAAAACAAATGAGAGCTGTAAAATACTCACCATGCCTCTCAACAAATAGCTTGGGGTGTCTACTTTCCAAAATGGGGTCATTTGGGGGGGGGTTGTGCCCCCTTGGCATTCCATGGCCTCCGAAACTGTGATAGGCAGTGAAGAGTGAAATCAAAAATTTACACCCTTAAAAATCCTGAAGGCGGTGATTGTTTTTCGGGGCCCCGTTCGTGGCTAGGCTCCCAAAAAGTTCCACACATGTGGTATCCCCATACTCAGGAGAAGCAGCTAAATGTATTTTGGGGTGCAATTCCACATATGCCCATGGCCTGTGTGAGCAATATATCATTTAGCGACAACTTTTTGTAAATTTTTTTATTTTTTTTTGTCATTCAATCACTTGGGACAAAAAAAAATTATATTCAATGGGCTCAACATGCCTCTCAAATTTCCTTGGGGTGTCTACTTTCCAAAATGGGGTCATTTGGGGGGGGGGTTTGTACTGCCCTGCCATTTTAGCACCTCAAGAAATGACATAGGCAGTCATAAACTAAAAGCTGTGTAAATTCCAGAAAATGTACCCTAGTTTGTAGACGCTATAACTTTTGCGCAAACTAATAAATATACGCTTATTGACATTTTTTTTACCAAAGACATGTTGCCGAATACATTTTGGCCTAAATGTATGACTAAAATTGA